>CATOUR010000083.1:14800000-16000000 GCA_951848785.1 Callosobruchus maculatus
TATGCAATAATATATAGGGGGTTCCATTCAAAAAAATGTAGGTTTGATATGAATCACCCTGTATAAACGTCAAAATTTAAGTGAAAATATTTTTACGTTATAGCCCTCAAGGGTCCCTACCATGGTCAAGTGTCAGATTTTTGAAATATTTTTTAGTAAGCCCACAATCCTCCGTCCACGCACTATTGGCCCACCCTGTATATAAAGGAAATGGCAAATAATTTATATTCACCTGATACCCCTTAATTACAATCGGCAACAGCAGATTTTATTCCCCACCTTAAAGACGGTCCAGCATCGGGATTGGATAACCGCAGCAGACGATATTTAATGTCTCTGTCATACTTATATGCTTTCTGTCCCTTTTCAAACTCGATATGATAATGACGATCGCTACCTGAGGGAGCCTCCCGGTCCATTTCCGGCCCTTCCTCATTCCGCAATGTTCAATTTACGATGGTCACATAGTATTACGCAACGCAGGTTGGCAAGTATCGTGGTGTGTTTCATGGCTGGAATCAGTTGCCATGGCACTGCATCCATCTATTGAGGAGGTTTGTTGTTATGTCTACATTTATCTGATTTGGTAAACATATAATTACTACGTTTACATGGGGATTCAATTCGAATTGAATACGATGCCATATCCGGTGTTTCCTGTGTTTACATGTTTAGTTTTCAGATCGATTTGAATCCATTTCGTGAAGTGGCGAGCAAGCTGTCAAAACTATCCTAACCTATAAATCTCACATAACCTACAACCTAGCCTTGTTTTCATTGAGTACTCGACCAAGAATAACAAAACCGACGTACCCGAACTTTAGAACCATTGTGTGTTCACGATTTTGTTCTCTTTGTGGTTTTCTTGTTTAGAAAAGATATTACAGATTCAGAGAGCCGTACGCGCAGTCGCCGATTCGGTTTCAATACCGCTGCCTGTTTACATAGATTTCAGTCCGATACGATCCACATTCGATCCCAGAAAAGAGCGGTATCGACCTTGAAACTCGATTCACTTTCGATCCAAATTTTGCAGTGTTTACATGCAGTATTCAATACCAAAATCGAATTCAGTTCGAATTGAATTCCACATGTAAACGTAGTAAATAAGATAAAAAGTTGCACTGGAAATAAATTTTAGGGGTTGCTTTTTCCACCCCTTACAATCATGAGGTAAACCAAATACATTACTGGCTAAGTGTCTTTTTAGTAGTAGAAAAAGTCAGGTTAATTTCAATATTGAAACTTTTTTAGTGCTTGTGAAAAAAATTGTTAAATAAATTTTATGTACCCCCTTTAAGGGGCTGTATCTTAACAAGGGATGCTGCAACGAAGTTTCTTTATATGAAAGATCCTATCTTTTTTTCGATGAGGAATCACCCCTTAAATGTTTTACACTTATTTAGTTACACCCTGTATATTGAACTGAATGGAGAGTTGGAAACTATAGCACAAGTCACAAGTATCGTTATTTTCCCGTTCATCCTTTTAGTATGGGTGTTAGAGGCGAATATGACTGAAAATTGTGAAAATACCAAAAAGCATTGAGGAATCTGAAGGCTTCATTCAAAACAATGCAGTCAACAATTCTTCATGAGAACATAGTATCCTTGCATGGTCTATTAAGTTAAACACTGTTTAATATCATGATAGCTCTTGGAGAAAATTACATTTTCGGGCAATGATATTATGTGCGTACTCTAATTTATGATAATTTCCTACAGCCAACCTACTACGGTTAAAAATAGAAAAGTGGAAAATAATGGCAGGACTCTCGAGATAATTTTTGTATGGTCATGCTCCCTATTTCCTATCATTACTGAATAACGTTCGTATAGCGTTTGTAATATGAAAAACCTGTGGAAAAATCTATCCCGCCAGCTCGGCAATTTTTCTTAGCTTGTTAATTCATTATAAAATCCTCAAATATCTAAGACAAAACGCACTTCTCCAAATCAGACAGAGATTGACTCCTTGTTATTCTAGCAGCGCAACGGCAACCTCATCAACCATCACACCAGTGTCGACGTCGTTGAAGCCAGCTGAAGTGAGAACGACGTCGAACGCGAATTACTCACCTCCACAGAATATCGTAAATCCGAACAACAAGCTCAACATCAAGACGAAGCCCAGCACTCCCATCGGATACAAGACGCTGCGGGATCCCCCGAAGAGTTGGAACTCGCAGATATCCAAGGCGAACGTGACAAAGCCGCAACCTGATCCAAAGGTGGACCTGAAGAGCGTCCGGCCTGCTAAGTTCTTCAAAATGAGGAACAATATGCCGCGGTATCTAGGTGAGTATTTTTGTAAATAATTGAAGACACAAGTGGATAAAGGTGTCTATGTAACATTTTTTCAAAAATGTGTATTTTTCATTCAATAAGCTTAAAATATGCATTTCATTCTTAAGTCCCTTTGTTATGCTATTTTCATAAATAACATCGATATTTAGGTGATAAAGATGCTATGTACAATGCTTTTTACTTTTCAAAGTGGATAAAGGAGTCAAGGTAACATGACACCTTTATCCACTGTTAAGAGTAAAGTTTCTCTCTAGAGCTCGCAGCATGACACATGAGTTTGAGGTTATGTCATACCGTTTTGATATGCTTTAGTGTAAGGGTGTTGTTGTTGAAACAGTTTTTTTACTAAGATGTAGTCAGTGATGTCTAGAGGAAAATACATTTGAAGACACAAGTGGAGAAAGGTGTCATGTAACATTTTTTCAAAAATGTGTATTTTTCATTCAATAAGCTTAAAATATGCTTCCATTTCATTCTTAAGTCCCTTTGTTATGTTATTTTCATAAATAACAACGATATTTAGGTGACAAAGGTGTTATGTACAATACTTTTTACTTTTCACAGTGGATAAAGGACTCAAGGTAAGAAAGAGTATAAATATGGTTCTTTGAAAAAATTTTTTGAAGACAACGAAGGGCCTCCAAAGAAAAAAGAAAAACCAGTTAGTGATAAGATCAGTTTCAAGTTTTGTGTTTTTTTTTTTTGTCAATAAAAAACGCCAATGTTTGTGTACATAGCTCTTTTTTCCATATGCTTTTTATACAGGCCATGCCAATTTTTCATGTATAAAGGTGTCATGTACACTCAAAGTCCATTTTCCCGTGAAATATAAAAGTGTCTCCAAATTAAAACAAACAGCCGAAGAAGATACATAACTAAGCTTCAAAAACACTTGAACTATATGCCTCAAATGTGGTGCATAAAAAAGTTCCAATCGCAAATCTTTAAATCGATTTTTCTCAGAATAATTATTTTGTGACATGACACCTTTATTCACTTGTGTCTTCAATTCAAGAAGTTTCTAATATAATATTAATATAAGGACCACCGGTCCGCGTTTTGCGAGAGCACAAGAATGCGGGTAAAGGAGCTTTTCTTTTTAGAGCAGCAACACGAGCAGCCTAGGAACTTGATCCCGCACAATTTTTTTTCATCATAGTCTCAATGTCTTAACCGACATGTTGTGAACTCGTAAAATGCATTAGGTTGGAGCTAGAGTATTGCCGACACGAATATTATTAATAGTTTTGAGAACTGTAGCTCGCGATCGTTCACGATTTTCTGTCAGTTCAGTGGCGCCCTTGATACTCATATCTAGCAACTGTTTCGTCGTATCCACCCAGCGTGTAGGGGAACGGCCACGGCGCCGCCCACTCGGGGCGTAACCCTGAACTACAAGTTTCTCCATATTATCGCTTCTGTGAATATGTCCGAAAAATGTAAGCATTCTCGTCGACACAATGGAGGATAGTCTTTTTGGATTACCGAGCTCATCCAGTGTGGAAACATTAGTTCGATGGGCGGTATAAGAAATTCTCAGCATTCTCCTCCACGTCCACATTTCACGCACAATTAAAGACCCACATTAAAGCTACCGAAGTCGACTTTTCTTTAAGACTTCATAAGGATAAGCCGATGCATGGAATCTTCTACAAACATCTAGAAGAGCATGGCTTGCCTGAGCAGTTGACCCTCTCCTTCCTAAGGTCTAGTGGGTTGAAGTCGGAGACTGAGGGCTTTATAATGGTTTGCCAAGATGGTGATTTTAACATCTTGGTATACCGTAGTAGGATTATGGGTGTAGATCTACCCGACACCCGTTGTAGAGCTTGCCGACAGGCGCCAGAAACGCTTATGCATCTCTTGTCGGCGTGTAAGACGTACGCTGGGACGGCTTACGTCCATCGGCACAACGCGGCTCTACGAGTACTGTACTATCATTTAAGGCCCTGGTACGGTACAGAAGAGATACGGGTGCTGACATACGCTCCAGTAGATATAGAGTCAGTTGTGGATAACGGGAAATGCCTGATTTACTGGAACTATTCGTTTCCCACGCTCGAGGTAGTACGGGCAAACAAGCCCGACATAGTCCTCCTCGACCTCCAACAGAAGACGATGTTAGAGAGTTTTCGGCATTTGCCGAGGTGAACATCGTCTCTGAGGAGGAGAAAAAAGAAAAAGCGGACCAAATATCAGTATTTGCTCGAACATTTTCGCAGGCCCTGGCCAGACTGCACTGTAAGCCCGGCCGGTTATGGTTTGGATTGGATCCCTTGGTGGATTGAGAAATACCTGCTTTCTGCACTGCGCGCAATGCCAGTATACCGTGCACCAGCGCACATGCCGCCAGAATGCAGAAGGCACTCATCATTTGGCCTCTTCGTCTTCTTAGGGCGCAGATTCGTGGACCCAGTGATTTGCTCACCTCACGGTGTCAGGAGTAGTCACTGAGTAATGGAACAGCAGCTTGATGTGTCGGAACCTGAGCTACAGCTTTTTGGGAAAAAATAATATAATGACTTTACAAATAAGTAGTAGTAATATGATCTGGCATGACAATGCAATTATTCTTACGATTTAATTAGTTGGTGTTGTCTAGTTTTGTTTTAATGTTTATTAATCGTAGCAAATTCAAGAATGTTGCGATCATCTGGCAACATCCCAACGGAACCGCGCGCAACGCGCCATGCGCGTTAGTCTTAGCTTTTAGTTCTACCTGTTTCTCACTGATTTCCGGCCCAAAGGCGTCGCCAAGGGTGGGCAGGGAGCCCCCCCCTTGATGAAAACCCGAGCATTTTATCATAAGGCTTTGTTGCTTATTGTCCAATTTGCATTCGCCGCGTTTTTAAGTACCCAACCGCATCACGGCATTTAATTAGAATTTGTTTTTCTATAAGCTATTCAAATTGTCTAGGCTATTAATTGTACCGGAATTTTATATTCTTTACCTACTACCTTGCCCCCCTCAGATCCTAGGCTGGCGACGCCCTTGTTCCGACCTGTTCATTTGACATAATAATGTAAGAATTGGATCACTGTGTGTAATTTGACGCTGTAATAGAATCTACAAACCGACAGACCCAGTGAATATTATTTCCCAAAACGAGTGTTCTCAATAGGTGTGATTAAGTGTAGCTGAATATCTCTATTTGTTCTTTTCCTTTATGCACTTTTCTGACTTTAATCAAAGTAGTTCAGTGTGACTATTATAAATATAAGTTTTTTTGTCCTATCTCTCCAGTCTGTCCAGAAGTGCTAACTTTGATTGATTATTGTTCCTAGGTTACTCACTGATATTCTTTCATAACATTCATCATTCTCTGTCTGTTTAGTCAGCTGCATTTATTTTCAAATGACCTTGCCTCTTCTTGCAGGCAACCCAGCGTCCGGCGTGAAACCAATGTACCAAGTACATGTCAGTCCTGACAAAGACAAGACTCAGGAGACTGTTAAGCCGGAAAAGAGCGAAATCAAGAAGCATTCCATCGTGAAGATTGACCCGAAAACGCTGAAGCCCATCTCGGAAAAGGCCCCCGAAATGTCCAATTTGAGCAACCATCGCTCGCATAGCCCCAGCTCGGCCAGTTTGGTCGTTCCGGTGAGTACGTTTGAACTAAATATAATTGTTCAGCAGCCTAACCATCCCAACCACGCTCTGTTATTCACGAATCAGGACCACAGGAGATACACTAATAGAATCACAATAACCAGACCGTTAGTGTAAGATTTAGTGAGCTCCAAAACGACATTGGAGAAATAAATACAAGTGTGTACAGTTTAGATGTTGATAAGCTCTGTCCTTGGAAAAAAGTACCACCTCATAAACACCTTGAGTGCCTTGCGTACGATAGAAATAATGTTAATCCCGTTCTTCTCAATGCTGTATTTAGGTCCATACTCCAAAATTATCCGAATTCTATCCAGATATATACTGATTGCTCGAAATCTGAGACAGGTGTAGGATCAGCCTTTTGTACGGGAAATGAAAGCCATTCATGGTCTTTGCCTAGAAAATCATCAACATATACAGCTGAACTCTTTGCGATAATGAAGGCACTCGATTATGCCATGCACACCAATATTGTTATATGTCTCCTCTGTACAGACTCTCTTAGCTCCATCTATGCCATTAGTAATGTCTTCACTAAAGACCCTATGGTAAAGTTAATACAAACAGCTCTTCATAACTTAAAAAACTTAGAGAAGAGAATTATACTGGTTTGGACTCCAAGTCATATTGGCATAGAGGGAAATGAGAGAGCGGATGTTGCTGCTAAATTGGCGTCAAGTTTGGAACCAGACGAAAATATATCGACAAGGTTGGAAGATGCAAAAGGATATTTAAGAATGAAAATCATAGAACGATGGCAGTCTTACTATGAAGCAATCGATCCCAAATTGAGAACAGTAAAACCGTCAGTGCAGCCATGCATACTTTTATAACGTCATCCTTCCTCCTAAGAGGCGCAGACCATACCTTATGTGAAGCTTGTGGCATAAATTTAACAGTCAAACATATTTTACTAGAGTGCCCACAGTACGAACCCACAAGATCACAGTTGAGCCTGCCAAGCAGTATGTCTGATTGCCTCAGTAATATAAATATTAAAAAAACTATAGCTTACTTGAAAAGTACTGGTATATTCAAAAAAATCTGAACATTAGAATTATCATTACCTTTCCCATTTTTCTTCTTTATTCTTAGTAATTACTGTTTACGCGGCTATGACCAAGTAGTTAACGCCGCTATTTAAAAAAAAAATTGTTCAGAGGTCTTCTCGGGTTTTTAGGCCGTCGTTTGTTGGAGTTTCTTCCTAAGGTTTCACTAGCGCGAGTAGCTAGCATCTTCAGAGGGCTTGTTGTCAGTTAGCTTTCGTAGAAACCCAAGAAGACGTCTGAACTTTTCGACTGAAGACGGCCGCGAAAGCGTCAACATCTTCATTAAATCTAATAATCACAACTATTAAAAAATATCTCCTAAGATTGTTATGCAGACCTCCACTATTCTGACGAAACAACATTTTAATTGTGGTGGATTCAAATATGTATTGCAATAGATTTTCAGCTGTATTGCTCAGTTTACACAAGTGATATTTAGATATTTTTTGTTCCATTTATGATGATACGTATAGTAGTCGAACTGTAATTTTTCGTACATTGTGTGTTGTTCAGTACCTGCTTTTGTATATTTGAGTTTATTGCGGTTCATACTCTACTTTAGTAACTATGAGCAAAAACCAATTATTAGTTTCCTTAATTAGAAAAATGCTGCTCCGTGACTGGTACATGAGGCCTAAATGTTCATCAAAAGGCTTTTACCTTGTAAATATTTAATCGCATTGATTTATCAAGTTGATCACTTTTTAACTAGCTTTTATAGCTTCATCTGCATGTTTGTGAATAACTCTCCTTTGTATTAAGATGTCGGAACAAACATTGAACGCTCCAACTTCGCCGCGAAAACGATTTTGACGGCTTCAAATTCGTCCGATCAGCGGTCGTACCCGCTGACTAATAGTTGGCGCCTTAGACAAGGAAAGAGAGAGGACGGAATGCGCGACTGACATTTCTGATACCAAATGGTACCAAAAAACTACCAAAATTTACCTGTGATAAGTGATTCCTGGCTCCTTCCTGCTGCTGTGGCTTTTATAACCGTAAGCTGCACACCCTACTATTATTATTATGCACACCACAATATTTTACAATGATTGGTCTTAAAAACGCTAAATATCATAGAAAAATATTTTCGTGGCTATTCATTTTCGGTAACAGCTAATGATAGTTAATTTATATAGCATCAAACGGGCGTGCGGTATCCCCTTTCTTTCCTTATCTAAAGCTGGCGCAGAAAAGTTTCTTAATAGTACACAGAGGCGTAGCGACGAAAGCTTGAAGGGCATGACGTCTAACTGTGTGGGAATTGGTGTTTTTGTAAAATTTATTCAGGAAAGGCCATAGTTTCAATTATCTTTTATGCGGTAATGGTAATGAATATGCTATGAATATTGATAAAAAACAATGGACAGTATATCCAATCATACAGTAGCGCAACTCCCTAGAAATCATGCAGACAATTTGTCTCCGAAAAACTGGCCTCTCATAACCCCACGCCGGCTCCTCAACACGAGCCGCGAGTATTGCCGTTTACATTTTCAGCACAGATTCGGCTTAGCAATAGCTTGTGAAGAAGCGTAATTATTGTGATGCAATAACTTTAATGGACGTGATATATAACGTAAATAGAGTGAATTTTGAAAGCAGTGTAATAATGTTGTGATATTAATCGAGATTAGGAATTCTGAATTACAATTTGTAAGTTATATCCATGCATTCGCATTTATTGTACGTGAAAATGTTTTGTACTAATTCTTCCAATTCATCATGGATCCTTTGCATATAATTAGGGTGTAAACATTTTTTTTAGAAGCAAAACAAGAAATAGTCGGTGTATGAAAGAAAATTGTTAACTCCGAGAAAATAGGTGGCTTTATTGTTTGTAAGTAAGTTACAAAAATGCGAGATTTATTCAACTTTATTTTATCTTATCTTACTTAACCTTAAACATTTAAATAAATATAAACACTTTATAATATCTTATATTAATCAAATATGGGTATATGTAACGACGTAGAGTCCAAAATAACATTTATGTCTAGTTATCCCACAACCTTTAAATTTATCTTTATCAATCATCATAGAAAAACGTTTAAGGTACGAAAACGTGGCAAACGGCAAAACCGATGAAAACTTGTTAGACGTGTACATAAAAAATAATGATCAATATATTTATAACAACGACAAAATATACTAAACTAGTCGTTATTCATTAAAAACATCGCAAAACTGTTTTTTTATCTAGTTTACCAAGACTACCCTTCCTTCTGTATTTGTATATTACATATGAATAGGCATATTGTAGAAAAGAATCCATGTTTATAGAGGAAAATTATATATTTTTGAAACTAGCATGTTGATTCTTTTTATTGTGAACTCTCTATTTGAGCATCCATTGAAATGGACTCCACTTCCTGCTTAAAATTTCATAATGTTGGAATGCATAATCACATTCATTTTGTTATATGTATAAATCGTAAAAGATCTTTTGAACGTTGTGGTGCTGTGAGGAAACAGTGAGAAATTATTAGGAAAGGTAATAATAAGTGGCTGCATGTTATGTTATGTATACTATTCGAAAACATATGATTTTCAAAATGCAATCCACACAGACTGTATGATAGTTTGTACAGATCATCTTTTTCTAGATGCCATAATCCAAATTCTTGCCTTGTAAGGTCAAAATAGTACCAATATGAAACATTACCTAATACATAGACTAGAGCAGATTCAGCTGGCTGACGCAATGCTTAGTTGTAGAAAATAAATAGTTCATGAAATTAGCTTTTAGAATAGGTCTACCATTTAATTTAGGTTCATAATCAAAGACCTAAAACACAAAAATTCATACATGTTGAAGACATTTTATTTTCCTCGTCCAGCACGTTGAATCGGCGGACACAACGTGGCTAAATCCGCTATATCGGATGTCCCATTTCGAATTTTGTGATTCTGACTTTAGGCTCATGCAAAGAACGACTTTCCGTAACGTCTAACTATTCTAAAAACTGAAAAAAAAACACAGCTACCGTAATACCCGACAGACTTTGTTAGAGACATATGGGGCTATGCTATCACACTTTAATATTATTAGGTAATGAAGGAGCATATTAAACATTGGAGGAATCACTTACCTGGCAGCATCTTGAGGAAACTTCAAAAACGATAGTCACAGTTTTTGGAATTGTTAATACAGCCTACAGCGGCGCAATTTTGACTCCACGCGTCCCGATATCCATATGAGCGTATCACCAAATTCCTTAATCCGGTTCTGTCAAAGATACTACCTTCACTCTCATAGACTGAACACGACTCAGGCGATCGCCGTGCTAAGCATCCTGCGAACGATGCGCGGGATGCTATGCGCGAACCACCAAAATTCTGGAGAGTCGCGCTACTGTATAATTGAATATACTGTGGACTAGTATTATGGGTTTGAAACAATGATAAACCATTATAACCTCATAGTGTATACAAAAATATATAAAATTATGTAATTTTGGACCGTGTAGAGGATGACATTAAAGGTATGCATTGAATATTGGACACTCAAGTTAGAACGGCAACATAGCACACATACCCATCTTCTGATTGGCTGTTTCCCTATAGGAGCATGACGTCACGGTCCGAGAGGTGCAAGTATTTTCTGATTTTCGCGATGTTCCCGTGCCCGTTATGTCATACTCTTATCATATGCAGTAGTACAAAATTAATCATACTAGTCCGTTGTTTATTTTCAATACACAGAGTATTAATAAACACAGTTTAGAAACATAAAAAAAACACCACTTAGTGATAACTAAAAAATTAAAAATAAATATAGTTTAAGAAAACTAAAAAACATGCTTTTAAAGAACACTGGACATAAAGTAAAAAATAATTTTTTAAATAAGCTTAAAACAATAATGAATGAAGGATACGAGTACGATTGTGAAAAAAGCGTGACCGCTTCGTGCCATATTATTATTGTAAATCGAGCACCCAACGCTTTTTTAGAGTAATACTCGTATTTTTATTCCTTATTGTTTTAAGCTTATTTTAAAAATATTTTTTACTTTTTAGTCCGATGTTCTTTAAAAAGGTGCTTTTAGTTCTTTTATCCTATATTTATTAAATCAATAATTAAATTGGGAGGTTTACAACTTGGCAATTATGTCAAACTTGATTTTCAAATGTTGTCGAAGCTGTGGCCTACTTAGTTTTACTAGAACATTTATTATGGTCAAAATATTTAATGATTCGTTTTTATTGTTTCTTAAATCGTGGAAAGACTTTATTGTTTGCGTAATTTAAAAAACCGTACCGATACAGTATTGAATGCACTGGGCATTACCAGTACCCATTTCCTGTTATAGATATTTTTGCGAGCTACTCTTCACACTACATTCAACGTTAGTTATATTATTCATTTATGTCGACACTCGTTAATCATTATACTTAGGCCCTTTTCACCATGATAAAGAGTAAAATATTACTCATCTTTATAAGTCAACCAGCGTTAGTATGTGTATGTTTATAAAATTGTTTCTCGATTAAGCTGATGATAACATTCATAACCATGAAGTGCTAAATTTAAAATTCAAGCGCTCTACCGTTTCACTCGCAATGGTTTAGCAGGAAGGATAGTTTGATACGAGATTATGATTATACTTTGCAGCTTTTCTAAAGTCCCGAATAACTTTCATAGAAAGAAATGTACTTAATAAAACCAGATATTGATCAGGTTAATGGCTTTTATTCGTATACATTTTAACACTTTCCAGCAACTTTATCAAACGATTCCTGGGTAAGCGACCAGTAACAAATTTGACCTTCGCAGTAGTAACCGCAACCTTTGCATTCATAGGTGCAGGGTCCTGAAAACAAATGCGAGTCAGCCGATTTGCTAAGAACTGTCTAGGCCACTCGTATACGTAGGTGGTCCGATAACTGACATTTTGGAAATATAGCGACTTATTTCTCAACATCGTATCCTTTAGTTCGATACAGTTGACCCAGCGATTCTTCATGTTCTATTACCCGCCTAAAAAAAGTTTCCGAGAGGTCTGCAAAGTAGGCCTCCGTGCCGGCTTTATTCGACCCCAATTTCTGCCCGGCGAGTGACTTTTTCAGGCTTGGAAATAAAAAGAAGTCGCACGGGGCCAAATCTGGAGAACTTTAGGGTTAATAAATTAATTAATTTTGTGACCAACAAATATGTCATGCTATAAGTGCATGCGGATCTACTAATAGAAAGAACTCAAAGAAAACCTAACCAATCAGCTATACAGGGTGTTTACGATCTTAGTGGATTAATTTGGAGGAACGATAGATCATGATATTTCGAACCTGAAACCTCAGTACCATTTCACTAGTTAACGCATAGTTAAACAGAAAAAAGTTAAAAAAGTATGACCGCAAAATCAAAATCCGACAACATTGCCCAGTATTTGCCCTAGTTTCTGTCAGGTGTTTTTGGAGATATTCACTATGTAAACAAATGTTATTGTCTCTAGCCTTGTTGCCGCATACTCTGTGTTATCAGAAAATGTTGCGATTTTTTTGAAACTTCAAATTTGGGATATTCGTATTATATTTGTGCGCAAGCATTACAATGATGTCTAATATTCGTACTTTACTAACGGCATTAAGTTCGTAAACACCCTGTATTTCGTAAACGCTTTTAGATATGAAAATGAATTACTATGAATTTTTGTAACTGAAATAAGAATCATAGTTTTTATTATATTTTCCTATTGATAATATTGTAAGAAATGTATCACATTAGACCTAAAATATGTTATTTAATTTTCTTCAAAATCCCTTGCTAAAATTTACATTTTTAGCTAACTTTAAATTTTTATTCATGCGAAATTTTAGACAAATTTTGTCCATTATTACTGGACGATTGCAACTCACCCTTATTGAATGGAGGACCACTTTTCATCTTACTTAGATAGGACTGTGCGTAGGTGGAATTTAGAGTGACTAGAATGAAAATCAGTAACAAAAATTTGGTCATATTGTAGACTGAAAGGACCCAAATAGCAGTTGTCACTTTTCATATGTACCAACCCGCTTTTATACGAAATTGTTGACTTGTCGAGATGTGAAAATTAATCAAATAATTGGGTCTATAAATTTTAATATTGAATTACAGATTGTTATAGGCACAATGGTTACAATACAATCGGGCATTAATTTTATCGTATTTTTCATTTTACGTGCAGTTGTATAAGATGTATACCTATCGCCTCTTGAGTAACTATTAATAAATTGATTTAATAATTACAATGGAGTCAAAATAATAACTATTTAGATTAACCGATATTTTAAAATCGAGAGAGAAATATCTCGTTTCTATAAAAAGAATTTGTTGCAAGATTATTATTATTTTTCTCAACTTTTCTAAAGTCGTCATAGAAAGGAACCTACTTAATAAAACCAGGATCAGGTTTCAGAGTTTTATTCGTATACATTTTAACACTTCCCAGCTGCCATATCAAGCTCTTCCCGGTCAAGCGACCAGTAACAAATTTCATCTTCGCAGTAGTAGTTACCACAGCGGTCTAGGTTGCTCGTATATGTGCATGCACCTGTAACATCCTAAATTATTAGGTTCAGAAGAATTAGTCAACAATTTGACCATATGCCTGACCTTGAAATTGATGACAATCACATAAGACGTAGAAAAAAATATGTTCTCACGGAGATATACAGGGTGGCCAATCGGGTGACGATAATAATTTTTTTTTAGATAGCCCGTACCGAGACCTATACAAAACACCCCCATGTATGTGTACCGATTATTGATAGTTTTCGAGTTCTGATTTTTTTTTTTTTTTTTTTTTGAAAACTTAGTGATTTTCCAGTTTTTCCAAGAAATCGTCAAAAACAAAAACAAAAATGCTTTTTGGCTTTTATTTTTTCCAGCAACTATACTCAGTATTAAGCCTATTTCAATATCCAATAAAGTAAACCTGTACATCCTAACAATAATTAGGTACATTTTGGGCCCAAAGTTTGAAATCTCTGTTTTTAGTCAGGAGACCAAAACCTTCAAAATAAAATTAATAATGCTTATGTCTGGTTCTGGAGCTCCAATCTAATCTTAAAAACTCTGCAAGACATTGCACTTTCGAAATATTAATGGAGAAATAGCACTTATGGGAGCATTTTGCGCCGTACGTGACTGTTAAAGGTAAAAAGATGATAATTCACGAATTTCCAAAATGATTTAAAAAACTATTATTTTACTTTATTATGACAAATTAAAGAAACAACAACTAATAAACATGATAATCGTTGATGTTTTAATCACTTTAAAAAAAAGAATACCTGTGCTTTTTGCTGTGTACCATTGAACTTCTGCTAAATTAAGTTGTATGGAAAGTTAACAAAGGGAAAGAATAATAAAACAACAATCTGATTTTCCATGGCGGAATTACCTGGGAAGCGTTATCTTGGCATACGCCATCCCTTTTACTTCCCACACCGACAGGTGGAAATTTTCAATTTTGAGATAATAGGTTTTTTGGGCGTTTTATAATGTCTACATAACGAAAATCCGCGTCACTCATTTCCGTCGTTCTGTCTGTCGGTCTGTCTGTCTGTGCGTGTTTTTCTAGCCTCGTAATCTCAGTAACCGCTGCATGAAATTTGGGCAGCAATATGCTGTGGGGTCTTAGTAGGTAATGCTGCTATAATTTTGGAAATCGGTACATGGGCGGCGGAGTAATTAAAACAAAAATTTCAAATATTTCTCAAACTTCGTTTTTAGGCGTTTTACAGGTTCTTGACCATTTTCTGCGTTTTTTTGGGTAGGGGGTGGAATTTGGGTGTTTGGGGGGTGGGGGGTTGAAAAACTGAAAAACTTGTTGTATTCATGATAGGCTGTCTACTGACCTGCCAAGGAAGACCTAGCGATAGAAATCACCTTTTTAGGTCCATCCAAACATTGCCTTACCTATTACCGAAAATTAATTAACACAACTGCGCTTCGCCGACATAAGCTCGCAAAGGCTACTCTGAAAGAAACGGATGGCGTATGCTACGACATCGCTTCCCAGGTAATTCTGCCATGAAATTGGAGGTCAGATTATTGTTTATTACTCCTTTCCTTTGTTGACTTTCCATACAACTTAATTTAGCAGAAGTTCAACAGTACATAGCAAAAACACTTCAAAAATCACAATTTGGGTATTAGTTTTTTCATTAAAAGTCATCAAAACATCAATGATTATCGGGTTTATTAGTTGTTACGAGTTTTTTTTCTTTAATTTGTCATAATAAAGCAAAATAATAGTTTTTTAAATCATTTTGGAAATTCGTGAATTATCACCTTTTTACCTTTAACACTCAAGTACGGCGCAAAATGTCCCCATAAGTGCTACTTTTTCATTATTATTTCGAAAGTGCAATGTCTTGCAAAGTTTCTAAGATTCGTCTGAAGCTCCAGAACCAGGCAGAAGTATTTTTAATCTTATTTTGAAGATTTTGGTCTCCTGACTAAAAACAGAGATTTCAAACTTTGGCCCCAAAATGTACTTAATTATTGTTCGGATGTACAGGTTCTCTTTATTGGGTATTAAAATAGGCTTAATACTGAGTATAATTGCAGAAAAAAATAAAAGCCAAAAAGCATTCTTGTTTTTGTTTTTGACGATTTCTTGGAAAAACTGGAAAATCTCTAAGTTTTCAAAAAAAAATCATAACTCGTAAACTATCAATAATCGGTACACATACATGGGGGTGTTTTGGATAGGTCTCGGTACGGGCTATCTAAAAAAAAATTATTATCGTTACCCGATTGGCCACCCTGTATAAAGTTGCTGACCTACCCGTTGCTAACCTTTGAAAATTAAGCTCGTGAGTACCTGAAGAACGATATTTTTAAATATTTAAGGGCCAGTTTCACCACCTCCTGATAAGTGTCAGAACTGTCAGATAGATGATTAAAGAGTAGCAATTTCATTCTTTCATCCGAAAACCAATCACAGACGACGTCGTTTCGCTTTTATTAAAGCTCGCCAGTGTGATTTAGGTCTCAGACGAATAAATTAAATTGCCTGTTAGTGCCTAGCTGGCAGAACTCGTACTAGTAGTAGCAACATATAGATATTGAGAAGCAGTACTTTAAATAGATGATGGCGAATCAATACTTTTTTAAAGTACTGCTGCCCAATATCTATATGTTGCTACTACTAGATAGATGATAGATAGCCTAACCGTCAGTTTTTGTCACTTTTTGCTTATGTCCAAGTGACAAAGACAAAATATATAGATAAGCTATCTGACACTTATCAGGAGCTGGCCAAACTGGCCTTAATGCTCAAAGTGTATTTTATTTTGGTGTTGTCAAATTTTTGGTGGCGCTCAAAAATAATCTGTGGCAATAGTGTGCTATGTGCATAAATAATCTGTGGAAATAATTCATGTTATGTTGTATAGCTATTTACCCTGAAGAGTAATTCAATTTGTATTTCAATATAGTTGTGAAAAAATTAAAACTCATTAAATGGAAGTTTGTTACAATAATTTGGAAAATATTTATTATCTAAGATCTTTATTCGCTTTAAGACATGTTTCGAAAAGATAATTTTTATTTAGGGTTTATAAATTATTAATCAATTTTGGGACCAACAGATATGTCGTGTTCTATTGAAAGAACTCAAAAAAAACTCATGTCCTTAAGGACGTTCGTTCACGAAAGTGTTTATTAGATGAATTTATTCATTTTTCTCATTTCTGGTAAGTTTAATCACATAGGTATCTACCCTAAGAAAGTCAACATCTGTTATCGATCATTTCAGAAAGTTATTAACAATTAAAAATCAGAATTTCTCCATGGGCTTTTATGAGAGAGCAGCGAATTCTGGTATTTAATGGTAGAATAAACATTTTAAGATTAGACGGAAAAATTAATAATGTTTAGAAATATTCTTTGGAATATGTAGTTTATATTATTGCATAAAAAATAGTTATTAATTATTTTAGTCATGATAGTTAAAACTGTTTCTTGCCATATTGTAATCTGGCAACAGCGCCTCCAGCCATAGTAACAGCGTCATTCAACGTCGATTAGATTAGGTTACTTTGTTGAGTATGGTTTGTGTGTTATAATCCGGGAAATGATGTCAAATTTCGCCGGACCATTATACTGAGGCTGGTTTTTTTAGCACACGGTTTCGTGATGTTGATAAAAAAAGGTCTATGTTAGCTGGTTCTGACTTAATATGTTTAGTTACGCACACGACCATTAATGAGATATTGGAAAAATCGGACTATTTTACTGAGGCTGAAATTAATTTATGTGACAATTAATGGTATGAAAAATAATTATTGTTAGCTGATACGCGGGTGTGATTAAATCTATTTGCTGCGCTTTAAATAAAAACGGATGTTGTTACATAGCGAAAAACAGATAAAGCATAGATAAAACTCGTAGTTGGGAATTCTCGACAAACATTAAGGCTCATCTCTAATGTTAAAACGGCATCATAAGAGTATTAAAAGAACAAATACATACATGAATAAAACCTAAACTACATTTTAAAACAAAACATACAGCGTACACAGTTTTACTGTTAACACTTTGTTGTCTAAAGTATTCCCAAACAAAACCTTTATAATTCGTCATATTTTAATTATTTATGCCCTATTATCTTATCACTAAAAATTCAACAGGAATTGTTAGCGACGTGTAGGCGAGATTTCTCAAATGCCACATTAAATAATAGGAAAAAGGTTCTTCTCAACATTCCCCAAATGGAAACTTTCGGTTCAACCATAGCGAACTTTGTCGTAAGTTACGAAATTTATGGGAACGTTCCAGAAAAGCCAGAAAAGAAACCGACTAGAATTTTGGAGGCGCGTGTTCGAATCCCGCTGGCAGTCGGTTCGTTTTCCGGCATTTTGTGGTAGCACCTTAACCACAGAATAAGTTTCATCAATGGGATATTTTCCGAACAAAATTTTATGACGGAATATTGATGTTACGTCCCCAAAAACCATGTAACTAACATTTTTACTTTTTACTGTGAACGCGAAGTCGCTTAAAAGCACCTGCAAAGTTCAAACATAGAATTTCGCGCCTAAGCTGTGACGTAATAAATCTAAGCGTGACGTAATAAGTATTTCGTGGAGATATCCTTAGAATGTGACTGTACCTTGTCGTCTTTTCTCTATCTACAGACATAACCTCCGCTTCGTATTGATATTGACAGATGTTTATTTACATCATTTCATGATCTGTCTTGGTTAAATGAGATACCGTAACGGTCGTAACACCAGGGGAGGTTATGTATGCATGACACTAGTGACAGGCTGTTAAAGACGAGTGTTGCCGAATGACGAGTAAAATTGTGAAAAGTAACTATGAAACATTCTCAGAGTAAACTGCTAATTACATAACAATGCAAAAAATGGAATAGCTGTGCAATATAACATTCATAGTCTACAAAAAGAGGGAAACTAACTAAACATAAAATAAAGTTTACATCCTTTATAGAAAAACTAAGCAAAATATTAGCAACGTGACAACCTTGAATCTACGCTCAATTCAAATTAAAATAGTCACATCCTATCTACATCCGGCATAAAAATCACTTTTGATTGGTTGATTTATTAGGCGGGAGGTTTAAGAGATTTAAATGAGCTCTTTTCAAAGGGATGATTTTCAAAGTCTATCTTTACTCCACGTGGGCAGAAAAAAATTGAGCAAACACTGCCATCATTACAAATTAGATACAAGCAATCAATTTCAGCCATTAAACAGGCAATATTGAATATTAGCAAGTTGGAAAATAGCCCATTACAATAACCTCCTGTTTTGTTTCAGACCAAGAACAGTCCAATGTCGGTCGCGCAGACGTTGGCCAATCACAAGGCGATCAGCCAGGCGTTTTCGGCGGCAGGCTTGACTGTCACGTTGACCAGCCCGCACACGAGCAGCGCCACCAGCGGCAGCGATCTGAAGATCAACACCAGCTCGGTGTCGATATTCAACCCGTTGAAGCTGCAGAGCTCGCCCAAGGGGGAGAGAAAGTCGCCGAAGAGCCCGCACTCGCCGAAGCTGAAGACCGCCTCGCCCACCGGTACGACCAAGAGAGAAAAGGTTGGTGGTTTGCTGGCAGTTATTTACCTTATTTAGGCCCAGTTTCACAATCGTTAGTTAACTAGTGATTATAGAAAACAGTCCATTTCATAAGCGGCGTTTTACGTCAAAAGCTCAAAATAAAAGTATGAGTTATCTTGACGTTTGTTGTGGTCAACCGATGACAGATAAGGTTAAGTTTCTTTGTCAAAACGTTAGGTTGTATTCACAGAACACAATGGACTAGTATCACGAGGTTAAGAACAATGATTTAATTGTTATAACCGCTTAGTGCATATAGAAATAAACGTACTGCTGCATTTCGTTACTTTCTACATCATTTTGTTTTTTAGTAATTCCATTCTAAAGTTTAAAGAAAGGAATTCAAATTCAGCCAATCAGTGCCAACCGCGCGAATCATCAGCAGTGCAGTGTTGCCAAGAACAGCTCCGACTCGCAGACGGGAAGAGAAGACAAGATAGATGAGCCAGCCCCGTACAGCTCCGGCATTTCGCGCGCCATCAGAATGCGGCAACACAGCACACATATCTGTCTTTTGATTGGCTGTTCGCCTTCAGGGCAGTGACGTCACTGCCCTAGGAGAATTCAAATATTTTCCTTATTTTCACGGCTTTCCCGTGCCCAAAAAAATCGGAGAAAAAAATGAGATGCTTTTTATGACGTACTCTATCATATGCAACCAAAAAAAAATTCATGATATTAGTCCATTATAGCAGTACTCTGAGACACATCCGTGGTGCCGACCTAAAGATAAATCAGCTTAACCATTGATTTTCGTTTTCGTACGAACGTTATGATCAAGTTAACCCGATCACAAGGATCACTGATCTTGGCCTTCGGAAAGAGACCTAGGATCAGTTCACTCTTGTACGGAAAGTGATCGCGATCAGGTTATTCAGATCAGTAGCTATTTTTCTTAACCATATGTTTTGTGTCATTAACCCAACTTTTTAGTTGTTCGATGTTCGTTTAATCAACCGAACCATAAATTCCCTATTTGAAACTGGTTTTCTATTAGTGTTAAATACTCGTATTCTAAAAAATTAGTTTTTTTAGTTATATTCATTGGGTGTGCTGTCACTTCTCAGTGATCAGCTGATCCATTCTTTCGAAAACAAAACAACTGATCCTTAAATAGCTGATGCTGATCAAACTGGATCAACATCACTGTTTCCTTAAAGGCCTTTTGTGAAACTGAGCTCCCCGATAACTACTGGTTAACGTCCATCTGTCGGTTAAGTGACTACGAGAGGTTAGTAATGGTTGTGAAACTGAGCCTTAGAACATAAATTTGGATCCGCTCAAGTCGATCGGGTGGCACCGGTCGTTATATTATACAAACAGGATGAGATTGATTGTTCAAGCTGCACCACTGTTTCAGTAGTATTGGAATTCTCCAGCGGATAGAAATTTCCATTTTCTACGATGCATGATCCATCCAATCCTATAGTTTTTCAATTGGCGATAAATCGGGTGATCATGGAGGCCAGGGCAATACCCTGACCTCAGCTTTCTGTACGAACCTTATGAAACCCTTGCAATATGAAACCGCGCATTATCTTACTGGAAGAAACCCTCTTCGAGGCCTCGAACATATGGAACGACAACAGGTCATAACACCTCATGCACATAAGCTTGGACCTTCATTGGGTCACGAATCACGAGTAAAGGTGACGCTGATAAATGCAATGGCATACAAACCATTAAACCAATAGGACGGTGTAATTGGCGCTCAACAGCAAACTGGAGATCACGTCGTTCATCCCGTCGTTATGTAACGCGTTGATGTCCGTTGTGTGCCCCCAGACAAAACCTGTACTCGTCGGAGAAGGCCTTCTGATGACATTTAGCACGCCATTATCTGTGTTTTTGACAACAATCTAACCGTTGGTGACGATGATTTGGTGTGAGTGGAAATCACTAGATGCGGACGATATGATCTGAAAACCATTTCACGCAATCACCGTGCGGACTCGAAAGGACCTCCCTGTAGCTGCATACCAAGCGTCAGCAACAGCTCGAGTGGATCGGAGTGTGTCTCGAAGGGCCAGTAGTTGTAGTTGTAGATGACGATCTTGCCGGTCTGTAGTTCTCCTACGTGTTCTAGAACCTTTAGCTCGCTGCATTCGTTCGTCTTAGATCAAATAGGGCACTTGCAGAAAAAAATATTATGTCGTTTACGCGTTCCTTAGAACCTAGTAAACATGACAAAATCACTTGTTTGGTTTTTTGGAATCGGCTGTGAGAGATATTCCAAAAATTATTTCAAATGCCGGAAAATACCGCGCAAACAACCTCTGACGTCAGAGATATCCTATAGTGATGGGATGTAAAGTATTGATATTCGATATCGATAGCCAGTGCTAACCCAATATTTTGACATTGATCATTATAACCACAAAACACAGTCACGCACAAAAGTAAAGTCTGTTACCTGATACTTTAAACTAGCTTGACGTCTATTTGATAGGTATCAGCTGACGAAGAAGTGTATCTCAAATTTAATTTTTTACTAGTGGTGTTGATTGGCAATCCTGCGATCAGGACCGTATTAGTAATATTCTTATTGAATATTTGCCAAAAAGTAATGACTATTGTTGTAAACAAGAAATTGCTTCAATATCCAGACATTCGCAGCAAAAATGGTTAGTTAAAAGAAATAGATTATTTTATTGATTTGTATATTGTTAGAGACTATCACAATACTCCCACATTCAGCAATAAGGACGATTCAATGGATAGCTTGCATCACTAGTGGGATATTTATTGGCTAAAACGTACAAGGTACGTTTTAGCCAATAAATACGGAGAAAAGTGTAAAGTAAGTACATGGAGTGAGATTAATACAATAAGGTAGTTTAACTGAAGCTTAAGCTAAAAATGCCTTTATCTTCATTCTTACCTCATTTAAAGTGTACCTAATCATCATCATTCAGACCAGCCATACTGATATACTGAAAGACACGCCGGATTTTCCGAGAAAATGTAAAATAAGCATAGACCTCAAAGCATAGATGAAAACGTCACCAAATGTCTTTTACTTGTTATTAGTAATGCTTCCACTAAATACAGCTCTGCATTCCTTCAAAGCTTAAGATTGATACGTCATGACTCAATCTGGAGTATTTTTAGTTATCACTAGCCAAACAGCTGTTCGCTGTTGACACGGCTGACAGTTTAAAGTATCGGGTAACAGGGTATACAAAAGTCAAAAGAATAAAAGTTAGGCTAGATTACTAATTCACTTTGTAGGGATGGGCTTGAATTAGATTCTATCTTTGGATTCATTCATAATGGGATGCTCCGAAATAAAATGATGGCTTCGATTAGTTGCGAATCTCGGTCACAAACAGGATGAACTGTGATACCTATCAGATATAAAAATGTATTGCAACGAAAATGCTAGTGGGTTAATTGCCTGTTTCAAATATGTTTAAATATCAATAAATTGAGTCGCATTGTTAAAGAATTCAGATCATTTCTAGTTTGCAGTTGAATCTCACTGACATGCGCTGTAGCAGTATCGATTGTCGATATCGATAAGATACCTGTGACATCAGCCCTTGTTTTAAGTCACGTGGAAAAATTTGAATATATCCTTATTTTATTTTGCAAATATCTTTTTTTGGCCGTCAGTAAAATCATGTTTTTTGTTTCCTACTGCTTCTTGATATGGTTTTCTTTACGCTATGTATACTCCCGAGGCGATTTCACGACCTCTGCAAGTACCCTATTGCTTTGAAAGAAGCACCACGTTCTCGTTGGCCAACATTCCGACCGCATTCAAAGGGGGTTAATTGAGTGAACTGTGGGACTGTTGTCTTGTATGGGTCACAACTAACTAGTCTTTAATGTGAATATCACCTTTCTTCACGCTTCACTAGCCATAAATAAAAAACCTCATGTACGGCAAGATAAAATTTACTGACATTACAAAGTTATGAGGTATATTTCTAATTCGCCAGTGAGCCGTAACCTAGTGTAATTAGGATGTTTCAGGGAAAATCTGATGGAAGTTCTCCAAGCCAAAGAGCGACTCATACCTTCAGATTCAGTACTTCTTGCATTCCGAGTAAGACGCATGACACGTTGGAAGATTGCATATTTGCAAAGCAGTTAATAACTCCAAAACAAAATACTTTTATCTTGCTACGAATCAATTGAACTGTCTTTTCAACTTAGAAATGATGAGGTTTTGTTCCAGCCAAAGGTAAACTTCACCCCGCCGAACCCGTTCGTGCCGATGAGTCCGACCGGGTCGCCGTTTCTGTACGGCGGTGCGACACCTGGCAACATCGCATCCACCGTGACGTCACCGTCTAACGCCGCCGCTGCGACTGCCGCCGGGGGATTCCCGCCGCCGTACGACCCGCGCGTCATGGCCGCCTACCAATACAGCCTTTGGTAAGAGCATTAGCAATTGACACACTAATAATAAGTAGATTGTCTGCAATACTTTATTTTCATTTTTTTATTTTACTTATTAACGGGTCGACCCTACTTATCTAATACAATAGAGCAATAGCAAGTTTAAAGAATATTAAACACACTCAAAATAGTAAAACAAAAAAGTAAAATAATAAGGTAAACTATATCTTATAATGTCATGTCATTGATAAAGATAGTGATGAGTAGGGGGCCCAGGTAGGAACCCTGAGGGACGCCTGATAATACTGAGATATTAGAAGATGTAAAGTCGTTAAGGTGTACCATTTGAGACCTACCCTACTCTCTATCCATTGTAGGGGCGAACCTGAAACACCCAAGTATCTAATTTTTTCCTTTGTACTGGTTAATATTTTCAAGTTCCGTATAGATACCAGAAATTGTAATATTAAGATGACGTAGGTTGTGAGGGCTTGACGAGGGATGATCTGGCACATCCAATGATTTATTTGTGTAGACTGAGCGAAAGTACTCTGCAAAAGGTTCAGCTGCTTGTGGGCCCATCGGAGATGATTTTTCATGTAAGATATATATGGGTGGTTGATTGCTGGAGTATTGTAGGTAATTTATGTATGACCAAAAAGCTTTGGGATTGTGCCGAAGAGACGCCTCTGTTTCTTTGATATAGTTCCGAAAACACTGCTTTTTGTTTTAATTCTTACCTGATGCTAAAAAAAAAATAACAACTGAGTTCGTCATAGCAGGTCAAAATCGTTTTATTACTGTTTGGCCGCATGTGATCTTTACAACCTTACATAATCGTGATAATAGAATAATGTGTAATATGCTCACTTGTCGTTACACACTGTAATAATATACTTGATGTTTATCGGAGCACTTGAATGAATGAAGGAGGGAGAGAGGCTATCTGGTGGCTGGAACCACCAGGGCATAGGCCTACCAACGGGCCCTTTTGCACCTCTCCTTACGCCAGTTCCCAAGTCCAGCCCTCATCGCAAAGGTGAGGATGGCCTTGGTTCCTGCCCATCTTATATCCTCAGGTCAAGAACCCTTGAACCGAGTATAGTCTGCTTGTGATACCCAAGGGCTTCATAACGACAAAGAGTGTGTGCCGAGAATTCTTCCTCCTCGCCACAGCGTGTACACGTCGGATCATTTACCACCCCCATCACATACAAATGGCGTTTGAAAGTGTTATGTCTGGATAGCAGGCAGACAAGTAACCTTGTCCAGCGAGAGAGCAAGAGACAGAACCGTCCCACCTTATCCAGAGGTCCCGAAATAAGTTCTCTAGCTTGACGGATATGTCCGGAGATTCCTCTTCATCTGATAAGATGCTGATTTTGCAACCACACTTCTATTTTCCCTCTGATGGTACCTGCTACCAGACCCAAAGCCGGCTCAGGACCCAGGAAGTTATTCCTCGACCCTCGCCTTGCGAGCGCGTCTGCCATTTCATTACCACTAACTCCAGCATGACTCGGCACCCACATAAGTGACAACTGATGTCTCGCCGAAATGTCATCCAAGACCTTTCTACATTGCAGAACGAGCCTTTACAACCTTACATAATCGTTATAATAGAATAATGTGTAATATGCTCACTTGCCGTTACATACATATACTTGATGTTTATCGGAGCCCTTAGTAAAACACTTCATGCTCAAAACTTGGTGTATATTGATCTCACCTTGTTACAAACTACTGATGTGTCTTATATCTAATCCACATCCTATTGACATAATTAACACACTCACTCTGTTTATGAACAAGCTTACCTAAACATATACATAATTATTTTCCAATATCTCACGCACCGGACTGGTAACCTCCTTACGAATTGGAGCAATACAATATACTGAGTGTTACTATTTCCCTTCGCTTTACTAATCCACATCAAATACATATCAATTATGAGGAAATATTATCCAACTTTTTTTTTCAATTCAATTATTTATTGGTGCTAGATACAATGAATTGTTTGCACACGTCAAATAAAAAAGAAAATATGTTAAAATATATAGGTATATGAGGAACATCAATCAACAAATACATATAAATATAAGAAATAGACAGTAAAAATATAACATATATATAGTACGTAAGATAACACAGACAATGGATCCACCAAAAGATAGTTTAAAATTACAGATCAGAAAAGTCGTTATTTGTAAACTCTTCAAAACTGTAAAAGCCTTTGCCAGTGAGATAGGCCTTCATTTTGATTTTAAAGCTTTTATTATCGAGACCTCTTGCAGATAAAGGGAGAGTATTAAAAAATTTTATACCAAAATAGTTAGGGCCAAATCTTGTTTTTTGTAGACGGTTTCGAGGCAGAACGAGGTTATTCACGTTTGCGAGTATTATGTTGGTGTATATCGCCATGAACATTATACGCATCTATGTTGTTTTTTACATGAACTAAACAAAGCAAGATGTAACAGCTGGGTAACGTTATTATCTTTTTAGCAATGAAGGTTGACTTACATGGATCAGTGTATTTTAACTCATACATGTACCAATGCATCTTCTTTGAATACCAAAGACTCTTGCCATGCGAGAAGAATGACCCCAGTTAATTAACGCGTAGGTCATTTTGCTGTGAAAATAAGAGTAGTAACGTGCAAGAAGGATATTTTCCGATATATTATTTTTTAAATTTCGGATTACATAGATGCATCTCGAAAGGGTTTTCAACAGCTCTTCTACATGTGCCTTCCAAGTCATTTGGTTATCGATATAGACGCCTACCTAACGTAATGATTCTCCACAAATGATTGTTAAAGGTACGGCCAGCGAATGGCGTTTCCTGGGGCTCCTCTGCCGCCGGGCCTGGCGCAGTTCGACGTAATGGCGGCTTCACACGCGGCGGCGCAAGCGGCGGCGGCCGCCGCGGCTGCAGCGCACGCGCAACAGCAGGCGAGCAGCTCGAAAGGGGCCGACGTGCAAGCAGGATCCACCATCGGGGGCAAGAGAACGGTAAGTCGCCTATAGGGTGGATTGTAACGTACAAATGGTACAAAGAAAGTTCTGCAATATGTTGCTTGTCTCCCCATAAGAATTGAAATTACTAACACCATCCGGGAAACATATATTTGACCGTTGTAGTATAATCTACCAATCATAACCTGAAGATGGCGCACATTTAAGCGTCGAAACGTCGTAAAAATTATATACACCGGCCTTTAGCGCTTGAAAAAAAAGGACAAAGATTGACTATCGGTAGTAGGTAGCGATGTCGTAGTATGTAGCGATGAATATCGTATTTTTTTGAAACCCCAAATGTGTTATTTAAAAAATTTAGGATAATGGTGATATGAGAAATCTTATTATCTTAGGAGGTGATATTCTCTTAGGTGAAAAAGTGTTACAGAACTGTTTGATAGCGTTCTTCGACTTAATACGCGATAAAATTATGATTTTAGTAACAATCTCAAACCACCCCCTAACTTTGGGGCACTGTAGAATGGAAACTGTTGGTCGCACATGAAAAATGTAAAGACCAAAATTGTGAAGAATTTTGTTCTCCCCATATAGGATATTTTTCGCAACAGTACATATCGGTAGTAGGTAGGGGTGCGTTCCTAAATGCCGTAATTTTTTTTAAACCAAATGCGTTTAGGCAGCTGCAGAAAAAATGAGAAGATATCATTCTTTGAGGGCTGGTTGTATAATGCAAGCTTAAGCTTCGGCTTAAGGTAAGCCGACGACGTTAAACCACGTCAGTTGCAAAACGTCACGAGCTTACGTAAGCCGAAGCTTAGAGCGAGCTTATCTGAGGTTTAACCCTAACCTGATACAAGTGGCATGATATGTCACGGAGGAACCTTCAAATTGCTTGTCACTTTATTAGGTCATATTTTTTGAAAGATTTGTGTCTAATTTAACAAAGAAAGCACATGAAAGAACAGAGACAGAAACGGTCGTTGCCGAAATTTGACACAAACCGTCATAAGTGCCTAACCAAAAAACGTAATTTTTCGGATGATTATGTCAGCACGTATTGCTTCATTGATGCCAACTGTAGTGAATTTCATTATCAACCAGGTTTAACTAAGCCGAGACACAACGGGTGTCGACTTTAAGCCTGAGCTTAGCTAAGCTTAGGTTTAACAAAGCTCGTATTAAACCCGCATTTGTACAACCGGCCCTTAGGAAAACAAAAATGTTACACGACTTTTTGATACAGTTCTTCGCCTTAATCACAAACCAACCCCTAACTTTGAAGCAGTTTAGGACGGAAACTGTTGGTCGCACACGAAAAATGTAAAGACCGAAATTATGCAGAATTTTGTTCTCTCCATAAGTCATTTGAAGCTTTTTTCGATATCACTTACCAAAACGGCGCTATTTTTCGAAAATCGTCGCGAAGCAGTTTTCACCCCCAACCCGGCAAGCCCCCGAGGTCGCAAACGTAGAGGACCAAGGTCTATCATATCACCAAATTTCATTTCTTTCCGACCTTTTGCTGTCAAAAAACCCCTACCGCCTGGACTAATTAGGGTTTTTAAAATCATGCCCTGTTGTTTGTAATTTTCTACGTAATTGTACCTCAACAATTCAAAACTATGGTTTGCGTACTTTTATCATTGAATTTTAGCTTAATTCAATCGTTTTGAATTATGTATGTCCGCCTTTCAATAAATACTAATAAATGTTGTTCAATCATTTTCAGAGTTCGCCAAAAACTCTCTTGAATCCACCCAATGCCACCATAACTTCTCGAATGGAAAATCTTCCACCAAAGTCTCCGAAATTGCCATTAACTTACAAGAAATCTCCTAAAGACGTTAAAAACGAGAAAAGTCTGGAAACAGCAGTCGAGAAATTAACGCAAAATAGGCATAAGGAAATCGCTAACAAACAGGAACCCAAAAAAGCAAAAGACATTCCAAAACTAGATGAAAACAAATTGACGACTAAAGACACTGAAACCAAAAATCAAAACGGTTCTCAAGACACACTTCATACAGAAAACAAATCCCCGATAGTCAAAGACGCTGTCATAAAAGAAATCGAAGACAAGGCTGTAAAAAATAACGAATCAACGCAGATCGAGAAAAAAGTCGAACCGATCAGCAAGGAAACTGTTACTGAAATTCCGGAGAGTGCAGCTGAAAATAAGGACATCCCAGTAGAGCCAAGCGACAAGCAGAAAAGTAGCTGTAATGATCCTGAACCAAAAACAAATTGTGGTGCAGAAACAACTGACAAACTCAATTCCGCAAAAGACAGTGAGTGCGTTGATGGCTCAAACAAAACGTCGGATGTAAGTAGAACTATAGACAAGGATGGTGAAGTGAATTCTGTGAAGAAGGTGGACGTGATCAGCGTCACAAGTGATGGAAGCGATGGTTGTAATAAGGTTACAAATAGTGAGAATGCAGCGGAAGACGGTAAATGATTTGGTTTGGTTTGATGATTTTTGTTTACATGTTTGGCATACTATACTGGTAAATTTTGATTACTTAACTAATGTCTGTGAATACTGGTTGTGGCTTAAGCCTTGAAACTTTTTCATCGTTCTTATTGGTTTATTTTTGTTTAGTAGCAATTTTAACAAATGAAAACACCAAAAATATGTTATACATTTCATTTTTATTCATTACATTCTGAGACTGTTAAATGTCTGCGATGGCTTAACAGGTTACATGTGAACAAGTTACCTTGGGACGTCATCAGTCTAAAACCGGTCATTATTCGCTCTATTATTACTGGCCCTTAGTTGAATCCAACGAATTCGAATAGGTTAGAAGAAGCAAAGTCTATTTTCTATCAGGCATGTGATTTCAAGATCACGTTGTTGTTATTTAGAAAAGGGCTGTTCCAAATTACGGTTCTATTACCGTCCTGGAACCGTTTTCATAATGTCCCGCCCATTTCACAGTTCTAAGAACGGTGATTGGTTGGTCCGCCAGCGTACCAACCAATCATCGATTCTAGAATCACAAAATGCGCGGGGCATGATGAAAACAGTTCTGGGACGGTATTAGAACCGTAATTTGGAACAGCCCTAACGTGTTCACATTTTCACCGATTATAACATTTGCACTAATCATGCTCAAATCGTCTCTTGCAAATCGTACAGAAGTTCATTTTGTGGAATTGTCTAACATTGTCTAATTTTTTGCTTATACTTTGATAAAATCCAAAATTCGCTCGATAATCGCCCAATAAACAAGGCACGATCAAAGCGCTGCCACTGTTTGTTGTTTATACATGTTCGCCCAAGGTGGGCGGTCGGTCGATGCGCCGTTGTCATATTTTTTTGAAAAATAATTTTTATACGATAACGCGCCAATAATAATTATTATTGGAATTTTTAAATGGCATATCCCATAGTAGCCCAGTTTTGATCGGATTAATAACAGCTTTTTTCAATTTCCTATATAATACCAAATTGTGGTGGTTCGCTACTAACCTGGCAACCCTGTATTGTTCAGTGCGATCTGCGCGAGAGGGTCAGAGTGCAGAGGTGCAAGGTGGTGTCCTTGGTTAGTCAGTGTATAAAACCTGTGTGAGCATATCATTTGGCGCCCAACGTGGGGCGACTTCGTACAACCTCCTCGAACTCAAATCTCATGGTTCTTGTGATCGTGGGTTCTTGGAAGATGAGAGATCCATTCGGGTTTCGACGAAAACCGTTTTCAAACTGTCAGGAGCGTGCGCCGTAGAAATGACCGTGTTGGGGTTGGCACAAACTGATTTGAAACCGGTCAAACGGCTGCAGTCGGATGTTCGGGTTCAATTTGTGGACGGTTTGGAAACGGTCAAACTAGTCACAGACAGGGGGCATGAATCGTTCTCGGACTGCTGCTTGCGCATGCTCAGTTCACTGTATACACGCTGTTGTTTCCGATCGTACCGTGACAGCTGATCGGTGGTTTTAACTTGTGTTCGGGTTATTTTCAACTCGGATCGGTCTTGAACAGTTTGCAAACCGTTTCCAATTTGCTTCGGCTACGCATCTAGTTTTGCGCAGTCCATGGACAGTTTGCCAATCGTCAGAACATTCTAACCCGAATGAAGCTACAGATTAACTAATAATGTCAGCTGACACAGGTTTTATACATACAGGGTGTCCCAAAAAATAGTGTCAAGCGGAAGTCCAGAGATAGAGCACACCTAGAAGTATCTGAATCACCCCCATGTATGTTATGCAATTTTTTGTAGTTTCCGAGCTATGACCTTTTTTCTAAATTTTAGAGAATTCTCTACCTCGACAGCTTAAAACTGTTCCAAAACAAAAATTAAAAGACTTTTCCAAATTCTCTTTTTTGCTAATTAATCTTTAAGAGTTTATTGTTCATACATAAAGGAATCGGCTTAGTAAATCTGATGCAAGTCATGAAAATTATAGTGTAAAGTGAAAAATACACGTTCTGTGAATTATAACTTAGATTTTCGCCTCGCAATTAGAAATCTAAAGAGGTGATTACATGATTTCTATGCAGGTCTAAAAACTTCTTCAGACTCTCAGCTATCATAATCATTCAAAAAAAGGAGTACTTAATGGGGCTACTTTGTCTCCAATCGACCTTCAACAACAAGAGGTGTCACTTTGCTAAGATTTTTTGTTACATGTACGACTTCTTTTTTGTAAGTGGGAAATTGTAAAATGAAACGAAATTATCAAATTTATTCACTAAGTTTATTAAATTTCACAAGAAATTTTCAAAATGTCTACCTTCTTGTTCGATGCATAATCTACATCTTCTGAAAAAATTATTTTTTAAATTCACAAAAGCTCTTCGATTGTTGTTTATTATTTCTTCAGCCTGTGTTAATTTGTTGCGTAATTCGCTGATGTTTCGACACTCTAGTACGAGTATAGTAGTACTAGCATAAACTAGTTTTTTGTAGTAGTCCCAAACAAAAAACTCTATCGGATTTCAGTCAGGTGACCATGGCATTCAGTGGGTCCACCACGACCTATCCATTTGTTGCATAGTCTCTTGCAGAAAACAGCATCCTTAAATTCAGTTGTCGTGCACTCAAGGTCCGTAGGAATAGCCAAGTAGTCAGAGAACAGAAACAACACCAATCCAAACAAAAGCGTATCGTTTTAAAGCCGCAAAGACAGACAGACGACTGAATAAAGACAACGAAAACAACCTATGCAATGACACATTTAGAAAAGACATCACAAACAATACCATAGCTATCTCTTTCTAACATCGCCATCGTTTACCGTGTTAGCGTTAGCCCTTTTTGTTGGCGCTCAGGTAAGAATGCGCTCCTTGTGGTTTTTTAGCAAGAAATAGGATATTTTTTAATAAATGTTTACTTTATGCAACGTTTTTAACGCTTATTATTGTGGTACTGACAATCAATCTGCTATTAACTCGTTAACATAAGTTATTGGTGAATTGAAAAACACATCGCTAATTTCAAGAAATCTTCGCCTCTTGTCTTTGAAGGTCAATTGGAGCGAAAGTAACCCCATTAAGTACTCCTTTTTTTTAATGATTATGATAGCTGAGTGTCTGAAGAAGTTTTTAGATCTGCTTAAGAATCATGAAATCACTTCTTTGGATTTTTAATTGAGAGTCGAAGATTTAAGTCATAATTATCAGATCGTAAATGTTTCATGACTTTAATCAAAGTTACGAAGCCGATTATTTTATGTATGAACAGTAAACTCTTGGAGATTAATTACCAAAAAAGATAATTTGGAAAAGTCTTTTAATGTTTCTTTTGGAACAGTTTTAAGTTGCCGAGGTAGAGAATTCTCTGAAATTCAGAAAAAAATTCATAACTTGGAAACTACAAAAAATTGCATAACATATATGGGAGTGATTCAGATACTTCTAGGTGTGCTCTATCTCTGGACTTCCGCTTGACACTATTTTTTGGGACACCCTGTATGTATAAAACCTGTGTCAGCTGACATTATTAGTTAATCTGTAGCTTCATTCGGGTTAGAATGTTCTGACGATTGGCAAACTGTCCATGGACTGCGCAAAACTAGATGCGTAGCCGAAGCAAATTGGAAACGGTTTGCAAACTGTTCAAGACCGACCCAAGTTGAAAATAACCCGAACACAAGTTAAAACCACCGATCAGCTGTCACGGTACGATCGGAAACAACAGCGTGTATACAGTGAACTGAGCATGCGCAAGCAGCAGTCCGAGAACGATTCATGCCCCCTGTCTGTGACTAGTTTGACCGTTTCCAAACCGTCCACAAATTGAACCCGAACATCCAACATTGGTGTCAGATTTATCACTTTTACATTTCACGTCAAAATTTTGTTATTTTAAATGGAATGTCCTATTTCTGCCCCTTCTTGTAGTGTCTATATTCTGTTCTGAGACTTGTTCACATGTAATGTAAAAAGTGAGATTTTGGTAAATATCCAGGGTAACTCAATGGACGTGTCACCTTTGTCGGTCAGTCAGAGAAACAATGATGAACTACCAGTGTAGTGTGCATGAAAATGTCTCAAGTAAAATGTAGATATTTTAATTTACCTAAAAGGATGATTTATCGGGTATTTGTATTTTGTTTGTAAGTTTTCAAAAAAGTGCCTCAGTCCGTAGATAAATATTTTTTTGTACATCATTATGATTATTGTAAAAATAGCAGCTAATAAGGTGCCTTTTGACCTTATGGTTTATAGTCCCCTAGGTAAAGTACTTTTCCCAATTCACACCAATACTCTGCTTTAATAGAATTAGACGGTTTCCCAATGATTCTATAGAATTTCCGCAGATTCATAAAAATGTATTTTAAAGTGTGCATATCTTCAGTTCGAATGCTGTATAAAAAGCAGTCGCCCATTTTTTATTTTTCATTTAAATTGCGTTTATTTTTACAACAGAAACATTCATGCGATCAAGATTTTCATTAAAGTTAAGGAGGTTGATTACTATTTTCGAAAGTGGACATGCCAAAAGATTACCTGATTGCTAAATTATGCAAGTGAAAAACTGCATGTATCAGTAAACTCCCTAATTTAGTTTAGTATCTACTGAAGGGCAGTACGTTTGTATATAATTCAATTCAAAAGTGTCACTATTTGATTAGCCAGTGTTTTTCACCTGTGGGTCGCAACCCCCTGAGAGGTCGCGAAGCATCTGTAAAGGGGTCACAAGAGATCGAGAAAACTCGGTAAAAAAATCATTAAACACCGAACAGGTAGATATATTAAGAAAAAGTTAACAAAACAATACTCGTTATGTTTTTTACAGAATTTCGTTGACAAACAATAAAATCTTCGAGCACTCGTCCATTTTAATGTGAAGGTTGCGCTTGTGGTGCAATCAGTTTCTCCCATCGCGGATCCGTTTTTGAAACATTGAGTATTAGAACGGTTTCCTAATTTAAGCGATTTCTTAGTTTACTTTTTATTTGGGCTATTGATGAAAATGCCAACTCGCACTTGAACTCCAAGTGTAACATTCCATCGGAAGACAATCCCAGCAGATTGTCTTTGAGTTTTGTTGCTAAATTTGTCTCATTTATAGCTGCATTTAAAAACATATTATTTAAGTACTTGCACTGAGAAATAATGAGAAAATTCTTTCTTCAAAATATCTAACACCATTTTTGCACCAGATATGTACATATATGAGTTTATGTTTATCTCACTACCGACTTCTACAAAGAAAAACTGAGGCGCCGAAAATGAAAGTTGTGTTGATTCACAGGTGCTGACCACATTTCCATTTTTTTTTTTTTTTTTTGTAAAGCCATGAAGTTTAGTCGTACTTAATTATATATTTATATCGGAATCCTAATAAGGCAAACGCCTAAAAGTTTTGTATGGATTAAAGAAAGGGACGGGCAGTCGCGAAATATGTTTGGATACTAGGGAGGTCGTATCATGAATAAGGTTGAAAAACACCTGTCTAAACGTATCGCTACAAAAAAATATTGGCAATAGTCTAGTGACACAAAATCCATGAATAGATTCGCAAAATGTGCAAAACGGCTATTAGAATAAGGTTTATCTTTTTGGCATGTTCAACATATTTCTAGAAACAGCAGCTGACGTTAATTTTGTCAGACAATTCCAAGATATACCGGAATCCTCCCAGACTAACGATGCCTTTAAAGTATTTGTCCAACTGCATTATCCTCAACAACATTTTGGTTATCGTGTTGAGTTTTATTTACGATTGCAAGCAGCAATTTAATTTTATCAAGTTATTCTGGCAAGTTATGACTTTTGTACGCGTATTCATGCTTTATAATAAAAATGTCTTCCTCGCAAATGAATAGTGTGGTTGTATTGAAAGCAGATAAAGAGCAAAATGAATAGAAAACTTGGAGGGATTTTAGTTTACAAAATACTACTCTCACTGCTATAAAACGTCCAAAGACCTGTTGCCTGCGCAAATGCCATGTGACATATTAGAGTTCCTTCCATGTTTTTACTTGCATATTCAAACCGTTCAGTATGGCTTCCCATTATATTTATAGACTGTAATCGTTAGACCACGTGCCCGAAACTAATCTTAGCCATTTCCACCCAGCAATGCAAAACGCAAGTAATCCTTGTTCCAGAAACTGAAAAACTTTTTGAGTCAAATTTTCTGAGATTTATCAAATACATAAATTTGCACTTCCATGGCAATCACTAGACTTTAATGCCTTAATTTAGCAACATGTTTTGCATATGTCAGTTGTAACAGGTCTTGGACAATGAACTAGTTATATTTTACTGGCCTTAATTTCGTTAGAAGCAGATATTTTGTTCCATTGGCAGTTGGCATAACTTAAAACGGTATTGCTGTCATGTAATCGAAAAAAAAACAGCTTTCTAATCAGTATCGATATTAGAAATCTTGACCAATGCTCATTTTACCTAAGAGTGGAGTTTCAAAATTTTTTATGTATACTTTTTAAACTGACTGTGATAATGTCCACTACGTAGGTATTATGTATTAAGAGAAAAGCATTTTTTGGGATTTGAAGTTTCCTTCGTTTTTCTTGAGTTTATGAGCACGCTATGTAATGTACTAACGTGAAAGTTTTATTGTGGAGTTTTAATCTATCCACACTTTATTTTAGTATTATATTTCCAATCATATTATGTGAAGGGCAATATCATTGAAAAGAAAATAAAAAAAGGGCAATGCCATACATTGTTAAATATTCAGACCTGTTTTAATTTTTTACATAAGATATTAATATAATTTAAGACATTTTAATATTTAATTGTAAAGTGGAGATTTTATTATTGTACATTGTATATATGGAGCACAGATGAATTAATAAATATTATTTATAGTTTTATCGATTATTTTATTTCACAAATATGAATTTGCAATTAAGCTGAACACAAAAGAGACTTTGCATCTCAAAAACGAAAATAGGTGGTTTTCGTCCTGACAGATTCCTATTTGAATTAACATATTTTCAATTCTGAAATTAGAAGGAAGCAAGTTGCGTCTTCAATACCCGCTAGCTGTTTTACAGTCCTAATAGCAAATGTTCAGTGTCGCAGAAACTAAAAGGGGTAGCACTCGTTATAACAGATTTTAATCTGCAATATGTAAAACTAGAAAGAAAATCGGTTGCATTTTTCCTACCTCTTCACTATTCTGCAGTCCCTGATAGCAAACTTTCAGCAATTCGATTTGCTGCTCATTCAGTAGAACTTTGGTTGATTAACAATTCTGTATCAGTATCTCAAAAACAAAAAGAGGTAGCCATCATTCTGACAGATTCTGATCTGCATTACCAAATGTAAAATCAGAAATAAGTCTGCAGTCCTGATAGCATTCAGATCTTTCAAAAAGACTGGTTGATTATAAAAATTCTGTATCAGTATCGCAGAAAAGAAAAGAGGTGGCAGATTATGATCTGCATCAATAAATCATCAATTCTGAAATTAGAATGAAGAAAGTTGCGTCTTCCCTACCTCTTCGCAGTTCTACAGTACTGATAGAAAATTTTCAGCTGTTCAATTTGCAGACGATTCATCAGTTAGGCTTTAGTTGATTATCCTATATCAGCATCGCAGAAGCGAAAAGAGGTTCGGACATATCCTTATCTGCACTAATACTCTATCAGTTCTAAATTTTGAAGCTAGCACATTAATTTTTTTTTTAGCTCTTGGCTGTTATGCAGTCCTGATGACAAATTTGCAGCCGTTTATTTTGCAAATTAGTAGGACTTTGATAATAATTCTGAATCAATATCACAGATACAAGAAGCAGAGGTCAAAATACAAATTAATGATTGTTTCATGACTTTTATAATAATAAAGTTTATTCGCCATAATTACAATACAGTAAATAAATATAAATAAATCCACAGTAGGAATTGCCTGTGGGTGGATATAAAATCTAATTTACAAATACATATGTATACAAAATATTGTAGGACAAATTTTATTGATTAATAACAATATGTATAATCGCCCTACAGAGTATATAAATCCATTCTTTTAGTTTTTGTTTGAAATGTTTGCCAAACCTGAGAGACTGTATGGTTGATGGTACTGCAGAACATAGTTTCTGAGCTAGATACATAATAAATGATCGGTGGAATACAGTTTTGTGTGGTGAGTTTGATGACCATATTTTATGTCTAATACTATATACATGTATATGTTCGTGTTTCATTTCATCAACACAGATTTTTTTGAATAAATTGATAATATATAAGAAATAAAGTTGCTCAATATAGCATAATTAAGGGAAACGTGGTTCACCGCGTTTTACGAGATTATCATACAAACCGCATACGTTTAATAATAATTAACCACTTTTTGACGTTTCCCTATTCGGTAACCTGTGTAGCCTTTATCAAAATTTGTACCACCCACAGTGGCACAGTACCACCGACTATCATTTTTTTTTATAGTCAGTGGTGTGTTGTTGACAAAAAATTAATTTTAAATGAGTAACCAAAGAGACATTCTTTAGTTCGTTGCCAGTTGAATGTTCTTCGTAATAGTGAAATAATAAGAGGACAGTTATATTTCGTTTTTCCTATATCTTTTGTCCTGGTCAATAATAACGACTACGTTTGTCAAAAAACTACAACGTTCTGAATGCATTTGCAATCCTGATCTAAATTGAGAAAAATTTAAATCTTAGGGCGAAATAAGTACTTTTTAGTTGGCAGCTCTGCACCTTCACTGTTTTTTCTACTGTTTGGTGAAATATTGACAACATCGCAACGCTGCGGTTTTATTTGGGCGATGCAATGGCTCAGAAACGTCTCTTCTGTGACGTCGCCATGTGATTGTCAAATGTCAAGATGTCATTCTGTGTCAAATTTTGAGCAGAGGCTTCTGTAGTAATTTTTCCTCTTGTTTGGGTTTCTGATTTTATAAAACTTTTAAACAAATGGAGGACAACGTTATCTGTTTTGTGGAGGATATTTTCGGATTTATTTTGTGATACTAGGACTACACTTTTTTATTATATTCATATATCTATTTTCAATTTTGCCTGATTTTCCCAATATAATCTTGGCAAAATGGCAGAACAAACGGGAAATCAGACAAACCAAGGTAAGTTATACCTATTTGTTTAATTATAATCTTGTTAAATAATGAGAGATATCTTTTACCACTATTTGAACTTGTAGAGTATGCTACTTAAGAATCGAGAATCTTTGAAGTAAATGGTTGTTATTCCTAAAATTAGAATCCAACAAAGATTCTGATGTTTAGGGAAAAATTTATAACAATAGTTTTATAATCCTTTCTGATATATTTTTGAATAACTAAAAGTAATTTCATCATTGCTCCCAAAATATCTAGTTGCCTCAGAGCTGTTGAAATTACATGTTGTCACTTTGATATTGTATCAGGATGACTTTAATATTTGTTAAAAACAAATCTGCACTTCTACCTAAGTGCTTCTCCCTATTCTTGGCTCTACTTATTCCAGATTTTGGGTTGCTAGTTAACCACAATATTAACCAGTAAAAAATTGGGGTTTTAAAAATAAATAAAAACTATATGACTATAACAATCCCTTACAAACAATACTATGTTTTGGTTAACAAAGTTAAATTAAGCAGTTAACAATACTAGATTGTTTATGGAGGAATAGACAAAATGTTTCAGAATATTCATTCTTACACATGTGTGAGAATATTTACTTTTGCTTTCCATTATAAAGTGATTGTAGAATGATTACATTCAATAATGGTTATGCATAATAGTAGATTTTATAAGATTAGAATCCAAAATCTGCATTAGTGGGATTATTATGTACAAACTCTGACTAGATCAAATTTTCTTTGGAATAATATTTGACAAATAAACTTTTTTTAACATCATGTTGACAGAGAGTCGCTTAGACTCATACAGATTTAGTTTAACACCAAATTATGGCAAAAATGACGTGTTAAGGCATCCTGTTATAATTTTGTTGTAAAAGATAAAAATTACCAAATGTACTGATTTAAACAGACTGAAAATAGGACCACATGAAAACATATGTTTTTCTGTGACAGTAACCCATCTATGCCTTTTATGAAAGATCAGACGAGTATAGGCATTCTGTCAGTTCTAACCATTTTTTTAAAAGACGCCCATAGACATTGGGCAAAAAATGAAATCTTAGAAAGCATCTATAATTGTTGTTGTTGTCCATAAACGTGTTGATCAATCTAATCTCAAATTCATAGCAACCAAAAAATGACAGTTTTGAAATAGGTAACAATATTTCCTTCACTAGTTGTCAATTGATGTAAGTTACAGTATATTCTACATACTACACCATGAATATTTTATACTTAACTCACAAAAGTTGCTAATATGTAAACATGTTCATAGGTTACCCAAGCAATTCGTAAAAAAAAAATTTAGAAATATGGATTTTTGCTAATTTATACTAGCCACCATGCTTTATCACATTTTACATTCATTGTTTCCATAAACTAAAATTACATAAAGTGGTGTGCTTGGGTAAGAAAATAATCATTTATTGATTTGCAGCTCGTAAACCTACAATAAAAAAGATGGAATTTCCTCAACCCAGCAATTCTACCTCTTTCCAATTTCGTCCATTACCTGTGCAGAATGAAGAAATAATTGGATCTGCTGCAGCCACAAACCGTCCTAAAATGGTCTTACCTACTGTAGCAAAAAGCAAAGAGCCACCTCTAGTATTTCGGTAAATTATACATTCAACTTTCATTATCGGTTTCAAGCAAGCAGTTATCACCTGATCAGTTATGACAAAATGGAGACTTCATTGCTTTAATACAAAGAAAAAAAGTGTATGTACAAGAGATAATTATCTTGCAGTAAAGTGATTTTTAAGCATAAAAGCACTAATAGATAGTGATAATACATTGCTCTGTTTTCAATATGGTTCTTGGCTAATAATGACTAAAGACACTTTTTTACACTTGTGCTTTTGGAGTCACAGGAAATATATTCAATAATGTATTTCAATAAGATCAAAATTATATTTATATGTTGATATATATCCTTAATAATCTGAACTTTGTGATTATTTCAGTGCAAAACGAAATAGTAGAGCTAAATCAAGGTAATGGGTTTGTGATAAAATTGTGTGTTTTCATCTAGTGCATAATTTTTGCTTTATATAATCTCACTAACAACATTTGGTAAATCAAAGGTCTTATTCACCTAGACAGTAAGCTGAACTTTGTGGTAACAGTTCTTTATTGAGCAGTTACATTGTATGTAGTGCTAGAAACATGTTCTTTTTAGATGGGAAATGAAAAACTGCAGGTTTCACAAATGAAGCACCTGACTGTGTAATCAAGGTTTTTTTATAACAATACCATACCTAGAACATACATGAATTTCATTCAAATTGGTGCAAATGTCATTTTAGTGCAGGCAGAGAAAAGTCAATACTTCAAGTACTAATAGCCAGTTTTAATAGGGCTGTTCGCAGAGCAATCACAAACTAGTCAGCGTCAATTTAATTGGCCAGTACTAGTCAGAAATAGTATGGCAACTGCAATGGCGAATACTGATTGGCTCTGACTGGTTCTGCAAACAGACCTATTATAAAGTATGACATTAAACAATGCTGATATTGCAAGCTACTTGTTCAAATTATATTCAAAATTTATCACCTGCATAATAAATTAGCAAGGCTACCACGTAAGTGCACCAACAAGTGTTTTAATATGTATATTGCTTGAACAAGTTTGTTTGTTTGTTTATTTGCTATTTGGATACATCAAATGTATGTACATATAGCACGTCGAAATTATGTAAAAGTAATACTTATAAATATAGAGAATGTAGAAAAACGAATAGGTACATAAAACACATAACACATAATACATTACAAATGCTATTTAAAATGATTTAACAATATAGTTGCAATAGAAAAAACAGGTATTGTTCACTAAAGATTGTCTTCTAGAAATTCTTTGATGCTGTAATAAGCTTTAGTCACAAACAGGTCGGTGATCTGTTTCTTATATGATTTAATTGAAGAGGATGATTTTATTGCAGACTGTAGTTTATTATAGAAAGTGATGCAGTTGTAAAGTAGCGATTTCTGTAAAATGCTCTGTTCTATGCTTAGGGATTTGAATAAGTTTGCAGTGTCTAGTATTGTGATTGTGGCTTGTAAGATGTTTCTGAAAATCTTCCCAATGCAATCTTATAAACACAAGACAGTGAAGGATGTAAATGTTCCTTAATGTATGTTGACCTACATGTCTCTCTGGGACCTAAATTAAAAAGTAGTGTAATAATTCTTTTTTGAGAAATGAAAACTCTGCTACTTGCACTGCTGTGACCCCAGCTTAGTATATTGAAAGGGTTCTGTCAATGTGTTGGGTAAAAGAAGTGTGGATTATGTTCATTCATATTGCTTTTAAATGTCTGTTGATAAGATCTTGCATTTGCAGAGATAGCAAGTTGAAAACTCCATCAATCACTTCAGTAGGCAAGCTACAGATCGGGAATGCTACCTATGATTTTACATCTGAGGATCTACAGGACTTGGGTGAAATAGGTCGAGGTGGATTTGGTACAGTCAATAAGATGATACATAAGAAAACATCTACTGTTGTGGCTGTGAAGAGGATTAGATCCACTGTGGATGAGAAAGAGCAGAAACAGTTGCTTATGGACTTGGAAGTTATCATGAAAAGTAGTGAAAATAAATACATTGTGCAATTTTATGGTGCTCTTTTCAAAGAGGTTAGTCAGTTTTGTTTCAGAGTTGTGAGACAAGTGTTTCTTCTTTTTCTCTCTTGGTACTCCAGCATTATGTCAGGAACAAAATGCAGAATAGAATGGTTTATTCTCAGGTTCTAATTTATAAAAGTTATTTTATTATACTGAACTAGATTGCCAGTCCATATTGTATCAACAATTGAAAGAATTTATCCTATCAAAATTTGCACAAAAATTTCTGAAGGCAGAAAAATGTTCAATCAATAACTATCTGCTGTACAGAGACAAAAAGTTTAAAGAGTATATCTTTCCAGAAATAGATAAACAGATACTGAACATTCTGTGACAAATGAATTATTTATTCTATAGAGTAATAGCACCATTAAGAAAGCCATTTTAATAATTCATCACTTATTACAATAATAGCAGACATTGTTATTCTTAATATTTCATTCAAATACTTACTAAGTAATAAACAATGCTTTATTTCAGGGGGACTGTTGGATATGTATGGAGTTGATGGACATATCGTTAGACAAGTTTTACAAATTCATTTATGAGAAATTGAAGAAACGAATACCTGAACCTATATTAGGTAAAATAGCCCTAGCTACTGTGAATGCTCTGAACTATCTTAAAGAAGAACTAAAAATAATACATAGAGATGTAAAACCAAGCAATATTCTCTTAGACAAAGGTGGAAACATCAAACTCTGTGATTTTGGCATTTCTGGTCAACTGGTAGATTCTATTGCTAGGACTAAAGATGCTGGGTGTAGACCATATATGGCAGTAAGTAATATTTATTACAAGTCTCATTAATTTAGCTGGTTAGATAGCAGAACCTACTTGCAACTAAGGTCCAGTTTCACAATCATTGGTAACCTCTGGTAGTCATTCAACAGATAAGTGGAAGTTAACCAGTAGTTATTGTGAAGATCTCTTTCGCAAAGAAAACTAGTGGTTAAGCTTATTTATCTTTAAGTTGGCACCTCAGATGGCTCTAAGAGCACTGCCATAATTGTGTTCCATGAATACAACCTTAGACAAGGAAAGGGAGAGGACAGAACATGCGGCTGGCATCTCTGTTACCAAAAAAGTACCAAAGCGCTAGTTCCAGTGAGGACTTAAAGAATACATAATACCTATAATCTTATTTATATTTATTGACATTATGTTGCTTAAGCATATATATTGAAAATCAAATAACCAATTTGAGGTATATTTCTATTCACATAAGCTATACGAAAATTTTGACAGCTATTCGTTTTTGCTCAAAATTAATTTATATGACATCAAAGGGGCATGCAGTGTCCCCTCTCTTTCATTATCTAAGAATACAACCTATTACTTTGACAAAGAAACCTAACCTTTGCATTCATATTTTTGATTCATGTCACCACAGACTATAATCAAAATTCATCAACGTCTTAGTTGTCACTGTTTTTTATAACCTTAAAGCAAGCTTATCTGCTATTGGTTGACCACAACAACGTCAGGATGACCCATATTTTATCCTTGGGTTAACTTAACTACTGGTTAACCAGAACATTTAACGTAAACCGCCGATTAATGAAACGGATTGTTTTCGCTAACCACAAGTTTCCTTTTAACCTCTAGTTAACTAACGATTGTGACACTGGGCCTAACTATGCATCAGATTTGAATGTTTAGTTTGTTTGCTATTTGTATACTTTATGAGTTTTAAGTGCATTGAATTGCATAGCATAGATGCAGTTGATGTGTAAGGTAATCATATCAATGTTCCATTCTAGCCTGAAAGAATAGATCCTCAACCTGCAAAAGGCTATGATGTGAGAAGCGATGTCTGGTCCTTGGGTATAACGTTGATGGAGGTTGCCACAGGACATTTCCCTTACAAACGATGGTCCAGTGTATTTGATCAGCTTGATGAAGTGGTTAATGGGGAACCCCCAAGGCTAACAACAAACCACAACGCGAATACCTTCACAGCAGAATTTGTTCATTTTGTAAATACTTGGTAAGTATTCACTTTTACCTAATTTATTTCAGTGAGATTGGTGCGGTGGTTATTGAGGCTACATAGTAAAACGCCAAAGAGCAGTTCTATATTCTAAATTTAACGCGATTACAATGCTGTTTGCATGTGCGTGGGAACTAAAATTGGTAATGATTTTAAAATTTGACCAGTGTTTTATGTAAATTTTTATCTATCCATTAGTCTAATAAAGCAAGAAACCCAGAGGCCGAAGTACAAACAGCTACTCCAAGATCCCTTTATATTAAGAGCACAGAAAGAAGAAGTGGATGTTGCTTCATATGTTGCAGAAATTATGGATGAGATGGCTAATAATGGAATAAGTGCATTTACAACAAATCAACAGTGAACTAATCCTGAGTAAATTGTTTTTACTTTCTATTTTCTCGACAAAATTCTCCTCGATAAAAATTAGATACAATAAGAAGCATATTTTGAAGGTTCCTTTATAATCTAATGTAAAGGAAGGAAACTTGACATACCTGTCTATTCAGCGATTTGCTTTCTTTTAATGTCTAATGAGCCCATATTGCATTTCTTTAAATTTGTCAAAGATGTCAAATGTAATGAAACATGTTGGTGGAGAATAAAACTAGTAAATTTTGGAGCAAGTATAGAAAAAGCGCCTTAGGCACTTAGCTGGTATTTCTTATTTGCTAGATTAATAAGCTACCAATCTTTTCCAGTGGAGTGGGGAAGAGTATTATCTAGAGGTATGTTAGTGTTACTATGGTATGTTGAGTTTTTTAGCAGAGGGGAATTTGTATGTTATATGCGATCTTGACCCTTAGCCTTGACTTAGATGTTTCATCTTGACCATGAATAGGTTAAGATGAGTGAAGCTTGCTTCTCAAGAATAAACAGCATATAGTAAATTTTGTTGAATTTAACAGAATCAGTCAACAGCTCAGGTGGTGTGATAGTGGAAACACCTGTTAACGATGTAATAGTCTTTGAGAAAGGGCCGATGATTTCTGTTGAAAGTCGTTAGAAGCCCCGAAAATATTTGATAATCCAGCGAAACTTGTAATCGGAAAGATTAAAAATAGTTCCATTCGTGAATGTTGGAAAGTCAAATAATAGAATCTCCCACAAAAATGATTTTCTTGTTTTTAACATAGGATGAACTTTTATGCTGCAGAAGTATTTAAAAAAAAATGAAGAAACTCATTTTCTCTGAGTATCTAAAACTGCAAACTGCAAATGTGTTTAAATCTAATCATTTATTGTAGTTCAGTTTGTATGAATTTTACCCAATGTGTGAAATTATAATAGTCTTATTGAGTATGAAAGTGTATATTCCAATACCAGTTTCAAATTTGTATAGTTTTATTTAATAATTAACTTAGAATAGTAACGATCTATGTTGAAATTAGCTATTATAATGAAAACCGTTAACACCAATGAAAATATGTCCAATTTTGTATATACAAACTTTATTATTTGTATAGATTTTTTTCTTTAGAGATTCCTTGTGATGTGATTCTCGTTTACTGGAAGTCTGTTTTCAAATATATTTGTAAAGTACAATTTTATCTATGAAGTGGTTATTTCAAAAAATATATTTACAGTCTATTAACTTTACAAGTAAATTTGACAATGCTATATCGTGTATTATTCGGTGCTTTATTTATTTTATTGTGTAGAACTATGTATATTTGGTGTATTTTAAGAAATCCAGACTATTTATATTTTATTCTTTTTTGAAAAATTGTTGCCGTTGAAAGTTGCCTACTGTATTTATGACTGTATATATTTACGTTTTGTACTCAATTGTTTGACAAAATAAACAAAATTATTGTTTATTTCCTGTTGAGTATGTAAAAATAAAATAAAACTATAATACTTCGTAGTTTTATTCCCATTGTTTCATAATGTATTCATATTCGTAATCCTCTATGAAAGGCTTATCTATATTTCTAATCATATTTTCACCACAATACAGACATTCAGATGCTAGGATGTTGTCTATTTCAGATTTTAATGAATCTTTCATTGACATCCCTGTAGAAGCGGTGCTAATACTGTCAGTGTTAGTTTGATTACTTACAACTTTGAGCTGCCTCTCCAACTCTGATAATCTATTCCTTTTAGCTGGACCTACAAAAATAGTATATTACTAAGTGGAGGTTATAGTAAACTGCTTGAGGATAAGAAATTTGCGGGGTAAGGGCAGAGGTAAGAAGTCGAGTAAGAGGGGGCGTGGCCTTTTACTATTCCTACTACAAGAATATACCACCAAGTTATAAAAAGGACTTGTAGGCGCCGCACCAGAGATAACGCCGCACTCTTTTGTTTAAATACCGAGAGGTCTGTGATGGTGATGCCGAACCGGCTCCCGTTGACCCTTTTTTGATCGGCCGTCGCGTCGTTGAGAAATAGATATTGTATAATTTATACCTGGCGTCCTAGTTGATCCCTTTTCTGTGTATTTCAGGCATATACATAATAATGAATACAATATGAATCTAAAGAGTTGTTTATAAGTGCAACTGAGTTGTCACACAAAAAATTAATTTATCCTACGTACAAGAGCGAAAATAAGGTGAAAATATGAAAAATCAACAAGAAGTACCAAGGACAATATTATGCGTGTATATGTTATTTGTAAAGCAGCTAAATTCAGTGAAGTTCACTGTACATTGACCAATTCTTTAGATATGCCAATGCCGTTGGAAAACTGAAAGATGTAAACGTATTACAGAATTGGCGTAAATACGGGGGATAGGGAGGACATCATATGCGTAGTTAAGTCCCTGAATCTGGGGGGGGGCTTAAGTCCCTGGATCTGAGGACTGCCCAAGCTACAATAAACTTAACAAAACGAATTATTTTTGGATTTTTGGGGGGGATAATTTCATTATAGGGGGGCTTAGCCCCCCAAGCCTCCACCTAACTACGCTTATGGGTGACATGTCCCCCCTTGGAACTATAAATTAAAAAAAAACTATCATGTCTCATACTTTTTGCCTATAGCACCCCCAGAAGGCGCCAGCAAAATTATTGTTGGATTCACAACAAACTCCAGAAAAATAAACCAAATTTTGCCTGTCCCCCCCCCCCCCCCACCGGTAGGCCCCAAAAATATATCCCCCATAGTGAAACTATATCTACCTGCATTCTGAATTACAGCCGCCAAATTCGGTATTTCGATGAAGTATTCAAAAAGGGGACGCATTTTAACAACTTTGTGAAATCTATCACACCTCCAACACAGATATACCTATGCACCTATGCCAAGACGATTATGTATTCTGAAGAAAAAGAAAAATTTGCTTTCTCTGATGTTGAGTGATTAATAAAAAACTGCGAGTATTAATTGCAGACAATAATAGATGCCTATATGACCTCTAATGCTGCCACACAAGATGGTGTCCTTATTTTCCCTGATATATGACACCTGATGAAGAAGGTATTCAGAGAAGAAAAATGACTTTTTGGATAAAAAATGGTGCGTTAAAGAGAAACCACAATTATTGGTTTTATCAAGTTCAGTGGCAGTTCCATGTCACAAAAAGTTACTATTGCTACTTTGCCGTCTGAAAACAAAAAATCGTGAAAGTGGAGAACTTGGCAAAGGAACATGACTTCTGGAATGAATAAATGTTAATGGAAATACAAGGTTTTTATCAGTTTATGTTACAAAGTAAAAAATGTAATTTCTATTCGCGACGCAAAAAAGTGTGAGCCCAAGACTTCTAACTTTTGGCCTGCAGTGTATATCAATAAGTCGCCCAAAACTACCGACTACAAATTTAGTCGATGCCCAAAACAATATCTATCTCATTCCAGAAATGAGTGAACTTCAGCTCATTCATAAACTGTAGTTTACATACTTTTGTATTGGTGGCGCTTTTATCAGTGTCCCAATAGGCGCGCGATTGCTCAATGCAAGGCTCAGGCTGGTACCATTTTTGACCGTGTAGATTAATAATTTTTGGCACAAAAACGTGGTTCTCGTTTTTTTAAAACTTCAATCTATGTTATTGTCGATCGCGATTTTAGAATGAGTTTATACAGGGTGATTGACGAGACCGCGAATTGAGTCAAAAAAGCGTCACTTTTGGCAATTTTTTCCTAATTGTCTGTTAGGAAATTTCAAAAAATACGTCGACATTAACACAGAACTGTCCTTATTCTTCATGCTCATATTTTTTCAGGTCAGTTATCTCAAAATCGATATTCAAAAAATGGTACCAGCTGAACCATTGCAAACAGCTCTCATGTACGTGAGATAACCCCCTCCTAAGAGCGCGCACATTTTCTTTCCTCAGCGTAGTCGCGTTTACACGATATTGGTAAGCCGAAATCTAGAATACCTATATAAACGCATCTGACAGGTTGAACAGAGAGCGCAATATGCCCTACCTCCCATCTTCCATGTCTACAACACTCGCAGGGTTGCAAGGTGCGCCGATTTTCCACCAAAGTGGCGATTTTAAAAAGAGTGCGACCTAAAATCATAGCTGACTTCTGGTAAGTGAATTGGCGAATTTCGGTAATTTCTAGCTTGTATTTCTCTGGTTTTCCACTCAAATTAAGGGTTTAGTGACTCTTCAAGGAGAGAGAACAGGCACCGTACATTAACAAAGACAAGTAGGGTCACTCTAAGCTCCGCCCCCAATGTTGTTTTTCTCGCTCTGCACTCGGATACTACGCAAGCTGGCGAATTCTTGCGCACGGTGATTTCGAGCAGTAGCCGAACGCTAACAACTGAGGTTTACAGGGTCAGTTCACCTAACACGCGACACAATCGGCCGGATTTACCGGGGTGCCTGAATAAGTAGTGTTTGTGTGTATATTGAGCGTTTTGCGCGTATCTGCGTATTTCACAAAAAAATGCCGGCGACATGTCTGTATATGGCTGCAACAAGGCAAGGGAAAATCATTTTTTCGATGTCCGAAAGAGGAAACTGGTTAAGATAGTTTGCTTAGTAACTCATACCATTGATTAACCTATACCATACGTTAATCAATGCTTATACTGGCAGATTTGTCTCGATAACATTTAAAAAATAACTATCTGAAAATTGGAAACGGGCATTAAGGTTCGTGGGTACTCATAAATATGCCAACCTTACCCCGGATCAATATAATTGAAAAATGTTGCGATAATGGACTGTATTGCGTGTTGCCAATATGCGGTATAGAACGGGTAAAATGTTCGCCCTACCTTGATGCAGAGATCAGCGGTGCAGCAGCGGTGCAGTAGCGGTACAGTAGCGGTACAGCCTCGTGGGGGCGCCCCTCTTCTCTTGGGAAAATGGAAAATGCACTTTTTCCCGACACCGTGCTTAGCGGTCAGCGTTTCGATTTCGAGTCTTCGTTTTCTTCTGTTGCGACGCTTGTCGTACCTCCTCGGTACTGCTCGTGGGAAGGCGAACAAAAAGAGGCCAGTCGAACTGGAGCTGGCGCGCAAATTGGCAACATACCGCGGTATAATATTCAAATTCAAAAAATGCTTTCGCTTAACAAAGTGAATCCTAAACATGTTGCCCCCCAAAAAATATGAGATATCATATTTTTTCAATAGTTATAAGCGAAAGGAGAGTGTAGTAAGTTACTTTAATGCTAAAACTAAAACTAAGTCACTAAAACTAAATATTTTAGACTGAGAAAATCAATCTTGACTTGGATCTGGCAAAGGACATAGCTTTACCATAGGACGCTTGTACGTGCCATCCCTGGTGCGAACTGACGCTACGCGCGCAATGCCATCACGTCCTGGGAAAAGTTCCAAAATTCGACCCATATGCCACTTAGATGGTGGAGCGATATCGTTCTTGATAAGGACCAGTTTCCCAATCTTGGGAGATTCTGAATCAGTGTTCAGCCATTTTTCTCTCTGCTGAAGAGCGTGCAAATACTCGTTTCGCCATCTACACCAAAAATGTTGATGAAGACGTTGTAAAAGTTGCCACCGACTTAAGTGAGAGAGTTTTAGATGCGAAATGTCTGGGTCAGGCAACGCGGAGAGCGGTTCTAATGTTAGGAAGTGTCCTGGCGTTAGAGCGCATAAATCATTTGGATCAGCGCTCATAGGACATAGTGGGCGCGAATTTAAAAGGGATTCTATTTGAACTAAAAGGGTATAAAATTCCTCGAAGGTGAGTCTCTGCTCACCAACAACTCGCTGAAGATGTGTCTTTACAGACTTGACGCCTGCCTCTGCTAAACCCGAAAAATGCGGAGCTGAAGGGGGGTTAAAATGCCACTCAATACCCTCTGATTCAGCTGTCTGCCTATAAATATTTACAATATACTTACTCGCGGATGTAAAGTTAGTACCGCAATCTGAATAAATCTTAGAGCATCTGCCTCTGCGTCCGATAAAACGACGAAAAGCACAAAGAAATGCTTCACTGCTTAAATCTGAGGCGAGTTCTAGGTGTATAGCTTTTGTCGCAAAGCAAACAAATACACAAACATACGACTTGTAAGTTTTTGCGCCGCGTATCTTGCCCATAATCGTAGAGAATGGACCTGTATAGTCCACCGCGACAACGGAAAAGGCTTTTATCTGCGATATGCGGTATTTCGGTAAGTCACCCATAAAGGGTTGATAACTCTGTGGATTGAGGCGGTAACAACTGTGGCATCTTTTGATCGTTGAGCGGATTGTGCGTTTCGGCTATGGAATCCAAAATGACTGTTGTAGTAGAAATTGTAAAGCTTGAGCGCCAGGATGTAAGTATATTTTGTGGAAATGTTCAATCAACAATGTAGTCAAACGACTATTGCGCGGTAATAAAGCGGGATGTTTTTGTGAATAAGGTCAATCAGCTTCTTTCAGCCGTCCACCTACTCTGAGAATGCCTTGCTCATCCAAGAAGACATTCAATTTGCGGAATGGTTTGGGAATAGTTTTGTTTTCCCGGAGGTTACTAATTACATCACAAAAGTGAATATGTTGAACGTGTTTAACAAGGACAAATGTAGCGTTATCTAATTCTTGCAGAGTGAAATGTGGAGACCGGCGGTATTGTTTGTTTTTTGAATTATGGATAAAGCGTAACACGTAGCAAATAATTTTTTGAATTTTTGAAAACGAAGAATATTTGTTGAGAATGATATCATAAGGTTCCTCAGCTACATGAGTCAGGAAGGTGCACTTTCTCTGCTCGCTAGAAACCTCACTAGACTCAAGAGGCGTGATTGCCGATAGGGGCCAGTGAGTTTGCGGTCTGACTAACCAAGAAGGACCCGTAAACCAGGACTTAGTTTGCAGAAATTCAGAGGGCATAAGTCCACGAGATGCGTCATCGCTCGGATTATTTTTGGAACTCACATGGTGCCAGCAATTAGGAGGCACCTTCTCCTGGATTCTGGACACCCGATTACATACAAAAGTTTTCCATTTATACGCGGGAGATTTTATCCATGTGAGGGTAATCGATGAGTCAGACCAGGCAAAAATATCCGAAAATTGAACTTTGCCATGAAATATTTTCAAAATATATGCGATTAAATCAGCTAGCAATACCGCAGCGCAAAGTTCCAGCCGTGGAAGCGAAATCTGTTTTAGGGGAGCGACTTTAGATTTTGCGGTAATGAAATACGTTTGCGTATGCCCTTGGTGTGTAACTCTTGCATATAAAACACCAGCATAGGCTTTGAGCGAAGCATCACAGAAACCATGCAATTGGCACTGCTGTGAATCTGAAATTGGCATTTGGCGGGGAATATGTAAGTGTGACAACATGTTTAGTTCATGTTTGTAAGAATTCCATTTTTCAACTAAGTCTAACGTGGGAGCGTCGTCCCAATCAATTCCTAAACACCACATGTTTTGCATGAAACATTTTGCAACTAGTGTTACAGGCGCGAGAAAACCTAGTGGATCATAAACGCGAGCAATCTCCGACAAGATGTTTCGTTTCGTACACAAACTCTCCGAAGGTATGACATTAAATGAAAAACTATCAGATCGCGAATCCCATCGTAAACCTAAAATCTTAACGGTATCTGGTTCTGCGTCGAAATTTATAGAGTTTTTTTGAATACTCGATTCAGGTAAGTCAGACAATAACTCAGTGCTATTACTGCTCCACTTATGAAGCTGCATCTGAGCTGACTGTAGTATACCTATGAGCTCGTCTCTGAGCAATTTTGCATGCAAGAGATCGTTATGTCCAGTCACGACATCGTCAACGAAAATATCGTTTTGAAGCACTTGAGCAGCTAAAGGGAATCTACAAAATTCATCTTGAGCTAACTGTAAAATTGTCCGATTGGCTAAATATGGAGAGCATGTCATACCGAAAGTTACTCTTTTGAGGCGATAAGTTTGAAGCGGCTCTTGTGGAGTAAATCTATAGACTATGCGCTGAAAATCTTGATGCTTAGGGCTTATTTTAATTTGCAGAAACATGCTTTTGATGTCACAGGTAAATGCTATATGATGTAAGCGGAATTTCAGTAAAATGGAAGCGATATCATGTTGCAGCTTTGGACCTGCTAACAACGTGTCATTAAGCGACTGAGAATTGCCTAATTTGGAGGATGCGTTATAGATGATACGAATTTTGTCAGGTCGTATAACGCCGTGGTGCGGTATATAGTAGCAATTATTGGAATTATAGCTGTCATCTGGGATCTTTTCGAGATACCCTGAATCTAGATATTCCTGAATGATACCTGAATATTTGCTATGCAAATCTGCATCTGATAAAAGACGTTTTTCTAATGAAATAAAACGACGACTAGCGAGGAGATATGATTCACGAGCATTAAAATGTGGATCAGCGATTTTAAAGGGTAACTCAACCTCATAGCGACCCGTAGCATCCCGTGAATGGCGTTCAGCGAAAATGGTTTCACATAATTCATCATCAGCGGATAGAATGGTGTGTTTAGGAACATCTTCGAGTTCCCAAAAGCGTTTGATATTTTTATTGAGCGAGAGTAAGTCATAATCTTGCGAGGCAGCAAAAAGAGAAGTCGCGGTTCGAGTGCGTGTTGTACCAAGTGTATATTTACCCATCAGTAACCAGCCAAAAACTGTATTCAGGGCTACTGGTTCTTCTGGGTTTCCAACTATCCGACCCGATAGCAAAATGTGAGGAAAGACTTCTGCACTAATAAGCATGTCAACAGCACTGGGTACGAAATAATTTGGATCTGCGAGAGATAAGTTGTGTATATGCGGCCAATTTCTATTTTGAATGAAATTGGTAGGTGTTGGAGGACATAATTTAGGCAAAATGAATGCGTCCATCGTGATAATAGGACCAGAGTTCCCAACAGGCTTCAAGGAACAAGTCACTCCGCCGTGAGTTGTATACTCACTCATGTTATTTAAACCTTGTATGGTTAGAGATGCATCAAATCGCTGTAAGTTAAGTCTTTTGACGCATTTCAGAGATATATAATTTGCCTCCGACCCTGTGTCAATCAAAACGCGAATATTTTGGTAAACGCCTTGAGAATCTTCGATTTCTACAATTGCGGTAGCCAAAAGAATGCTGCATGCGGAAGCAGCCATTCCACAAAAATTTTGAACATTCGATGTGGACGCGATAGGTTCATTAAGTTGCGCATTTTCTTGTCCTGTTAACATTACACCAGTGGCGTTACGGATAGGGGCGGAATGTGGAGGAACTGAACAATTTTGAGAAAAGGTAGTATTGCGGATCGGCGATGAATTGCGATTGAAATGAATAAGCGAATGATGTCTTGCTTGACAGTATCGACATGTGGATTGTGACGCACAATGTTTGAGAGAATGTTGAGAACTTAGACAGTTTGTACACAAATTATTCGATTTCGCGAAGTCATATCGTTCATTTGGTGACTTTCTGATGAATTGAGGACATCTGAATAGATTATGATCCGATTTGCATAATGAACAAGCATGGGAGGTTTTGAACGATAGAGATTTTTTTTCTCGATATTGAATTTTAGCGGGTATTTTTTTGTCTGTGCTCGGAGACCGATGCATTTCTGTAGAGAGTTCTACCGTTTCGAGGGCGGTACACTGTTTCCGTACAAAATTCTTAAGCGTATCGAATGTAGGTAAGGCTGAACGCGCCAAGTTTGTTTCCATTTCAAATTTAGTCAATGTTTCCTCGTCTAAATGTTTGGAAAATAGATAAAACATCAAAAAGTCCCAATCCTCCGTGGGAAATCCTAGATTTCTTAACCCAGCAAGATTTTCCGAAAAGGTATCCAGCAGAGTGCGAGTATTTCTTAAAGTTTTATTCGCGCATGTTAGAACTGGAGCACTGTCTAAGGCATTGAGATGAGCGAATGCTATTAAGCGGGGATTATCGTAGCGTTCTATGAGCGTATCAAAAGCGTTTTGATAGTTGTCCGCAGACATAGGTATGCACTGAATCAGCGCGAGTGGCGGTCCCTGTAGGAATGATACCAAGTAATTGAATTTCTCTACATTCGAAATAGCGGAGTTTTCATGTTTGAGCGACTTATAGAGATCTATAAATGACCGAAATGTTTTGACATCACCTGAAAATTTTGCGATTTCGATTTTCGGCAACTTTATATTTGATTTAGATGGCGAAGGAACATTAGCATTTGCAGCTGCTGTATTTTGAGATTCGAATAGAGATAAATGAATTGCTTCAATATAGGTGCAATTAAATTCAAAATTTTTCCTAACCTCTTCTTCTGCTTCAAGGTTAGCGTCGTCAAGAAGTGCCATATGAGTGATAACACTTGTGTGATGCCCTGCAAAGTCTCTTTTTATGTTCTCTAATTGGTTAAAAAGTAATTTAAATTGCAGCTCAACAGTTGCATCCTGTCTATTCGACGCTGCCCTATCCGCAAAAGATTTTAATTCATCAACTTGGTTGATTCGCATTTGGCGTAAGGCCTTGTGCTGCTTAATCTTGTTCGCAGTGGACATATTGGTCAAAATAAATAGATTTTACCAGTAGTTGACAATTTCGCACAATGATGGCACATACAACTACGCCAATGGTATGGTGAAAAAATAAGAAACAAATAATGTATACCCAAATAATCAGTGACCTTGAATTTATTTCCTGAAAAATGGATATTTTATGGCGAATACGTAATGAAAATAAGGAAGACCAAATATATATCTATAAATATATGAAATTATATTTTTATTTCAGGTAATATATTGTAGTATCAACAAAAAAAACCAATTTGGCTCTAGAAGGACCATGAAAAATGTTGCGATAATGGACTGTATTGCGTGTCGCCAATATGCGGTATAGAACGGGTAAAATGTTCGCCCTACCTTGATGCAGAGATCAGCGGTGCAGCAGCGGTGCAGCAGCGGTGCAGTAGCGGTACAGTAGCGGTACAGCCTCGTGGGGGCGCCCCTCTTCTCTTGGGAAAATGGAAAATGCACTTTTTCCCGACACCGTGCTTAGCGGTCAGCGTTTCGATTTCGAGTCTTCGTTTTCTTCTGTTGCGACGCTTGTCGTACCTCCTCGGTACTGCTCGTGGGAAGGCGAACAAAAAGAGGCCAGTCGAACTGGAGCTGGCGCGCAAATTGGCAACATACCGCGGTATAATATTCAAATTCAAAAAATGCTTTCGCTTAACAAAGTGAATCCTAAACAATAATACCAGGATAAAAGTTTGCGAATTACACTTTCCTTAGGAGAGTTTGATGAAACATAATTTGAAGTGCGAATATATTTAGCGACCAAATTTATATCGGTGACATTAGAGATAATCAATGCAGAAAATAGAACTAAATATAAAATGTATAAAAACGTGTCTGTTATGTATCTTCCAGTATTCGTATTTTTTTTCCTTATTGCCGTTTTCTTTGTTGCTTATGGGGGTTGTTAAGTTTTGTATATAGTTTATTCGATATAGACAAAATATGCTATTCCATTTCATTATCTTATCATTTATATTTCAAGGAACTAATGGAACTAAAACATTGTCAATTCAGTTGAATGGTTTACTGAATAAGAAATTATATTCTATCTATACTATAGAATTCATTTCTATTGACCCCCATATAAGAAGTAAAGTGAACGTCGACAATATCGCACAGTCGGATTCCCTGTAAGTAAACGAGACGGCACGAATGCAACCCCTCTGAAATCGAGGCGGCTCGCGTTTGTGAGACACACATCAAAGTCGGCACGCCGAGTGACTCAACTTGTCTTTGTTAATGTACGGTGGAACAGGCAACTAAAATTGGTCGACCGTCGTTATCGTTATTGGTAGTTATTTACCTATTTCTTATTACAGCGCATGCTCGAAATAACGATTGCCACGATTATTTATTTCTGGTGCAAATACGTCCCAAGGTCTCAAAATAAAAATGATTTGAAAAGCTCGAAATGATACGCAATTAGCAAATGACCCCAAGAAGTTTTAAAATAAATTGATCTCACTGGGAAGTTGTTTTAATTCCAATCGGATAGTGAGTTAATACTGAAATATGTTTTTAGTGATTTAAAAATATATAGTAATGTTACTGTATTTTCAACTGTACACTAAATGCCATCAATACCTTTGTGGTCCGGTACCCAACTGAGTTGCATGAAGCTAGTAAGCTGATACTTACTACGTTTCCACGGGATTTGAAAACGATTTCAAACTGTTTTGAGTTTTCAAATATATCGTGGAAACGTCAATTGGATGCATTTTCAAAACGTTTCCGGTTCAAGGTCGGTTCGCTAATTTTTGGGATCGTATCGAAATCCAAATGCGTGGAAACACCAGCTGTCACTTTCAAAACGGTTTAAAATGAACTATTATGCACAGTGCGTAGCTGTCTAATGTCGCTATCGTTAGTTTATTGAAGTTTATTCGAATTCGAGACTAAAGATTTATGGTAAACAACAAAATAGGTTCTAAAACTAGGAAATGACATTTGTCAAGAGTATCAGTTGAAAACGTTTTGAATGGGTTTCGAAAATCGGTCGGAAACCTATCGTGGAAACACCGGCAATCCAAAATCACAAAACGTTTTAAAAACAGTTTTAAAAGCCCGTGGAAACGTAGTAAGTGTTGAAGCAGTCCCTTACCAGTTTCTCCCCAGACTCCAAGACCTTTTAAGCGGCCTGAGAATCAGTGAGGATCACAATAACCTTAGTTTCTACAATAAATATGACCTTGACCACAATCTAAATTATAGGATAACCTGCCGACCTGCGATACTCGTTTTAGGTAAGACGTCAATGTCCTCCACCGAAACTGCTTTTTAACTGAGCATGGCTCTGAATATAGCGGAAATGTAGGGTGTATGAGGGGTTAGGTATTTCTTTTTGACTGATGGCTTTGCTTATATGTACATATGTTCTATCTTAGTTGCATTGAAGATTTTGCGCTCTAGATCTAAGCTTACCAATCGTGAATACTATTTAAGCATAAAGATAATTGAAGTTATACAGGATTTTGCTGTATTATTAAAATTGACTCAAATATACAATAAAGTGACAGTTCCTACCTACTAGGTTACAACTCATATGTTCCCTTTTTGTCGTACTATACCTTTTCCAGCTGTAGTTTCTAAAGCGTCAAGTGATAATTCAAAACGGTAAAGTTCATTTTCCATTTCGTCAATTGTAAATTCAAACTTCTTCTTCTTAGAGTGCCATGCAGATTCCTGCGTAGGCGTCCATCCTCTTCCTATCAAATTTCTCTATTCACAGCTGCATTTTGTATCTGTCCGAGGCTTCTCATTCCTGTCCACTGCCGAATGTATCTGAGCCAGGATAGTTTTTTTCTTCCTATTCCTCTTTTTCCTCCTTCGATTTTACCTTGAAGTACCAGGCGTTGTAACTGATAATATTCTCCCCGTATTACGTGTCCCAGGTAGGCTATTTTTCTTTTTTTAATTGTGTCGAAGAGCTGTCGGTCTGTTAGTTCAGCCCTTCGAAGAACTTCTTCATTTGTTACATGGTCTACCCAGGGTATTTTTAGCATCCGTCTTAAGATCCACATCTATTCAATTTTGTTGATCGTGGTTGCTTTCAATGTCCACGCCTCCATTCCGTAGAGCAGAACTGACCAGACATAACATTTTACCATTCTGTATCTGAGAAATTCAAACTGACAGATATAAATTACATCCGTCAGTTTGAATTGACAATTATTGACGAGTTGGAAAATTAACTTGACCGTTTTGAATTATCACTTGACGCTTTAGAAACTACAGCTGGAAGAGGTGTAGTATATAAGAAAAATACAATGATCTCTTCTGGGTGGCCATTGAATAAATTAACAAAATATTCCTATGATTATACACTTGAACAAAAAGTTTATTTCTGAACATCTCCAACGCCAAATATAATCAAATAAAAAAAAAGAGCAGAGCTATTGGGTTTCTTAGGGCCGGTTGTACAAATGCGGGTTTAACACGAGCTTTGTTAAACCTAAGCTTCGCTAAGCTCAGGCTTAAAGTCGACATCCGTTGTACAATCGTCGATTTAGTTAAATCTGGTTGATAATTAAATTCACTACAGTTGGCATCAATGAAGCAATATGTACTGACATAAGGCCTTTACGGAAACTATGATCGGGTTAACCCGACCACTTCGATCACTGATCCTGGCGTTCGGAAAGTGATCTAGGATCAGTCATAAATATGGTCAGTGATCCCAATTTTGTTATACAGTTCAGTAGCTTTTTTTTCTTAACCATCTGTTTTTTATTTTTAAACCAAGTTTTTCGTTGTTCGACATCCGTTAAATCCATGGAATCATAAATCCCACTTAACAGGTGTTTGACAGATACCTGATCGATCCGGAAAAATTATCTTTTTTGGTTAGGCACTTATGACAGTTTGTGTCAATTTTCGGCAACGACCGTTTTTGTCTATGTTCTTTCATTTGCTCTCTTTATTAAATTACACACAAATCTTTCAAAAAATATGACCTAATAAAGTGACAAGCAATTTGAATGTTCCTTTTTGACGTATCCTGTCACTTGTATCAGGTTAGGTTTAAACCTCAGCTAAGCTCGCGTTAAGCTTCGGCTTACGTAAGTTTGTGTTAAGCTTGGAGTGGGGGGCTAAGCCAGCATTGTACAACGGACGTTTTGCAAGTGACGTGGTTTAACGTCGGATTACCTTAAACCGAAGTTTAAGCTTGCATTGTACAACCGACCCTTAGTGTGAATTTAACATTTATAGACTATAAGCGGAATTGCAGTAGGCTTTACACAAAGTTAATACTACTTCTGATACTAAGGTACTTGCATCCCAAGTAATTGACTAGTGCGGAATGATGATAAATGGCTAGATAGCTGATGTTAGCAAGATCCAATATCGGACTAGACTACATTTCCTAGGATTTCACATACCTAAAGTTGGCGATAGCTCGTTCAAAAGACAATCACTGTGAAACTTGTGATGGCAGGGAAACATATAGAATGGCTTGATCATCAATGTTACATCACATATTTCACATGTATCAGTGCTATTTATTATCGTGTAATGATTTCTGAAGGACTGGATCTGTTGCCGGACTTGTTCTGCTGATTTTGTGGCTTCTTCCATTTCTTCTTTAAGGTTTTGTATTTTCTGGTTGTACTCCTGCAAGAAAAAAAATTATAATGAGGATTATATTCCTGCATTTAACTACATCCTGAAAATAAATCACAAATATCTCGTCAATAGATAAGAGTTATGCTATGTGATTTAAGAAGAAATAGGGCTGATTATGCAGGCTTGTCCAAAATTGTCCATCTTTTGTACATTACAGCCTAAGTTTTCCCGAAAAAAAAGGTTACTTGAATAATACATCATAGATTATTTCTTACTGAAAACTATGAAAGATCATGCACACACCATATCAAACATTTTTTTTTCAGCTACGCCCTAGGTTTTCACAAAACAAATATGTGGCGCCGAGAAACAGTGACAAAGCCTACACTGAGCACGAGGCTAATGACCAGAGCAGTCGATGCCGATGACACAGAAGTAAAAAAACTTAATAAATCATAAAGTATTCCTCACTGTAAAGCATGAAATACTCAAAACATATTTTTTTGTTCAAACGCCTCCCTTAGATGCGATCATACAAAATATTGTCTTGACACTTACCTTGAGGGAATTGCAAATAGCTTCTTTAAAATGATCAATAGTAACAAAATCTGGGAAAAATGGCAAAATATCCTCTATCTTAATCAAATCGCACTGTTTCAAAAATTCCATCGCCTGCTCTATATCATTTTTCTTGCTTACCACATGCTGAGCTGTAACAAAGATTGTTTTATTTTTAAAATATTTAAGTAAATTAAATGTTTTCGGTTGCAAGTTCAAGTACAAAAGCACTTCACAGACTGCTATGGAATAACAACATCACTAAAGAAAACAAAAAAAGGATATTTGAAAGCATAATACAGAATATTACTCTATATGGAGCAGAGGTATGGCCAATGACAACAACAATAAGAAACAAAATAAGAACGGTCGAATTAGACTACATGAGAAGATGCTTGCAAGTCACAAGAACTGACAAAATAAGAACTGCAGAGATATGGCAAAGAATGGGAATCGATTGCTCAATAATAAGAACATTAGAAAACAGAGCACTGCAATGGTATAGTTACGTCCAAAGAATGCCAGAACACAGATGGCCAAAACGAATACTGGAATGGGAGCCTCCATGGAGGAGACGTAGAGGACGACCGGCACTAAGATGGGAGACCTACATTGGACATGCCGTGATAGATAGAGACCTGAGAGTAGGGGATTGGAATATAAGAGAGCTGTGGAGGACAAAAACGGCGAACTCGTAAGGGAAAATGCCGAAGAAGAAGAAGAAGAAGGTTGCAAGTTCAGGTTTTATCATTATACAAATAATATCTGCATTTGCCACTATTGGATATACGGCCAAAACGTGATAAACAAACGAAGTTGTAATTACTAGTTAGATAAAAAGCGATAAACTAGAAAGATATCACACGCGGCAGGTTTCAAAAATTGAAAAATTTCAGAAGTTATAGTCACACAAAGTAAATAGTTGATTCATACCGATCTTTAACCACAACTTCTTCCTAAGTTCAAGATCACTTTCTGGTGACATGTTAGCCATTTTCTTAGCCAATTCCAGATCGACAGTTATCGCCAGATCTACAGCAGATTCCCATAAACCAAGTAAACCAGAGAGTTGGACGCATGCTTCAGTCAAATTTTTCTCGTGGCACAATCTCAGTGCAAAATGTACGTCATAATTCACCTGTAAAACATAATGCTTTAACACAAATTTACCAAGCTTGGATACTTTTTTTAATCGGTGGGAACCTTACGTAAAAAATTGCGGATTTAAATAATTCACGCTTACTAAATCTGTCCGATGATGTGAATTAATATTAATACCTGTGTCCACAACATCAGACGCATTGAAAAATCAAATCTGATGATTCATAAACGTTTAATCATCTAATTTCTTAATATAATCGTCTGCAAATTAAGAAATTAACAATAAAGAGGTTGCAACGGCTTTAACCTTTTGACACTAGGGTGAAAACCCATTGAGAAAAATTCATCAATAAAATTTGAAGTGGCTAAAAACATGTTTGTAATCACTACTTTGCTTGCTTATTTATAAACACATAATTTTGATAAAATTTAGTGGTAAAAGATAATGCTACTCACCATACTAATTTCTTGGCCTTGCGACTTTAGATAATCCATCAACTTAATACTGTCATATTGGGCATAGAGAGACAGCAAAAAATTGTGTATAGCTTTATCAGTGTTTTTCATTTTATCTATACAAAACTCCAAGTACTTAATCACCTCCTTAGAATGCATCTCACCATTGCAAGTGACCAAAGCAGGGAGGAGTTTGAGCGGTGACAGTTTTCCACGTTGATCTATTATGACTTTTATAGCGTATTTTGGAACTTCTTGAATCAAAATCGGCGCAAACTGGTAATATAACTCGTAGTTATTTTGACTTTTCAGTTCCTCCAAGGCTTCGTGGAAATTGTTTTTGAATATATGTTGACGTATCAGCTAGAAATTTTGAAAATATATTTTAAAGAATTGGTTTAGATAGGTTGAATGCTGTTTTCAATATAGTCAAGCTTTAGAAAGCAAGTAAGTGAAATTTGGCGAATAGTAGAGAAAAAAATATCATCACAACTTCAAAAACAGGGTGTCCCACGACGATTAAGACAAGCAATATATCGAAACTGGAAAGCAGTAGAGAATTATAATTTTGGGGGTTTAAATTAGAGCAAATATAGTATATTTTCTTGTCATTGCGTCACCCAGTGAGGTATTTGTTTTTGATCACGTGACGTCCGATTCAAAATTTTTAATGGGACACCCTGTATATTTGTGACTTTTTGTGTTCCTCATGATAAAACAATTCCAACAAACTAGCACACTTGGGGTCTAAAGTGCTTAGTTTAAGAGCTACATGTACTTAAAGGATGGTACCACTACCATTGATTATAACCACCGATTATAACATGTACCCCTACAGTTAAATTACTTTGGTAGTGTTTCACAATGGTAGTGGTGCAGTCCTTTAAGTACCTATAGCTCTTGAACTAATCAGTGTAGACCCCAAGTGGGCTAGTTTGTTGGAATTGGTTTATCGGGAGGAACACAGATAGTCACAAATATACAGGGTGTCCCATTAAAAATTTTCAATCGGATGACCAAAAACAGATACCTCATTGGCTGACACAATAATAAGAAAATATACTATATTTGCTCTAATTTACACCCCCAAAATTATAATTCTCTACTGCCGCCCAGTTCCGATATATTGCTTGTCTTAATCGTCGTGGGACACCCTGTATAGGGTGTTTCAACTAAAAGCAGTTTATATTAATTTGTATTTGTTCTGTTCAACGAATTCCAATATTGGTGGTATTCTGTTTGAGGATAGATAAATATTCGTGGAATAACAAATGTTTACTAAAACTTTACCTGTTCAAAATCTTTGTTGTTTGTCATCAACTTGATCAGATTGCCCTTATCTCCATGACTAGCCATAATTTGGTATATAGTGCTCCTATTATTTTTTATGCAGTCTGAAACCTCTTCAAGAGCAACGAAAGTATCAAATTCTCGTTGAATTTCCAAATATGCTGCACTTTGTTCTAATCCCTGTAATCTCATTTCTTCCAATTTTGTTAGGTACAACTCTACTACCCAAATCACTATCATTGTGATCTGAGTTTTGTCCTGAGGTTTCAAAGTGTCCAGTTTACTCCTCAGAAACACCTGGAAGAAAAAGTTCTATTTGATCACACTTTGTATACATCAATCAATTTTCTTTCTTCCTGACAATAAGCAGGAAATACTACAATTAATTCCAGAAAATTGCGATGTTGATGTTTTGCACAATCAAGTGTGTTCATTTAACTTTTGCTAGTAAGAAGGACATACACTACTGTCCAAAAGTTTGGAAGCAGTCACATTTCCCTATTTGAGGACAAGTCTGTTGCAAATATAACCTAGCGGAAGACAGCTTACTATAGAACAGCGAAATGCTATCTGTACTCTTAGTGGGGAAGGATTCAGTGAGCGGCAAATTGCGAAAAAGCTCGGCATTTCGTGTAAAGGTGTAACATTATAGCCATGTAAGGAAAAGAGAAACTGGAAAAGTTGAGGACAGGCCAAAGGACTAGAGGACCAAAAATCACAACAAGTCAAGAGGACAACTTCATTATACTGTTGTCTAAAAGAAACCGACACCTAACTGCTCCACAAATCACTGCTGCGTTAAATGAGACACGACAAACGCCAGTATCAACTACCACCGTTGAAAGACGATAATTGTCTGCAGGACTAAGAGGATATGTAGCGGCTAAAAAACCCAAATTAATGGCCAAACATAAAAAGGATAGACTAAACTGGGCCACCACACACCGAAACTGGACGATCGAGCAGTGGCATAGGGTCCTTTAGACAGATGAATCTAAATTTCAAATATTCGGATCCAATAGATGAGTATTCGTGCGTCGCTCAAAGGACGAGACGGCTTTGGAAGCGTGTACTGTGCCAACTGTCAAGCACGGTGGTGGTAGCGTAATGGTTGTGGCAGTAAACCTGGTAGTCTGATAAAAATAGATACAATGAACAAGGAAGGCTATCTGAATGAAGATTTTTCGGGAGAATGCTATACCGTTTGGGCTGGATTTTATTGACACCAACTTCACTTTTCAACAGGATAACGACTCCAAACACACATAGAAATTTTGCCAAGAATTTTCAATGCGAAAAGAATGAAAAAAATCATGAAATGGCCGGCTCAATCACCAGATTTGTCTCCGATCGAGCTGGTGTGGGACGAGCTCGGTGAAAAACCGTTCTCCAACTAGCGCTACGCAACTATGGGTATACCTTCAAAAAGAATGAGAAAATTTTGACCATAGAATATTTCGATAAATTAGAAAGAAGGATGCCAAAACTTTGTTTAGAAGTGATTAAAAAGAAAGGTGGTTTTGATGAAGGCAAAATACAATTCAGACTTTTGTGACTATCCAAACCAATGACAAAATTGTTGACGAGCATATTCATTTATTATTTAAAAAGTACTTCATTGAAATAAATCCCTAGGTTAGATACGTTGTTATCTTTTTTTAATAAAATTCCTTACTGCTTCCAAACTTTCGAACGGTAGTGTATGATTAATAGTAATCTGACATATTATTATTATTATTATATTTTAATAATTTTGCAATAAATCGTTCCAGTACAAATGAATAAATACAAGGTCAACCTAAATGACAGAATGGGCTCTAGGAGAATTTCCACATATTATATATCACCTAGTACCAAAGGCGTCGATACTTTTTTTCTTAGGAGAGAGGTAATTTTTTTTACTTGTCGGAGGGAGGGTGTACATATAACGTTTCGTATACGTGCCTGACTTGAACATAAATAGTGGATTGCTCCAAAAATTCATCAAGGACAGAAGGAGGCATATACGGTGGTAGGCCTGGGCGGAACGTATCCGCCTAGATAAACTGGCTAGCGTTTTCCAAGCAGAAATAGCCGCAACTTTGGAATGCGGCAGAATATGCATAGATAAAAGATACAGTAAACAGGTTATCTATGTAACTACAGAGCAAGTAACCACTATACTTCAAAAATTGTGTGGGACTGCCATAATACCCTAAAGACACTGACGAAGATCTTGGATGGCTAATCACATAGGAGTGGGTGGAAATCAGAGGCCTTAAGGAGGTGCAGAATTCCCTGACATCGGGCCAGAACCAGCATGGTATGGACAGTTGACAGCAGAAGCATGGTATGGACAGCTGACACCAGATGGGTGTCATGTGTCAAATGAGCACCTGAACCGCAGGGACAGAGCGGTGGGAAATGTTCAGTCTTAAGAGGATGTTGAGGGAACCCTCGTGTAATAGTTGGATTTCAAGGGCGGTTCCTCCTTTGGCTCAATGCCGCCCCCCCCCCCCGAGCAAAAGAGAAAAAATTCTCTTTAGTAGATACATATAAGTATGTATGCAGTGCTAGTATGTACCTATTACTAATTACCATCGCTTTCCTGATTTGTAAATAGCAATTCGAACCAGCTAACTAGCGGCTCGTTATTAGCTCTCCTTTTCGTCTATCTCACATCAATCGACTTTGATAATTATCAATTAAAACCAAAAGGTTACTGGACACATACGAAGCAATCCTTAGAACGCGCCTCAGTCATCTCTTGTTCGAGTCGCTACGCGTGTTTACATGGGCGATTCTAACCAATCGAACCTACCAACCTATTATTTAAAATGGATAATCGGGTGAACGCGTCGCCTAAGAGCACAAAATGCAAATTAAGGAAATTATAAATAACATTACAAAGATGAAATAGGTTAGCAGATACTAATACAATGTTTTGACAAAACGAATCAAACGGCTACGTGGTGCAGTGTTTAGGGCTGACGTGCTTGAATCCGGTGGTGGGAGTTCGATTCCCAAGCTAGACGACTTCTTTTTTCTTGGTTAGGCAGGATGATCAGTAAAAAACCCTTAAGAAATAACATTTTGTGATGAGTGATAAGCAACACACTCTTGACGTTTTGTGATACTAGCTAGAAAAAACTTTTAAGAAATAGCTGTTTGTGGAAACTGAAAACTTTGATTATTTGCAGGGTACAACTGCGGGTTCAACAATGTCTGGTAGGATTTTTGTGTAGTTTTTTATTTACAATTTTGTGCGCCCCCCCCCCCCCCTTTCAAAAATTCAGGAACCGCGACTGTTGGATTTATATCTGGCCCTTGGATGTTCAGTGCACACCTGCAAAAGCTGAGGATTGTTGTGGCAAATCTATTGTGCAGGAACTGCAGTAAGACAGAGGAAACAGATAAGCGTGTTATCTTCGACTGTCCTGCCCTGAAACTTATATCTGATTGTAGGCCAGGAGGGAGGACCGTAGTCCAACGCATCTCAAAGTTCGCAACGAGCTTAGAATGGGACTTTGTTTGATACCGTGGTGCACAATAGGCCTTAAGAAAGGCTGGGCAGCAACTATTAGGACAACTGAACCTTAACTCCCAGGGCCGTGCCTACCCGGTGGTGCAAGGCACCAGGGCGCCGGACGTTATTGGGCGCAACATTTTTTAGAACAGAGAAAATTTATATCTGATTTGTCAGTATTCCTTTTTTGCAATCTTGTTGATTTTTGCAGTCAGAGGTATCTTTAAGCAAATTACTACTTCTTTACACCATTACATATTATTGATAATTACATGCTGGAGCAACAATCGCTGACAGATTTTCTTTCATTTCAGAATTTTTAATTGTTTTGAAAACGTTTAACCTCTATTACATTACAGTAGCCAGTAGGCTGTGAAAAATATCTATTTCTGTCATACTCCAGATTCTCTTTGACCTTAAATATGTTACCGCCGTGGTTTCTGTTAAAGGTGATTAGTTGCAAAGAATTTTTATAATCTTGTCTCTTTACTCTAATTCGTCTGTATATTTCTTCTAATTATTATCTCTCATATGAACATGTTTTGTTTATACTTCATGGTTTGCTAGGTTGATTATAGGTAGGAACAATTAAAAACACCATTTGATTGGAAATTTAAAAATAAATGAAAACTACCAGAGACTGATATTCACTCCCGTATGTCATTAGAAAGGTTATCAAATTTTACATTCAATCGTATAAAACAAAAATTAGGCATTCCCGTTTGAAAAAATCAAGTTATCTCTGTCTCCTCAACTAATCGACCGATTTCTTCAAGAACAAACACAATACAAATTTGACCGTCTAACCTCAGCTAACGCATTTCATGCTTAGTAATCCGGCAAAGTAACAGCCTTCTAAATTTTATAATTTCTGCAATGTTTAATTTTTTCAGACATCTATTTGTACCGAAAATGGTGATTTACACCTAAACGGTTCGCTTTAAGTCCCAGGTGTGATACCTAAAGTCACACTAGAATTCAGCAAGGAATTCGAATATGTAATAATATACAAGGTGTATCCATGCGAAATTATTTTCTTTTCCATCAAATACTTTAGCCATAATGCTCCGTGTCGAATAACGTGAATAACCTGGAATATAATATACAAGTATATCGATTTTACTGATTTTAGGTCTAATCCATCTACACCCCATTTTATCTCCCGCTATGCAAATAGGGCGGCAATTTTTAGCTTGCACCAGGCGCGTATGACCCCAGGAACGGCCCTGCTAACTCCCTCACTACTAAAAACAAAATGGGGATGAATTAAGTTTAAGTACCTTGAGAGCATCTGGCTGGTTGACTTGAATGAACTTGAGGCAGATCTCCTCGAAACTAGACTGCGTCTCCGCGTACCGCTGGGCACTAAGCTCGTACTGCTTGTTGTTGAACAACATGTCCGCCTCCTTGATCAATACGTGGTTGTAGCAGGCCTCGTTGCTCCTGGCGTACTTCTTGGCCAGGTCGAACTGGCCGTTGTTGCAGAAAATCTGCCACACGTTGCGCTCCTCTCGTGTCACTTTGAAGCGTGATATCGCATTCTCCGTGATCGCCCAAATCTCGCCTGCAAATACCATATGATAGAACAGTCAATGTAGAAGTACATACCTAACGAATGCCACCGAACTTAAAAAGGGCTGATACACGTACGAGCAAGTGGCAATGGCTCGACGACCTTGTTCGCCTGTGTGTCACCGTAAGTACGCGTACTTTAAAACCGTCGCGCAAACCGCCGGCGAGCCAACTGGTTTGAAATGTTGCTCGTAGCTGGTTTCAGCTCGTACTGCGAGCCGCGAGCCGCCACTTTGTTTTGGCAGGCCATCGATGCGCAACGCTTGTTGTGTTTGGCGTTTGTTAAAAGTTTTATTTATTTAGGAAAATTATCAAAATGAGTGATTTCAGCTTCACGTTTGTCACCGCGTCGAGCCGAGTAAGTTCGCGAACTTAAAAACCGCGTACTTAAAGTTCGTACGTGTATCACCCCTTTAACATAGCCGAGACGCGACAGCAGTAGAAGCCCTCTAATCATGTTTTGTAATGCAATAAGTAATGTATGTTCATAAAAAGGATCTCCAACAAATCCAGACAATTATCGCCTACTTTCGTTAATCTCTCATGCAAGCAAGGTTCTACTATATATTTTACAGTCTCGTTTGGAGGGTTTTATTGGCTGGCAAATTTCTCAGGCGCAGGCAGGTTTCGAAAAAGGACGCAGTACGCGTGAACAGATCTTAAACTTAAGACAGATTATTGAAAAAGCCAGAGAGCATTATTTTCCCGTTTTTATCTGCTTTGAGGACTATTCTAAGGCGTTTGATAACGTAAAGTGGCCTAAACTGTGGGAAATCCTTATCTCTATGGGAGTCCCTTACCACTTAGTATTTCTCATACAGCAACTCTATGAGTCTAGCTCAGCTCGTGTAAGAATTGATGGTAACCTGTCTGGTCAAACAGCAACCAGAAAAGGAGTTCGTCAGGGATGTGTATTATCTCCGATATTATTTAACATTTACTCTGAATTTGTGATGAGACAGGTATTGGACAACTGGAATGGCGGTATAACTATTGGCGGAAGCAAAATATCTAACTTAAGATTTGCTCGCATGCCACCGAACTTAAAAAGGGCTGATACACGTACGAGCAAGTGGCAATGGCTCGACGACCTTGTTCGCCTGTGTGTCACCGTAAGTACGCGTACTTTAAAACCGTCGCGCAAACCGCCGGCGAGCCAACTGGTTTGAAATGTTGCTCGTAGCTGGTTTCAGCTCGTACTGCGAGCCGCGAGCCGCCACTTTGTTTTGGCAGGCCATCGATGCGCAACGCTTGTTGTGTTTGGCGTTTGTTAAAAGTTTTATTTATTTAGGAAAATTATCAAAATGAGTGATTTCAGCTTCACGTTTGTCACCGCGTCGAGCCGAGTAAGTTCGCGAACTTAAAAACCGCGTACTTAAAGTTCGTACGTGTATCACCCCTTTAACATAGCCGAGACGCGACAGCAGTAGAAGCCCTCTAATCATGTTTTGTAATGCAATAAGTAATGTATGTTCATAAAAAGGATCTCCAACAAATCCAGACAATTATCGCCTACTTTCGTTAATCTCTCATGCAAGCAAGGTTCTACTATATATTTTACAGTCTCGTTTGGAGGGTTTTATTGGCTGGCAAATTTCTCAGGCGCAAGCAGGTTTCGAAAAAGGACGCAGTACGCGTGAACAGATCTTAAACTTAAGACAGATTATTGAAAAAGCCAGAGAGCATTATTTTCCCGTTTTTATCTGCTTTGAGGACTATTCTAAGGCGTTTGATAACGTAAAGTGGCCTAAACTGTGGGAAATCCTTATCTCTATGGGAGTCCCTTACCACTTAGTATTTCTCATACAGCAACTCTATGAGTCTAGCTCAGCTCGTGTAAGAATTGATGGTAACCTGTCTGGTCAAACAGCAACCAGAAAAGGAGTTCGTCAGGGATGTGTATTATCTCCGATATTATTTAACATTTACTCTGAATTTGTGATGAGACAGGTATTGGACAACTGGAATGGCGGTATAACTATTGGCGGAAGCAAAATATCTAACTTAAGATTTGCTGACGATACAACCCTTATTGGTGCTTCTCAGGAAGAACTAGCAGCTGTATTGAACGTTTTAGAACAACACAGTGCAGCATATGGTCTTGGTGTTAACTAAAACAAGACCAAGGTTAGGATCGTAGATAAAGAGCATGACAATCATCGAGAAATAAAGTCAATAGGCCGTTATGAGGTAGTTCAAAGTTTTGTGTACCTCGGTTCTTTGATCGACAATTCGGGTAGCTGTAAGAATGAGATTCGACGGCGCATTCAACAGGCACGGGTGGCCATGACAAAGCTTACTAAAATATGGCGTGACCATAGCATCACTAAAGCTACCAAAATGTCACTGGTTCAGTCTCTTGTGTTCTCCATATTTTTGTATGCCTCGGAAACTTGACTGTTAAAAAGGCAGATCGAGCTCGCATAGATGCTTTTGAAATGTGGACGAGGAGGAGAATGCTGAGAATTCCTTATACCGCCCATCGAACTAGTGTTTCCATACTGTATGAGCTCGGTAATCCAAAGAGACTATCATCCATTGTGTCGACGAGAATGCTTACATTCTTCGGACATATTCACAGAAGCGATAATATGGAGACACTTGTAGTTCAGGGTCATGCCCCGAGTGGGCGGCGCCGTGGCCGTTCCCCTACACGCTGGGTGGATGCGACGAAACAGTTGCTAGATATGAGTGTCAAGAGCACCACTGAACTGACAGTAAATCGCGAACGATGGCGAGCTACAGTTCGCAAAACTATTGATAATTTTCGTGTCTGCAATACTCTAGCTCCGACTTAATGCATTTTACGAGTTCACAACATGTCTGTTAAGACATTGTGACTATGATGATGAAGTGATGTACGAAGTTTGTAAACATTGTTTAAAGGCAATAAATAAATTTAGTTTAGTAGTTTAGTAAAAAAATCAGTCATAGATTTTTGTTTAACACCAAATTCTAGAGTTAGCTGCAGTCTCGGGACATAGCAAGTACAAAATCTTGGCAAATCCCCTCCCATGCATACAAGGTAGAATGAATGAATGAATGAAGAAAGGAGAGAGGCTTTCTGGTTCTCAGAGCCACCAGTACATAGGCCTACAAGCGGGCCCTTTTGCATCTCTTCTTACACTAGTTCCCAAGTCCAGCCCTCATCGCAAAGGCAAGGAAGGCCTTTGATTCTGCCCATCTCAAGTCTTCAGGTTGAAAGACCCTTGAACCTATACTCTGTTACCTGATACTTTAAACTGGTTTGACATCTATTTGATAGGTATCAGCTGACGAAGAGGTGTATCTCAAATTTAATTTTTTACTAGTGGTGTTGATTGGCAATCCTGCAATCAGGACCGTATTAGAAATATTCTTATTGAATATCTCATTACCAAAAAGTAATGCCTATTTTTGTAAACAACAAATTGCTTCAATATCCAGAAATTCGCAGCAGAAATGGATGGTTAAAAGAAATATATTATTTTATTGATTTGTATATCGTTAGAGACTATCAAAATACTCCTATATTTAGCAATAAGGACGATTCAATGAATAGCTTACATCACTAGTGGAATATTTATCGGTTGAAACGTACAAGGTACAATTGGAGAAAAGTATAAAGTAAGTACATGGAGTAAAATGAATATAGTAAGATAGTAGATAGTTTAACTGAAGCTTTAGATAAAAATGCTTTTATCTTCAGTCTTACCTCATTCAAAGCGTACCTAATCATCATCATTCAGACCAGCCATACTGATATACTGAAAGACACGCTGGATTTTCCAAGAGAATGTAAAATAAGCATAGACCTCAGAGGATAGACGAAAACGTCACCAAGTGTCAATTACTCGTTATTAGTAGTACTTGCATTCAGTACAGCCCTGCATTCCTTCAAAGCTTAAAATTGATACGTCAAGGCTCAATCTGGGGTATTTTTAGTTATCACTAGCCGAACAGCTGTTTGCTGTTGACACGGCTGACAGTTTAAAGTATCGGGTAACAGGGTATAGTATAGTCTGCCTGTGATATTGAACGTCACAGAGATATAGAATGTGTGCCATGGACTCCTCCTCTTCGCCATAGCGTGCACACGACGGGTCGCTTGCCATCCCAATCACACACAAGTGATATCCAAATGTATTATGGCCAGATAGCAGTAATCTGCTGTAAGTAATCTTAACTGGCTTCTGTCCAGCGAGAGGCAGAACCACCCCATCTTGGTCAGAGGTCCTAAAATAAGTTCGCTAGCTTGACGGAGATATCCAGAAATTCCTCTCCATCTCATAAGATGTTGATTTTGCAATCACACCTCTGTTTTCCTTCTAACAGTACCTACTTTCAGACTCACAGCTGGTTCAGAATCCAGTAAGTTATTTTCCGACCTTCGCCTAGCGTGTCCGCCGTTTCATTACCACAAACTCCAATATAAGTGACACCTGATATTTTACCTTTCTTCCTTGCATAACGAGCCTTGATGTAACCAACAAGCACTCAATGCAGATAGATGCCACATCTATGTCATCAACAAAAAAATCTTGACATGATGACATGATTTGTAATTCTGTTTACATAACAGTGATGACTGAATGTTCTATTATGTTCTAAGGTGAAAATATATTCTTCCTGGCCTATTACTGAAGAGAGGTTAATGATTTTCTTGAGAAAACATCCATAATTACAAGGCTGATATAAAAGGTCAATGCAAAAGTGAACCTGATAAGACACTGAACTATAAAAAAAATATTACAAAACTCTAAGAAAAACATTTAGTCAAACCAGTGATTAACACATTTCCTAAATACTTTAATCAATGGTCAAACATAGTGACTCAGTACTACTCATATAATAATATAAAGCAGTTTTCTGAAGTTGTATTTATATATTGTTAAATTGTTATTGAATAAAAAGTATCATATATTTGCTTGAAAAATGGGTAAACATTTTGCAGAAAATTATCTGAAAGGACACCTTGAAAATACGTGTGATAGTAAGATTCGAAATCACTTTCCCTATTCCTACCCCCTACAAGGAGAAGAATTTGCAGTTCAATCATTTCCTCAGAATAATGAGGGCAGTTTTATATAAAACCAAAAAAGCTAACATTTAATCAGATTAAATTTAAAAAAATATTACAAGTCTTCCACCAATTTCTTTTTTGGCAATACCTACAGTGAATTTGTAAATATTGTTGCTGTGGTAAATACATAATGATCATTTCTGTTGTTGTGTGGGCAGTTAATAGTGATTTGTACAGGGTATGGCAAAACAACAATTACTTAGCAGCTACCTCAAAAAAAATCAGTGAGCATGTGAGTAACATTTTGAGATATAAATTATATAGTAGCCATGTCCTCTCTTCACTGTTTAGCGCATATCTATGATTTGATATATACAATGATAGAATTTTATACAGAAACAGTTTAAATAACATACCTGTTCTTAAATCCTTGATAATGTTTATTAGCCTTCCACTACCAAATGCTTCATTGTAATTATCTTCATACACAACTTCTGGGTTCAAGAGGCACATACCTTTTATACTATCGGAATATGCCAAAAGAATATGAAATTGTGTCAATGCCATTGAAAGTGGGTATTTTTGGCATACAGTTTTTTCATCTTCATATGGCTGCTTGGGGTATCCAATAGTTTTCAATTTGGACTTTATAGAATTTATATCATCAATTGATAAGTCAACCTAAAAAAATAATATAACATTCATGCAAGTCAGGTTTTTACAAAGTATCAGGTTTATCTCTTATTAAATTACTTGGCTAGACTAAATTCAAAAATTAAACAAGAATCTGTTGTATTTTTTATGTCTTAAGAATTAGTAATAATTGGAAGGGATTAACTCACTTGACCAAAAGTTATTCCTTGTTGTGTAATCCAGGCAAATGAATTTGGAGTTATCAGATTTTCAGACCAAAATTGTAGCCTGGAATATTTTAAATTACTCTCACATTGTATACAAGTTTCTGGTTCAGGAATATTCAAGTATTTATTGAAAATTTGCTGTAATACAGGTTTTTCTTCAAAATTTGCCTTCCCAGAGAAAAAGTACAATCGGGATGGTGTGGCAGCAAAAATAGTATACTTGTCAGTTCCTGGTATCCTGTAATACTCTAAACCAGTTATGGGAGTGTTTGTACCTTTGCCTATATCAAAAACCTGCAAAAAAGTCATTGTTGCCAATCTAAATATCTACTGATTTAAATTATTGCTTCTGAAAATCATGTCAAGACAACAATCTACCGACATAAAAGCAAGGGCTCAAGTCCAATTCATAAACTTGACGTTGGCATTGACGTTCGTAGCACAAGGCTGCTATTCATAAACTCGACGTCATGCTGTTAACCTAGCTTTCCCATTGTGTTTGTAAACATGTTCTGTTGCGATTTATCATCAGTGTTTTTGGCTTTGTGAAAGATCTTTGAATTTTTCTGGCGAAAATGGACATAGTCAGTACCAATAACCAATACAGAAAACTTGAGAAAACCCAGAATCCTTGTGACAGCTAGACGTCAACAATAATAACAAATATCAAGTCAAGTTTATGAATCAGTCTTCACCCTTGGCGATGGGGGGGCAGAACCTGTCTCATTAAGGCCAATTGCCAAAGACATTATTAAAATAAATGTGAAAATAGGGAATTCCACTGGCACTTGGCATTCAGTATTTAGAAAAGTTTCATACAATCATAGACAATAATTCCATTTCAACCTGTTTTTTACACTTTTAGTCCATACATCTTGTATAAGTATGCAATTTGATGCCAAACAACTTTTGCCTCATGTTGATCACATAACATTAGAAACTATATTACCTGCAACAAATGAATTCAAATTTGATTTTAATTATTATGCAGATTAAGCAAAATTAAATTCCTAAAGTGTAACCCCCCCCCAGGGTACACTTATGTAAAATAATAATGAAAATAGAACAGAATGTACGACTAAATAATGTAATATATATTACCAAACCATCAGCTTCCTTATTACCATATAATGGCAGATAGTTGGGCAGCTTGCAAAAAAGTCCATGTATTCAAAATTGTTCCATAAACAAGAAATATACACTTACTTGTCTCCAGTATTGTTCTAGACTAGAAGAAAAACTTGAAGTGAAAAACTTATCACCTTCTAACACAATTTCTGTCTCAAAAATCAAACCCTTTGTTGTACCTATAACATGAACAATTCAAGGTATAAATAACAGGTTAGAGAATATATTTTTATAAACAAATATAAGACTAACATGTAGGTACTATCATTGTAATTAAAACAATATATTAAGCTTAAGATTTTCTTACACCCGTATGCACCATTTGGCGATTCTAATCCTAGTTCACTAATCATGTTTTGCTAATCTTTGGAATCTAGCCATGCACCGTCAATAGATTAACTAATCCAGATTGGAGATATAGCAAGGTTGTGTTCGCAAGGTTGTTTTGACATTGACAGTGTCCAAATTGTCAGTTTGGGGTACATAGTAAACAAATAATATAATCCAGGTTTATGTAACTAATCGTGCAACTGACTTATGGTGCATACAGGTGTTTATGAACAGAGTGTCTGATGAAATATAACTAATGTTGTACTAATAAAAGTCTTGATTGTGTGTCTTACATTTAAATTTGTAAATAGTTATCTTCATTACCTATCTAATCAGTAGGTTAATTTAAAATATGGATAACATATATGTATACCTAGTAATATCGGACCAGTAGTGCTTTCCGATTCATTCATGTTGTTCCATGCTACTTCTGTAAATTCATTGCCTCTGAACTTGGTAGTTGTTCGTAACTTTTCAGATTTCTTTGATAAATATAGCAACTCTGGACCACCGTCTTGGCTTCTTGGGGACAGGCTGATCAATAAATGATTGCCAGTAGGATCCAGGAAAAGATTTGTAAGCTTACAAGACATTGTATACTTTGTTAAGGGTATTTCTACAAGGAGAAACATTGTAAATTATAGTGTCTTCCAAGTATAGCGCATTTACCAGATTGCTGTTGATTCTGTAAGTTCATTCTGAAAAGAGTACCATTGGCGAGTGCTAAAACTAGATGTTTGTTGGCAATTGCTGCATGGGTAATTTTATCAGATGGTTTGAAATCTTTTTTGCTTTTAGTGAAAATTGGTATATCCTGTTCTAATGCCATGTTGATAAATCCCAAAGAGCTCTGCAACACTAATAGTTAATTGGTTATGCTATGAACACTCCCACTAGTTACCATTTCAGCAGGATTCAAATTATTGTTTTTTGTTCTTGTGGAGGCTTGCTCGTACTGATCAAACACTGACGTCATAATGGCAATTATTATATTATTTGCTTATCCTATAGATTTGTTCTATTAATCTTCAAATAATTTATTTATTTTTATCCGATTTTTCGGATTTGAACTAAATTTTCTTTGTTATGACGTTCCTAGTTTGTTGACAATGTTGACATTTGGTTGACACACAGGAGCAAGGGCGGCGCGTGCCTCGAAAAAGTGGGGTGCCAAAAAATAACTAATATACAGGGTCCTTGAATTTCCTTGTAACGTGATATTTTCGTAGCAAAAAAAATGTCTAAACAAAAACCGAGTAGAATGCTCGAAAATTCTACAGGGTCTATCATACCATACGGTCAACATTTTTTTTGACCCTTAAAACTCACCCCCAACTTTGTTTGTTCAAATAGTTATTTTATTTAAAATCTTGTGGTACCTTAGTTAAAAATGGACACGTAAAAAAATAATTTCCTATTAATTTTTCTAACTCCTCATAAAAAGTGGGGGGGCCGAGGCCCCCCCATGCCCTCCGACGCGCCGCCGCTGCACAGGAGGCTGGAGGAGGAGTGTTGATGAGATGACAGATGACAATAACCACACTTTCTATGCTGTGACCCATGTGTGACCACACCATGGAGCAACAAGTTTTTTGTTGACAGTAGACTGCAAAAAGTTATTCTATGACTCTATGCATGGCCGCTCTAGACCATTGATCACAAAACACCATTGATTATTCCTTGACTCTTAGACAAGGAAAGAGAGAGGACGGAACCCGCGACTGACATTTCTGATACCAAATGGCACCAAAGCGCTATTCCCAGTGGCGTAACTAATGGGATTAACGTTCTGGTTGAGCTATTTGTAGAAATAATCTTTTTCAAATAAAATTTAATGAAATATTGTTATTCAGGGTTTCTATATGGCCAATTTCGCCATCCACAATTAAAACTTAAGTGACTAACATTACCGTAACCGTGATTTTCATTCGACTGCTGTTTTGTGGCCAATAATATATAAAAATTGATAATGTATATATTTTATTCAGTCATGAACATGTTATGTTCATTTGCAGTATATGACTGATGGAAGACACGATTATACTTCTACCCAGAAAGAAAAAAACTGCTTGTAGTTTGTAGTAAATCAATTTTTTATTATTAAAGAACACATAATACCTATAGTATATTTATATTTATTGACATTATGTTTATATATAAAATACTGTCTATTACATACTGTAAACAGAAGCAGCAATAAAACATTTTTGTTATTATAGATTAGCTTACGAGATTGAGGAATTTGATGCCTTCAATCTCGGAGTCCCCATATGCAGTAAAAAAATCTACTTGCTGTTACGCTGTTACTTGCTGTTTGTAGTGTGTAATGAAGAGCAGTATTTTTAATTACTCCAACGAGGCTTTTTTATACATAACTTCTTTTTGCGACGGTGGCAATAATTAATGAAAAAGCTGGGGGGTTAAACATAAAAATTATCTCAGACATGAAATAAAGTAAGTTTTGGGCTAGAAATACAAAAGTCCTTTAATCTTATCCAAAATCAAAACATTTACAAAATTAGAAAATGACTCCTAGATTAGCTAGTAGTAAATAAAAACGAACAATTCATTGAATATAGGTGAGGTCCTATAACTTACATAGAAATTACAACTCTATTTTATCACTTAACCCCTTGCTTCCAGTAAGTTCTAATTTATTGCAGTTATGTATTTACTTATGGGGAAGTTTGGGTGAAACTCAGTATTGTGTGCTTCAACAAAAATAATTTTTTTGTAGGAACGTGGCATTTCGCTTGCTCCTACAATTGATGGCAGTCAATATTACAGTCACGAAGGTCAAAAACTACCAATATTTTACTGCCCTTTAAACAGAATCATTTTTGTTAATTGACTCCGAACTGGATTGTCCTGTTGTGATCGAGATTTTACAATAAAATGGATTCTGATATTTAAGTATTTTGTGCATACAGCTTTTATTAAAAAATATATATGATTTACATCATTTTCTAATACGTGACGTTCTAAGCAGCTGAAAATAGGGGTGCCTAGAAAACTTGATATTATTTTGCTTATCAGCAAAGGTACAAAATGTTTGGTGTGAATACAATTTTCATTAACTCTCAGAAAATGTTCCGATTTCAAACATATCTTGATAACATCATTTGATGGGTAAGTCAGACCGCCGTGGCTTTTAAATTCAATTAGGGAATTGAGAAACCGATCTCTAGTACCAATCAATGCTGTGACACATGTTTCACATTTTATTGTTTTTTGTAATTGGTGCGAAACATAACCAGCAATATATTGCACAATTTGGGATGAACATTCACTTATCACAGGTGCATTCATGATGTAGTCATGATCCTTCCAAATAGTTTCTAGATCATCAGAAGGCTCATTTATGTCTATTAAACTATGGTTAGATAAACTACTATTAATTACATCTTCAGACCTTACATTTTTTGTAGAACTACTTAGAATAGGGATTTGATCTAATGGAATACAGTTACCCATACCGCCCTCTCTAATTTCTGCTCGAACCAGAAGCCTTTTGTAAGCAGCTAGAAACTGTCGAGCGGTTGGGTTATTATTCCAGCCACCTCTTGATCTAATTGACGAAAAGAATAATTCTAAATGATCTTGACTAATCTTATACAACGGAAGGTACAGTAATGTTTTTCTCTCAGAAACAAGTTCTTTGTACAATCCTAAAGAACTTGATAATGAAATTATTAATCCAATAAACCCAGTTTTTCTGTTAGACATGATTACTTGCTCATTATTAGATAATTTCAACTTTGAAAGATAAAAAATTGCACTATTGATAAATTCCGCAGATCGATCTATATTTTTTTGACATAATGCTTTTTTATAACCTGGTGCTACTAGGGTTCTGCTGTTTAAAATATCGAAAATGCTATTTACAATTCTAATAAATTTAACTGTTGCCTGACTACCTTTAAAATCCTCAAGATTCAGCTTTTTTTCGCCATACTCAATAGCATCGGCTACTGATGCACTAAGTAACTGAACTGCAAGCCGAACCTTCATTTTTTGTTTGAAAAAAATAATATGAGCGCGACGTAACTTATTCCCTAAATGTAAGCCCTCGCTAGTTTGCAGCTTCTCTAGAAGCGCTATGTATTTCCATTGAATAAAATTGTTATCACAATCAATTAGGATTTTCTTTTCACCAAATGCATTGCGAACAAGTTTTATCATATGACATGGATCATAAAAAATATATACATTGTGATCTGTAACTCTGAAACTTGTCTGTATATTTGAAATGTTAAATAGGAATCCAAAGTTATGACACATAGCGGTATTAGATGGAGCACCATCGAATGTGATTGACATAACTTTGGCTCCCGTATCTTCAATCAGATGGATGCATTGAGATACAATTGAATGTTTTTGACTGCCATTCAAAGAATCTGTAAGAAAGTAACCGACAGGTAATTTCCAAGTTCCATTGATGCAAACCAACATTATAACAAAAGCTTCTTTGGCTAAAGCATTAGAGTCATCGTTTAAATTTGTACCACAGTTCACATAACCATGGAATTTTTTTCCATCCCATTCTAAATGTTTCCGTATGGCTATTTCATCGATAATTAATGAACAAATTATTGGTCTGTCAGATGATTGAACCTTATTTCTTAAGGTATTTATTGATTCCTTGGTAAAACCAGGCTCAGCATCCACATTCTGAAACCATTTAGCAATAGTTTTGCTATGCGGGAGACAAGTGTCAAAAACATCTCTCACATAGTTGTATGCCTTTGGTGAAAAAAAATTTAATGTCAGGGCAAATTTCCTAAGTTCAGGTGAATATTGAACATTTCTCCCCATTTTTCTGTTCAATATTTCTATGTTAACCTTGCTCATATTTTGAACTAAAACTAAATTTTCTTGAGATAGTAAATTTTGTCGCTCTAATTCCTCAGCAATTATTTTTAAAGAGGCTACTTTTTTGTGTGCTCTTTTCAGTGATTGACCAAGGGCACGGATTTTTTTCGTTTTTTCCTTATTCTTATCTTTTTGCAGCAGCAGTTCTCTTCTAAGTTTCTTTTTCCGGGGAGAGTCGTCCTGTGCAGCCAGAGCTGAGGTTGATGGCGATGGTTCTGGATGAACATCACGTTCACGGGGTCTTTTTCTTTCTTTTGCCTAAAATAATAGAGCTGTATATTAGACAATGTTTGAAACATTATTTCCGAAAGAAAGACAGAACAAATTAATTTATGATTTAAGTAGATGTGAATGAGTGACTGAATCTTATAGGAAAAGTGACAGTAACATTTTGTTTTGATTTCGTATCGAGTAAACACACCTAAATATAGTTGTTTAATAATGTAACTGTAACACAAGAAATTATTACATTTTTGAGGTTAGCTGCCTTTTGATTTTCATAGCTATCAATTTTTAAATGGTTATTCAGCCATTCGTAATCGTATTTCTCCTTACTTTATTGCACTGTTTATTTTGGAAACGTCATCACTAATACTCAAATATAAAACCAAATTTGAGACCATAAATATAGAATATAGGCATAAGGCATAAGAATGATTTTAAATTAATATCACACCCAAATCATAACTCATTAATGATCCAATTATATACAATGGAGTGAAGATTTATAACAAACTTCCTCCTCACAGGTTTTAGTGAATATCCCAAAAGTTTTGTTTGTTATTATATAGCTTTGTCAATAAGAATCTTGTAAATTCTTAGACTATAAAGTATATCGATCTATCTATCTATCCATCTATCCATCTATCCATCTATCCATCTATCCATCTATCCAACTATCCATCTATCCATCTATCCATCTATCCATCTATCCATCTATCCATCTATCCATCTATCCATCTATCCATCTATCATAATCCTAGAATGTTTATTATTTTAATATTGATTAAGCGTAGACAATGTAAGCTAGGAATTATAACTTACAATTTTTGGACGTAAGTATTCCGGAAGCTCGTCAAATATGGTGGGGACTGCTCCTTTCAGAAGATATACTTTTTGATTTGTTTGATGAAGGAAATTCTGTTCAAAATGCTTAGAACAAAGCCTATCGTTGCTTGTAGGCTTCCAACCTTCGATCCTCATATTTTTGATCCATAAATCATGTCTAGGAAGATCTTTAGGAAACCTGTCGAGGAAGAAAGAAAATTAATTTTATTATTCATACAACTACAAATAAAGGCCACCCTTGAAATGCACACCTTGTATAAGGGTATTGGTATATTATATATTACAATGCAAAGTCATAATATTTCTATTCAAAATGTAAGCTATAATAGATACGCCACTGGAAAACTGATTGTATTTGAACCAAAAAATCCCTTAAAAACATAATTTTTAGACTTTACGTGCTCAAAAACATTATGATTCGCATGTTAGTGGTACATTCCAAATTATATTTCGGATACACATATATCTTTGAACTAGATATCGAGATATTTGCATGAATTTCGGATACACCAAAAAATATGAACATAAATTTACCTGTGAAAAGTGATTCCTGGCTCCTTCCTGCTGCTGTGGCTTTTACAACGGTAAGCTGCACACCCCACCATTACGCTCACCACAATATTTCACAATTATTGGTCTTAAAAACGTTAAATATCGCAAAAAACACCACCTTGACACTACCGTCAGTTTTCCACCAGCATTTTGACAGCTATTCATTTTCGGTATCAGCTAATCCATATAGCATCAAATGGGCGTGCGGTATCCCCTCTGTTTCCTTATCTAAGCCTTGACTACAGAAACAAAATTTATCAATATCTGTCTATACATGGCCGACTCTACACTAGGCCGGAGCCTTAGATGTGGCAACGTCGCTTAGCTGGCAAATAGTGGGCCGGTTACCAATGGCCGAACGGCGGGCATTCCGCGGAAAATTTAAATTGTTTTATAGTTTCAGAATAATTATTACATTCTATGTGTACTAGAGTTCATCTCGGTTGATCAGTTAAGAAAAATACTTTTTGAAGAAATAAGAATGGTGAAAAATGCCAGTAGTATCAGTACAAAAATGTACATGTATTTAGATTTAGAGATTTTCCCTTCTGTTGGACGTTTCTTATTTCCATTGGATTTTCTCTTTTTAGTTTTGTCAGTCTGTATTTTGTCTTGAACTGTTTCGGTGTAATTATTAATAAAAATATTTGCTACATTAACAACATTAATTCAAGCAGAATTTCATCAGTTTGGGGTTGATTCATGGCCGACTCTACACTAGGCCGGAGCCTTAGATGTGGCAACGTGGCTTAGCTGTCAAATAGTGGGCCTATAGTTTCAGAATAATTATTTCATTTTATATGTATTAGAGTTCATCTGGGTTAATAAATTAAGAAAAAAAATGCTTTTTAGAACTACTACTACTAATACCACTTACATCTGATGTCTGGTTGATCATAGTCAGACACTACAAAATAAAAATAAAGCAACCTGTTTCCTGCTGCCACTTCACTCCCACTTGAATGAACACTCAATTTACTTTGTAAATTATCACTTGAGCTAGAAAAATTCACTATTAGTTCACTGTGAAGCCATTCTTGCTGGTCTTGATTCCCTTTCACTATCAGATCTTTTCATAGGTATGCCCCAGATGCATGCCCTCGTTGGCTTGCCGAGATGAGTTCTATTAACTGTATTTTTCTGTGATATTTGGGAGGTCCAGAAAATATTGTAGGTACCACATTGTGCAAAATACCTTTTAGAACTACTACTACTAATACCACTTACATCTGATGTCTGGTTCATCGTAATCAGACACTACAAAATAAAAATAAACGGAACCTGTTTCCTGCTGCCACTTCCACTTAAATGAACAAATTGTCACTTGAGCTAGAAAATTCACTATTAGGTCACTGTGAAGCTATTCTTGCTGGTCTTGATTCCCTTTCAATATCAAGGTATGCCCAGATGCATGCCCAGATGAGTTCTATTAACTGTCTTTTTCTGTGATATTTGGGAGGTCCAGAAAACATTGTAGGTACCACATTGTGGTTTAAAATAGGTCTTATCCTTTGTAATTATTGTCTTTATTCTTATAAATATAACCAGCCCTTATGAGGAATACCTTTCACCCACTTCTGTTTATGTCCTTCTTTGGAAGCCCCAATTGCTATTGCAACCTGGTACTACACACTTTGCAGACATCTTGTTATCTTTATAGTTTCGTTTGTGCAGGTAAATGATTAGAAACATTAAAATTCACCTTCTAATCTTATTTTTCACTCTGGAAGATTACACTAATGCCATGACTAATGACTTAACAACAAACAAAATGACGGCCCGTAAATTCAGTGTTGCCATATTTCATGCTCCGGCCTAGTGAGTAGAGACGGCCATGGTTGATTACATGAATAAACGTGTCTAAAACAAACTCATCTATATGTATATTGATGTATTTTTTTGCAATTTTCATTAAAACTGCTTTGCGCAATTGCCCAAGAACTTACTTTTATACCTGTTGGCCTGAAATCAAAATTTTAACAATATGTATTGTGAATAAGGACTGTAATTTGAACTGTATACTCTGATGGAAGGGTTACGCCTACCAACTATAAGCTGTATGTATTTAATATACCTATCAAATAATTTGGTTCTCCATGTTCTACCTATAATGTTTGTAATGACAAGAACATTTATACAGGCTGATATTTCATCAATTTGTAAAACAGTGTACTTCCCCGAGAATAATAGACCCTCTGCAACAGTGTTAATGTAAGGCATATTTTCTGTCAGGTGCAATTTTTAAAGAACTGCAAAGTTTTGAGGAATATTTAGGATGGTGGTAAAATTGGCAACTTATTCTATCCCACAAAATTGTAAACTTTCTTTGGCTGGACATAGAAAAGGTTTTAACATTAAATCAACAGAAAACTTATTTGAAAATAGTGTGCCAAAATATTTTCTATTTGGGACCAACAGGATATTCTTAATGACAGTGGTAAAACCTAACTCAAATCACCAACAAATTATGATTTATTGATTTAAAGCAATGCCTATATTCATTGATACTAATACCACTTACATATGATGTCTGGTTCATCGTAGTCAAACACTACAAAATAAAAATAAACACAACCTGTTTTCTGCTGCCACTTCCACTTAAATGAACACTCTATTTACTTTGTAAATTTTCACTTAAGCTAGAAAAATTCACTATTAGATCACTTTGAAGCCATTCTTGCTGGTCTTGATTCCCCTTCACTATCATATCTTTTCGTAGGTGTGCCCAGATATGTTCTATTAGAACTGTATTTTTCTGTGATATTTCGGAGGTCGAGAAAACATTGTAGGTACCACATTGTGCTTTAAAATAGGTCTTATCCTTGCCCTTACGAGGAATACCTTTCGCCCACTTATGTTTGAAATGATGGTCTTGAGGAAAATTGAACACCCTAATTTGTCCTTTATTGGAAGCACAATTGCTAGTGCAACCTGGTACTGCACACTTTGCAGGCATCTGTTTATCTTTATAGTGTCGTTTGTGCAGGTAAATAATTAAAAACACATTAAAAATCACCTTCCAATCTTCTTTTTTACTCTGGAAGATTACACTAATGACTTACAAACAAATAAAAGCTCGGCCCAGCTCGGCCCAGTATTCAGTGTTGCCATATTTCAATGCTCCGGCCTAGTGAGTAGAGTCGGCCATGGTCTATAATAAGCCTGTTCCGCCATTTTCTCAGTTGCCAGATGAAAATAAGGTGAAAATAAGTACGCTGAGTATGCTAATGAGCGGGGTGCTCTTGAGGATTAAAACAAGACTCTTGAAACACTAAAAATCCATTTTCTTGAACAGTGTATATGAAGAAAGCTTAAGATCTTGTAACTTAAATTAATAGTTTGTGAGGAATCTCGAAGGTGGCGCTAAACGTAAAGAGCTAATATGAAATAGAAGGTGGTCATTCTATTGCTTTGTTATGTATGCATGCAACCATAGAAACAAGTTTACTTTCTGTCACATGTGCGCATGACAGTACTGTCAAGGAGTTCAAATTTTTGAATTTACTCCTAGAAGATTTTAGTTATGTATATGATTAATTTCTGAAATTATTTATATTTTAATTGTTACCTACATAAGCCTCATAATGGTTAAGAAAACGAAAGCAAAGATAAATGAACCCAAAACTGGTGTTCAAAGAATGGTAAGTCTGCATTTATATCAACGTATCTTAAGTATCTAGTAAAGTGTTATGAGGGACAACGAAAAATGAACACAGTAATTCTGATCTGCAAAGTACAAAATACAATCGTGTTTATATATATCTAGTTAAAACTCATGGAGTCCTGAAGGCCCATATGAAAAATCTAAAATGTATTACATATAATATATAGTCTGAGAGCTGAAGTTATATTGCCTTCTAAAGCAACACATCTGCTATAAAAATATAAAATACAACAAACAACAAATGGCCAAGTTATTGTGCTATCAGCGCTAGATGCTTTTGCCAGACCTTAGCCCTTTTTCACTCTGGTGCCTATATGGTAATACACAGTTCACTTCATAATATGTTTACTAATTATCAATGATCTGTTTGTAGTTTGCAAATCATGGACATGATTGTACTCTAGAAGACATAGCCGAAGACTACGATGTACAGTTTATACCAGGAACATCGAAATGGGCGAAAGTCAGACGATTTTTTGTACGACTGAAAGTGGTTTCTGAAATAAGTAAATTTTACACACATCACCTAAGAAGTTTTGGAGCCATTTCAAAAGAAAGGAAACGACAACTTAAATACTATCCTCATACCATTCATCCGTTTAGTACTGGCAGGTAAGATTCCAAAAGCCCAGTTTCTGGAATTGTTAATTTTTACTCATTGACGATTTTTTTCCCTCGAAAATACAGTAAATGATATGTAATGAAATTTGAAGTTCTGCTATACTTTTCAGAATATTGTAAGTAACGAAGTTTAATGAGTATTATGACAAAAACTATTACAAATCCTTCATTAATTGCTTTTTTTTTAGGGTTGTATGGGCACTAATAATGATTGTCGTGATATTGTACGAGCTCCTCTGTTTGCCATTCCACTACCTTTTATTTGACTTTACTCCGAATATTCACCCATTTGTTTCAAACATAGTATGGCAAAGCATCAGATTATTTTTTAACAGTTTTTTATTAATTAACATTGTAATTAATGCTTTAACTGGGTATTATGACGAGCCAATGCAGAAAGTAGTGTTGGATTTAAGGCTGATTTTAATGTAAGTATAAAGAATGTTTTATTTACAGACAAAAGGTAGATTCCATGATATAGTTTTTATTGAACTACCATACAGGATTTTAACGGCTATGTTCAGACTGTGTGGTGCTTTCATTGCTTCTCACATCAGATGAAAAAAAAATGTTTCTCCATGCTCTTTACCGCCATAAGATAACATAGTGGCGCGTGTTTCATTTTGTAGCGCCATAGCTAATTTAGACACTTTATTTAGTTTAATATTTTTATTTAGCTCACTTTTATCCTAAAATTAATGGGAGTAGGTATGGAAACCGAAATGCATTGTATTAAATATCTTTTTTATTTGAAAACTATTTCATTCCTTAAAATAATGCCGTTATTTCACTAAAAATTACCTCTGCTATAATTGATTGCATTGCTGTAATAGGTAACTAATATTGAACTTTATGTTTTAGCAATTATCTGAAAAAGACTTTCATACTAGACATGTTGACTGCATTACCTGTATATTGGGAAATATTTTTCAACGTCAGCAAAGGTACATTGGCACTAAGTTTGTGGCTAGCATTTTTTAGGTTTCTCTTGGTCATTCCTTTCAACAGATATTCAAAGTTGGTAGCTGATGTAAGTATATTGTAAGTTTTCATCGCTACAGATAAAGACTTCATTTAAAAATTTAAATTTTTTTGTTTTGACGGTGAAGAGGTGATGGTAGTATGCAATAACTTTAGCTTTATTAGTAAAGTCGCTTGTTACGTTTCCTTGACCTGTCCATAAAAAAGAAACAGAAATAAACTTATGAATAATGTTGGGTTCGATAGATGAATTTTAAATGTATTTTTGCAATACTCTTTTTATTTTTTCTACATTCCAATAATAGCCAAAAAATGTATGTACCTTAACATCAAGAGATGGTATATCAGTATTTAAAAAAAGTCATGTCGTACGCAGTTATTGAAAAGTTGGGAATCTAATAAAGAAGAAAATAATCTTTTGATCATCATACATGTTTCGAGTACATCTCAATATTAGTGGTGTCTTGAAAAATGTTAAACTGAAAGTAAAAAAAGCGAAAAATATTGTATAAAATCTAAGTTTGGCTTTAATTGATTCTTGAACATTCTCAACTGTTTTGTTGTTTAAAAATGATTGCGGATTCTCGGAGACAATAAAGCAAATGATAGATTCTGTCCAATTTTCTCCTACCGTTTGTATTGAGGGGGATATTACTATATTTTTGTTACTATTACTAAATTTATGTCGATCCCACAATTCTTGAGAAAAAATAAGTATTTCCGAAATGGAAAGACGCCACCTATAATTTTGAGTAATTTAGACGTCCGTTTTTAAGACACCTTGTATTGATAATGATAATTTTACAGTACTACAACATCGAGCATTACAATTATATGACAACACTGGTGGTTTTTTACACAGTGATATTCTGGCACATAATGTGCTGTGCTATAGGATTCATAAGGACGAACATACTTCACTACTGCCCTTCAACGCAGCTGTTCGACATTAACACCAAGCAAAGGACGTAAGGGCACTTTTTATCCATCTTATTCTATAAAATTATAACCCGAAGATCCAGTACATTTCATTTTGCATATATAGGTCACTTTCTTTCCTTCTTACTTATACATCCTCGTCACCATGACAGTTAAATACACAAAAATATCGAGAATCTTTAAAAAAGTAGGTAATGAGAAAAAACTTTTGAAATTAGGTACCTACCTGATGGAGCTATCACAGGGCAAAATAAAAAGTGATACCATTGATTAACATATTTAAAATATTTATACATATTTAAAATATGTTAATCAATGGTAATACTTAGTGATGGGACTGGTGCTCCAGTCATAAATTTTTGGAAAATTAGTATTTATTGATAAAATGGCAAAAATTCAAATACTGTGTTTTGAGAATTTTTCTTTTCGAAATATGCTTTTAGAAAATCATAAGGATTGTTTCTTATTCCTCAATAATGGTTTTAGGTATAGTGGTATTACGGACGATCCCGAATATAGAGTGTGGGTTAGATACTTCAACGCACTACACCACAAATCTCTCTTGCTATACAATTCTGGGTACGGCAAAGAACTACCACAAAGCGAATTGGAGATTGTCCTCATTTATTCTGTTTGGTACGGATCCAGTCTATTTTGCATTTACATATTAGGTATGTATTATATTTTTCCAAAAAGAAGTAGTCCGATATTCAAGAATGTTTTTCCACAACCATACTTATATGAAATATTTGAATGTTTGGTGAATATTTTCAAATAAATTTATGTCTAGAGGTCTTAATAAGTCTAAATATACAACTTAAAAGAAGGACGGAGTTTTCAGTTATTCTTCCAAATTCTTCAAAAAAATTACTTTAGTCAACTGTGGAACTCGAAAATATAAGCTATTTTAAAGCAATGATTGTAAACTTAAAATATCTAAACGTAACCATTGATTCACGTATTTAGGAGACGTAACGTAGTTTTAACATATATTCTGCGATCTTTTAGAAATATACTCTTATAAACGACGTGTATACATAATGAATTTAATATCAGTCATTTTTCAGCGATGATTATGGAAATCAATACAGGCAGGACTTCATCCGCTCACAAATACGACGAAATGGAGAAACAACTAAGAGAGTATATGCGTCATAAGCAGTTACCGACATATATGAGAAGCAGAATACTGACCTACTACGAGTTCAAGTTCCAAAAGCGGTACTTTCGGGAGAACGAGATCCTGGCTACAATATCGGAACAATTGCGGCAGGTATTCTTTTAATATATACAATCAGGAATTAAATAAATAAATACTCTCACCTGCAATTTCTGCTATAGATAGCAATATTATAAAAATAAATACTAGTAAATTTCTAAGAATCAACTTTAATATTAGGCATTCACAAAAAACATATAAAATAGGCTTAACTGGATACTATAAACCTCTATCATTTGACACCCTGGAGTTTTTAAAAGATTTAGAGCAATACTTAGAGCAAAAAAATGATGCAGATCTGGAAATATTTTCAGGAGACATGAATATAGACTTGCTGAAACCTGAATCAATAGAAACAAATAGCTACCTAGATATACTAAATTCAAATGGTTTCATATCCCAGATAAATAAGCCTACAAGAGTAACTTCAACTTCTAAGTCTGCTATTGATCACATTTTTGTCAAGAAAAAAACAATGTTAGAAAGCAGAATTGAAATTGATCCTATAACTTTTCATACAGATCTGTCAGACCACTACTTCCCATTTGTTTTCATAGATTTCAAAGAAAATATAAATATATGTAATGTTGATGTAGAAAAGTCGTTCAAAATTATCAATTATAATAGACTAAAGAGGGACATTGGTAAAGAAAAATGGGTTGAAGTGATAAAGTGTAACGATTCACAGGATGCTTATAATATATTTTTTGATAAACTTAACGCGTATATTGACAATAACACCACAATAAAAAAGATTTCAAAAAAGAACAGAAAATTGAAACCTCGGATTTCTTTCGGTTTACGTCTATTCATAAAAGAGATGCACTTAAGAAAAAATTAGTGAAGCATTTCAATCCAGATTTACATAGAGAATATATAGAGTATCGAAATAAATTGAACATGCTTGTAAGGAAAGCTAAATCCGACTATTATAAAAATCAGATTGATATGGCTAAAGGTAACTGTAAGAAAATATAGAATTCTGTTAATGATCTAATAGGAAATTTAAACAAAAAATCGCAAGTAGAAAATACTGACATTAATGGAGAAAATGGAGAGTTAGTCACAAGTTCATTGGAAAAAGCAAACCTGTTTAACAAGTTTTTTATAAACATAGGTATGAACAATAAAACAAGTAATCAAGAACTACCAGATAATTTCCTGAAAGATAAATCTATCAAACCATCCATTTTTTTAGAACCACTAACGAATAATGAACTGGTTATGCATATATCAAATTTAAAAAATAACTGCTCACCTGGTCCGCTGGTATAAGTGTAAAGCTCATAAAGCATGTTCATAGCTTCATTTTATCTCCCTTAGTTCATATCATCAATCTAAGCCTCGAAAGCAGTAAAATCCCTATGCAATGGAAAGAATCTGTTGTCACCCCAGTGTATAAAAGTGGTGACAAAGCAAATCTCACAAATTATCGTCCCATCTCTGTTATTAATAATTTTGCAGACCTGATTGAACATGTTGTCAAAAAAAGGCTGAACATTTTTTTAGAAAGCCACAATATAATAGCAGACAACCAATTTGGATTTACAAAAAACTTAAACACTGAAGACGCAATTTTGAGATTGATGGAGCCTATAATTGATGCCTTGGATAGGTCAAATAGATGTGTTCTTGGATTTAGCCAAAGCCTTTGATTCTATATGTCATCAGAATTTACTAGCTAAGTTGCATAATTATGGCATTAGGGGTGTAGCTCTTAATCTAGTGCAAAACTACTTAACAGACAGGATACAAAGGGTAAAGATAGGAGGTATATTCAGTTCAAGAAACACCGTGAAAATTGGAGTTCCTCAGGGTACAGTTTTAGGTCCCATAGTTTTCTTAATTTATATAAACAGTATTAAAAAAATTAATCATTTCAAAGGAAATATAGTATGTTATGCTGATCATACGGCAATTGTTGTCACTGGATCAGATTGGAATGATGTGCGCAAGAATTTGGAAGTATGTTTAATGAAGGTGAAGCAGTGGTTAGATGCTAATCTACTTAAACTAAATGTAAGCAAAACAAAGTATATGCTTTTTTCGCCAACTCTAGCAAATCAACCGAATATCAGCATAAAACTTCACAACAAAGATTGTGATAGAAATGACTGTGATTGTGAAATTCTAGAGAAAGATTCAGTTGTTAAGTACTTGGGAGTCAAAATTGATCATCGCATTAGGTGGTTTGAGCATATAAATTATGTTAATAGACGTATAAGAGTCTTAATAAGCAAATTTTACAGTGTCAGAGATATTTTTTCCCGAAAGATATTGCTCATAATGTACAATGCTCTTGTAGAGTCCGTCTTGAAGTATTGCATTACAATCTGGGGTGGCGCGTTCTCAACCACTTTGAATTTTTTACAAAGGACTCAGAACATGCTGCTAAAAATTATATACCGCAAAAGAAAATTATTTTCAACAGAATTACTCTATCATGAGACGCAAATTTTCAAGATAAAACATATTTATGTCTATCAGTGTCTCCTGAAAATGTATTCCAAGCAAGAAAGTTTCAAAAAATTGTCCACTGCATCTAGAGCAACAACTAATCTCAATCTGGGTGTTGACTTTTTCAAGAAGACTCTGACACAAAGAACATTTCTTTACCACGGGCCCAAATTTTTCAATATACTTCCAGCAGATTTGAAATGTATAAAGAAATTTAACGAATATAAAAACAAAATAAAAAACTCCATAATAAAAAATCAAGAAAAATTCAAATTTAAAAAAAATCGACTAAATTGCCACCTCCAGCGTTGCTTTTTTTATATTTGTTCTTCCTTTTTTTACGTTTCTCTGTTTATTCTCTCTTTTTGAGCAATTTAATATGTACGTAATATTATTAATGTTATATTTTTACATTTTATTTTCTACCTTAAGTAGTACCTACAATTTGTATGTATACAGGGTGGTCCACTAAGCGCGCGGTGCTCCCTAGCGGCCATACCGTTTAAATTAGACGAAAATGTTTGGAATAAAAAACGTTTATTTTCAAATGGTCTATATTTAGAAAATATTTTCAAAGATGGCGGACTTCCGGATATACCGGAAGTAGGCATCAACTTTCTTATTTTAAATGGAACACCCTGTATATTATTACATTTTTGAACTCAGCATCGATTTTTAGGTCCAGTTTGTTAACCATTGTTTATGTCTACGAAGCCTATTTTCGGAGTTATTCAGCAATTTTTACAAAATTTGACGTTTGTAGTACTTCACAAGAAACGTTAATATCTCGGAAACTAAGCGCGATAGGAAGATACGGTTTTCTGTTTTGAAAGAAGCAAGGTACGTATTTGTGTTTTAGTAAGATCTTTGTTTCAAAAGAATATTAAATCAATAGACTAGCAATTTTCAAATTTGAAAAGATAAAAACGTTAAAAACTTTTTTTTTTCAAATGGGATGGTATGATAAGTGTCACATCGGTGGATGCAAAATTAAATTCTCTTTCACTTTGATCTAGGCACCTGTGTATCTATCTTTGATGGTTTTCAAGGTATTTACGATTTTGTAATTATGGCGTAGTAATTGGGAAAATCGTAGGTGGCGTGGCTCGCAGACGAAACAATTGGCAGGAAACCTTTCACCCAAAGTGTTTTGGTCTCAAAGACTAAAATGTGCTTTCGCTCCATCTACTTGTAACCACATTATTCTTAAAAACTCCAGTGGTAAATTTTCCAACAGGTTTTCCAAATTTTCATTTAGAAAATTTTAGAAAACATTAGTTTAATATGCGGTTTCCAATAATGCCACCACAAATGCTTAGACTCCATGCGGGTTGTCAACAAACCTCTCAAAATTTGGATTTACATCGGTATAAAAATGTAAATTATGCCAGTTTACATGGCCGTTAATGATAACGCTGTATAGCTACATTTCAGAAAAAAGAAAATGAAAGAATTTCATAAGAAATGTAGCTTTATTCGTAAACAACTCACTGTTGAAAAGGAGTGCATCTTCTTGGACTCGAGCACGACTCCAGTTACAGAAATTCATTCAGTTTTCAAGGTCTTGTCTTTCAATTGCTTGATTTAGCTGCACGTGATAAGGATGCTATATGTACTCCGTTAAGATCATGTTCACAGATGTTTGACCAATGCCCAAATAGCGACTAATTTCTGCTGTAGCACTGCTATGCGGATCTTCAACTACAATTGCGAGAATGTAAACTCACCGTCTTCATGTATTACTATTACATGTTTCCTTCTGTCATATTTTACGCCCACGTAAATCCAAATTTTGAGAAGTTTGTTGACAACCAGCATTTGGGGTGGTATAATTGGAAACAGCATAATAAACTAATGTTTGAAAATTTAATTTTGCATCCACCGATGTGACACTTATCGTACCATCTCATTTGAAAAAAAAAAGTTTTTAACGTTTTTAACTTTTCAAATTTGAAAATTGCTAGTCTATTGATTTAATGTTCTTTTGAAAAAACGATCTTACTAAAACACAAACACGTTCCTTGCTTGTTTCAAAACCGAAAACCGCTTCTTTCTATCGCGCTTAGTTTCCGAGATATTAACGTTTCTTGTAAAGTACTACAAACGTCAAATTTTGTAAAAATTGCAGAATAACTCCGAAAATAGGCTTCGTAGACATAAACAATAGTTAACAAACTGGACCTAAAAATCGATGCTGAATTCAAAAACGTAATAACATACAGGGTGTTCCATTTAAAATAAGGAAGTTGATGCCTACTTCCGGTGTATCCGGAAGTCTGCCATCTTTGAAAATATCTTCTAAATGTAGAGCATTTGAAAAGAAACGTTTTTTATTTAAAACATTTTCGTCTAATTTAAACGGTATGGCCGCTAGAGAGCACCGCGCGCTTATTGGACCACCCTGTATATGCATTTTCCTGCTGTCCGGCGAATTGTATTTGTTATGGTGTGGTAAATAAATTTGAATTTGAATTTCATCACGTGATACCCTTACTCTCTTTTATTCAGGTCCTACACCAAAAATTGTTTTTTTTTTTCATGGCTGGACTGAGTTGACTGTTACGTAATGGAGATCCATGATAAACTAAATGTAAAATCGATCACCACTTTATTTTGTCAATATTGTCGATACTTATGAATGGTACTTAACAATATTCTTTAAGTACCATTCGATTGTTGGTTTGAAAGAGTTGTTGTATACCGAAACATGTCAAGAGTATTGAGAAAAAGTGGTGACCGATTTTATATTCAATTTATTTTTTCATGGCTTTTGATTTTAGGAAATGAACATGCATGCCTGCCGAAAACTGGTTGAAAACGTGATATTTTTCCGAAATTTACCATTGAATCTACTGGTGCGCATAATATCTTGTCTAAGGATAGAAGTGTTCCTGGTAAATGACGTGATCATACGCGCAAATACTCCTGGAGCTAGTATGTACTTCATATCAACTGGAACGGTGGCTATTTACACCAAGTCAGGCAAAGAGGTTTGTATTCAATTTATTCTAGCAAATAAAATTATTGAAATCACAGTTCACAATAGACACAAGGAAGTAACGCAAATGACAGCAAATGTTTACTTATTGTATGTCAGAAAACAGATTTTAAATCACTGGCTAAACAGATCAGGGTTTGAAAAAAAAATGATTTTTTTTGACACCCTGTATCCTGAAAACTAGACCCTATTCATAGCCGCCTCCTGAGTAATACTTAAGGTTCCCTTGTGTATCTGTTTCCTAGACAATATCTACGAGATGGTGGGATTCATTTGGCGTCGTTGTCATATTTCAAATATAAATCAATCTGTTATGCCTTTGCCTACGCATTTTGATATTTTCTGTTATCTCTTTTTGTTTTGTGCCAGTAATTCGTATTTTGTGCCGGACATTTTTCCGGATGTGAGAGAAACTGACAACGCCGTAATCTAAAATTAACCTACAAAATCGCCTTGACTTCAACGAAATTGACATGTTGACATTTCGCTACTTGAGTATTACCATTGGTATTACTCAAGGGAGCCTTACGTAAGCGACCTTCAAGGAGCCGTCGGAACACAAAACCTTACTGAGGGACCCCTAAGTATCGACTATGAATACGACACAGGTTTATTCCTGAAGTGCTTGCCGAGTTTTCACGTTTTTATTTAAACGAGAAGTGATTATATAGTTATATAGTAACTTGATCCCGCAACTGTAAAGTCTATCTATACGCTGACGACACTGAGATTGTAGCTCAATCGCGGACTGGATGGAAATCTAGTCCGCGATGAGTTGCAGCTTGCGGTGGATGAAGTGTGGATGTGAGTGGGCGGATCGGTGGCTTATCAGAATTAATCATCCGAAAACGCAGGTTGTATATTGTACCAAAAAACGTCGTGGTATGGAGGTATCAGTGAACGGTGCCCAGATTACATTTGAAAATTTTGCGAAGTACCTCGGAATTACCCTCGACAAGGGCATGACTAGGCAGAAACATACTTCATACAGAACTTCAAAATTGAGGTTTTGAATCAATTTTTTTTTTGTCATAAATCGAGAGATCATGTATAAGTTTTATAATAAAACTGTTTTTGTTTTCTTTTTTTTCGCAATAATTCAAAAGTTATATCAAAATAAAAATGGGTTTTTGAATCGAGTACCGAAAACACGCCGACGGCTCCCGAACCCGTGTGACGTAATGATGGCGGTTAAGATGCTCCTTTAACCAACGACATCCTACATCGATACTAGATTCTAGATTCCCAGCCAAACGTGAAAATACTTGCTAGTAACTAGTGTATATTTGTTGCAATATAGCCGATGAATGAAGTTTGCAGCTTAGGATGACCTCTACGATCGAAATAAATATCTTTTTTAATGTTTGAAATCAGATTACAGATTCCAGTAAGTAAGTACCTAATCAAATATGTCTTATTGAAACTATGTGGTGCATGTTCGGCTGGCCTAGTGGTTAGAGTGTTGGCTAATGGATCCGTTGGTCTGGGTTCAAAGCTCAGCCTGTCCAATTTTTTTTTTATTTTTTTTTATCAAATAATTCATTCATGTGCTTTTTGCACTTGTTATGTACATTTTTTTCTACGATCAACATAAATATGTTTTTGAAACAAATTCTATCAGACATATTACTTGCACTGCACAGTGCAAAAACTAAGTACAGGACGCGGTGGACAATTCAAAAAATCAGTTCAAATGGTGTTTGTCCGTCAATATCAACCGCCGATATTTTTTTAAATGTAATAGTTGGTTAATAAAACAAAATCCATTCATTTTTTAAGTTTTTAATATAAACATAAAGTGAGTCAAACTCGTAATCACAACAGTCTTCTGTTTATCACTTGGTATCTTTATTTATTTAACTTTGAGCAATGAAGCTTAATAATTAAATTTTCATAAAAATTTAACAAATAAAAATATAAAAATGCAATGCAAACAAACAAAACTTATTTTTCTATGAGTTTCAATGTTATAATTATCTTCTTGACCAAAACTTAAAATAATTATTTTATTATTTAATATTATTATTGATAATAAATACTTATACGATAAATAAACTATAAGTATAATTATTTTACATAAGAGCTAGCACTTCAAGTAAACAAAAATAAAACTATATGTTTTAGTCCCGATCATAGAAAAAAGTATAAAGTATCTAGGAATATATTTAGACTCACACTTACGTTGGGATGTACATATTAATAATTTATTAAAAAAAATTGGATTCATTTCATATAAGATGAAATTACTAACAAATATTTTAACAGAAAAGCATCTACGTACAGTAAAGATAATTATAACATTGAAACTCATAGAAGAATAAGTTTTGTTTGTTTGCATTGCGTTTATATATTTTTGTTTGTTAAATTTTTATGAAAATTTAATTATTAAGCTTCGTTGCTCAAAGTTAAATAAATAAAAATACCAAGTGATAAACAGAAGACTGTTGTGATTACGAGTTTTATTTTATGTTTATATTTAAAACTTAAAAAATGAATGGATTTTGTTTTATTAACCAACTATTACATTTAAAAAAAAACATTGGCGGTTGATATTGACGGACAAACACCATTTGAACTGATTTTTTTAATTGTCCACCGTGTCCTGTACTTAGTTTTTGCACTATGCAGTGCAAGTAATATGTCTGATAGAATTTGTTTCAAAAACATATTTATGTTGATCGTAGAAAAAAATGTACATAACAAGTGCAAAAAGCACATGAATGAATTATTTGATAAAAAAAAAATAAAAAAAATTGGACAGGCTGAGCTTTGAACCCAGACCAACGGATCCATTAGCCAACACTCTAACCACTAGGCCAGCCGAACATGCACCAGATAGTTTCAATAAGACATATTTGATTAGGTACTTACTTACTGGAATCTGTAATCTGATTTCAAACATTCAAAAAGACATTTATTTCGATCGTAGAGGTCGTCCTGAGCTGCAAACTTCATTCATCGGCTATATTGCAACAAATATACACTAGTTACTAGCAAGTATTTTCACGTTTGGCTGGAAATCTAGAATCTAGTATCGATGTAGGATGTCGTTGGTCAAAGGTGCATCTTAACCGCCATCATTACGTCACACGGGTTCGGGAGCCGTCGGCGTGTTTTCGGTACTCGATTCAAAAACCCATTTTTATTTTGATATAACTTTTGAATTATTGCGAAAAAAAAGAAAACAAAAACGGTTTTGTTATAAAACTTATATATGATCTTTCGATTTATCACAAAAAAAATATATTTTTTTCTTTATTCAAAACCTCAATTGGGTTTGGTGAATAAAACTAGACTTTTCAAGATGCTTATTAGACTAGCAATACCTACGCACGTGCCATGTGCGGCTTGGTGTTTCATTGCCAAAGCGCACATGCGAAACCTGCAGGATCTGCATAGCAGGACATTGCGTACAATAACTAACTCGCATGGTATATGTTTCCATCCCCTTACGGAGGTCTTGACATTCCTTACTTGAAGGATTACATTAAACAGGCGCAACGACGTTTTAGTCAAGCGAAATTGCACAGCAACTCTGTTGCGCAAATCAGTGGACTACACAGTCGAGTAAGTTGGCAAGTACACAAGGCTGCGGCTCGCACTGTGATCAAAATCAAAACAAATAATTTGGCTCAGCCCAAACATTTCCGAACTCAAATCGACTGTGTCAAAATATACCTTCCAACCGACGAACTTCCTCCTCTTTGCTCTTCCCCTCCTTCCTTTCCTTCCCTTACTTCTCCGTGACTCTATCCATCGTAACTAATAACCACTTTACACAGTCAAGAAATCGATCAATTTCGTGACCTTGAAGAAATCGACAAATTAAAACTTGCTGTATTTTTATTAAAATTTTTGGCGTATTCTAGGGATATTTGGGCCTACCGACAATACCAACTACCTAATGACAGGTCATGATTTGCGTCATTTATAGTAATCTGTGGTGCCTTTGACGGGCCTTCTATTGAGGTTAGCGTCAGTGACAATTTGTTTTCTGCATTCTGTGGCATTACTAGTTAGCTGTATATGTTTTGAGATTGTTATTTAGTTGAAAAGTTGTGTTGAAAAGCTTTGACTAATTGAAGGGGTGAGTGGATGAAGGAGGTATGTCACATTTTCGTACAAAATGAGTTTTCCACGGATAAATGGAGTATGTGTTATTCTATTTTTCAGCGGTGACACCTATTGTCCAGAACCCATATTAACGGAGAGTGCAGTGCCGTGAAGGAGGTATGTAGACACAATAATGTTTACTTCTGACAGATGAAGGAGGTATGTAGAGCAGATTGATATGAACATAACCCCTTCATCCAGACCTTTTGTTTTCTCTATGATCCAGACATCCATCGAGATATAGTGTCAGCTGAGTAACATACCTCCTTCATGCACTCCATGGCAGCTGGAAACTGATAGTTGATTTAAGGTCATAATGTTTACTTCTGACAGATGAAGGAGGTATGTAGAGCAGATTGATATGAACATAACCCCTTCATCCAGACCTTTTGTTTTCTCTATGATCCAGACATCCATCGAGATATAGTGTCAGCTGAGTAACATACCTCCTTCAAGCACTTCATGGCAGCTGAAAACTGATAGTTGATTTAAGGTCATGTAAATTGTGCGTGCAGGTGTTATTTTGAGGGTTTAACACTGGGAGTGACAATGAACCATTTTCAAAAATAAAAATCCAATGCAAGCAAGCCTGCAAGTCAATACACCTCTTTCTATCCTCTAATGTACTTTCGAATAATTGAAAAAAAAATTGGAAGGAGGTATGCACAATAATTTTTTTTATATATTTCCTGTTGACGTTTTCACTCTCTCATTCAATGAAAAAAATTGTGTTTTTCTTACCAACAGCGTAATGTGCTTAATACTTGAAAAAAGCATTTTTTAAAGTACCATCAAAAACACTTCAGGGTTAAATATCTCAATATAAGCTTTTTGTTACATACCTCCTTCATCCACTTATCCCTTCAATTAATAATTATGACGACCCAGACCACCGTGGAGCACACCATAAAATAGAAAGAATTAAGAAATGAATTGATCCTCTGACAATCACAAAACACATAGATTGTGAGACTACCACCGAACAATAACAATTGGCATTATTACAACATCCCTACACAGTATGCTGGCAAAACTTTATAAATGAAAGTAAATCGTCGTATTTTTTCTCCCAATTTCTTCACCTATTTCTTCAAGGTCGGTAAAGTGGTTATAAGAGTAAAGATCCACCACTCTGACAAGCATTGACGAATTGTTGTAGTAACTTGAATGCATAATGATTCATTGCATCGAAAAAATATTGGAAGTAATTTTTTCTGGCTCCAGGTTTGCCATTTAGAAGATGGGGCCCACTTTGGCGAGATAGCGTTACTGATCAAAGACACTTTCCGGATAGCTTCTGTGATAGCGGTTGAAGTATCGGAAATATATCGTTTGGACCAAAAGGACTTCGTAAAAGCGATAAATCCTTACCCCGACCTCCTGGCGAACATACAACATATCGCCGAAGAGAGGATGGAAGTTTCCTCGATGCTGGACGAGTACAACAGACGCGAAATGGCTACGAAAAGAGGCACTTATGTTGGTTAAAATAAGCTTTACAAATAATTTCTTATTCTTTTTAATAAATAATGTGAAAGACGTAAACGACAATTTAATTTTGGGTCTCTTTTAGACATTTACAAAATAACGAATATTCAATAGTTTAATGGATATAAATACAAAATCAAAGACAGAACAAATATGTAGAAAATGTTGTCCTGTTTTAACACTTTAAAAATATATTGTGTGTATATAAATCGAACTACTTTATTTCTGTACTCCAGCTTGGATAATTAAAATTAATCGTTCAACTCGATAACGGCACTACTTGTACTAGGTGGCGCTGCTGGTCTCTGCAGGTGACTCATATTGATGATGTTGCTGCAACAGTGAAACCATAATACAGGGTGGGACATAAAAACCAAGTGTTTTTGGTTTGAGTAGTACTCATATATTAGAAAAGGGAGGAGCGCGCGGTTTATTACAATCCGTTCCTTGACTCAAACCATTTCACTTTCTTACTTGCCACTTGCCATCATGGAGCGGTAGACGTTAGAAGAACGCGTGGCATATGGCGTGGCATCATTGGCCCATATTTTTTTGGAGAAAATGGGGTCACCGCTACAGTAACATCTGAACGTTACAGTCATATGGTGAATACCTTTTTCATACCTGAATTGCAAAGAAGAGGCGTGAATATCAAAGATTTGTGGTTCCAGCAAGATGGGGCCACGGCACACACCGCCAGAGCCTCCATGACTGTTTTTCGCCACCTGTTTCCAAATCGTTCAATTTCGAGGTTTGGTGGCATTTCATGACCTCCTCGGTCTACCGACTTATCAATTTGTGATTTTTTTCTATGGAGGTAACAAGTCACGTGTTTAAAGGGCCTAGCCTGTACGTTAGACGCAGAGAAGGAAGCGATTCGCCATGGAATCTCTCAAAGATCAACAGAGACATGCTGGAAACAGTGGAGTGCAATTTTCGTGAACGGTTGCTTCATATGCCAGATGTAATTTTTGCACTTAGATATTTCAAAATGGTTTATTATCAGCTATGTTCTACTACCAATAATTTTTTTAGAGTAAAAACTAATAATTTTATGATTATTTCAAAAACACTTGATTCCTATGCCCCACCCTGTACTTCCGAATCCATTTGAACAGATGACAAATAACGGAATTTTTGTAAATTATCCCATGAGCTCCATATTTTCAGGTCTTGATGACTCCTATTTGAATTTTTTCTTGAAAAAACAAAACCTTAATTCCATATATGCCATTTTTTTTTCAAAGTGAAATTTTTCTTTCCTAGTTTAAGATTCAGAAGCCAAATTTAGTACACTAAAGCGGCCTACAGACGTTGATGCATGCTGCGATGCAGGAATCGACTACTACGTTTCATGGTGCAAGTAGCAGCGTGTGTAGTACTAAATCAGTTACGGCTTAAAGCGAAGCAGGGTCTGGAATCCCATTTTGGTCGGTGAGCCATGATGCCGAGTTTGTAACGCCGATGCAGGTTTCATCGTGTATAGTATTGCGTCGATGCAAAGACGATATCTGTTTAACTCCACCCTACTATTCTTATGTTGCATGAGACGTGCATAAAATATCAAGTCGATTCAGGCATTGCAACAGGTTTCGATTTGAGTAGGAACTTACGCAACTGATACAAGTTTCATGAAACCTTGGGTCGATTCAGGAATCGCAGCACGTCTGTAGGCTACTTAACAGTTTGCATGTACCAATACCAGGCCCCTTTATCTGATCTCTGTCTTCAGGATGCCTATACCTAAGTCACGATCCTAATTCCATCCTAAATATTAGACAAAAATTTTGACAAAAAAATTATCGTAAAAATGGAAATGATCCACCTTGTATGAAACGATCAAAAATCTTGTTACAAATATGTCATGTCATTTGTCTGTTGATAGTTATCATTTATGTCAGTCATTGTCGAGTTGTCAATAAGCCTTTCCGAAGCATGGTTCTCGTTTTAATATTCTATAGTTTGTGATCTTGTTCTAAGCTAATGTTTGTGATTGTTTTTAGGTTTCGAAGATTTGTGCTTGTTTAGGTTTTTTTTTGCTAAAAGCTTGTTATACGACAGAAGACAAAATACTTGCAAACCAATATTCATACTAAAAATATTTAATGTTCAAAAAAGTTTTCAGCTATCACCAGCAAAAGAATGCGCAGTGATTCAATGCGGAGTTTTACACCATTAGTCATAATTATGCCATTACCCTCATACAAGGTATATACTTCGAGGGTGGCAATATTTGTACTTGTTACAAAATAAATGAAAAAAAATGTCAAATATTTAGAACACATCACGTTATTCTCCAAAGAGCGTGACGTAGAAGGAAAATCTTCGTTCGTTTTTTTTTTTTTAAAATACCATGTCGAAACGTGAAAGCAGCTGTACAATACAGATGTGCACGCTTACCCAGGGAACGCAAACCGCTGCGGGTTTCCCATCATAAGGTTCTTCCTCTGTTGTTCCTGCATTGCGCGCATCACCTGCTGCTGATACATGGCTTCTGTCATCTGATTGCGCAGTGCTGCTTGCATAATTTCTATCTCTTGCAAGACCCTTGTGTACATCTGTAAAGACAATAGTCATGTTGACATCGAGTTTTTCGCCCTGACAATTGAGGTTTTAAATCAATTTTTTTTTGTCATAAATCGAAAGATCATATATAAGTTTTATAATAAAACTGTTCTTGTTTTCTTTTTTTCGCAATAATTCAAAAGTTATATCAAAATAAAAATGGGTTTTTGAATCGAGTACCGAAAACACCCCGACGGCTCCCGAACCCGTGTGACGTAACGATGGCGGCTTTGACCAACGACGTCCTACATCTATACTAGATTATAGATTCCCAGCCAATCGTGAAAATACTTGCTAGTAACTAGTGTATATTTGTTGCAGTATAGCCGATGAATGAAGTTTGCAGCTCGAGACGACCTCTACGATCGAAATAAATATGTTTTTGAATGTTTGAAATCAGATTACAGATTCCAGTAAGTAAGTACCTAATCAAATATGTCTTGTTGAAACTATCTGGTGCATGTTCGGCTGGCCTAGTGGTTAGAGTGTTGGGTAATGGAACTAATGGATCCGTTGGTCTTTGGTTCAAACCTCAGCCTGTCCAATCTTTTTTTTTTTTTATCAAATAATTCATTCATGTGCTTCATGTGCACTTGTTACGTACATTTTTTCTACGATCATTATAAATATGTTTTTGAAACAAATTCTATCAGACATATTACTTGCATTGCATAGTGCAAAAACTAAGTACAGGACACGGTGGACAATTCAAAAAATCAGTGCAAATGGTGTTTGTCCGCCAATATCAATCGCCAATATTTTTTTTAAATGTAATAGTTGGTTAATAAAACAAAATCCATTCATTTTTTAAGTTTTTAATATAAACACAAAGTAACTCAAACTCGTAAACACAACAGTCTTCTGTTTATCACTTGGTATCTTTATTTATTTAACTTTGAGCAATGAACCTTAATAATTAAATTTTCATAAAAATTTAACAAACAAAAATATATAAATGCAATGCAAACAAACAAAACTTATTCTTTTATGAGTTTCAATGTTATAATTATCTTCTTGACCAAAACTTAAAATAATTATTTTATTATTTAATATTATTATTGATAATAAATACTTATACGATAAACAAACTATAAGTCTAATTATTTTACATAAGAGTTAACACTTCAAGTAAACAAAAATAAGACTATATTTTTTAGTCCCGAACATAGAAAAACGTATAAAGTATCTAGGAATATACAGACTCACACTTACGTTGGGATGTACATATTAATAATCTATTAAAAAAAATTGGATTCATTTCATATACCTAAGATAAAATTACTAACAAACATTTTAACAGAAAAGCATCTACGTTTATATTAAAAACTTAAAAAATGAATGGATTTTGTTTTATTAACCAACTATTACATGTAAAAAAAATATTGGCGATTGATATTGACGGACAAACACCATTTGCACTGATTTTTTGAATTGTCAACCGCGTCCTGTACTTAGTTTTTGCACTATGCAGTGCAAGTAATAGGTCTGATAGAATTTGTTTCAAAAACATATTTATGTTGATCGTAGAAAAAAATGTACGTAACAAGTGCAAAAAGCACATGAATGAATTATTTGATAAAAAAGAATAAAAAAAATTGGACCGGCTGAGCTTTGAACCATAGACCAACGGATCCATTAGTTCCATTACCCAACACTTTAACCACTAGGCCAGCCGAACATGCACCTGATAGTTTCAACAAGACATATTTGATTAGGTACTTACTTACTGGAATCTGTAATCTGATTTCAAACATTCAAAAAGATATTTATTTCGATCGTAGAGGTCGTCTCGAGCTGCAAACTTCATTCATCGGCTATATTGCAACAAATATACACTAGTTAGTAGCAAGTATTTTCACAATTGGCTGGGAATCTAGAATCTAGTATCGATGTAGGACGTCGTTGGTCAAAGGAGCATCTTAATCGCCATCGTTACGTCACGCGGGTTCGGGAGCCGTCGGCGTGTTTTCGGTACTCGATTCAAAAACCCATTTTTATTTCGATACAACTTTTGAATTATTGCGAAAAAAAAGAAAACAAAAACAGTTTTGTTATAAAACTTATATATGATCTTTCGATTTATCACAAAAAAAATATATTTTGTTCTTAATTCAAAACCTCAATTATATCTGATCATGATCGTCAATGATAACCATCTACTGTTTATGGGATTTGTCATTGATTATGAAGGGCAGGTATGGCGTGATAAGGACAACATTATTATTATTCGCTATTCGCTCATAAAACAACGTCGTGATCTCAGTGGCGGCTGGTGAGGTAGTGCCACAATGCCATGGCACTACCTTAATTTTCGACAAAAACATATTTATCTATCTCTTAAACTTTTCTTATTCTATGTTAGTTTCCAACGACTTTTTCTGTTTTATACAAGAAATGGCAATAGCGCCTCAGCGCATAAAGGCTTGCACCAGGCAACACGTGGCATCGTGGCAACTCACACGATGAGAGCTGACACGCGACGCGAAGCAACGGTGAGATGACATCAGCCTACCGTGCCGTTTCTTAGAAGGCACAAATAGAGTGCCACGACAACAACCCCGTGCAGTATTTTCAAGCCTGAAACCTGCATTACAAAAGGACATGCATAGCAATTTGGTTTATGAAATACCTTGTAAAGATTGCCCCAACTTATACATAGGACAAACTAAACAATATTTAAAAAAACGCATATATAAACACAAGTATGATATTAAAAATAAAAACCTGAATTCTACCGCCCTCAGCAAACATGCTATAGAAAATAAACATACCATCGATTTTAACAACGTTAGAACTTTATGCAAAGAGAAAGATTGGTATAAAAGAAACATCTTACAGATGATACATATAAAAAAAAAGTTCTAACAGCATGAATTTCAGGACAGATACAAGCAATCTTTCATGCATATATACAAATTTAATAAATGGAACATAGCCTATACTTTCTTCCATCTTATCAATATTTACCTTCCTCCCTCGATATTTAATTGTTTATAAAAAAAATTAATTGTAAATGTTAGTCATTTTGTATCTGTTTGACAATTCTGATATTTTAGTTTTAATACCTGAAGATGACGCCTAATAGAAGCTTCGAAACGTCGCAAAATTTTATATTTTGGAAATATAATAAGTGACGTTTCCCAAGATTGTTTTACTAAATATTTGAACATTTGTTTTTCTCAGCTAAACTCTGATATAATCTTTTGGGGTCATCATTAATTTGCCAAATTTTCAAATTCTAGGTATTTATGTGATATTGAACTATATGCCATAGGCGAATTTGTTGTTAAATTACCAACTGTTGTTTGTAGTACAGTGTATTTTATATAGGACTACTAGCTATATACTCCTTCTTTGACTTGTTCCACATTTGTATTTGTAAACCTACTTTATGTACAATTCTTAATAAATACGCTTTTAGCAACTATTGGTTTCTATGTCATATATTGATGCAATAAAGAACATCTGAAGCTTAAATTGTACAGTAAAATTTAACTTTGACTTTTATAGTGTATTCCAAAGTTAAATGTCGTTTTATAAGAGATAATAAACGAAATTTGACACTCGACGGATTTTTGGAGCGAGCTGAATTACATATCCCTGATTTAAAGTTACCTCCTAAATTTTAGTAGTGACTCCAACCGTAAAGGGGACGCACAAATCGATTCAACCGTTTTAACACAAGAGATGACCGTCTATATTTATCGAGAAGGTCGAACTACGAGTGTTGTCTATGGGGATACCTTTCACTTACGAGTTACGATTGATAGCCTATTTTATTTGCTCTGCAAATAAACGATACTACCCAATTAATCGAAACTGAAACTAATACACTTTTTTATATTAAACTGATAGAAATATTTTACCACTTACCGACATGTCATTTTCGGACATTTGCACCTGCAGTTGCCTCACGAGTGCCGGGATGATTCCCTTTATTTGAATCTCTGACCAAGTCGGGTTGTCCTTCCTCACGATATTCGTTAGGGCTGCCGCTATCGTTTGGGCGTTCATCGGCAATTGGGGCAGGCCCATGCTCACCCCCATCGCGTTCCAGGTCGATGTTGTCTTCCTCAGCACCTACACAAGCATCACATATTATGACTCATCACCAAAACAGTCTCCTAGTTCAATCTTTTTAACGCCGTTGTGATTACAGAAAACATAATGGATCAGATCACAGATGACTTCTCCGAATTTAGCAATACACAAATGATAATCACTATGAAATGTTAGACGACTCTACCAAATTGTTACGCTGTCTTCCACAACATACCTTCTCGCTTTCAAATTCCTCCCACGCCGCTTTCCGTTCTTCCTCGTTCAAACCCTCGTCAGTCTTGTTTTCCAACAACGACTGATGCAAGTGGTACTTGTATATCGTCTGATCGAGTTTCTGTAACAGTTCTCCAAGAAGAACGTCTTTCGGTACCAATGGAATAGGACGTTCTTCTTCTGGTTCCACTTCGCACTTGTACAATTCTTGGAGATCATTCTGATTATAATGTCTGAAAGTTGATCATAAATAATTATTATTACATGTATCGAATATGGAATATAATGCAGTTTATTTAGCTTTAGGCTATAAGATTACAACAATTTGTTCATATGCATAACATAACTTTGTGATGTGATTATTTAACTTCAGTCCTTTCTAAACAGTGATTTTTCTATTACTTTGGTCTGTAACTTTCCAATATACTTTTACTCCTTCGACCTTATATGATATCATATCGGATATTTGGATGTTTTATATCTTTATTTGACTTATATACAGGGTTGGGATAAAGTATGGAACCAAGCAAATAACTTTGGAACGGAAAGAGCGATATTGCTGAAAATTTGCAGGCAAGTGCATCCGAAGACGTTATGTTAGCTATTAATGTACTTCCGGTTTAACCGGAAGTACCGTCAACTTTTTTAATTTAAATGGGACACCCTGTATATTTTTGCAGATTTTGATTAATCTTTTTTTTCCGAATACGTCCATAGTGGGTTTAGTATTTGTTTCTTAAAAAATTTGTCTCACAAATTCGCCCGTGGCGGTCTGCGGTCTTCCCGTTTGAGGTAATTTTTTTTTGTATTTTTTTTTAGTCACCGTCAAACGTGTTATAGGACCCCTGTCGGGACGTAAATCATTAAAAGTTGACAAACTTCTTTGTGAGTTCTCACGCGATCGCCAAAACCGACTTTGAATGACCGGCATTTTAAACACCTGAAATGATAAAGAAGCTTTATCTTTCCCGTTTTGACAGAAACTAATACTAAACCCACTATGGACGTATTCGGAAAAAAAGATGAATTAAAATCTGCAAAAATATACAGGGTGTCCCATTTAAATTAAAAAAGTTGACGGTACTTCCGGTTAAACCAGACGGCGCACATCTTAGTCACCAGAATGCAGAAGGGTCTTTGGTTCTATGAGTCTACTTAGGGCGCATGATTCGCGGACTCAGTGATTGCTGACCTCATGGTGTGTCGGAGCCCGGGCTGCACCTTTTTATTAAAAAAAAAAAATGAAAATGAAAGGACCTAAAAACATTACCTTGTGTAACAGCGTGATATACACCTATGCAATTAGAACAACAATTATTGCATACTTTTATTCCATTTTTATCGTTATTTATCGACTGCAAGGAGCTTTGGAAATCTCTCAATGCCACTTGTGGTCAAGTTTTACAAAACACAACAGTGGCTGCCCTCATATTAAGCAACTAATATATTTAAATAATAAAACCCAATAATTAAGGAAAATTTATTATTAATCAATTACATTAAAATATAACTTACCTGTCGATTTGTTGTTCATCAATGACCCTTTTTGAAATAGCTTGCTTGGTAACCTGTCGTTCATATATTTTCATTTCCATTGCCCCATATGTTACAAATCTGTAGATATAACATGGTTTTGTTTGGCCGAACCGGTATACCCTGAAACGAAATATGTATTTTATATTCCTCACGACATTACGTTCATCAATCGACGTTATATTTCTTGTGATTTTTTGGATTGAAAGTATGTGAAACTGGGACCAAAACAGCCTATTAATATTGTCTATTTTTTCAAATTACTAAATTAACTAACAAAAAAAAAAATAATTTTATATAAATCGTAGCTTGTGTGACGGTAATATTCTGTAGATAATTGGCCTCAAGCATGCATCTATCTCAATTTAACTACCTGTATATGCTTTGAATATCATGAGAAGGATTCCAGGAGACATCAAAAATGATCACTCTGTTAGCTGCTACCAAGTTGATACCCAATCCGCCAGCTTTAGTGGAGATCAAGAACAACCTGGCTCTCGTGTTATCAGGATTATTGAATACATTGCACCATGTGGCTCTATTATCACAACTGGACGAACCATCTAAACGGAAATAGTCCAAACCTGAAAAATGTGACTTTTTGAGGCAAAATTTTATATATTGCTAAGTAACTTGATGAAGTACATGATTAAAAACATCAATCAAAAACGTATTTTAGAAATTACATAAATTTTTAATGTTGCGATGCCGAATAAGATATCATTTTTCAGATGGAGTAGAGTGCCATTTTTTCTGAAAACAAACTTACCTAAAGACCAAGATCCGCTGAGCCCACCTATTTTAGCGGTATCACCGTTTTGTGTCGCTTCGTCGACCTTTTCCAAAAAATATTCTATAACATTTAAAGTGATCAGGGATTGGGAGAACACTAAGACTTTGTCACCTATTTCTTCGCATTCTTTGAGAATTTGGAAAAGAAGGTATAATTTACCGCTGTTGTTTATGTTGTCTAATTCGTCACCGTCACAGTATTCCTGCCACCATTCTTTTTTAATTTCTTCCAGTTCTGGGTCACTCTCCTCGTTATTTTCTCTTCCTGAAAAGATACAACAGTCTATAATCTTGTGAAAAGCATCATAGAACGTGCCGGAACGCTTAAATATCTCCAAACTGCCAAAACTGGAACGAAAACGAAACATTCAATACCTGGAGGTTTTTGAACATGCACCGATATCAATGTTGATTTACCACTTTTACGTTACACCTCATAATTTTGTTAATTTAAATGGAATGCCCCATTGAAGTCTTACCTCCATAGACCTGTCAAGCCATTCATAGATAGCTGATTTGTTGATTTCACAAATGTCTGCGGCACAAAACAGGAACAAATTAATATGACCGACCCCAGTCCCCGATTCCTCTGACACGTGTTGAAGGTCAATAAATAGATTTGTAATGACATTGGCGTTATCATGAGGGTTCCAATGGACAATACACCAAACATAAAATGGGGTATTTTCCGAACAAAATTTTATGACGGAATATTGATGTTACGTCCCGAAAAACCATGTACCTAACATTTTTACTTTTTACTGTGAACGCGAAGTGGCTTAAAAGCACCTGCAAAGTTCAAACATAAAATTTCGCGCCAAAGCTGTGACGTAATAAATCTAAGCGTGACGTAATAAGTCTTTCGTAGAGCTATCCTTAGAATGTGACTGTATACCCTGTTACCCGATACTTTAAACTTTAAACTGTCAGCCGTGTCAACAGCGAACAGCTGTTGGGCTAGTGATAATTAAAAATACCCTAGATTGAGTCTTGACGTATCAATTTTAAGCTTTGAAGGAATACAGGGCTGTACTGAGTGCAAGTACTACTAATAACGAGTAATTGACACTTGGTGACGTTTTCGTCTATGCTGTGAGGTCTCTATGCTTATTTTACAATTTCTCGGAAAAATCCGGCGTTTTTTTAGTATATCAGTATGGCTGGTCTGAATGATGATGATTACGCTTTAAATGAGGTAAGAATATTACTAATACGGTCTTGATCGCAGGTTTGCCAACCAACACCACTAGTAAAAAATTAAATTTGAGATCCACTTCTTCGTCAGCTGATACCTATCAAATAGACGTCAATCCAGTTTAAAGTATCAGGTAACAGAGTATACCTTGTCATCTGACCTCCCTTTCTCCATCTGCAGACATAACCTCCGCTTCGTATTGATATTGACAGATGTTTGTTTACATCATTTCATGATGTATCTTGGGTAAATGAGATACCGAGACAGTCGTGACACCAGGGGAGGTTATGTATGCATGACACTAGTGACAGGCTGTTAAAGACGAGTGTTGCCGAATGACGAGTAAAATTGTGAAAAGTAACTATGAAACTCAGAGTAAACTGCTAATTAAATAACAATGCAAAAAATGGAAAAGCTGTGCTGTGCAATATATATAAATAAATGTTTGTAGTCTACAAAAAGAGGGAAACTAAATAAACATAAAATAAAGTTTACATCCTTTATAGAAAAACTATGCAAAATATTAACAACGTGTCAACCTTGAATCTACGCCCGATTCAAATTAAAATAGTCACATCCTATCTACATCCGGCATAAAAATCACTTTTGATTGGTTGATTGCTTAGGCCGGAGGTTTCAGAGATTTAAATGAGCTCTTTCCAAAGGGATCATTTTCAAAGTCTATCTTTACTCCACGTAGACAGAAAAAAATTGAGCAAACACTGCCATCATTACAAATTAGATACAAGTAATCCATTTCAGCCATTAAACAGGCAATATCAGCAAGTTGGAAAATACCCCATTCTTAAGCGAAATATTGAAAGTTATGCCCTAAGAAATAATAAATACACATAAACAGTAAATCCACTCTTGATTCTTTGGCATAGCAATATTAAACACTGAAGATTTAGATTAAATCTTCCCCTTAAGATGCTAACATAGCGAGACACGTGTCAAGTTTGAAAAAATCGGTCTACAGTGTACAGTGTTTGTTAAATACACAGAAAAAATGTTTTTATATAAGGAATATAAGAAACTGATAACCTCCAGTGAAAGCACTTATTTGGTCTACAATAAATTAAACAAAAATGTTCCTCATTCAGCTGCAAACAAAATTGTTAATGTTAATTGTTTATTGACGAAAGACAAGCTTCTCTGAAATTTAAGTCAAAGCTGTCAGCTATTGACGCTCTCGTCTCGTGTACGGGTAGAGGTGAAAATAGCGTGAGAATATATTTATAGCGAATACCTAGGTTTGTGGTAGGTATTGGCTAATATCATTGTTATTCTCTCAAAAATACTCAATTTAGATTTATTTCCAAAGACTGCAATTGTCTCTTAAATCCATCCCAATTTAAAAAAGTGCAGTCAATTATTAAAACAGACATACATTTTTTGATATATATTTTCAGACATTAATGACGATATATGAGGCACAATTTGAGAGTAAAAAATATAAATTTGTGGTTTTGAGTCATTTATAAGAACAGTTCAGATATGTAAAAAACAATAATATTTTTTATGGTCAGCCTCCCGCAAAGGCTGAAAGCCTAAGGCGTTGTAGAAGCGCTGCGAGAGGATAAGCGTCGGTGCACGTTTGCGGGTGCGTGCAGGTTCTTCGCATTTTCCAAAGAATCAAAGATATACACGAGAAGAAAAAGTGAAGATCCCTGGAAGCAGCAAAGCTTAATACGTCTACTGAAATTTTCCAAACATCTGTGGCATTGAAAAGCCTTTACTATTCTTTGATAAGTTGAAGATTCATACTAGACTAGATAAAGACCTTTACCTGTTTTATATATGTTACGGCTAAAGTGTTTACTTTGATATACTAGCTGGATAGTATACAAAGTATCCAAATGTCTCGTTATTTTGATGGAAACCCATATTTCAACTAAAATAGCTATGAATATTGGTTGGTTTGTGTACTAGCCAGCTAGTTTATAAACTATACAAGATATGCCGCTAAAGTATATACCACAAATATGTCATACATATTAACCAGTTTTTCTGGTCAGTTTACAAACTATCCACATCATTTGGATAAGGTATGCACCTAATATCTCTAGTAATACATAATAACCAACTCGTTGGTTAGTATGTAAACTAACCAATCCTCTTTGGTTAGTATGTAAACTAACTAATTTTCTTTGGTCAGTTTAACAGAAAAGTGAGGTTATGTTTATGGCAAGTGCAAGTGTGACGTGTTGGTATTGTTTACTGTCGTGCCTTGTAAAATTTGTTTAAGAACAGGTATCTAGTTACCAAAAATGGATCAACAACAGCAGTTTGAAAAGTTACTATTAGAATGTTACGAGAAAAAGTACCAAAATTCAAAATTAATGAACGATAGTGATTATAATGTACTTCTGCAACATATGAAGAGAATACGCGAACAGGACCTAACACTAATAATAAGATTGATTATCATTAAATGAATACTTATGATTTACAGAGAATCGAATCATCTTATGTAAGCTAATATAAAAGATATGGAAAGATTATTTTACGTTTGAGTGAAACCTATGATGCCATTAAAGCTGCCCAGGGTCTAGAGATTTATTTTATATGAATATTTTGTTACACAAATAGTATTTCCATTTGTTTTACTTATTTTTAGGTAATTATAGCAATTTTATATTGTATCGTCACGTCAACAAGAGGTGTCAGTGAAAAAATTATTATATTGATATCTGAACTATAATCGGTGAAAAGACAGTCAGTGAATAGACTCTTTCAGTTCAGTTCTGACTAACAAGGTGTACAGATCGAATTGCTGCATAGGGACAAATTAAAAATAACAGAACTAAAATAGTGGAATAGTGGCGATTGGATGAGCGTGGAAAGCGGAGGTGTTCCACCCGGCAAGAGACGAAAGGATGCGGATAACCAGTCAAAGATAAGTATGATTGATGATTCAATTGATTTAAGCGGAGAACATATAACTAATAAAATAACTACATCCCCCACACCAGAAATAACTTCACAAAAAACCAATGAACGACCGTTTCTTTTGTACGAGCAAACGGACACGGGCCCGTATCATGTTTATGTTGAAAATAGCTCAAAAGATGTAGGTAAGCTCAATCCAGTCAAGGTGGGCGAACTAATATTAAAAACTCTCCCTGAAATAGATAATCAGATTAAACAAATAGAATCAATAGGATTTAATAGAGTTCGTATAATTTTCAAAAATTCAATGGCAGCCAATAATTTAATCAAAGCAAAACATGTTTTCAAAATATACAATTTAGACTTTTATATTCCGAAATTTATGGTTTTCAGACAAGGCATTGTATCAGTGGACAAAGATTTATCGGAAGATTACCTAATGAGTAAAATTCAGCCATTTGATTTTCGTTATAAATTCACAGTCAACTCCGTAAAACGTATGCACAGAAAAGTTGAGGAAAATGGGGAAATAAAATACGTTCCAATAAATAAAATTATTATTAGCTTCCACACCCAAGAACTACCAAAATATGTGACAATAAATCACGTCATTTTTGAAGTTACAAACTACGTGCAAAAAGTAATATTATGCCATAATTGTCTAAGGTATGGTCACTTGGCGAAACAATGCAAGAGTAAACCTAGATGTGCGAAATGCCATGAGAATCATATAACCAAAAATTGTAGTAATGAGTATGATACACCTACATGTTTGCATTGCGAAGGTAATCACTTTACGTATGAATTTAGCAAATGTGAAGAATTTGAAAGACAGAAAAATATTAAAAAACACATGGCTCTCACTAGTTCATCATATAAGGACTCTGAAAAAGTTATTCCTAAGATAACATATGCTAGCGTAACTAGAAACACAACACAAACATCAACATCCTTCCCAAAAATGAACACTCAACCAACTCAACCTCATACACCAAACACAATGCACAGAAATCAAAACAGCAGCCAATCTAATACAAGAACACGTTATACACAACTAGTGGTAAGACCTCCAAAAAGATATATCCGTCCGACACAAGACCCAACAGAAGAAGCTAGGCGAGAAATAATTAGCAAAACGGTACTTACAAATAACCCAGGGGGAGTCCTTGATAGCCCATATTATGTAACGAACAAAGACGGGACTAGTATTAATGATGACAAACTTACACAAAATGTTTTAGATTTAGTTCTTTTTGTTTTGTCAAAATTGAAGGAAGTTAACTTAGATAACCTAACAAAAACTGATATTGAAGATCTCATAAAAAATATAATAACTACGGATGATGATTTTTTCAGTTTATCATAAAATAAAATGGATAAGGTTAAAATATGTCAGTGGAATTGCAGATCAGCTAAGGCAAATAAAGAAAATTTAGAAAATCTAATTGACAATGAAAACATTGATATAACCTTTTTGTCAGAAACTTGGTTTGTTCCTAACGTTTATGTAAATTTTAAAAATTATAATACAATTCGTCAAGATCGCGAAGACGGTAGAGGCGGAGTGGCTATACTCTTAAAAACCCACCTTAAATATTCAGAAATTAATTTTATAAACGATTGCGATAAAATAATGAGAATTGGTGCCACCCTTTACTTGAAAAATAAACAAATTTCACTCATATCGATTTATATAAAACCACAGACTAAAATCACAAGTCAGGAATGGTCAGGATTTTTTAAGTCATTGCCAACACCTTTTATAGTTGGGGGAGATTTCAACGCTCACCACACAGCGTGGGGATCAGCTCGGGACGACATTTATGGGAAAAACTTATTGGATGCTTTAAACGCAGAAAATTTAATTTTCTTGAATAACGGTGCACCTACATACATAGGACACAATACAAAATCTGCTATTGATTTGACTATATGTTCTCCCCAAATACATCATTTATTAGAATGGAGCACATTGTCAGACCCTCATGGCTCGGACCACGTCCCTATAATAATTAACTGTAAACTATCGCCACAAATTGTTATTACAAAAACCTATAGGAAGTGGAATATAAATAAAGCAAATTGGGAAAGTTATTATGTTGAGAATCGTAATAGAATGCAACAGCAAACTATATGCGATTATAAGAATTTTATTGATAGTATAAACCAATCAGCGGAAGTGTCTATACAAAAAATAAAAAGTAGTTCTTGCTTAAAACGAGGAAAACCATGGTGGACTACAGAATGCCAAACAGCAGTAGAAAAACGTAAAGATAGTTTTATCACATATCAATCTGATCCAAATTTGACAAATCTATTACTATATAAAAAGGCAGATGCCTCAGCGAAGAAAATTATCAAAAAAACCAAAAGAGAGAGTTGGCGAGATTACTGCAAATCTATCAATAGCACAATCCCTTTAAAAAAAGTCTGGCAGCGAGTAAATTTATTTAAAAATAGAAGACAGAAAAATACTTATTGCATAGACGCTTCCGCAGAATGGGTAGACATGTTTCACAACAAATTAGCACCCTGCTATGTGAATTCTCCACTTATCCAACCAGAACATATAGTGGAAGACCATGAGTTATTAAACCTTTTTAACATTCAAGAATTGGAAAATGCATTGAAGCAAAATAACAACACAGCCCCTGGAAAGGACCAAATTCACTATTCAATGCTTTATCAATTACCTAAAGCAAGCAAATTAATGTTACTCAACATATACAATGATATATATAGTGGAAAAGCGCAAATTCCTGAGGCATGGTATGATTACGTTGTTGTTCCTATACTAAAACCAGGAAAACCAGAAAATCATCACGATTCATACAGACCTATCTCCCTAGCCTCATGCGTGTTAAAAAGCTATGAACGAATGATCAAAAACAGACTAGAACACTATCTCGAAAGAGCAAACCTAATGCCAGCTAGTCAGTATGGCTTTAGGAAAGGAAGATCAGCCCAAGAATTGTTAGGTCAGTTATTGATTGAAATACAAATGGGCTACTCATTTAAAGAACACACTTCAGTAACATTTTTAGATATCACTGGTGCATATGACAACGTTGATTTAAACATCTTGGCAAATAAAATGGAAAAAGTAAAAATACCAACTAAATTGACGTACCACTTGTTATCGTTGTACAAAAATAGGAAGATATATATAAAAACCAGTGAAGATATGTTAGGACCAAGAACAACATCCATAGGTTTACCACAAGGCGCAATATTGAGTCCACTTTTGTACATTATATATACACACGACTTTGAAAAACATTTAATCATACCGAAAGTCAAAGTTTATCAATTTGCAGACGACTTCGCCATCAGCACGCAATGTAAGGAAATTTCCCAAACACTTGAATTAATGAACACAGTTATTTCTAAAGCAGACAAATGGTTTAATGAAAATGGGTCTACTATAGCATACTCCAAGTGCTCGATATGCACATTTACGAGAGCGAGGTACGAACCACCCAATACAGTTAGTTTGGCAGGATACCCTTTCAAGTACCAAAAGTCCGTAAAATACCTCGGTATGTTCCTGGATATGAAGCTAAATTGGAAGGAACATATAACATACACGATCAAAAAAGCAGAAAATGCCATGAACATCCTAAAGACATTTAGTCACCAGAAATGGGGCGCCGATCCAAATATTTGTTTACTCTTTTATAGAACATTAATTCGTTCTATATTGGACTACGGCTGCATACATTATGGCAATGCATCTAAATGCCATCTTAACAAAATAGAACAAATTAAGAACAAATGTCTAAGACTCAGTATTGGTTACCTTCATAGTACTCCCACGAATGTCATGGAAGTAGAATGCATGGAACAACCTTTACACCTGCGAAGAGAGATGTTGAGCGACAGAGCTGTAAACAAACTGGTTCGTATAGACCATCTGAACCCTTTACACTCTCTGTTTATTATCTCTCTGACCAACAGATACTGGCAATACAAAGAGTTGCCATTGATTATTAAAAGCTACCAATGGATACTACCTCTGTCGGAACATATTTACAAAAACAAAATACATCCCTGCTATATTCTAGACTACTCGACGTACAACGCTCTACCAAAAATAGTTTATACATCTTATGCCAGTGAAGATCCAACAACAGCGAAGAAGTTTAGAGAGGATCTAGCAGAAAAATGGAACGACTGGGAGCAGATATTTACTGACGGCTCCAAAAAGGATGAATCAGCTGGATGTGCTTTTTTCCATCGCAATAAGAACTATTGTAAGCTGTTCCGACTTCCTCCAGAATCTTCAGTATTTACCTCAGAATTAGTGGCAATTAAAAAAGCCTTGGAGTACTGTCTGAGTTATACAACAAATAACAAATTTGTCATATTCACAGATTGCAAAAGTGCTGCCCAAAAACTAGAAAAACTAAGTCCATCACCAAATATTAATTATCTGCTAACTGATATCATAGATCTCACTAAAAAATGCCAGGACTTAAATGAGCAGATAAAAGTTATATGGATCAGAGGACATTCAAATATAATTGAGAACGAAACTGTGGATCGATTAGCAAAAAAAGCTCTAACTGATGGGGAGTTTATAGCAAATTTCAAAATCCCTAGCTCAGACATAAATGCCCTAATTAAGAAAAAGCAGAGAAGAGAGTGGCAAGAATACTATACAAGTTGTCCTAAAGGAAACTTTTACAAATCGATACAACCATACATTAGAACAAGTCCTTGGTTTGAGAAAGAAATAAGAAGAAGTTATATTAGAACAATATGTCGTCTTAGAAGTGGTCACACCTTGGTCCCACAACATAAATCAAGAATAGGATTAGGAGGAGATTCGTTCTGCAGATGCGGTGAGGTCGGCACATTAGAACATTGTCTTCTGGAGTGTCTAAATACAACAGAAGAAACCACTCAAATGTATTTCAATCTCTCTAAGCATCTTGCACTTCCAACTAGTATAACTTTAATTCTGGGCTGCGAAAACCAGCAAATATATGAACTAATTTATAATTATTGTACTGTAAAACTAAAACTTTTAATTTAGATAGAAAATTAAATAAGAAAAAATTGTTTATAAAATGGCTCGACTCAACAATTGTAGTATATTAAGAAGCAGGAAAAGATTAAAAATTAAAAAAAAAATAATAATAATAGCTAAACAAAAACAAAATTAAAAGAAAATATAAAAAAAAAGAAAAAGTACAAGAAAACATAAACTGAAATACTAACTACTGTTCCATAGCTATGATTTGTGTTCCACTGTCCGATATTTAAAACAGTTTAAAATTTCCCTTCCTTATACAAGGATGGGGCAAAGTGATCTGGCCTGTTGGTCTCTGACCAGAGTCATTATAATAGCAAAAAAAAAAAAAAAAATATTGTATCTATGAGTAAACTTTACTTTTGATTAAAAATTGTTTTTCTAAACTAAATAAGTAACCAAAGAGGACTGGTTAGTTTACATACTAACCAACGAGTTGGATATTATGTAGTACTAGAGATATTAGGTGCATACTTTATCCAAATGATGTAGATAGTTTGTAAACTAACCAGAAACACTGGTTAATATGTGTGACATCTTTGTGGTATAATACTTTAGCGGCATATCTTGTATAGTTTATAAACTAGCTGGATAGTATACAAACCAACCAATATTCATAGCTATTTTAGTAGAAATATGATTTTCCATTAAAATTGGATGGTTTATATACTAGCTGGATAGTATATAAACTATCAAAGTAAACACTTTAACCGTAATATATACATATTTCTATAAAATTTTAGGTACTTTATTTTGTAACTGAAATATGTGCATAGATTATTTTAGGTAGTGTGTTATATATTTACATTTTATGTATAATTTAAAACTTCCACTAGCATGTCTTATGTCATCATATGATCAACAAAGCTAATAAAGGTTATCATTATGTTTCAGGACCAGTTTCACCGCCTTAGTATATTCGAAAACATATGTTTATATCTCACTTGTGATAGGTACAAGGTTACAGGGTGAGTCCTAAGTTGATACTTTTTTTTAAAGTGTATAGAAACGGCTAAAATAAACAACTTTTTCAAACAACCTTTTTCCGAAAACAGAAAAATACGTTGCATTTGGACTTTCAATTTCCGTTGCTGAAGTTCAATTCAAACACATATGTATTTTTATATTTTGATTGAGCACTACAAGTACCTGTGGCAAGTATGCAATATAATAGTCAATATTCTACCTCAACCTATACTTACGTGAGAGAAATTGTAGAATTTATTTACCAAAAACACAATTTTACTGAAAAAAATGCAATCCAAAATTAGGAAAACCACAGTAAAACAAATTTGTTTGGAAAGTGATCCCTGACCTACCTCAACAAAATGACAGATGTGACGTCACGACTCCGGCTGTCTATTCCCTTTTCACACCGAATTCCGATACTCTTTTTAGAATCTTATCGAAATAAATCAATGTATATAATGTATCTTACTTTGTGCGGCCTGCGCCCTGGTGACCCTAGTCCTCTGCTGGTACTTAGATTTGCCGCCTGTCTTCTCTCTGTCAGATCCTTCCGAATCCGAACCCGAGGAACTAGATGAGGAAGAGCCGGTTGACGTGGCGGCCCCGTCGTCTATGAAGTCCTTAAGGGAACCGGCAGACTCCTCCTCATCGGAGTCTAACAATTCCTTCTTGTCGTAGTTCTTGTACTGGAGGGCGCGCGGATGCGTGCAGATACGCTGAAGGTTCTGGAAGTCCGTGAAAAGAAAGGACGTGCGGTTGCTTACTCCGTCCCCTTTACGTGCCATCCTGGTAAAAATAGAGCCAAATATTTAGTACCTTCTGTTCATTCAAGTTAAGTGATAAACTGAATATCGGCCTAAGAGCCCTTTTTTGAGATACGAATACTCTATCGGCACCTGGCACATTACTATATTGTATGATAGGTGTGACTGTATTAATATACATTATTTATTATTTGAATCGAAGTGCCTAAGTCGCATTTCCACCAATTATAGACTATCAGTGTCATCTATGCGAACTTTTTGTAAGCTTTCTGGAAGCATATCTAAAATTGTTGTAAGAAGTACCTAAGTGATTGTAATGAGCATGAGTTTTTTGAAATAGTTCTCAGTTAAGTGCAACATGTGCTTAAGTCCAGGCAAATATTAGATAAAATACATTCAATGGAAGATGAGCCTAAGCACACAGTCTGTTAGTCACTATGAATGACCACTTCAATGCAAAAATTGCCTAATACACTAGCATACTGTTTATGCATAGTTGGTGTTTTACCATTCGTTTTTCCATTCACTGATAGAAGCATATTTCTAGTGAATTATTACTTCACTCAATTTGTCTAATCGTTTATAATTGAAAAATTGTGGAGAAATAGTACAAGAAACACAGGTAAGTGGGTTTTTTAATATTGTCGATAAGATTGTTTGTATAGGAAAATCCTGTTTTATTCTGAGATTACCTACATATTTTATCATGTAAAGCAAAACTCTCTCTCTCGTATAAATATCACATATCTTCCCTACAGATCATAATACATCTGATATGGGCACCGACTATTACTGGATATGGGTTACAAAATGAAATTCTTTATGAAGCAACAGACTCTGACACCGATTTTTATTAATAACTTTTGTATTTGTAATGTATTGTGTTATGTTACAGCCTGTTATGTCCCTTTTGAAACCCAAAGAAAAAAGGCCATTTTTGAAAAAATCAAAATAATGGAAAGCAAACCACTAAACTAGCTTTTACATGAAGTCGCTCACTCTAAAAGTAATCAAATACAAAATTATAACAAATCAAATGATTATTCGAAAAGGTAATATTTCCAGAGAGAAATCTAAGTTTTAAAAGTGTTTTCCTCAAAAACTGAAAAATGTGACAGGCACTTTTCACATTGGACCTTTCATTTGGTTCAAGTTTAGATATTTTTTTACTTGTAAAACGGCATAGTAGCTTCGATTAATTTGATATATTGTAAGTTTTGGAAAGTGATGGATGGTCATTGACCATTGATGTATTAAACGCCAATGCTGAGAAACGCGCCATTGAGGGAGTCAAAATTACAACTAATTTAGATTAACGAATATTTTAAAATATCTAGTTTATATAAAAAGAATTTATAAATAATTGCAAGATCATTTTATACTTTGCAACTTTTCTACACGTAAAAGGTTTTTTATAAAGATGATAATTGTTATCGCTTACCTCTCCATATAATGTTTGTAAAGCTTAATTTGTACATCACATAGTTTAACGAATATAACATACTCGTGTTTTGGGGGCAGGTAAGGCTCTAACACTGAGTAATCTCGTCGTTGAACGACGCCATCTAACAATTTGTGCAGGACATGGGAACGTTTTCTCATTATTACAATATCATGCTGGGTAGAGTCTGTGTATTGACCATTGGTTATCGGGTTGACAAACCTGAAAAAAGAAATAATTAAAAACCCAAATAGAGAGAAGTATGAAACCTCCGACGACAAATAAGTTAGACCCCTCTTCCCATTGACGATTATACATTTGTTTACCGTGTGACCATCGTAAATTGATCAGCGCGGCATGAGGAAGAGTAGCGGGACGTTCCCTCAGGTAGCGATCATCAATATCATGTCGAGTTTAAAAAGGGATAGAAAACATAAGTATAACAAAGACATTAAATATCGTCTGCTGCGATTATCCAATCCGCAGCCTTATCACGCATCTTGCAGACGACAAGCGACAGGCGAAAATAGCACAATATCTGCTGTCAAACGTAAATTTCGTATTATGTCGCTATTTTTACATAATAAGGCTGCTGGATGCTGGACCGTCTTTAAGATAGGGAATAAAATCTGCTATTGCCGGTTATAGTTATGAAGTGGATAAATAGGAAATCAAGTTAATATACATTTTTGCCGTTTCCTTCATATATCAAATACAACAAGTCTTAAAAAGTGGAAATAGGATAGAATTATCAAGAGTTATGGCAACACCGAGTTCTTTTCGCTAGTCGATTTACGTGGGCTACACAGTATGTTGGAACATTAGAACATTAAAAGCGAGCAGTGGCGGTACAAGCCAAAATGGCTGCCGTGTCGATCAAGACATTTATAACCTCAAATTATGATTGAATCTTAATTTACCTACCTAATAAAGGTATGTGATTCCGGCTGGTGGATATACATATATGTTAAATACATCAGACAGACTAACGCATTATTATTAGCAGAAAACTATGTACTACAAATTACATTCTATTAATTTTCACACTAGGTTCCTCAGTGTTGAGAATTTATAGACACTTCTCAAGCATTATACTTACAATAATATAATATATTATTTCTGGCTTTCACTCCAGGCCCTATCTTCAACAGTTCAAAGCAATGAACATTTATCTCGTAAATTTGGCTCTCCTATATTGCATTGTGCTTCAATGTTCCGACCACAAAATTTTGTAAATAAAGGTGTACCCAGATTTATCGTCAGCGTATGACAATGACTTACCTATTGAGATACTCCTTGTATGTTCCTAATAAATTAGGTTTAATGAACTGCACCATGCACCAATACTCTTTCAGATTATTTTGCAAAGGCGTGCCTGTCAACACAATCCTTCTTTTCGTTCTAATCCTGTTCATAGCAATACTGAGATTTGTTTTCTCATTTTTCAGTAGATGACCTTCATCACAAACCACCAAATCAGGTCCTGCAATTAGATTTGTTGTCAATTTTTATTAAAAACAACGAGAGTTAAACGCATTTCATTTTACATTACCTATTACAAAACTATTTGTATCTATTTCGTGATATAATTTATATGAATTGAATAAATAAAATTCTGTGGCTATTTTTGTCCATCGCGCTTTTCTTGTACATCAGTATCTTAGGAACACAATTCTATCTATCTTATGAGAGAATAATGTAGCGCACAAGACTGCAAAAGCCCGACATGAGACAACACCGCATCTCATCAAGCATCCAATTACAAACCATAAGGTCACTTGAGAAAACTTATTCTCTCTTACTCTTTGATTGGGAGACTATTGATCAGATTTTTCTTTGGAGCAGATTCAGCCATACAGTGTACACCAGTCAACAGATGAATGATAATTGCAATCGAGATTCAACTTTATATAGGCAAATTCCATTGTTTTTTATAGCTATTATCCATTCCCTTCTATTTTATATTTTTAAGTTCGTTATAAAAGTCTGTTTTATGACATATTGTCTTCAATGTTTACAATCCCACAAGTATCTCACCTGGATCTACCAATCCTTCTTGAAAGACGGTTCTGAACTTCTTAGGAATCTTCTTATTATCGGGATTACTCAACATTCTGAACATAGTGTAACCTATTATCAGTACTCCGCCTTCTTCAAACCATTCCTTAATGTAATACTGCCTCTCAGAGTTCAGCTTGCAGTTGACTAGTTCATACACCTCTATGCTACTATTTTTTGGCATCCACATTTTATATTCCGACTTCCAGTTCAATACTGTGTTGATTGGGCAGACTACCATCACTCTGTTGACACCTGTTTTTTCACTGTTTGTCAACAACGTATGAGTTAACGTAATGACCTAAAAACGGTTCATTTGTGAATAAACCTGCGTAGACAAGCAGAAATGATAGCCATAGATTTGGGAGTCAGAGCTGAACAAATGACCCCTGACAAAAAATGTATAAAAGCCTTTTCAGATAGCCAGGATGCCCTAAAAGCAACGAGTTCCAAACGGGTTGGAATTGTACACATCTCCTCAACTCTCAACCTAACAATGTCCGGCACTGAGAAATCAGGATAACATGGAATACGACATATGCAAAGTAAATTAGAAGTATTCCATCAATATCAATAAAATGTTTTAGTATCTGTCCTACAAGGAATTATATTAGTAGATCAGCGTGTATTTTATACGTGATATTACTGTTATATGGAATCAATCGGTTAAATGTAAATAAACCAGGAAACTAATAAAATAAAAACTTGGTTGAGGGAAAGTAATTACATAATTACTATTCCACTAGTAAGAGTGTTGAGAATACAATTAAGCTTAAGCTTAATACTGGAAATATGAACTACTCAATAATGAGGGTTTGTAGAACATAATGAATATTACAGGTTTTCTTTATCTTAAAAACAGGCGCTTTTAAATTAACTTGAAAGATATCCAGGGGACTAAATTATTTTTAGTTTCTCATAGCTTACGACTTTTCAGAATTGCAAATTCTACAAATTAAGAAAATAGGTATAATATATATTCAATGTTAAAAGAACTGTAACTGTGGTAACAAAAATGAAATATCCAGATTTGTTAAAACTTCACAATTAAATTGTGCTCTGTGTAAATCTTTAAAGGAAAAACAAAAAAATATTTTCTTGAAGTTACAAGTCATGGTGTGAAGCAACTTTTGGGCAAGAAACATATATACCCATATACAGGGTTGGGATAAAGTATGGAACCAAGCAAATATCTTTGAAACGGAAAGGGTGATGTTGCTGTAGGTAAATGTAGTGACACATAATGCATCCGAAGACATTGTGTTAGCTATCAATGTACTTCCGGTCTAACTGGAAGTACTGTCAACTTTTTTAATTTAAATGGGACGCCCTGTATATTTTTGCAGATTTTAATACATCTTTTTTTTCCGAATACGTCCATAGTGGGTTTAGTATTTGTTTCTGTAAAAAATTTTTATTTGTCTCACAAATTTGTCCGTGGTGGTCTGCGGTCTTCCCGTTTGAGGTAATTTTTTTGTATTTTTTTTGTATTTTAGTCACCGTCAAACGTGTTATAGGACCCCTGTCGGGACGTAAATCGTTAAAAGTTGACACACTTCTTTGTGGGTTTTCACGCGATCGCCAAAACCGACTTTGAATGACCGGCATTTTAAACACCTGAAATGATAAAGAAGCTTTATCTTTCCCGTTTTCACAGAAACTAATACTAAACCCACTATGGACGTATTCGGAAAAAAAAGATGTATTAAAATCTGCAAAAATATACAGGGTGTCCGATTTAAATTTAAAAAGTTGACGGTACTTCCGGTTAAACCGGTTAAACCGGAAATACATCAATAGCTAACATGTTTTTGGATGCACTAGACGTCACTACACTTGCCTGCAAATTTTCAGCAATATCCTTCTTTCCGTTCCAAAGTTATTTGCTTGGTTCCATACTTTATCCCAACCCTGTATAATTGAAATATAGTATTGAAGCAAGAATGGCATCATGGTAAAGGAATACACAGCTGAATAACAAACCTGTAATGTTTTACCCAAGCCCATACAATGAGCTAATATACAGCCAGATCCTTCCTTACTGCATCTCTCAATCGATTCAAAGCAAGCATCCCACATAAACCTCACACCATTCGCCTGATGAGGTTTCAGTTTCGATATGAAATGTTTATGTACAGGTAGTAAATCTTTCTGTTTCTTTTCGTCATATTCGAGTATGAGTTTTTCCACTTTAGAGTTTTGAACATCTTCAAGGATCGCGTTGTACTGAAACAGATGAGATGATTAGATTAAAAATATGCAAAACTGTAATCGTTCATATGAATTTACTTCTGAAAAATCCTCGAAAAGTAAAATAAGTACAGAAAAAACATCGGAAATCTAAGAATGGAGTCAAGTTGATTGACGCAGTACTTCCCACACATAAGTGTGATACCATTTTATTATATTCCCATTGCATGAGGCTATAGTCGTAAGTAATTTCTTTAATCTCTTTCCGTAGGAACCAGGACGACAGTTTTTATTTTGCAATCTTCAACTGAGATCACATGGCATGCCGATGTTGTGATATTTAAAAACAGATTGTATTATCAGTATCAACCTTTAAAGGTCAATGAAAAGGGTTCCAGAATTTCCCAACTACCATATCCGAGACCCCAACCACCCCAAATTCATCCCCATCCAAAAAAAGTAGAAAACGATCAGAGATCCCTGGAGTTTCCAAAAACAGAGTTTGAGCAGCTATTATATTGTAGTGTTTTTTTTAACCTAGTTTAACTGCCACTGACACAATTTATAAAAACCATAGACTTTATCGATCTGTACCACGGCCCACAATGCGGTTTAATAAATTTCATTCCTATCATTCAAGTGATGAGCTACACACATTTCAGAATAATCTACAATATAATAATATGCCATTTCTTCACAGGGCAATGAATAAAACAAATTTTTCAGTTTTACAAACTCCCACCTCCAAACTACCCCAATTTTAGTGTTACGATTTTTAAAAACCATACGCATTTTCCATCCTCGCCACGGTAATAATACTGTGTCAATATTTTATTAAAAACAATTCGATAATTTCCACCTTACACAATACAGCACGTTCTGAAGCAACACTCGTATGTATACATCAGAAAATTCGCTTTCTTTCACAGGTCAGTGGATTGCCTATTATGAATACAACAAATTCTTTAGTTTTACAACCCACCACACCCCAATGTCACCACCACAAAAAAAAAAGTAGAAAATGATCAGGATCCCCTAAAACGCCTAAAAGTGAAGTTTGGAGAATATTTAAAACTTTTTGTGCTTTGCTAGTTACTCCGCCGCCCATGAAACGATTTTCAAAATTATAGCACGACCCCACAGCATATTGCTACCAAAATTTCATCATAATCTATGCAGTGGTTACCGAGATTACGAGGCGAGAAAAACGCCAACAGACAAAAACCAACAGACAGACCGACGGAAATGAGTGACGTTATGTAGATATCATAAAACACCCAAAAATCTTATCCCAAAATCGAAAATTTTCGCGATCACAATGCTCCTCTCACCTATTGGTGTGGAAAGTAAAAATGTTATTAAGTATTGAAAATTCATAATTTGCATAAGATGAAAGAACGAATATAATGTTAAGAAACGGCTTTTATTGGAATTTCGAATTTTAAACTAGCAGTTCCAAATCTTAAATCAGCAGTAATTAGCACTGAAAAATCGTTGAACATTAGCGAGATAAATACACATAATTTGCGTTGGTTTGACGTGTCTTATATAGGATATTGGTTCAAAAAACAAGCATTACCTTTTTCTGCTTTTCAGCAATTCGAGCCTTCCTCTGCTTTTCTTCTTCTTCCGCCTTTATCGTACTTTCTGATAAAGCCGACCGATCTATTATCTGGAATTGGAAAAAAAAGCATTGCAATTACAATGCAGATTATACATTTTTTTTTTAATTTACCCCTCTTATATGCTTCCTTGTAGATTTGTCGTCATCATCACTACTGCTATCTTTTGCCCTTTTAATCCTTCGGGTTTTTCTGTAAACATTAATATATGACAGTTAATTAACAACAGTTAATTTTGAAACACAATTTTTCCAGAAACCTTGTAAACTGCAAAAGGATCAGTTACCGTAAAACGAGTAGAGAGGCGTTCCTCACGTAACCTATACGTTTTATGTAACCATATTTATGGAAAAACTTGCAAAAAGATACGATACAGCACCTTTTATGAAGAATTAATAAAAAATAGAACTATTTCGCTTCCCCTCAAGAACAGGATGATGCAGTATTTCTAGTCATTATCCGACTCACGATATTATTCAGTATGGTAAAAATTGTACGATATTATAAATAAACTAGGATAGTGATAGCGTAAATAAAGTCACAGTGTATGTATTAGACCAGTGGCGAATCTCCACCGCAAAACGAACGTACGCTTCGCGACCTACTGAGTTGCCATCTAGTAGGCGATATGTGGCGATATTTAGTATGTTCGAATTTAAATAGGTTAGCAGGATCATGCTATGTTTTACCATGTGTCTACATTCTTACCGATGCACGCATCACTCTCCAATATTGTATCTTGCAAATCGCACAGCACTCTACCATCTTGTGGAAAATTCACTCGAAAATCGCCCAATAACGCTGCGTTTCCACCAGAGATGTGCTAGGAAAATGAGCGCAGCGAGGAGGTGTGGCGGAGCTGTGAAACGATATGGGTGTTTCCACCAGAGACGTGCTAGGAAGATGAGCGGTGCGAAGATGTGTGGCGGAGTTGTGAAACGGTGTGCAGATGATCGTTGCGAGGATGTGTAGCGGGCTCTTTTCAGTTTTCTTTTTGCTCGCCTACATCAACAGTACACGTGCCTAGCCTACATCCCTCGCAACGCATTTCTAGCGCTCATCTCTCGAAACACATTAATAGCACACATTCCTTGTCAACTTGGCTTCGCTCTGTTAAGCCGTTTCTACCATAGCTGTGCTGAGCGAGGCGAGCAAGTCAATCGATTCTATTGGTTCGTTAAAAACACATTTCTCTTAACACATCCAGCATATCTTTGATAGAAACGCAACCTAAACAAGAGGCGATCAAACCAAAACAACCACAAGGGATGTTCATACGACTTCACCACCGCCCCAATAATTAATCTTGAATTTTTTAAAGGCCACATTCTATTGTAGTGTTATTTTGATCAGATTAATATCAACTTTTTTTTTTTCAATTTCCTATTCAATTACAAACGAATACATTGGATTAGTATATTCCTTTGAGGCAAAAGGCTATTTTGGGATTTTCCTCACATCCGTTTTTCGACATTCTACTATTTCTGAAATGACTGGAATATATCGTCAAACCACCTTTGATATTTATATTAATGACTAGTATACGAGTATAACGAAAATACAATGACTTTACCTAGAGGAGATCTGGCAACATCCTGTGCCATCACCGATCTTAATAATAATAAATAATAATAAATCTATCATCATCAATGCCAATAAAAAATTACTTGATTCTATGAACACCATGATTATGGTCTATATGTTTATAAACAATATTGTTAGTTCAATGAAAAAGTATAATTTACTTTTTGGGTTCTTCCTCTTGTTTCTTCTTTTTAACATTACTATCACTGGAGTCCGAATTTTGTTCACTATCTTCATTACTACTATCTTTAGATTTCTTATCTTTACTTGACTCATCAGAATCTGATAGGACAATCTTTTTAGTTCTGCGTGTCCTGAAAATAAGGTACTTACATATGGAAATCACGAAAATGCGAAATCTTACCTTCTAGTTGGTTTTTTGACAACAGGTTCATCGTCATCACTGTAAAACAGAACAATGTTAAATTCATAGATGCCATTTTGTTTTTTGTTTAATTTATGCACAAGTGTTGTACTAATTTAGCCATAACTACCTAGGTAGAAGTTCTACAAACACAAAAAAAGTATCATTCGATAGCGAAACATGTAGACCATAAACTAATGGTAAACACTTTCCAAATTTCATATCATATCAGGGCAAAAAAATTGCTAAAAGAAAATAATTATGTAATTTTTTGCGTTTTTTTTTACAATTTCAGTTTTTCCAAAAAATCTAAGCTGCTATCTGCTGACCTACTTTTTGCATTTCTAAGCGATAGTGCATCGTGTTTCCTAAAAAAAAATAGCTGTACATCTTACCCCTAAGTAAAGTAGTTTAGAAGCTATGATGGTTTGACTATGACCCTTTATTGTCTAATCCGACAGTTGAGAAGGCAATTAAAACAAAATACTTAGTGGTCAAGGTCATGACATTTGTTTTGGGAAAAATAGACAAATGTTACAACCATTGTCCGAAATGTCTTCCTTGGTGTTGCAGACATGCTGTTGCTATAACACATGTTGCGTAGAACGACTGATCATCGCTTTGTCATTCCGTAATTCACTTCCGACTTGAATAATTTTGCTAATAAGTCCCTCGCGTGTATTTGGCATGTCGACATGAACATTCTGTTTCATTGTACCCCACAAGAAAAAATCAAGTAGGGTCAAGTCCGGTGAACGTGGTGGCCAAGCGATTGTTCCACCGTGTCCAACCCACGGCGAATATCGATCATTTAGATGGCGTTCACCGGACTTGACCCCGCTTGATTTTTGATTGTGGGGTAGACAGAAGTTTTATTTTGACGTGCCAAATACATGCGAGGAGCTTATTAGCAAAATTATTCAACTCGGAAATGAATTACGGAATGATAAAGCGCTGATCAGTCGCTCTACGCAATAAGTGTCAGTACAACAGCATGTCTGCAAACCCAAGGAAGACATTTCGGACAATGGTTGTAAATTTGGTCTCTTTTTCGCAAAATAAATGTCCTTATCATTAAGTGTTTTGTTTAATTGCCTTCTCTACTGCCGAATTAGATGATAAAGGGTCATACTCAAACCATCATAGCTTCTAAACTACCTTACTTAGGGCTAAGATATTTTTTCGGAAACACCATGTACTATCTCTTAGAAATAAAAAAAATATAGGTCAAAAGCTTAGATTTTTTGAAAAAACTAAAATTGTAAAAAAACGCAAAAAATTACATAATTATATTCGTTCAGCAATTTTTTCGCCCTGATATGAAATGAAATTTGGAAAATGTTTACCATAGTTTATGGTCTACATGTTTTGCTATCGAATGATACTTATTTTGTGTTTGTAGAACCTCTACTTAGTAGTTATGCCTAAATTAGTACACCACTCGTGCATCAATTAAACAAAAAACAAAATGGCTGCCGTTTTATTATGGTGAGAGAAAAACTACTTTTGAGGGGTGATTTGTCAATAAAAACTAACGTATTTTATCCCCCTAAAGGCTCCGACACCGATGACCGGACACATTGTATATTATGATATTTATAAATCTAATAGTTGAATGTATGACACTGCATACTTACAAATAATTATAACAATTCCAATGATAATAGAGGAAGCAGAAAGACGTGTTTCGTCTTTAAAAAGGATAAAATTTTCTTACGCATACCATGTTGTCAATAAAATGAGATTCTGATGAAAAAGTAATTGAGACAAAAGCGTATGGATTTTATATATCTAAAGTTGTCTCTTTTGGTTTAAATATTCACATGTTTTCTGGATGTAGATGAGTTATTGCATGATGCTGATATTAGTGTTTTTGATATACTTTTCAGAAGGATTCTGTGAACCAGAAATTGTGCAATAATTCACTTCTACCTCAAATTTTTTGAGTAATTTTTTATTCAGTAGATTCTCAAATATCTCAGAAGTTGCCTCTGGCTTTGAACTATATACAAAACATGGATACCTATCAGAGTCCTTCTTCTCTTTCTTCTTATGTGTTGTATGTTCCTCTTCTGTATCTGTACTGTCAATTTTATTGGTTAATAATTTATCATTTCTCCATTTTTTCTTCTTTTTCTTTTTCTCATCATCACTGTCATCTTCATCCTGTAAAAAATCAAACGTAGTATTTCATAATACATGATGAAAATCTTTATAATAAGAAAAAAACAGACACTTATTTTTATTATTTGCTAAATAGATGTAATTGACCCTTTTTGTACTGTAATGTTATAAAATTAATGATCCTTTATATCAAAAAGCTAACTCAATAGGTAGAATAGGTGCAATGATAAAAATATCAGTAGATAAGTGGTATTAAATAGTGTAATGCTTTCTGTAGTTTGTTATTTACTAGTGCATTTCAAATACATGATAGGTGATAAAATTACTCACTGAATTAATTTTATTCTTAGCAACATTTTTATCAGTACTGTCCTCCTCTTCACTGGCACTATGACTGCCTTTCTTTTTCGTGTCTGTGTCACTTTCATCTTCCTCATTCTTTTTGTGGTCCTTTTTCTTCTTTGTATTATTATCATCTTCATCATCATCACTTTTGCTAACACTTTTGCCATTTTTAGTGATCTTTCCTTTCTTCTTTTCATCACTGCCACTGTCTTCACTACTTTCATCGACTTTTTCTTTGGCGATTTTTCCTTTTCTCTGTGTTTCAGAGCTATTTTCATCATCACTTTCATCAACCTTTTTGCCTTTTTTATTGATTTTTCCTTTCTTCTTTTTATCATGGTTTTCCTCATCACTGATTTCATCTACCTTCTTCTTGTTTTTATCATTTTTCCCTTTCCTCTTTTCATCATCATTATTTTCTTCACCATCACTACCATTTTCTTTATTCTTATCCTTATCAGTATCATCATCATCATCTAGGATTTTTTTTGTTTTATTCAAACTACTTTCCTCTTCCCAACTCTCATCTACAACCTTATCTAAAATATCACATTCTGCATTCTTGTCATCATCATCATCCTCTTGATTTTTATTCCCAGAATTGCTAGCCTTTGCTCTACAGATTTGATCATCATCTTCATTTTGTGCTTTTTGGTCTTCTTCTGAATTATCAACTGCAGTGTCTTCCTCGCAAGATACCTGACTTTTATTATTGCCAGTATCTTCTGCATCTTTTTTGCTTTTCTTGTTTTTCTTTTGATCAACATTTACTTCCTTCTTTTCATCGTCTTCATCTTTACTTTCTTTATCCTCATCACTTTTTTCACCTGTCTCTCCATCTGCATTATTCTTTTTGTTTTTGTCACTCTTCTTGGTAGAAATCTTCCCTTTCTTTTTTAAAGGAACATCTGAATCACTGGAATCTTTAGATTCCTGGACATCTTCAGCTTCATCAATGTGTTCTAGAGTTTCCTAAATAGAGAAACATTGTTAGTGAAACTAATCAATCTAAAAAAGGATAAATAATAAAAAATAATAAATCTTTAATTTATCAGAAAGGTATTCAATAAACGAATGAAATGACTTGAACAAAAGATAAATGTTGACCATACAGTGTGTGTGTGTACATTGTTTAGACTTTCAACATTTTCTTATGGAACATAAGTGAAACCTGAAATTATGATAGGTAACTCCATTTCTATATTTATTGCCTTGAAAATTATTCCTGAATCTACTATTTATTGGTTTATCTGAATATGTGGTGAATTGATGAGTGTTAAATACCAGGAACACTCAAGTTGTAAATGAAAAATGATATGACTCTTATTATTAATAGTTTATTATATAATGCAATATTATATTCTGGCATAAAATCTTTGCAGATTCTCTATTATATGGTTTGGTTAATTGGGCCAGAAAAAGCTAATGATTAATATGTTTTTGGCTGTTATTTTGTAAACAACACTCCCTTATTTAAGCATACAATTAAAAACAATTTCATGATTTTGACATATATGATGGTCAAATACTGATACCCTACATAAAAGGTTTAAAATAGGACTTATCACTATTCAAGCAATACCATTGCAATATCCGCTAGGGCTTCTTCAGAGATTTTTCCAACATCCTTATCAGATTCTTTTGCTGTGTTCAATGAGCTTTTATCAGCATCAGCAAGGATTTCATCATCCGAACTATCTTTTTCATCCGATGATTCCTTTTTAGCAGAGCTATCTTTTTTATCTGAGTCTTTCTTTCTCTTTCCTACACTTGGAGAAGTTTTAGATTTTTTGCTGGTGGGTTTTCCACATTCTTCGTTACTATCTGTATCTTCTGATTCAGTTAATGATGGGTGCCTTTTCTTTTTGAGTGATGTGAGAGATGTTAATCTAAAATTGAAGTACAATTTTCATGTAATTCATCAGTAAACACAAACAGCACATATTAATACTTTAAATAACCTATAGAATAACTACTATCAGAATCAGTTTTAGAATAGTGTGTAGACTATGGTGTTGCATCAGCATTTCAAAGATTAAGTTTGAAGAAAATCCGGAAGTTAAAAAACATATCTATATCAAAAATTTCAGAAAATACCCAAATACAGCTTTGTAACACTCTGAAACCTCAAGTCCAAAAAAAAAAAGATCATATGGCCCTAAAATAGTAAGGAACAGTATAAAGTTGATATGAGTTTTTTTAAAGAAAAAAAAAAAGAAAATACCAATGACTGTATTCATGCAAAATTACAACAGTGAAAAATATTGTCACCACAATTTGTTATCTTCAGTTTAAAGTAAATAATTGTTATATGTTAGCTGCAATGAAACAAATACATATTTCAATTTGATATTCTAACTTAAAGCTTTCTGAAAACAATGGGGCATATTTAAAAAATCACAGGATGATAATCTGTCTCTAAACAGGTAAATTTCCAATTTTTTGGGACAAAAAATATTACCATAAATGACACATACACAAAATGTTCACATTCATTCAGAATGTAGTGCTACTCTAGGAGTCACTCAATTGCTGATGAACACCATTATAAGTTGGGGCGGGTGCCATTATTTACATGATAAACATATTCTCATTCTGTCTTCAAAGCTTCTACCATCTGCAATCTAAAGCTTATTTTAAATGTTTAATTTTGTAACAAGCATCAAGATGCTGTTGCTCAAAACCTGATTTGATAGGTGATAGATTTTGAGTCTGACATTACTTTTGGATTAGAAATCCATATAGTATTCTATTGTAATTGAAATTACATCTACTTCCAGAACAGAAATCCATTTTTTTGGCTGTCATCAGAGGGAAACATAGGAAAACATACCCTCTGTGGAAGTAGGAACATCAGTCATATTTTCCACTAACTATAAGTAAAGAAAAACAAAGGTAGTGACTGGGTTCATAACTACAAAAAATGATTTAAAGCTCCAAACACGTTTTTTAACTTTCTCTGTCCCCATAATGAAATATGTCAAAAGTTCATTGCAACAAGTTTATTTGATAGTCTTATAACTGGCAGATATAGGTGATTATATGAATGAAAGACTTTATGGAATATAAGTTAGAAGCCTCCATAATTACTGGCAAGACAATAATAGACTGGCCAATAAAAACACTCAACATGATACTTCAAAAACCTTTCTGAAATACTTCTCTGGCTACAGGCATAGGACATGTTCAATTTCAGTTATAAAAAATCATAGAATTGGGAAATAAATTGAAATTATGAAAATATTCAGATAATAGTTTAAATGAACATTGAAAATGGATTTTTGAGAAAGTTTCCTGATAGTTTCTGATGCTGAACTGCAAAGTTTTGAAGTTCAGTTATCATGACTTAGGCGCCTGTTAACAAACCTTTTGATTTCTAAAATTTCTTTGTTTCTCAAATAAACCTCTTTCAGTTTGTCACATTCTACTAATGGCAATGGAACATACAATTTTCTGCTGGATTTATCATCTGGAGCTGGGGCTGAACACTGTTTCCCTTTACTTCTATTTTTCCTTGAGGTTTTTTCCTCATCCTCATCACTGTCGGAACCAGCACTTGAGCTTCCTGAGGACAATTTCACCATCAAATCCTTTAATTTTTGTTTTTTGTTAGATCTATCATTAACTATTTCGAAAGATGAATTCCCATTTTTGTTCCCTTTACGTTTGAAAATCTTTTTTAAGTCTTCTTGCCTTTTGATGACCTTAGATTTATTTCTTTGTACTCTAGAAGATCTCCTTCTTCCAGAATCTCCTTCATCACTTACTACTTTTATATCACTATCACTACCAGAAAGATCATCATCTTCCTGGTGACCTCTCTTTTTTGTGGTTTTAATCTCATCTTTAATTTTTTCATTGATATATTCTGATTTGGCTATTTTTGATGGGGAATTTTTTAATGCTGATTTCAATCTTCCATTATTATCTGTGCTCTGTTTTTTAGGAGAATGTTCTTCATCAGAACTTATTATTATCAGAGAACTATCAAATTTCACAGATTTTTTTGGTTTGGGATCTATTAGTTTGTTCAGATCCACCAAACGTATTTGTGGTTTTGTATCTTTAACTTCTTCATTTAGTTTAGTAGATTCCTCAGCCTTCTGGTTATCACTCATATCATTGTCACAGACAGGAGAATTTGAACTTCTGAGAGGGTCACTATGATTTTTAGGTATTCTGTCGTTTTCCTCCTCAACATCAGTATCTTCCTTATCTTCATTGGAATTGGTACATGTTTCATTATCAGAATTTTCATCATTTTTGTGATTTTGTAACTTACTCCTATTAACTTTCTCTCCATTTTTTACTTTATCCTGATCATCTGAATTCTCACTTTTTTCACTTCCTTCGACATCAGACTGATTTTCCTTTTCTGTATTTGGTTCATCATTGGTTTTGGTTTTCTTTCCTCTTGTAGTAGCTTTGCATGTGCTTGACTTTTCTGAGGCATGTATATCATCATTATTTTTCTTGTCCACTTCCTTGCCATCAATATCATCAACCTCATCTTTCTTTTTTTCATGAATGGTCTTATCTTTTTTACATTTTTCTTTCAACGCATCTTCTGTAAGAGCATCCCCAGTTTTCTTTTTCTTCTAAAAAAGAAAAGTGAAATAAGAATATGCACTGGACATTCAAGGAATCGAATTATACTGGGTAAAATAAAACAGCCTGATTCATAACTCCAGTGTTAGTTATTTTTTGTAATGAAACATGAATGCACATTGAGTTTTGATTTTTTGTCATGAATTTGGTAAAATTTCTAACTCTTCTGGAACTATCCTTAACTTACATTTTTTAAGAGAATGCTGGTATAGATTTAATAGTGTTTTAATCTGAATATTTAGAGTAATTGCTAGATGAGCTATAGAGATAGCTACTATTTTGATGACAATTTTAAACCAGTAAATATTGTCATCTTATGCCTTATACTAAGAAATCTTTAACAATATTTTTAGGTTCTTAAGCACAGGCTTTTTCACTTTCTTTTATAAATAATAGCAGATTAGCTAGTTGAAAGATCCTATATGCTAGCTCTTGTTAAAAAAATTGCTAGACATTAATTTGCCAAAGCTCTCACTAATAAAAATACCTGCATACTTCTGATACAATCTGATAATGTTTATAACCTGCATTTCCCAAATAACAAATGCCACTCATTTGATCTTGCACTGACAATTTATTTGATACATAACTACTAGCTTCACAGCTGAATTCTTTGAAAAAGAGAACATGCCTGTATGCTTTATCTATTTAACTAAAGTGAATTTTAGTATTATAGTATCCAGTCGGTAGGTTTATGGATAAAAAAAAATACAAAACTGCCAATTTCCAAAATGCAGATCTTATATTCCTTTAACCTATATATAATAATGTTCTATGCAGTATAAAACATACTATACAACTTCAGTAATAGGGACTAACTGTAACTTATGTAATTAATTTTATATTTAAAGTTTATCAGTACATTATTTAAAAATACACTTTTTATAAATTAATATATGGAGTAATATTGACATTCATTTAATGGAATATCTCAATAAATATATTCATCTACCTTTTGTACTATTTGTAGAATGCAAAATGTACTTTATATTTATACATAATGCTACATTCCAAGAGCAACATACCTTATGCTTGGCAGCAGGATGGGTATCCAACTCATCTTTGATTTTGATGGAATGTTCTTGAATCTTATCAATTACATTTGCAATATCCTCAATGACTAAATCTTCATTTTCTCTTTTGTTTTTCTTGCATTTTGTTAAACGTGTCTCGAGTTTATCAATTTCTTTGATAAACAACCTCAAAGTGGAGAAAGATTCCAGTATACTAGCCACAACCTCATCAGTTTTCGACATGGCTCAGAAGACCTGAAATAGTTCAATATGTGAAAAAACTGAAGAAGAGAGGTTTACATCTAAGTATTTACAAGTTGATGAGATTGAGTTATGTGCAACATGGATGTTTCTATCCCACCACAGTGTTCATTAGGCAAATAATCTTTTCTCCTTTTCATGCATTGGTCAAGCAGTAGTGCAAGCTATATTAAAAAATGTAGAATTGAAAAAAACTCTATGTAATAATAAGATAAGGTATTATAGTTATCGAATTTATAAATAACTAACATGTAGTTACAGATGGTCCCAACAGTTTTTTCGCGCCTTAAACCAAGAACTAAACAATAGAGAGACATGGGAGACGTATTTGAACTGCATTAATTAGTCCAAGATGCTGCACGCGGATACCTACCAGAATTGTACGACGTTATTCACATGAAAATGTATTAGTTACGTAGACATTTTAGGATAAACGAAATATAGCTGGAATAAAACTGAGGATTCGATTGTACCTCTGTCAACATCAACAAATTATAGCGATTTCGCCAACCATTGAAAAGGCGCAGAACAACAACTTAAGGAACTGTATACTGGCACTGGCTGTGCTCTGTGATAGTCGAGCCAACGGTTCGGCATTTCGGCATCGGCCGGATTATGGCCGGATGGGCCCATCCGGCGGCCCATCGGCAGTTCAAAACAGAAGTCTCTTCTCGGTTCTCGGTAGGGCTGATTTCGAATATTCTTATCTAAAATCATATCGAGGATTTTTTTAAGCTGTGTGGTGATTAACTAGAATTAGAATGTCAATATGTACGGTATTTTATTGCTTCAGCAAAGAATTACATAACCGATTTTGGAGGGTTCAACATCCTAGATCTTTGTTAACCTATGCACAAAACAGGTACGGTTAAGAAGGCACAATTCCGTGTTATTTCACTGGAAACACGAATGACTTATGTCAATGTCAGCGGCCATTATTTTGGGTTGCAACATGGCCGCCGCAAGGTTGCCAGATGTATCAAGAATTCGAGGCGATGTTGCCACATCGTTGCTCAAATCTGTAGATGCTCTACCTTTTTATGTCAAAATTATCATAATTTTTGATGTTAGCCAATCACTGACTGATTGCTTGATGTTTGATTTCAATCAATCAATCAGTGATTGGCTTAAAAATTTAAAAATTGGAGCAAAACAATGAAAATACCTATTCATTCATTCATTTATTTGCAAGAAAATATCAAATATAATTAATATGATTATTGTATGTGTAATTTATAAATAATATAATACAAATTGTCTTAAAATACATTCAAGTAACAATAATAATAATAATAATAATCTTTATTGAAGTTCCATCAAGCATATGGTTTATGTTTTCATTCCTCACCTCATCTCAGTTTGACCTACAGTGAATAAAGTAACCACATGAAACAGGGTAAAAAAAATTAGCAAGAAATGCAATATGCTACTAAACTAGAGTATTCAAGGTCCATGCTTTTTAATCTTGCACCTGATTACCCTAGTATATAAAAATTTCCACATCACCTCGGAGGTATTGTTCTGGCACATTACCCTTTATTTTAAGTGGTGGTATGCCAAGTAAAAAAAAATTAGTATGAAACTAACAATCAATAAATAAACAAAAATCTCAGCTATCTCTTCCACTTTATAAAAATTAACATCTGTATTTATGAATACCAACCAGGATAAGTCAAAATAAATACTTTTTATTGATCATGAAAACTATAATATATACCTAATAGTTGTCACAGATAAAAGATTAGAATTAATTGAAATGTAATCCATATCCACAATTTCACAGCCTAGCAAACCTACAGCATAACCTATTGAACCATATGGAGCCTTAGCATTTAACTTTGTCAAAACTATCGGATTAAAACAGGAACAAATGATATAATTTTGTGTTATTTATGATTTCAAATTGTACAATCAATAAATAAATAAATTTTTTATTGATCATAAAAACAATAGTAATAGTTGTCACAGATAGAAGATTAGAATTAATTGAAATGTAATCAATATCCATAATTTCATTGTATTCTGGAAACAAATCACAGAAATGCTTATGAGGAAAACTTTGAAATGCAAATTTTGAGAGAATAAATATCACAAATAGGTTCAAGACATAATAAAGGTGAATTAGTTATAAAAATTTAAACTTTTAATTGTACCTGGCCCTTTGTACAGTTAAGTCTTTAGGCTGATCAACTGTATAACATCACTGGCTTTTTCTTGAAGTAAATAGGATGTACTTACTTAGCTTTGCTGTAGAATACTTCAAGCGCCCTAGCCTCTGCAAGTATTATTTTCTATTTTCATCTGTGTTGAGCATCTTATTGCCAATCTGTCAAATCCATAACTGAGAAGGCACTGCTTAACATTGGTTTCTCCATCTTTGTTGGTCACTTGTATGTATAAGCTCGTCCACTAGTCCACTGAATAGCTTGTCTCTCATTGCAATAATATTCATCAAAATTATTAACATGAAGGTAGACACTGCAGACAACGCAGCATCGTACAACCTATACCTCAGATGTGGTTGTGTACGATCTAAAATAGAAGAATAGAAAATTAAAGTAGTGAGAGTGTATGAATGACTAATAAATAGTATTGCACAGAAATTCAGTAATAAATATACTTAGGCTCTGTACTCGCTCATTTAACTGAAGTTGCACTTCATCAGGAGCTTATAGTGTTTGAGCCCCATTTATTTCTTGCTTCTTGGCTGTACTTCATACCTACTTTGTGGTTGTAAAGTTTGAAGCCTTCAAACAGTTCAAACTCCCTAACAAATTCATTCACATATGAAATGGTTTCGAGTATAAAAAATAATGTTTAAACAAATTTTCCATCAACTGTTTTCCATTAACAGTTTCACAAATAAAGCAATGTGTGGAGCAAACCAAAACAACCACAAAACATATACGCTGAAAAACAACACTCAAAGAAAATCGAGGTTAATGTCGGCGGCGCTTGGAGGGAAATTCGAATGTTCCTCTTCTTCTGACTATACGGTATTTGCCACAAAATATGTTCGTATTTGATCTATGAGGGCAACTGGTTGACGCGTTTGGTGTGGCTGCAAAATTTTTGTCATTATGCATTATTACACTCACTTTTTAATTGCTTAATGTTAATGTGTCGCTTTTAAAAACTGAAGACATCATGAAGAACAGCTAGAGAAGACCATTGAATTTCGCGCCGTTCTCAACCACGGATCACTTAAATGCGGGCTAATCCAGTGTTTGTGTTGTCTGGGCCGCCATTATTTTGGGTTGCAATATGTCCTCCACATTGGCCCCGCCCTGTTTCCCATTCTGTAATGCTAGTTGCCCCCACGTGAACCTATGTCCCATCACATGTCCCATGTCATCTATGCCATCATTTGTGGCTGTGGCAAAGCTGTGGCTTGTGGCCTGTGCTTGTGGCCGTCACCGTCACGTCAAATGTCAATTGTCTCTAGACAAATGTCGTAGGTGACGTTTTGGAATTTTATTTTGGTTTTTAGTTTAATACGTGGTTATTTTTATTTACACATACATTTCAATTTAATTTGAATTTGTTAAGTCCAGTTTGTCTTTATTTGAACATTTCATGTTTATTTTACCGAGCTACAGACACAATCATGAGTGGGAAGCATTATTGCTTGAAATGGACCAAATTCGAAGCCAACATCCTGAATGCATTTGAAAGTCTGCAGGCCACTGAAGATCTTACAGACGTAACGCTAGCATGCGATGGGATCAGCATTAAGGCACATAAATTCATTCTTTCAGCTTGCAGTCCGTATTTCAGAGCCATGTTCAAGGTATGTCTCTGTAACCTAATTGTAGTTCAATGTACTTAAACCGTTCAAAATTGCAGGAAAACCCATGTTCTCACCCTATTGTCATACTGAATAATATCTCACAGGGGGACTTGATGGCAATAATTAATTTCATGTATCATGGCGAAGTCACAGTATCAGAGGAACAATTGGCTACATTTCTTCAAACAGCAGTGGTTTTGCAAGTATCTGGATTGATGAACAATGACCAAAATGCCAACAAAAGACTTTCTAATTACCCAAAAAAGTCTAAACCTACAAATGCGGCACATGAGTATCCAAATAAAAAGCCTAAAACAGCTTCCAAAACAAAAATGACTGTAGAAGAGTTACCAAAAGAGACTAACCAGTTTGAGATGGTTGAGATGAGCAAAATAAAGACTGAGGTTGAAACAAATGATTCAAATGATTTTAATGTTATTGATAAAGTAGAGGTTGTTGTGGGAGATAAACCTGAAACACAAGGATCTATTCTGGAAGCAGCTCTAGAAGTTAAGGATAAACCAAGTAGCATTTTAAAAAGGTCATTGACTGCACAAGCTGGTGAGCTCCTTAATCATGTTTTCTAAAAATAATAAAAATATTTTTATGTAGAGTATATAGCTAATCAAAATCCTTAGGAGTTTTAGAAGAGTTAATAAGTAGAAAAGTGCTCTACTGCTCTGCCTTTGTAGCACACAAATAATCTTTTTGTGAAACCATATTTAAAAAACTCTTATATTTGAGCCCCAACCTATATATTATTGTTTACTCCTATTTCATATGATGTGTCATGTTTAATTATTACCCTGTACATTAGTGCCTGTGTTCCTCCTGATAAAACATTTCCAACAAACTAGCATACTTGGGGTATAAGATGATTAATTCAAGAGCTGCTACAGGTTGCTACTATTAAGACAAAAAAATGAAATGAATACTAGTAAAATAATTTAACTGTTGGGGTACATCAATAATTGTAGTGGTGCAATCCTTTAAGTACCTGTATCTCTTAAATTAATCACTTCAGACCCCAAGTGTGCTAGTTTGTTGGATATGTTTTATCAGGAGGAACACAGAAAGGCACTAATGTACAGGGTGTCCCATTAATAATTAAAATTAAATAATTAAAATGGCTCATTGGGTAACACAATAACAAAACACAACATTTGCACATTTGCTCTACTTTACATCCCCAAACAAGAGTTCCTCAATGTAGGATTAGTTACAATATATAAAATATAAGCCATGATATAAAAAATTCTTTAAAAGACAATAAACCATATTTTTATGAGTGGAAATAGGGACTAGTCAATAATATTACCTACTGCTGTTTATTTGTAGTGAAGTCACCATCTTGCATACCTTATCCAGTTGATAAAATCTGTGTAATTCCTGACATACCAAAGACAGCTTTCTCACCCCAGAAATCACCAGAAAAGGATGCAGAAAAATGTGGTAACAAATCTTCTGAATCAAGTCCTACTGCATTTGACTATTCTGTAACAGAGTATCTTCAACAACATACTAAGACTGAGGAACATCTCGAAGGGGTTGAGGTAGGTTGAAATTTTATTCAGTGTTACATATTTATGCTGAATATGCCTCTGAACTTGTATCAAATTTTTAACACATGAACATAAGACCATCTAAATTTTTATGCAAAAAAATAATCGAAAGGGAATTGAATGATTATATTGTACTAAACAAACATATTATTGGCTGCTTTCAGCACTATGTGCAGGGGATGCTTCCAGAAGATGTGACAGTGGCAAGAACATCTTTGGACATTCAGCCACACCATAGCTCACAGTGTGGCACCTGTCCACACTGTGGAAAGGTGTACTCAAACCAGTCAGCACTGAAGTACCATGTACGCTTGGTACACTCAGATCTAACCAATATGTACTGCTGTCATCTGTGTCCAGAAGCATTTGACTACAGGGAGGGGTACAAGCGACACATGGCTGAAGCCCACATGATCAGGAATTGAAGCAACAACTTAATACTTATTAATAATAGAGCCCCTTGGATTACATATTTGTCATGCCAGGGTGTGCATTGTAGAAAATAGAGTTTTTGAACAAACTATATATAAAGTCAATACACTAGTCTATGTTTTAAGTTTGAAGAAATCAAAAATTTTTTACCAATAGTTGTATCATCTGAAACTGCTAACCATGTAACTACAATGCATAAAATTGTAAATAGTTGGAATATGCATCCAAGCTTCTCATTTTTTTGTGAATCTATGCAGAACATTGAAAATCCATGAGGCCCTTTCATGGTCTACAAGTCCAGAACCTATGCCTCAGCTTGGGGAATTATTTTTTAACTTTACATACAAATCTATATAATCAAAAATTCAAAAATTGCCAAAGCATTTTTTAAAACAAATTGCAAAAACTGACAATAATTTTATTTAGGTTTTTTTGGTCATCCCAAGGTCTTTAGTCAACAGTTCATGAGAGAGAGAAATAATTATACTTTACCCTAAAAAGCAGCATAAAAAATTTGAATGTTGCATATACCTTGAACACCCCTTAACAAAATCTTGATTTTTAGGAGATTATGAATATTACAGGTCAGTGTTTTGAATTAATGGAAGCATGCATCTTTATTTTCAAGTATGTTTTAGTCCTAGTGAGTAGAAGTGACTACATGCAGTCATTCGTTATAATGGAAGGTATTTTTTATAACATAACAGCTCTTTGTTTTGATTTAAGGGGAAGCATATTCATCTTTATTTTCAAGTAGGTATGTTTTTTATACTCCTAGTGAGTAGGACAGACTACATGCAGTATACCATTCATTAATTATAAATAATAAATATCTAAACAATTTTTTCAATCCAACAAAAAAACAGAATAAGAATACTTTTCCAAATAGCTGTTCTCACTTCACTACTTCTTACACTCTGGCATCTATGACAAACATGTTATCATGGACTCTAGTTGAGAAGATCTGTTATCTGTTTTGAATGTTGTTTGGATAGTTTGAGAACTATGTTGTTGTTGGGACTCAGGTATATCAACTCGAAAGTGGCAATATTATTTTAGTGTCTTTGATGAGTCTCACCTTCTTAACAGAAGCTTTAAAAAAAGTTTGCATGATAATTTATCAGTGCAGAAATTGGACCACCTCCAAGATAGCTCAATGTTCTGATTTAACATTGTAAAATTTTATTATTTATTAATATGTATATTAATGTAAATATATTATATTTCTTATATAAGTTACCATTTTACTGGTAATATGTGAACTTTTAAATATTTGTTGTTTCAGGAAAAAAAAAGGTGATGAGAAATTGAGAAGGCACAATCAGAATTTTTTCTTTTTCAATAAAATGCGCATTTTTTTGCCTTCCTTTTTCTCGAAATTAACGTCATAGTTACAAACTTCATCCAACTGCATTCAAAACACGTATTTTTGCAGCATATTATGAGAATATATTGTTATTTTTATATCATTTTTTATGTTATTTAATTTTAATAAACTGGTTTTTGAAAGTCAAACTACACGACCTTAATGCAAAAAATATATTTTTTTCGTAATAATTTATAAAGTCTTTACAATATGTACAGAGAGAAGCGTCAACAAATATTTAAATCAACAGGGTTGACAACATAGACTGTTGCTCAGCTGTCCAACGGATCTGCTATTATCAGCTCATCTGCCTCTGAAGTACTGAGTGTAATCATCATTTTCTCTTCGTTACTCGAACTGTCAGACGATGCTGACTGCGTCGACGTTGCTGCTTCCTGTAATAAAAAAAAAGGGTCAAGTAAATTGACTCGATCCATCTTATAGGACATTTGCTGCATATATTCATAGCTCTCACAGCCGTCCAGCTTAACACCACAAACTCTTGTGAAAAAAGGATATCTCATTTCAGGAAAATAACTGTATGGATGTATGTATATCAAGATGGACTGTTGGAAAGTTGGAAAGTTTTTTAAATCGAGCACCCTGTATATGATTGCACATTGAGATTCCTTGGTCAATTCTCGTATGATCGATTTAGGTGCAAATCACCATTTTTGGTATAAGTAGATATCAGAAAAAAATTGAATATTGCAGACGATCCTAAGACTTAGAAGGCTGCGACTTTGCCATGTGACCAAGCATATGAAATGCGTCAGCTTAGGTTACACGGCAAAATCTGTATTATTTTTGTACTTTGAGAAATCGGTTGATAAATTAAGGAAATTTCTGTCGGTTGATTTGTTCAAATGGGAATGCCCAATTGTTTTATACCATCAAATGTAGGATTTGATAGCTTTTCTAATTATATAAGGTTACGAATGTCAATCTCTGGTTTCCAAATTTTCAATCAAATCAGCGTTTTTTTTCGTTCGTTTCAAGGCCCATGTGTGATACCATTGATTAACGTATTGTTAGTACGTTAATCAATGGTGATACATAAAGTCACACTAGAATTGACCTAGAAATCGGAATGTGCAGTAATATAGTGTGGGCTAATTAAAAAAAACAACGTTGATATGTCAAGGTTGACATATCAATGTTGTGGGTGGTTCCTCCTTAAGGCGCAATGAGCCCCCCCCCCCCCCCCACCAAAAGAGAGAAAAAATACTATTTAGTAGATATGTATGCAGTGCTAGTATGTACTTATTTCTAGCTACAATCGGTTGCTTGATTTGTAAGTAGCACACCCTCGTCACGCAATCGACTTTGAAGAGACCAATGAAAACTAAAAGGCTACCAGTGACTTACGAACCAATACGAACAGAGGCTTATATTTAAACTAAGAAATATTGCTTTATGCCAGTTACACATTTAAGCATTACAGACAAAATTTCAAACTCTCAGAAAATGGTGAAGTACTAGTCATTAAAATTGGTTGTTGCAGTTACAGTTTTATACAATCAAAACTCCTTGAGTATATCTCTTGTTTTTGATTGGCGTCGTATATCCAAATATTCAACAAAAAAAAAACCCGGGCGACCAGTTTTAAAATATAAGTTTTGATCTATTGCTGAAAGTGAAACCCCTAGCTGAGTGTAGAGTGAAAATATTTTTAGAATTAGCAGCAAGATTAGGCTGACTAGAAAGACGTCTAGGCATGAAGGTTCCTGAAAGGTAGTTTACCTGTGAGTAGTTGACGTGCGTAATTGCATATTTAATATTATTCTTGCTATCTGTGATCCATACAGGTTTCATGTCAGTTTGAGCCCCTTGAGGTGTACCAGGGTTGTCCATCTGTGGTTGTGTGTTCACTTCAGCCTCCCACATCTCTTCATCCTCTTCTTGATCTGATAGCTCACCCCTCTCAGGTTCCTAGAGCAAATGCATTCATCAATAGATAGTTTATACAAAAAGCTCGCCATTTTTGTATTATTTTATTTCGCTTGATCGCATGTTTTCATTTCAGTTTTTTGTAAATGCGACAGTTTTCCTGTGACAGTTGGCACTACTGCCAATAGGCAAGCTGAGGTGTCTAGTGAGTTTTCTTTGTATAATTAACATTTTGCTTATTTGAGCCAGCCGATGCGATTTTAGGTTAGGGCCGTTTTAACCACAGACTATTCAATCAATTTTAATAGTCGGTGGTTATAACACGTGCATTTCAATATTTTCAGTTTCTAATCTTTGTTAATCGTGAGATTTGATATAAATTCCTAAGCCCTACAATGTAATACGCGATATTTATGTTTTTACGTAATTATGATGATATTTTTGAAGTTAGAATAAGAAGAAGCATAAGTGACGCTATGTTTGGACTGTAACATGGTCAAGAGCCAGTCCCCATAATGTGCTAAGTGCTGGTTGATTGTGATAACGCGCAGAAGCCATAAGGATAAAAGAAAGAAAGAAATTTTGCTTGTTTCTTATAAAGAATTTCTATCTCCTCCGGAATTTGGTTATGTTACGGTTAGGCGTTCCAAGAAGGTCCAGGTATCAATAAGGTATTTTTGCATTTTGAGAAAATAAGTAGGGAATCAAATACTAGCCAGTCGATAAAGGCAAGGATCTATCACTGATTGGCCAGTGGCGTGCCGAAAGGGCCCGCGGTGCGGGGGGGCCCCGGGCATCCCCGCTCAGTCTCAACTACCTCAAGCAAGCTTTTTACATAGTAATACCTATAATATTTATAATTATTTTATTGCGGCGGAATATGTCTGTACCTCATAATTTTCCATAATCAAATTGAATACCTTTTGCCTTATTAGTACCTATTTTATAGCAAAAATTTGACAACACGACAACGTGGTCGAACATAAGACTCCAAAACGACTAGAACAAGTAAGCGGCAATGTTACACTGATACGACGCGTATATGTGCCATTAATCGATGTATAATCATATTTTACGTAAGGTCTATGAATTCTTATTCTTCAAAAACTCGAACGAAAAAAAAAATTAAATACAAAGTAGAGGTCACACCAATTTTTTCCAATCTATATAACAGTTTGAAATATCACCGTAGACAGTCATTTTGTTTTCACGCAGTGTAAGCAGTATATTTTTTTATGTAGAGGGTACCCCGTGAAAAAAATTGCGGGAGGTCCCGTGACAAAAAATTGCGGAGGCCCCAGAAGACCTTGGCACTCAACTGTGATTGGCACATTAGACAACAATGACATCTGTTATGTTGAGATGAAATGAAAAATATGTTATATAAGCAGCATTCCTCTAAGTCTAAATGACAGTATCTACCTAGTGCCACAACACTTTTGGCCTACTGAAATTTCCCCATAGTTTCTAAATATGGATTACGACTAGAATTTGAAGATATTTATACAGAGTGTTTCCTAAGTTGGGACTTTTATTTATAGGGCATATAGTACTCGCCGAAACAAGTATTTTTTCCAGTGACATATAAACGAAATGTTTAGGGCTATCGTTGACCGTTAAAGAAATCGTCATTTCTACCTCCGCTTCTGTACATAGATGTACGTAGCAGAGTGCGTTTGAAGTCTCTCGAATTGTTGACGTGCTACATCGGACTTAAAGAACAAAAATGGTGCGACGTTATAACTATGTACAATGAATGTGGTCAAAATGCCTCTCAGGCTTCGCAAGTGTATGATCGTTTCCCTGACCGTATTCACCCGGCACCCCGTCGGTTTGTCTACCTCTAGAGACACAGGATGTTTGTAACCACATCATGGTGGACACACTGGAAGACCTAGACATCCTCGAATGGTCCAAAGTGAAGAAGAAATATTTGCACTTTTCAGTCTCGCGGCGCGAAGTACGAACTGTATCTATAAGACTTATGTGACAGGACCGCACCTAAAGTTACTTTGCAGCGAACGAATGGTAGATACTTTCTTGACACTCTTTTTATTCTTTTGCTGCTGATTCACCATTCATTAGCTTTGTTATGCCAAAGGCAGTTGCTTCTGAAAAGGAAAGTCCCAGCTTTCAAAACACCCTGTATAAAAACATATTTCCAAATCTTATTCAATGGACTTCAGAGCAGAATTTCCGAAGCGCTGTTATATTACAGAATCCTTCAGGATTATTAACTGTACGTATCTAGCAATTTAGCTCGGTCATCCAAAGAGACTATCCTCCATTGTGTCGACGAGAATGCTTACATTCTTCGGTCATATTCACAGAAGCGGTAATATGGAGAAACTTGTAGTTCAGGCTCAGGGTCACGCCCCGAGTGGGCGGCGCCGTGGCCGTTCCTCTACACGCTGGGTGGATACGACGAAACAGTTGCTAGATATGAGTATCAAGAGCGCCACGGAACTGGCAGTACATCGCGAACGATGGCGAGCTACAGTTGTCAAAACTATTGATAATATTCGTATCGGCAATACTCCAGCTCCGACTTAATGCATTTTACGAGTTCACAACATGTCTGTTAAGACATTGTGACTATGATGATGATGATCTAGCAAGTGGAATGAGTCGTGATCACTCACCGTTATCCTGTTTTTCTGATGCGTCTTCAGGTGCTTGGATAGATGGTCGGAGCGCATGAACTTCTTGTTGCACTCGTTGCATTGGAACCTTTTCTCACCAGTGTGCGTGCGCCGGTGCCGTTGCAGTTCGTCGGATCTGGTAAAACGCTTGCCGCAGAACAGCCACGTACACACGAAAGGTCGCTCGCCTGTGTGCCATCGCAAGTGGGCACGAAGGTGCGACGTCTTTCCGTACACCTATAAATACAACAGATTAATCAGAAAATCATTCCGTACACCTTTAACACCGTACATTAACAAAGACAAGTAGGGTCACTCTAAGCTCCGCCCCCAATGTGGTCTTTCCAGCTGTGCTCTCGAATAGTACGCAAGCTGGCGGATTCTGGCGCCCGGCGATCTCGAGCAGTAGCCGAACGTTAACAGGTGTGGTTTACAGGGTCAGTCCACCTAACACCACCTAACACGCGACGCGGTGCACGGGATACGATCGGTCGGACCTACCGGGGTGCCTAAATAAGTAGTGTTTGTGTGTTATTCAGCGTTTTGCGCGTATTTCACAAAAAAATGCCGGTGACATGCTCTGTATATGGCCCCATTGTTTTTTATATTTGTGCCTACTTATTCTCATTGACTTTTAAAATATCTGTTTTTAATACTTTAATTTTATTATTGACTTGATTCTTTTTTTTAAATTCATTTTCCAAATTCGTGTTTCCCGGTTCTATAACTTTTTTTTATAAATTTTGACTCGGTTTTCAATCATTTCGAGAATTTCTTGATTTATCCAGTCGTTATTTTCACGTATCTTATACCTACGTCTTTTTCCGATAATTCCGAATCTTTTTTACAAAAAGTGATTAAGTCAATTAGTTCCTGAAATGATTGAACTTCTGTAGTTTGAATATTCTTTTCAAATTTTGAGATTAATTTTTTTTATTTATTCTGTTTACTTCTTTTCTATACCTAGTTTTCTCTACCTACCTTGTTGCAACCGGGTATGTGGCAGATATGTTGCTTCTTCCTGTCAGAGTGCCGCTCCCCCTCCTGGCAATTAGGACAGGTGCACGCCACCCGCCTGACCCTGGGCTTGGAACTGCCATCACCCCCGTCCCCACCGTGCGCGTTGACGTCATCGCTGTCAGCGGCAGGCGATTGGGCGGTCATCACGACGCCGGTGGTCGCCGCGTTGCTGACAGGCGCCAGTGTCGCCATCTGGGGGATGGTGGCAGTCGTCGCGGCAGTCGCTACGTTCGGGATCACCTGAGAACAAAATAACACTGGTCAAATAAATATTGATTGCTGCTCTTAAATAAACTCAAAAATGTTGTTTTAAGGGAGATGTTTCAAATGATCTATTTCGGACTTCCAATGTCTAAACAATTTTTCAAATCACAAAGTTTCGACTGATTTAGGGCCGTATTCATAGTTTAAGTGTCCACTTGAGTAATACTCTAGTACGTCCTTATGTCTTACGTCCTCTTTCCTAGTTGACACTTACGAGAGGGAGAGAAAGCATTTGGCAAGGTTGTCCTATGTCAAATATAAGTCAATTTATTATGCTTATGCCTACGCATTTTGATATATTCTGTGATCTGTTTTTGTTCATGTGCCCGTGTTTCATGTTTTTTGCCGGACATATTTCTGGTTGTGACAGAAACCGGCAACACCTTACTCCAAAATTAACCTACAAAATAGCCTTGCCTGCAACGAAATGTCATGTTGACGTCGTTACGAGAGGAAGAGAGAACAATACCTTACTTCAAAATTAATAACACCTGTCATGTTGACATTTGGTTGCTTGAGTATCTCTCTAGCACTATTTTGAGTTTCGTGATTCAAGTAACACAATGACAACACAACATTTGGTTGCAGTTAAGCTGATAGGTGCTCTTGTAGGTTAATTTTGGAGTAGAAGTAAGTAGTAATAGTAAAAATGTCCTGCAAAAACACGAAACACTTGCATAAAACAACAACAGAAAATATCAGCATGCATAGGCCAGAGCATAACAAATTGATTCATATTTGACATAGGGCAACATCGCCCAATGTTTTCCCTCTCACTCGTGTTATCTAGAAAACAGATGCAGAAGGACCATGAGTATTACTTGCGTACGGTATTCTCAAGTAGACACTTGAGAGACTACTATGAATCACAAAACAGTACTTGAGGGACACCCAAGTTTCAACTATGAATACAGCCCTTACTATATTAAATCGTCTTCCTATTGGTCAAAGCAATGACAACTTCAACCTCGGATTGCGCCAGAGAATGGTCAGATGCTATATTTGGTCCGTGTTGTTGTATGGTGCTGAGACCTGGACCCTCAAGGCCAACGCTATTAATCGCCTGGGAGCATTCGAAATGTGGTTGCATAGAAGAATGCTCCGAATACCGTGGACGGCCCTACAGACAAACGAAGCAGTTTTAAATAGAGCAAATGCCGTTCGAGAGTTGATCAAGACAATCAAAATACGGAAAATATCATACTTGGGGCATATCCTTCGAGGGGACCGCTACAGAATCCTTCAACTCATAATGAAAGGCAAAATCGAGGGTCGCAGAGGTATTGGAAGGAAACAAATGTCATGGTTGAAGAACATTCGCGATTGGACCGGAATACGCAGTGCTGAAAAACTAAGACCGTGATCAATTCGCCAAGGTGATTGTCAACGTTAGAGGGACCTGACACGGCACCAGAAAGACTGGTCAAAGCGGTCATAAATAGAAACCAAAGAACACCAACTCAACACCCAACGAACAGAAACAGTTTTGTAGTGGTTTGTATTCATATGTGTACCGATTTTCTGATTTATACAAAAATATAGTGAAGCAAAATTACCTGCCATTTATTGGGATCATTGGGATCTTGCTGAATGTGTTGCCCTACTGCAATCTGAGGTGCGGCTGTGGCAGCCTGTTGCGTTATCACATGCACGTTACCAAGTCCGGGAATACAAACTGAAATCAGAAGTGTCTTTTTAAACTTTACTCATTCAAAACTATTACAAACATTTGGTATTTAAAAAATTACAATGAAACGTTAGGTAATGACAATTTTGTATTGTTTTTTTTAATCTTTAATATCAAAAATATGTATTAATTAGAGCGATAATAATATAACTATACTGGTTATATCTTACAATATTTCAGTGATGATTCAATAATAAATAAGTGCAATCACGATTAAGCGCTATCTAATAGTTAAAATTGGTGAATTTATCAATAATAAAATTTAATATGATTCCTATATTCATAATTAAATAAGCTTCAATGCAATACTGTTCAAACCAATATTGGTGACAGTGCTTTAAAATGTTTTATTGACTAACTTACCTGGTATATTCTGGATGTTTGGTATTGTTTGAATATTAGGCACTTGTATGATATTACTAAGGTTTCCTAAGGCGCCCCTTACTTGTTGAAGGTTGGTAGCAGGTATCACAGTATATTGTTGCCCATTTGGACCCGTAAATGTTAACTGAGTATTGGCATCTACTTGTGCCTGTAAAAATGAAAAGAAAAGGTGAAAGAAATATGAAATATATTAATATTTTTCTAAACCGAACAAGTTATGAAGTAGAAGCACATTAACAAACTTGAGCAAGATATTTCTAGCTAGACTACTTCAAAATATTGACGTCCCAAGGACGATAGCACTAGAATGAGAAATTTATAAATACTAATATTAGCTCGGTTGTAAGTTAACATATTAGAGATAACGTAAACCACAGATACAGCATGAGTTGCGTGCAGCGGTATTGTAGATATAGTCCTTGCAAAATTGACAGTTATTGCCACACATATGTTGCGCTGCTGTATTTTGCTTTGAAGTCTGCCAAGAGTGTCAAGGCAACAAGTGCCAACTCTCCAAAATTACTTTTTTCAATTTTTACCGCTTTGGTTTGAAGTTTGCATATTTGTTGCTCGCATCAAGATCTAGAAGCCAACAATATAGGGATGTATTCATATTTTAATTCACTGGAATCTGTGAAAAAGCAGACATAACAACCCACAACCGGTGTAATCAATAAAGTAACCACAAATTTTACAGCACAAAATAGGTACGGTTTTACAACAACAACCATAAAGCCACCATAAAGGCATAAAACACTTTATTTTGGCTGGGCCCAATGACAATCAACTTACGAATCGTCACGAGTGCTCACGATTATTTCCCGTATGAGAATACTGCAACGATAACGCACGTTAGTTATCTTCCGTAAATAACGTATGACATTATTCCCAAATAGCGCAACATACGCCTTCAACGCATCTGCGCATGCTTAGATGTCAATATATCGCGTGCTGTATTACCGATAAGTATAAACATTTGTAGGTATAAGTGAAAATACTCTGTGGAACCTTTAGGTCTTGTTTGTGTTTTGCTTGGCAATAAATATTATAGTACTGTGTAAGGCTTTCGCGGCCATCGTCCAATGAATTTGTCGTTCTTGGTTTTTAGGCCGGCGTCGTTTAGCGTTAAGGCTTGACGTTACGCCACCACAAGTTGACGTATCTTCAGAAACTAGTTCACTTCAACGACACTATTTTGGGAGCCGCTGAAGTGAAATTGCCATCCACTCATGGTCACGAAACGTCAAGCTTTAACGCTAAACGACACCGGCCTAAAAACCCAAGAACCACAAATTCAATAAATATTATATTATTACCTGCGCAGCTGCGTTCTGTGCAGCATTAGCAGCTGCTGCGACAGCAGCCGCCTGGGCCTGTTGTTGCGCCTGTTGTTGTTGGGCTGCTTGTTGCTGCGCCTGCTGCTGCTGTTGTTGTTGCTGCGCCTGCGCGGCGGCCGCTGCTACTGACGTGGCAATCTGAAGCTGCTGTATTTGACCGCTAGGGGTCAGCACGCTAGCGAACTGCGGCTGCGCCGTTCCAGTTGCTTGGATGACGCCCGCTGGGATAGCGGAGGTGGCAGCCAACTGCACCGGAAAGTGGATAGTTTGATACACGGTTTGCCCATTGCCCGCAGAGATTGGCACCTGGATCGGGATAGTCTGCTGCATTGGGAACTGCACCTAAAATCAGAGTGTGATGACTTTAATGACAAAGGATATATCATATATTGCATCATCAGTGTAGCTCAGTGTCTGATGGTAGAGAGCAAATACTGGTTATAAGCCTCCCAAGTAGCAATTTAACGTTGTGGCGACGTGTGGAAAAGTTGCGCAACTACATACAAGTTGTGTGGCCGACTCCAACACAACATTGTAACAACCCCAATTTGCACCAATTTGGTCAATCATTTTTGGGTTGGCAGTGAGGACAAGATAGTAACTCTCAAAAGGACAAACAGCACTGTAAATAGTGTTTCTACACAGATTATTATTATTATTATTATTATCTGACTTTCTAAGTTCCTCTCGCATAATTGCAGTAGTGACAAGTGTTGACGGGCTGTGTCAAGTCAACACTCGGGCTATTATTGATCGGAATTTAGGAAGGATCACACAATATTACAGGTCTTCTGGATTACAGACTTTTGGAATACTTTGTGTAACTTTTCGTCGTTATTATTATTATTAATTTATTTTTTTATGTATATTAGGATTATCCTGTTACAAATATGTGCAAAACTGTAGCATACTACATACTAGAATAGAGAGTATACATTTACTCAACTGCTACTAGAACAAAATTATATATACCTACTTTTATTTTACTGTTTTTACAAAAAAAGGGTCTGTCATATATAAAGTGTAATCCTATATTAATTTATATTATTAAGCCTCTGCTACTTTTATGTAGATCCGTATAAGTTCCACAGCTTGATCTATAGGAAGGTTTGTGGTACCAGCACAATTAAGCAAATAACCAAAATGTATCTGAAATTGATATGGAACTATAGTACTTACCATTTGAGGTATTGAAGGTCGCACTGTGACACTCTGACCGTTGGAGAGCTGAACAGTCTGAGAGAGATTTTGAAGATTCTGTAAGTTTTGCAGGTTTTGTATATTTGCTGGTAAAACACTTGGGGCACGGATTATTTGACCAGGACTAAATATCTGTTGGGGCTGCTGACCACCTGTAAAATGAACAAATATTTATGAATATTTAACTATGCATTTTCCTTCAAACATATACAGGGTGATTCCTGAGTATGGGTGTCTTCTGAGGGGGCCAAGGGGGGCACTTAATATATTTTTGGTATTCATGAAATCGGTTGCATTTTCTCTTTAACTATGTTCTCTCAAATTTCTAAACTATTTCTGAAGCTTTGGACATTTTTTTATGAAATGTGAAGGCTCCAAATAGGGTATCAATATCCATCACCACCAATGACAAGAAAGCAAACAGACAACCATAATGAAGTTCAGTCGTCATCAGTGGAACCTCTCAACAGATACTTTTCTTTGATTCACTTGATTTGGGCTTATATGCCCAAATATTTAGAAGCATCCATATGTTCCTGATACTCGCCACAATTTTAAAAAGGATGTTGCACCAAATTCTAGTCAATGTTTTAAATTGTCATGGCTTAATGATTATGACTAGATTGTATATAGTTCAAAACTCAAAGATGCCCTGTGCAAATTTTGGGTAATTTTTATTCCTACTGTTAAAAGGGGAGTACTAGGTTCTTTTGTAATTCACGAAGGGAGTATCAGAAAAAATGGATATCTGTGAATTATTTTTAAATCTCTCTGAGTTTTACCAGAGCTTTCAGAAATGCTTAAAGATATTTTTTACACTTTCACCATCCTCTTGTTCAATGGAATGAACATTTAGTACATTGAGATGGGGAAAAACATGGCTACGGTCTTCAACAACTGAAACTAGGCTAACCAGCCTATACATGATGAGTGTACACTAAAGAATGGTGCAAAACAGCAAAGAAGACATCAATTCTTCGATTATAGACGTTTTTTGTTCTATGAGATGTAGCTAAAAATTTGCATTTTTGTATAAAATGTTCACTGTTAGATCTTGAATCTCTATTTGTTCATATATAAAAAAACTGAACAGCTAACATCTATGATAATTTTAAATACTAACTTCCATTTCAAGCTTTACATGTAACATTTTCCCTTTTGTTTATGTTATTATGTCTTGTTTTGAGATGTTTTAAATTTGTATGCATAATTTGATCATGTTTTGCATCAATGAAATGTATATTTCATAAATTTCACTTTATTTTTTTGTTGAACTGCTCAGCAGAAAAATATTGTTTTAATTTTTTTATAAACTTGAACTCTTTTTGTACCTGTATCTTTTAACCTGTATTAATATTTGTACATACTATATGCTCTTGTTTATCGTACTCATATAATCAACAAAATATATGAATTTCAGTTTATCTTCTTGTTGAACTACCCAACAGAAAAAATATGTTTTATTTTTGAATGTGCAATTTGATCTCGTGCTGTAACTGTATCTTCTATCTTGTTTTAATATTTGCATGTACAGGGTGCTCTGTTTTTGTACTTATCAATGAAATGTATATTTCATAAATTTCAGTTTATTTTCACATTGGCCAACAGAAAACAAAATCTTGTTTCGATCTCTGCATGTATTATGTGACCTTGTTTGAACCAGCTGAATCTTAATAAAATGTTTATACAGCTATGACCTTGCCCCCCCCCCAAAATTCACAATAACGACGCCCATGGTCCTGAGTTGTTACTTTTTTCTAAACTGTGTATAGAAGTCATTAAAATGAACAGATTTTATGAATAACTTTTTTCCGAAAACTGAAAAATAAGCCAGATATAGGATAAAAAAGTATTTCTGGGTTTGTGTATGTACCTAGTCTGTATGTTTCGTTTCTTGTCTATTTTGTCAGTGGTTTCTCGCTCAGAATTTTGTAAAATCCATTAGGCATTATAATTAGCCGCCATCAGAAGTGTCAGATAGTGCAGTAGACTTTTTGTTTATTGTTGTTAATTTTAAATTGTTATAGTTGTCTAGAACTGTAACAGGTTCAGTAAAGAACATATAATAACAATTGCAGGTATTAGAGAAAAATGAAGTCTGGTAGAAAAGTCATATACACCCTAAACACACTAATTTCTCAGAAAAATCAAAGTTTATAGTTACAATGGAAAACAGGCCCATCAAAAATTACCTTCGAATATAATCTGAGTCTGAGAAGTATATGATGAAGTATCTAAAGTTACATAGCCACACACTTCAACACTGCCACCAACACTCATATTTTTATCACTTCCGCTATCTGAAGCTGGTGCTTCACTTGCTGAGCTTTCATCGATGTTAGTTTGTGTACCTTTATCTTCTTCTTCATTATTGTTTTCAACACTTTTAACCTCAACCATCTTTATTTTACCAATGTTTGCCTTCACACGCAGATTACCACTCTTTTCGTCAAAATTCAGGCTCGTGTACACAACCACCAAAGTTTTGTCGATAAAGGATGCACCGGCGTCTTCTTGAATACGAATGTGAAATGTGCAAAGCTAACAATCGTTTCTCGCTCGAAGTCGGTTTCTAACTGCCTGTTTTTTTCCCGGAAATGCTTGTGTTAGGGACCGCCAGCGAGGGTTGGGACTTTATGGGTACTACCTGGCTTTAAAGGGGAGGGAATCTCACCCGAAGGGCTGTGCTCGGAGGGTCAGGTCAATTTTTGGCTTATGCCTTATGCTTACTATTATTTAGAAAGAAACCCTGGGTAGGCTGTGGTTATAAATAGCTACTTTTACTAATTTAAACTTTAAATTACTAGATTACTACAGCTAAGGTTTAAAAGTTTTATCATTATTTTTAAGGGATCCGAAATTCATGCTAACTGTATGGCAAATAAAAGCGTCAAGTAGATACACTCGGTAAAATGTAAGGCTACACAACTGATAGTGAACGGGACTGAAAAATGGAATTAAAACGTGAAGTTACTCTAGAATCTAGAAATACAATAAACCTGGAATACCAGGAACTTAATTGTTTTGTTAATTGTAGTTGTACTATAAAATAAAAGCAATATCAGATTTGTTAAAATGTAAACAGAAATTAAAATGATTGGAGGTTATGGTATTAAATTAAAATTATTTACAAGCACGCATGCGCGTATATCTAGCTTTCTTATTGGTCCCGGAAGACACCTGGAAGGATGAAGGATCAAATTGAATCTTGGCCAATGGCCATTCGTTTTTCGTTCACCAGTAGCGTAACTATAGATGTTTTCGCGGAGCTAATCCCAAACAAATTCAGAACGTTAGTGAGTGCGTTAGTGCACGCGCTGCCGTAAAGTTGTTGTTCGTGGTGAAGCAAATTCTTGTTCTGGGTGAAAAATTCCGAGTTCGTGGAGCACGCCTCTTGACATTTAAACTTGTTCGTAACGCGTTTAGCAGATTCTGGAATCAATGTGGGGAAATCCATAGGTAACCCCTACCGTTCTTGTGTTAATCGCTATTTTGCAGTGTTTGTGCGGTTTATGTTTTAGGTCTACACCTTAGAATATTCTGTTTACAACCTATTTTCTCATAGAACTTAGACAAGCGTTCGCGGAGCTATGGTCACTAAATGATGATTTCACGATTTCGACAAACAAACATATTTTAGAACTACGAATGTATTTTTTCACAGGAAATACTGGCATAATAAGAACTTTTGGTGGCAAATGCAATAAAACATCCTGTAAGTACATGAGCGTAGAATACTTACTGGCAGCTGCCAAAGACATGGCGGGAATGAACAGGGCTTCTTGTCCGTCCACAGTAACCGTCTGCATAGGCTGCATCACGTTGTAGGCTAGATTGCCGGCAGACAACGCTGCAGCTGCTTGTTGCTGTAACAGCTGTTGCTGAAGCTGCTGTTGAAGACCTATCGGCACACTCACAACCTACAAAATCTAATATGTAGTGACTTGCTTGATGAGCTAGTATACTATATTTAGGGTGAATTTCCTCTATGGAAACGAAAAAAGTCGATAGCATACAAAGGTCCATATATTTTGTAATCTATACATATACTAGGTAGTTTAGTCAAAGTAGAGTTTAAATAGTTAATTTTGGAACGTACCCCCGAAAGGGGCACGAACTATAGCCTGCTGCTGTCGAGATTTGATTTTCAATCTTAAGAACAGCGGCGGAACCAAACTGCATTAATATCGTGCATGGAACCAGGCAAGCCAATATCATCCCAGGAGATGGTACGTCAACAACATGGCCCACAGATCTACGTAGAATCGTAGATATGAACACAATAGTCGAGTGGGATTAGTAAATAAAGTACAGTTTAACGTACAGAAAGCTCAGGCAACAACACTGACAAAGAAGTCTCCGTTGGCTTACCAACTGTGGAAATCAATAGTCGAGTCACCTTCCGTCAAAATTTTGGAGATCAACATCAACAATAACATGTCTTGGCACGACCACGTCATCATTATTGCTAAAACGGCACCCCAGAAGCTTGGAGTTTTGTTCCGCTGTAGGAAGCTGTATGTACACCAGAGCAACTACTACTGCTCTACAAGGCACAGATCCGACCATCGTTGGAGTATTGCTCCCATGTGTGGAGATGTGCTCCCAAGCACACACTATCCAAAAAATAACAATCGATACGCCTAACCTCACAAAGGACCTCCACAGCCTGGAACATCGGAGAAGGGTGGCTGACCTGTCTCTGTTTTACAGATTCCATCACGGAAGAGGTTCGAGTGAGCTCTCCTAGATAATAACTTCTAAGGCCGTCCGAACGAGGAGCACTAGAGAGGCTCTGTAAGCTCATCCTTACGAGGTCGAGTTCCCTACTCTTCGAACCAGTCTTCTCCAGCATTCCCTCTTTTGAAGAACTTCGACGCTGTGTTATGAGTTGCCGGGGGATTTGTTCCCGACGGCTACAGCCTGCAGCATTTCAAATCTAACATACACCGCCACTTATCCTCTCGCAGCGCTTCTTCAGTGCCATAGACATTCAGCCTTTCCGGGAGGCTGACCATAAAAAAATAAGATGTTGCGTGACGAAATTGAATGCCCCTTGGTCCTTTCACAAACTCAATTTCTAGTTCAAAGATTGTCCGCACGTTATAATGTTCCTTTCTGCTGCCAAAGAGCCCAAACCAATATAATGTCTAAGGCAGTACTTAGGTACTATTAGGATGCTGTGCGATATATTCAATTATAGCTCAGAAGAATTGACATTGAAGTCTGGTACTCTTCTATTAGTAATAGGTTAGCTATCCAGTAAGTTAACCTTTTCCTTCCAATCTTCCAATTTTACTAGACTCGTGACAATTCTGACATCTGCCCAAATTCATACTTTTTCTTACATTAAACTCAAAACTATGATTATAGTTACATGAAAAGATAAATTCTGCTCATCATACTGTATCAAAATTATATAAATATATAAAAATTAGCATGATCCACTGATTTTGATTCCCTACCCTAAAATCGTCTCGGGTCTGTGACGGCGCGTCGGGGGGGCAGGGGGGGGGGCGAGGCCCCCCCACTTTTTATGAAGAGTTAAAAGAATTAATAGAAAATTATTTTCTACGTGTCCATTTTTTAACTTTATTATATATATTATTAAATTTTATTGTATACGTACATACCCATTTTTTTATTATTACAAACTTATAACTACATTATTTTCCAATTTCCAGCACTCTGCATCTTTTATTCTTATCATTTCGCTTTCTCTGCTCTGCTCTTTCTCCTTTCTCTCTCTCTCAAAATCATATCATGCGTACCACCAAAGGTTTGGCCAATACAAATCACACGATCGAGTATTTTTTCATACTATACCCGTGGACCATACCACTCCCAACAAATATTCGCGGTCATGCGAGTGCCGGGATGTTTTCGTCTTTTTTGCTTGCTTGTTTGTTTCAATGCGTGATGCAATATACTGATTGTACCAAATTTTCTACTAAGCTGTTTTTTCATCGTTTGTGTTTGTATATATGATGTTAGTGTGAATTAGTTGCAAAAAACATTGCAGTCTGTCGTCGATTTAATTTATAGGTGAAATCCAAAGTAGCTAAATCCACTAATTGTTATATACAGGGTGACCCTGAATTTCCTTGACACGTGACATTTTCGTAACAAAAAATAGTTCAAACGAAAACTGAGTGGAATTTTTGATAGTACTATAGAATCTATCATACCATGCTTTTTAAACCTTTTTTTTTTGTACTTCAACCCTTGAAACTCACCCCAACTTTCGTTTTTCAAATAGCACCAAATAGTTCTTTCTACGCAGATTAAGTCCTTATATTATCTTAAATATTGCAGTACGTTTGATTTTATACGCAAACTTATTTTTTTTTTGTAAAATCACAAGCATAATATAAATAAAACAAGAACTTGCTTAACGCAAAAAACGGACTAAAATAAAACTAATTGGATTTTTAAGGGTACCGACTAATCTATAAAACATGCTTTCGAAATGTCTTTTTTATGCTTTTTTATTACGAAAATATTACACCTCAAAAAAATGCTGATTATATATTTTATCTTAGGTTAATGACTACAAAAAAAATTGATCTGTATAGGAAGTCAAAGGCACTACAAAATACTAAATAAAATAACGACCTTATTAATGTACGAAAAGATGTGAGGTGCTACTATTTGGAAAAAAGTAGGGGGTAAGTTTTAGGAGTTGAAGTAAGAAAAATCTTTCGAAAGCATGGTTGTTAGGTAATTCGGTACTCTTGAAAGGCCCACTTATTTTTCTTTTTTATATTTTTTTCTTAAGAAAAAATTACGCCTCAAACAAATCCTTATTTCATTTATTTTGTTTAAGTTATGCTTATGAATTTAAGAAAAGAATAGTGTTTGTATAAAATAAAAGGTACAATTTTAAATAAAATATCAAGTTAATTTGTGTAGGAAAAACTGCTATTTGAAAAAACAAAGTTGGGGGTAAGTTTTAAGGGTTGAAGTACAAAAAAATTTTTTTTAACGCGTGGTATGATAGACCCTGTAGTATTGTCAAGCATTCCACTTAGTTTTCGTTTAGACATTGTTTTGTTACGAAAATATCACGTGACAAGGAAATTCAGAGACACCCTGTATATTAGCTGTTTTTTGCCCCCCCCCCACTTTTTCGAGGCACGCGCCGCCCCAGTCTCGGGTGACCCATGGTCGCCATGAGACTCCAAGTAGTTAACCTCTATTTTACTAATTGCTCTGTAAATGGTGTACAACTGTTTGCTTTATTATTATTATGTACCTGAGGATTGCCACTAGTGACGGTGACCCCTTTGACCTCTTGTTGTTGCTGCTGCTGCTGCTGTTGCGCTTGTTGTTGGGCCTGTTGCTGGGCCTGTTGTTGCGCCTGCGCTTGTTGCTGTTGCTGCTGCTGGACCTGTTGCACTTGTTGCTGTTGCTGAGCCTTGACGGTGCCCGCCGAGGAGGCCATCATGTCGATCCGACTGCAGGTGGCTGCGAGCAGCGCCAACGGGGAGGGCGTAGGGACGGCGCTGCTACAGCCCCCGCTGTTGCTCGAGCCGGAAGGGTGGCTCTGTGGCTCCTCTTCCTCTTCCTCCTCCTGGTAAGGACAACATGTACATATATAAAAAATGGAGTCAAGTTGATTGACTCAGTACTTCACAAACATTACGATTTTACCATAGCAAGAAGCTAGTCTAAAGGACGAAAGGACCCCACAGACATCGTTCTTTTTCATCAGGTTTGCACGACGTGCCAACCGATCACACTCATTTCGGTCCGTGTGTGCCGAAAAACCGTCGTGTTGACCGTCGTTCCAAAAAATCTGTCTGAGCTTGAGTTTACCTGTCGGTTTCGAACGCCATCGTGCAACTCAGTACATGTGTGGCCGTTCATCGTGCAATCACGATGGGATTTTGCAGTCGTACTGGTTGCCTTCGAGTAAGCGTATCTAGGGTTAGCGACACCTATCAAAAATGGCAAAATAGCAAACAATTTATGATGGAATTCATACACATGTATAGGAGTTTTCCGTGTTTCTGGAAAGTCAAATCCGCTGAGTATGCAGACAGAGACAAGAAAAATAAGACCTACGGAGAACTGTTGATATCGCAGCTAACAATTTCAAATTCTCGTAGCTTCTACCCGCAGCAAGGAGGGGAAATACTTTGTCTCATCCAAGTATCCTGTTTTTTTATTAGAGGTGCTACTGAATTAAGTACTAAGTATGTTTCTTCATCCATCCTCAAATAATTGTACCAATCCCTTGGTTCCAGACGCAATTCTTCTAATAGATTTATATGAATTGGCCTCTTTTTAAAAGCCACTGTTTCACCCATTTAGCACGTTTTTTCTTGCTGTATTTCACTTTAATAGCTAAAGCCGCCGCCAATGCTAAAGTATTATCCATATTAACGGACCAAAAATTTGCGAGAAACTGAAAGAAAACCGAACAGTGTGTGGAGGTATCGTTCCATCGGTTTAACCGACAGCGGTTGGCACGTCGTGCAAACCTGATGAAAAAGAACGATGTCTGAGGGGCCCTTAAGATCCCGTTGCAACCAAATCATCGCCCGCTCGCCCGCAAAATAAGTGTGTGTGCCGCTAGGTCTTTCTTTCAAAGGTCAATGGACAGCCTATTATGCATACAACATCAACAAATTTTTTAGTTTCACAACGCCATCTCAAATTTCACCCCCACCCAAAAAACAAGTAGAAAATGATCAGGAACCCCTAAAATGCTTAGAAACGAAGGTTGAAGAATATTTGAAATTTATCGTTTTTTGCTAATTAATCCGCCGCCCATACACCGATTTTCAAAATTATAGCAGCATTAGCTACTGCGACCCCACAGCATTTGCGGTCCAAATTTCATCAGAATCCTCAGAGTAATAATTCTTCTCTCAGAATTATTACTCTGAGTCATAATCCATGCAGCAAATATTGAGAATACGAGGCTAGAAAAACGCCAACAAGCCGACAAACCGAGAAAAATGAGTGACTTGGATTTTTGTTATGTATCATAAAACACCCAAAAAGCGATTATCTCAAAACCGAAAATTTTCACGAGCACCATGTATGTCACTTCATACCAACTTTCTTCTGCGACACTGTTCTTAGATAAATCATAAAACCACACGAAATAACAATAACAATATGCGAGGGATAAATCACACACAAACGGTATTCAAAAAATCAACATGATCGACGCTGCTGCGTGGCGTCAATACAAGGGGATGCAATAAGTAACTGCAATTAACATTTCACCAACACAATAAATATTTTTCTCTTTTTTTTATTAAGGTCTTAAAATTTAAAGTTACAAAAATAAAATATACATTGTTGTAGCAGGTTAAAAAAATTACCAAGCCAATTTAAAAAAAAATGTTTAGGTTAAAAAACAAAGCTGTGAACGTATCTGGTAGATCTTAAATTTTTAAATTAAGATCCTTCTAGTCGCACTCAGAATCGTCCATCGCGATGCGCAACGATATTTTGCTTCATACCGCAAACGAGATGTGTTTAGGAAACCGCATCACCCGCCGACATAAAACAGCGGACTGGACACAGTGAAAACGTAATCACGGACCTACTCGGATCGCGTTCGGTGGCGTCCAAGACGTGACCAGGACAGTCGCATCACTTGCATCACTCGCATCATGGCGCTGTCGAGATATTTTTATTTTTAGCGTTTAGCATAGCCCTTCCCCTTAGCGTTATCTGTAAAGCTCGACCAATACATATGTACATTCAATAATTGAAATGGAATTTAATTATTTGAACAAATTTTCTGAGAATTTTTAATTTATTGTAGGAGATCACCGTGACTTTTTAAATAAAGACATGACATATTACAATATATGGAAATATGGAAGGGATGCCAGGCATCACCCACCCCACATCAATCGAGGCTACGCTGCTGGGTAAACCAGCTGTACTGCTATAGGCCTTTACGGAAACTATGATCGGGTTAGCCCGATCACTTGGATCACTGATCCTGACGTTCGAAAAGTGATCTAAGATCAGTCATAAATATGGTCAGTTCTCTCTTGTACGGTAAGTGATCCCGATTGGGTTATACAGATATGTGGTTTTTTCCTAACCATCTGTTTTTTATTCTTAAACCATGTTTTTCATTGTTCGATATCCGTTAAATCCATGGAATCGTAAATTCCACTTGACAGTTGTTTGACAGATAACTGATCGATTCGGATCCAGATCACTGTTTCCGTAATGGTAAAGGCCTTATAACGTCACTGGGTTTTTCTCAAAGTGAATAACGTGAAATTTCTGAAATTTGCCATGGATGTGTTACCAGGAACCAGGTGTATTACGTTTTTGATTTATCAACAATCCAAATGCCACTGGATTCCTTAAGATTTCAATATCACCAACTTCGTAGTAAAGACTTTTTGCCTTTGCTGCAATTATAACTTATTCCAAAACTTTCAATACCAGGTCAACCAGTTCCTCCAACCTAAAGAGAAGCCATGGAACACCTTTTTTATTGTTACTTTGTTTTGAATGGATTTTCAAACACGATATAAACCCATAGAACTTACTGTAAAATTTCTATTAAGATTCTATTCTATTATACCTACTCAGACGAGAATTGCTGGATAGACGATAATTATGGGGACCAAATCGAAAATAAATACCTAAAAGCTTTTTAGCCTTTTTTTAATTAATGCCATCCGTTGATTAAAAAGATGAAAACTGGATAATTCAATGGCGATTTGCTAGCCCATCAATAAAAACCAGATATGATTGATATTTTGACAACCTTTTTGACCTTTATCAAAGCATACAATCTGGAAAAAAATCAATTTGAAATAAGCGACTGAATACTGCTACAACAGTTCTTATTGGGCAAGTCTTAACAGTGCAATTCCCTGAAGCACTTAAAATTTCTTGGCAAACACTTTGATTTGAAGTGTTCTAACTACATGTTTATTAGTGGTCTATGGTCCAATATTATGTTGGATGTAATGTGAAAGATCCAGAGCTGTCCCAAATTAGAGGCAAACTATCGATTACAATACATTATTCACTAGACAACATGTGGCAGTCACAGCATCCCATTGAAACTTTCATTGCGGCAGAGGTATTATAGGGCAAAGATCAATGATTTGATGTTCAGGTGACGGAGCTCAGAAGTTTAAGCATATTCTGTAAAACGGATATTTCAATCGGAATCACGTCAGAATATGAAATTCATGACATTTTTCAATAAAAGCAATTTAAAAACGCGTAATAGAAATATAAACCAAAAAGCGTTTCAAAAGTGTTCTCACATACCTACCTCATTTTTATATTTTTAAAACGTAACAACCATTGACCGAGATGCTATATTTATAGATTATATAGAAGGCTTGATAAAAGTGGGTGAAACATTTTATTTCCTGCACCAGAGGTGAAGGGAGTATTGTCACTATTGTCAGCACGAGTTTTTTTCGAGATAATATGATTTTTGGACTTTTTATGATGCACACACAAAAATCTATTTTAATTATTTCCGTCGGTCCATGTTTCTATCGCCTAATCTCAGTAACCGCTGCTATGTGATGAAATTTGTGAGCGAAATGCTGTTGGATAGTATTGGGCGTTGGGCAATGCCGCTACATTTTTGAAAATCAGTGCATAGGAGATAGAGTAATGAACAAAAAAGCACCTTCTTCGCCTATTTTTTTGGGAGGGGTGTGGGAGTTGGAAGGAGAATCTAAAAATATGTGTTTGCTTTATATGATTAACTTTGGTACCTAGTCCTTTTTACTGGAAATCCCTTTTGAACCATTAATTGCGTGCGAGCGTTGAAATAAAAACAATAATACTGCCTAATATATTGGCAAATTAAAAAAGTCCACCAAAAAGTTTGAAACAACAAATTATAATCAACACGAAGCTGTTCCAAACACATTGTTGCACGTAGTCGAATTTGCTTGGAGGATCTACAAATTACGCCAGTGTCACTTTTAAGGGTTGCACACACTGAACAACTCGATTATGGAGTTTAGCCTCAGTATTCATAGTTGTACTCTACGTATCAGGTACTGTTGACTCATTTTATGCATCACAAAAAAAAGTAATCAAGCACTGCCAAGTTAGGCGAACGTTCTCTCTATTTGGCGGACTTGTTTTAGCTAAGCAGGCTCCATTATTAAGTATTATTATTTCTATTTTTTATTTCAATGGCATACATGAATAGTGCAACAGTTTACAGTTATGATTATTTCAAATAAATGAGGCAAAAAACATTAAACTACCAATATCTAAGGCAAACACCAGCCACGTCGTATCCACGATTTAGTTTAGGTCCAGGTCCCAGATTAGGGTTGCCTCCTTTTAATTTTTGTGCATTTTTCTGGATTAGATTTTTAGCGGCATTATATATCTTTATCCAACCCCCTAAATACGTGCCGGGCAAACACATCCTTTCAGATTTCTTTAAACAAAGTTACCTATACATTATGGTCTAGTTTTACTCAATTTCATTCAACCAGATTATCCAGGGACGCCATGTATTATATCGGAAAACTTTTTACAGAGCCCTCAAGACTTTCACATATCGCCACCACTGGTGAGACTATCACTAACAGCCCGTTCACACGATGCGGTGAAATGACCGTTTCGGTAATTTTTCACACGGTGGGCCTACGAAACGCCTACGGCAATTTCGTCGTTTCGTGCATATTCGGGAATAAACCTAATCGGTAGTAAGAGTAGGCACCCAAATGAGACCTTTGACGTGAATCCAAAGTTTTCTGTTAAGTAATCTACGCCTCCTTCGACGATACCAATACAAAATTATAAGCGTATTTACGTCCATTCGCAAGAAAAATATTCAAAAATGGATCGAAAACCCGGGATCGACTGAAAATCTGATTACAACCGTTTTCTGTGAGAACATATCATTCGGTTTACGCCGAATCGTTAAAATTATACCAAAACGCTGATTTGACCGCATCGTGTGAACGGGCTGTAAGACTACCCCATTTAGAAATCGTTTAGCTCACGATTACGCAGTGGCGTATAAAGGGGGGGCCGGGCCCCCCCCGAAACCAGCTACGCATTCAGTTTTGACGTCTGGGAAGAGGCTGAAGTAATGCCAAAAAATATAGTACTGGATAAAATTAGCAGCGACATCAAAATGATTGTAATCTAATAATAAAGCTAATAGGGCAACTTTAACGAACATACATAGATGTCTGATTAGGAAGTACACCTTGGTTTCTTTGCTTCAATTTAGAATTATTATCTATAAAAATAGAAATTTGCATTTCTAATATGCATATGTGCTTTATACAGGGTGTCCCAAAACTCAACGTCAAGCCGCAACGGCGGTATTTGGTCGTTTTCTACCGTTTAGAGTTGTTATCTGCCTGCTTTCTGTTGTTATGGGCTGTTTTCTCTTCTATTCGGTTGTATTTGGTCCTTTTCTATCGTTTACAGTTGTTGTCTGCTTGTTTTCTGTCGTTTTGAGCTAGTTTTGACTCTATTCGGACATCCCATCCAAATTTTTCGTTCAAATTACGAAATGATCAAAAAAATTATAGAAGAGAATGTCCTGCTGCTGCTGAGAATGGTTCCATAGAAGGTCAAGGAGAAAAAGAAGCAAATCATTGCGAAGTGTACAAATATAACAGTCCAAAGAGAGACAGCAGTGAAATTAGGTTAGGCAAAGTTTTAGTGTTTATTCAATGCCAATACCTCAAACAAGGCATAGCCTTCGAGGTGGCAATATTTGTATAGTACAATACAAATAAATGAATTTAGTCGTTTTCTACCATTTACAGTTGTTATCTGCTTGCTTTCTGTTGTTTTGAGCTGTTTTTTGTTCTTTTCTGTTGTATTCGGCTGTGTTTAATCGTTTTCTATTGTTTAGCTCTCTTATCTGCTGAGAGTGTAAATGGTCGCTTGGGACTACTTCGCCCCGCTTCGAGCTACTTCCAGTCGGTCTTTGCGCCGGCGCCGGGGTAAAGGATCGAAATCGCCAGGCGAAGTGACCGTCGCGTCGCGTCCACACAGCTCAGACTTAGGTAGTACCTAGGTGCTCGTCGAAAGAAAATGTTGTATAAATCTGTTTTGTGGTGAAAATGAGGCACATAAATGAAATATGTGAACGTGTAAAAGTGGAGCTGCCTCTTGCACATCATCCATTTCGCTGTCGTCAGCTGACTTCATTATTAACAAAATAATAAGGTTAGGTTCTTATCTGTTCCTTCTGAACTTCTAAAAGCGAGTATAGTGTGGTGGCCCTCCTCGTGTCCTCGTACTCGACTTACTTCGACGAGGACCATCGCGAGCAGTGTGGCAGGAGCTTTACAGTTGTGGCGTACAGTAGCGTAACTTAAAATTCGGGGCCCCCCTCAAGATACTTTCCGGGGCCCCCCAGCAAGAAACTTCCGTGGCCTCTTTTTTCATAATATTTTATGTCTATATACAGGGGTGAGTCCTAAGTTTTTTTTTAAACTGTGTATAGAAGTCGTTAAAATAAACGACATTTTCAAATAACTTTTATCCGAAAACTACAAAATAAGCGAGATATAGAATCAAAAAAAGTAAGTCTAAACCCTGGTTTGGACTTGTGTATTAAGACGTACCTAGTCTCTATAAGTTTAGTTTTTTGCTCGAATTTATGTCGTATCATCGGGAATTGTACCTGTCAATTAGTGCACTAGTCACTGTCAGTTTATCGTAGTTAGTTTTAAATTGGTAAATCCTAAAATTTGTGTTTATAATAATTTGTCGCTTTTAATAGGAATTACCAATTTAAAATTAACAAGTTTGGAACAAAGTGAATACTGCACTATCTGACAGGTGCTATGCTTAATAGATAAAACAAAAATCCTAACAAAGAACTAAACATAAACAGGTACCTACGTCTTGATACAGAAACCTAGACTTACATTTTTTATTTTGGATATCGTTTATTTTTCAAAACTAGTTTATTTCAACGACTTCTATACACAGTTAAAAAAGTATCATCTTAGGACTCACCCTATATAATATATATTAAAGAGAAAATCTTGGGGTTGTGGGCAAAATTTTGAAAAGAAACACGGGTCACTGCATGAAGGAAACTGCCAAGCTTTCGGCAACGGTTATTGCCATCTTTGTGGCTTTAACGTTAAGGTTTGCTCGCAAAAAAATATAAATGTGCATTGAGTCACATTTTCAAATGCAATTCTCAAACAAAAAAAAAACGTCAAACAATTTTAGACTAATTTAATTCGGTGTCTTCCATAACATAGGCCACAGAAACAACCAACATATAGGTGTAAAATACAAACTAAGCAACGACCTTTACATGTTTAAATCACCCGAAAAATTACAAAATTCGTAGTTTGAAAACACACATTTTTCGATTTAAATTTTTTAGAAGGTCGTTGTTTAGTTTGTATTTTACACCTATGTGTTTTGGTTGTTTGTGTGATCTGTGTTGTGAAAGACATCGCGTTAAATAAGGCAAAAAAATTGACGTATGCTGTCTTACCATATTTTTCTATTTATTGCAGTTACTGCGCCAAATTTTTAGGATTTAGTTTAAAATGCAATACTGTCCCACTCAATAATAGGTACCTATATGTATCATGGGGTTTATAGGGATTTTTTGTAAGATATACTAACAACAAGGAAAGCAATCTTTTAATCTAATATTTACTATCTTGTTGCACAAAGGATGGCGCTTGAGGATCCTAGGCTTCCAAGACTACGGGGCCCCCAAAACGACGGGCCCCCCCCCCCTGCAGCTGCAGGCCCTTAGTTACGCCACTGGTGGCATGGTATGGTGGATGGCATACTCGCAATAGTTCAAAAGTAATGATTATTTTAAATAAAAAGCGCAAAAAACAACATAAAACTCTAAATTTAAAGCTAAGGATTTTTTAGATTTACTTATAATTTTCTTCGATAAATTGGGACACCATGTATAGATATTAGATGCTTATGATTTGGCTGAACGGAGGTAGGTACTTAATTAAGTTAGGCTGATCGAGTGATCGGTAGCGCGTGAGAAGTGCAGGGACCCTCGGTGAACGACAATCATATTATAGGATGTTATTGGAGGACGTCCCTGGGAGAACACCCAGAAGGACCACGTTGCAGCTGCGGTTGCCACCTTCCAACATCGGTGGAGACAGCAGGCAGAGGGGAGGAGGGGACACCTCCTACGCATTCCGCGCCACACCCCGCGCGATGTTGTCTGATCGTCGCAACTAACGCCGGTCTTGGGAAATTTGCTTTAAACTCTCAGCCAGTTGCGGTTCCTGAATTTTTGAAAGAGGGAGGACGCACAATATTTGAAATAAAAAAACTACACGAAAATCCTACCAGAGATCATTGAGGCCGTACCTGCACTCTGCAAATAATACCTAAGAGTTCTCAGTTTCCACAGACAGTTATTTCTTAAAAGTTTTGTCTAGCTAGTATCACAAAAAGTTACTTTTTAAGAGTGTTTTACTTACCACTCATCACAAAATGTTATTTCTTAAGAGTTTTTTACTTACCATTCCGCCCAACTAAGTCGCCTAGCTTGGGAATCAAACTCCCAACCTCTGATAGAAACGCCTCAGCGCAACCTACTGAACCAAGCAGCTGCCTGCCTCATTTTGTCAAAAGATTATACATTACTGCTAGTACCTACTTCGAGACCTACTTATTTTCATCTTTGCAATGTTATTTATAATTTCCTTGATTTTTATTTTGTCCTCTAAGAACAGCTAGCCAAAGTTCATCTTAAACACTGCGTTCGACCGATTATCCATTTTAAATAATAAAGATAATAAAGAGATTATGACTGAGGCGCGTCAGCAGAAACGGCTTCTGTTCATATATCACCCGTAACCCTTTGGTTTTCATCATTTTCAAAGTCGATTGATGTGCGATTGGCAAATAGGAGTGCTCTCTCGGTCCAGCGCCATCCGTGACTTGGCTCCTTCAGTCAATCACGTGGCTTGTGTGCTTCTTACAGATCTGGCAACCGATTGTAGCTAGAAATAGGTAGGTACTTGCACTTCATACAGACCTACTAAAAATTCTTTTTTCTCTTTGCTCAAGGGGACGCGCGTCATTTCGCCTTAAGGAGGAACCGCTCCCCTGCTCTCAGCGCTTCCACAGATTTGTTTGTTGTTGTTGTCATGTGTGCTATTTTTATATCAGCAATGAGCAATGGCTTTATGGATTTGAACCGTGATAAGGGAGTCCCAGGTTTTCTGGTTGTGGAGTATCATAAATTGATAATTAATGTTAATCACCGGTTATAGTCATAAAGGTTATCAGATTTTACATTTGATGGTATAAAAAAGAATCAGGTATTCCCATTTGAAATAATCAAGTTACCTGTGACAGAAATTTTCTTAATCTACCGATTTCTCCAAGTACAAAAAGAATTCAAATTTGACGGTCTGACCTAAAGGTGACGCATTTCATGCTTAGTCGCAACGCAAAGTCACGGCCTTCTAAGTTTTATAATCACTGCGATATTCAATTTTTTCCGATACCTACTTATACCAAAAATAGTGATTTGCGTCTAAACGGTTCGTTGAAAATTCCATATGATACATAAAATCACACTAAAATTCACCAAGGAATCCAAATTATGCAATAATATATAGGTAGGGGATTCCATTAAAAAAAATGTAAGTTTGATATGAATCAACCTGATTAAATTTAAGTGAAAATATTTTAAGGTTATAGCACCCAACGCCCCCCCCCCCCTACCATGGTCAGGTGACAGATTTTTGAAATTTTTTCTAGATACACTAAGTCTACAATCCTCCGTCCACTCACTATTGGCCCACCCTGTATAGATATGTTGTATATATACACATCACAAGATAAATAAATATGAAATAAAAAATACGAAACAAGAATTTTTTCATCATTTAGTAACGTAAAGTATGAGCTGCTTAAGATTTTAGGGGGCCATGGCCCCCATATGCCCCCCTCCCATGATGGTATAAACGGTATTGTTTGACAAACGAGTCGATATAAATTAGTTGACTGTGTTACTTAACACAAATCTATTCAAACTAGTAATACAGCAATGAATGTCTTTCAAAACCCAGAAAACGATGTTTCTTTTAAATACATATCAAGCTCGTGAAATCTGGTCAACTATGGACAAGAAAGATACAAAGTGTATTCTCCTTCATTTTTCGGGTCCAGACTTATTAGTTTAACAGTTCAACCACTTCAAAAAATGGGAGATAAACACGAAAAACTCCTAATTCTGTAAATTACAATTCAATCTGTTGCTTTTACTTAATTACATTCTTTGATTATGGTCTGGTATGGCAGTGATTTTTAGGGGGTAATGCCACTTTGCCAGCCCCTAGCTACGCCAATGCTGTCGCCTATAGATTATTGCTACCTTCCTAGTATCCTAAATGAAGGGTGTTAGATATCCAATGGTTACAGAATAGGAGGAGCTTAAGACATCCCTCAGCCCAGCACGTTGTTACGGTCATGTCAGACGCAGTTTTGAGGTAGGCTGTATAATTCTGGTTTTTGTTTTTGAAACGCGTTCTGATTCCCCATCTATGCAACAACGATACTTTCGTAGAACAAAGAAATTGCAGCATGACGGGAGTCGGAGTGGCAACTGGCAACGTTGACCACGCCCAAATGACTACTTACTTCTTGCTGCTGGTGTTCCGGTGGAGAGCTGTCTACGTACTCCACTTGCACATCCGGCACCTCAGAGGTCATTATTGTCCAAGCACATAGCGTCCAAGCGGCCTCCTACGTTCACGTGTTGCCTCCTCTTTATTCCGTTCGGCGAGGTCAAAGTTGGCCTGGGTTCCCAGCCTCCCTAGATAGGCCGGCTATTCCTCGGGGTATGGGGTGATAACCAGATGGAAAGTGGGTTTTCTGGGCACTGGGCGGGTGCTGGTTACTCGTACGGTACACGCGAAGGGAGACCAGCAAATTCGGCGATCACAGGCTGGTCGACGTTAGCGCAAACCACGCCATTCTGGGACTGGCTTGGCGTGGGGAGGGAGGTCGGTGCGGACTTCGAACGCGGCCGGCTGACGAACTCGGCCATAGGCGGACTCTTCGGCTGGGCTGAGGGGGCAACAAAACCACCACCGCAGAATCAGAGCACGCCTGGATCTGAGATAAGATTATTACTACTCGTCGTTAGCTGTCAAGGCGGTCCGGAGGACCTTTGCCTTTATGTCATAGTTCATCAGTCAGTTTGCCATTCTGTCGGCCTGGTAACTCAGAAACCAGACAACGTTACAGAGAAAAAAGGAAAGAAAGAGAGGAAGGAAGAAGAAGAGCAAAGAGAGAAATGCAACTGTCAAAATAGGCGTCGTTGAAATACCTAGGATAATTTTGATACTCTAAATGCAATTTTTTTGCTAAAAAAGGAATTTATATGATCTAAAATTCCACGACTTAATTTTGGTTGCAGTGCAAGCGGCGCCGGCGGCCTGGAATGTGTGCGGACTTTCTCGGCCGTGTAATCCACTGAGTCATGCAGCAAAATTCAAAAAGTCTTATGAGATGTGTTATTGAATCAGGCTTATAAACAATGACTTAAAGGTAAAGGCCCTAACGGTTATAGGGGGTAATTAACTAATTAACCCCCCCCCCCCCCCGAATGACCTGCTCGTGTATGTATGAATTTTGTGCGTAGAATAATAGTTTTTTTGTGTAAGAAAATTATTAATAACCTGTTGATATTGATACCTGCGTAATATTTGTGTTTTGAGCTCCACCGTAATAGCGTTCCGTTAATAGAGACATAGATTCGAGACCTCTGGCGGGGTGCAGCGATATGCTTTTTGGGTAACAATAATAGTAGATAGCCTGCGGTTTAGAATGACTGATTTTGATGAGCCACCGATCCGCCAACTCTAGTACTTCATCCATCGCTATCTGTAGCCTATCAAGGACTAGGTTGATATACCCTGACTGGGCCACTAGTGCGGTGTCATGAGCATAGAGATAGACCTCACATTTGTTGGGGCAGGTGACATCGTGAATGAAAAAATAATACAGTATCCAGTCCAGTCCAAGGACCGAACCTGAGGAACACCGACCTTGATAGGCTGTATATATTGTCAATTTTAATCCGAAGTTTCCTTCGGTCTAGAAATGATTTCAAAAGCTTTAGGAGCCAAAAAGCAAAGCCCTTTTGGATCAATTGATAGAAGAGCGACCCTCATGCCATACTTTGTCACAGGATTTCGAAACATCTAGAAGCAAAAGATACCAATGCTCTTGCCTTCGGTAAATCCCCCGGCTATGCGCTCCGCCAGCCTGACTGCCAGCAGTTCATCAGTGCTATGTTCAGACCGAAATCCAAATTGGACGTCAGGAATTACGTTACGATTCGACGAAAGCCCGACGGATCAGTTTCACAAATTATATTGCATATACTTGTTATTTGTGGTGAAATTGGATTTAGGTATGAATATATATACATCAGTATTCCCCATTTTACCTTGTCTACTATACAGCACTAGTACTGCTCTGTATCGGAGATACTAGAAAATCAATATTTTGAAGGTACAGGTGTCAAATCTGCCAATAATTCCGTAGTACTGATACCCTTGAGTCCGGCATGTCGCAATGTTGACTGACATCGGACTGACAGTAAAACAGCATGTTTGGCGCCTGTGCAGTGTGCATACCTCCAGTATTGAAATTATGCTGTCGCCTGTCGTCAGTTTTGTTATTCTAGGAACAGTACTAGAGCTGTATAGCGGAAAAGGTAACACTCTGTATAAGTACGACATGCTGTAAATAGAAGTAGGTAGGTTTCATCTACTCAACTCTATTTACTTTAAGTGATTGCCCAGCAAAAGTGTGGAATGCCCCGGCACTGGGTTTCCGACGATTCCCTCGAGTTAGCAGCCGCCAGGCAGCGGCTCAACTAGAAACGCACCCGTCCAAGGGGCGGCGGCCCATCAAATTGTGCCCTCCCGTCACTCCCCTTGCCCCTTCTTTAGGCCTATAATCAACAACCGACTGACCCATCTGGATCATCACTCCCACGAGTCACACAGCGTCATTCTAATGCATGTGTAGCTGATGGCAAGAAAGTGCGGTTTTGCCATCGAATCGACGATTTAAATACATTTTTTCGTTGTTCATTGCATCGTATCGCTTTTGTTTCGTAACGGTCCCAGTGAGAGAACGCAGAACATCGTGAATCGTGAAACCGAAGCCACATCGAAGCCGACCGAGCGATCGACATTCGACCCCGTCTGGCGAGGCTACGGAGTTCATCTGTTTTGTAGAGATGGGCGGTCATGATCAAGTTCCGGGATGATCCGAATGATTAGTGAAAACCACAACCGTGAGAATCTATTATATACACTTAAGGTATCATTGGCTCTTTCAAGCGTGATTTTCCTCGAATCTCTCTATTATGGTGTGGCTAACTAGTGGTACTCGTACCACCCACGTTCCCCCGTCACGCGTTCTTACTGTTCTTAGGCAAGCCGATATCGCCTCTCTTTTTATGCAGAGGAGCAGAGACGGTAAGCCCAAGAATACCTCCGGGGCAGCAGTGGGTGTTGTCCACATGCACCTGTTATGCTTAGGGCTGCAAGCCTCCGAACCTTAGCGAGTTTGAGCATAAAAGAGACCTTTTCTACGCTCGTCCTCCTGACCGAGCAGTCTTATACTGGATCCTGGTTCTGAGTACTGCCGTATAGAGTCAGTTTAGAATCTTGGGCTTGAGCCCGCAGGTCCTACCAACTACCCGACGCAGCTACCAAATGGTAGCTATAGATTTTTTATACACATAGCAGATCTGATGTGCCCATGTGAGTCTACTGTCGACTACCACCTCTACGTATTTGAGCTCCCGTGTTAGGGCCAGTGGTACACCGTGGAGAGTAGGGGCTTTAAAATCATTCACTTTCTTCCTGTGAGTGAATAATACCAGCTCAGTCTTCGATGGGTTGATGGAGAGTCCTGATTCGCCATGCCACCTGTTCAAAAAAATATTGCAGTCTGTCTGCATCCTATCGCAGACGAGGCCCATCAGGAATCTACCACAGACTAGCACCGGGCCATCGTCAGCGTAGGTTTGCGAATAGAAGTTTCTGAAGGAGGCTATCCTTAACGAGACACAATAGGTCGGGGAAGAGGCAGCTATCTTGTGGGCTGCCCCCGCTCACCCCAACCTCCAATTGAACCTCGCCTATACGTTATTGGTACCACAATTGATGGCACCAAAGCTGAGCAAAAACAATGTTGTCACACGCCCTTCTAAAAAAAGTAACAAATCTATTGCAGGTTCACAAATTGTATTGCGATCACTGTATGCATAAGCTGTGAATCAGAATCTCTAATCGTCCGTCTAGTGTATAGTGTCGCGCTAGCCTTGCGATCCCTAAGTTCTGAACTTATCCGGCAGACTAGAGCTAGAGCGGTCAGAACACCCCTGGCCTTAAGGACGGCGCATAGGTATGTTAGCCGTTCGTGCTTTACTCCTAGAACTACCTCTTTGAAACAGAGAGCTTTTTTCACTTTTTCTACTGTAGCGTGCAGTCTCCGTGGAGCGGCCATGTCTATAGGCATGCTGATTATAGTGAGGATTTCATTCACCACGTATCTATCCACGATCTTCTCCAATGCTTTCATGAGAAAGGAGGTGAGACTAGTCGGTGTATAAGACTTTGCTAAAGAGTAGTCGATTTTCCCTGGTTCAGAGATGAACATCAATTTTACTGCTTTTCGGGACGACGATACGTATCCTAAAGCTATGGAGCACCGAAAAGCTACCACAATATGCGGCAGTAAATCTTCAGAGCCTATGTCACAGCGTGGGCAATATACCATCAGGTCCAGCTGATTTGAATTTTTTTTATGGTCAGCCTCCCGCAAAGGCTAAAGCCTATGGCGCTGTAGAAGCGCTGCGAGAGGATAAGTGTCGCTTCACGTTAGATTTGAAACGCTGCTGGTTGTAGCCGTCGGGAAACAAATTCCACGGCAGCTGATTCCACAGCGTCGAAGTTCTCCAAAAGAAGGAATGCTGGTTCGGGGAGTAAGGACCTCGACCTGGTAAGAATGAGCTCGCAGAGCTTCTCTAGTGTTCCTGGTTCGGACGGCCTTTGGTGTTATTATCTGGGAGAGCTCACCCGAACATCTTCCGTGATAGTATCTGTAAAACAGGGATAGGTCAGCCACCCTCCTTCGATGTTCCAGGTTGTGGAGGTCCTTTGTGAGGTTAGGCGTATCGATTAATCTAATTGCTCTTTTCTGGATAGTGTCCAGAAGCTTTAGCGAGTGTTTCGGAGCGCATCCCCACACATGGGAGCAATACTCCAGCGATGGTCGCATCTGTGCCTTGTAGAGCAGCAGCAGTTACTCTGGTGTATACAACTTCCTACAGCGGAACAAAATTCCAAGCTTCTGGGATGCCGTTTTAGCAATACTGACGACATCTGGTCGTGCCACGACATGTTATTGTTGATGTCGATCCCCAAAAGCTTGACGGAAGGTGATTCGACTATGGGGTGGCCCTCCATTTCCATGGTTGGTAAGCCATCGTGAGACTTCTTTGTAAGTGTTGTTGCCTGAGTTTTTTGTACGTTGAACTGTACTTTATTTGCTAATACCCACTGGACAATTGTTCTGATATCTGCGTTGATCTGTGAGGCATGCTGCTGTCGCCGACGTACCGTCTCCTGGGATGATAGTGGCTTGCCTAGTTCCATGCACGACACTAATGTACTGTCATCTGCGAAGCTGTAGATTGGATTGGATGTTATTTCCAGCAGCTCGTTGATGTACAGCACAGTAACCTAAGTAACACCGGCGTTTATTGAAAATACGGCTGATGAATAGCCCTCGACTACAACAAACAGAGATCGGTCGTTCAAAAAGCTATTCAGCCACTAGAGCAGGCCAGGTGGTAGTCCATAAGCAGCAAGCTTGACCAGAAGTTCCTCATGCCACACCTTGTCGAAAGCTTTCGATATGTCAAGTGCAACAACACGGGATTCGCCACGATTTTCTATTGCTCTGTTCCACAAGTGAGTGACGTAGGCAAGGAGGTCACCTGTAGATCTGTGCTTACGGAAGCCATACTGGCTATCATTTATGATGTTATTGTTGTCCAGGTATTTCAGGAGCTGTGTGTTAATGACAGTCTCCATAACCTTAGACATGATGCTGAGAAGAGCCACAGGTCTATAATGGAGAAGTTTACTAAAATTTTTTTATCGATTCAAAAGAAAATATAAGAAAAATAAAAGAAAAGCGTGAAAGAAATATGAATATATCTCTAAAGACAAAAAAGTTACAATGTTTCAAAGTCGCGCTCCGCAGAAATACTTTTGGCACGACTGACCGAGTGGTGTGACGTCATAGCTCCGTAGCCAGTGCGGGCGGCCGCTGCCGCTGAGCCACACGACGCGACGCACGTATCAGACAACGCACACAGGCACAGCGTGGTGGTGGCGCCGTGAGCTGAGCAACCAATCGTCTCATTTGTTTTGTAGTTTAGTGCATATCAAATAATATTGCTATGATGAGTGACATTAAAAAAGGATGTTATAAAAAATATTGCATTGTTCCGAAGTGTGTGAGCACAACGATTAAAACACCTAATAAAGTTTTTTTCCCACGCACCTTTGCATGCAAAAGAAGTGGTGCAAAGTGTTGAAACGGGATTTAATAATACCAAAAAGTATAAAATATGTTTGTGAGGATCATTTTGATGCGAGTATACCATTGTATTTATCTTCTATTGATAAGTATTAATTATTATCAACTATATATGGATAGCTTCACTGGTTGTTAAAGATTACTTTACCCAATAGTAAATTAGTTAGTTCATTTTTTTTTCAATTTATTTGTACCTATTAATGAGTTACAAATATTGCCACCTCGAAAGCAATGCTTGTATGAGGTATAGGCATATACACATACGATAATTTAGCTAACCTATTGCATTTATCCTATCTGTTGAATGATCATCATGGCTTCTATTCAGTCTTTCGCCGGGACTGAAACGACCCTTCTGCAGCCTTCCACATGTCTTCGTTTCTTGAATAAATACATCAATAGGACATCTGATACATAAAATTTTGACGTTACGTATGCTGAATTACTTTACTGTGTTATATATTTCTATATTTTCGGATTCGTAACTTATGTTTTTGTTGATACAGCTTGAAAATGATACTGAAAATCTAATCAAATATAAACTAGTTGGTGGTACATTAAAGCTGAAAACTGAAGGCTGCCCTCATAAGTCAAAAATTTGTTCATCCTAGAAGAAAACTCTGAGCATATCAAAAAAGGCGACGCGCAGAATGTTTAGAAAATTTATTGCAGAACGATGCTTCATCGACCTCAAGTTGGCAACCTTTCGAAGTAATTCAGTGTCATTGAATATACAAAGAGCCGGATGTACTAGAAAATCCACTGTCTAAGGATTGCACAGTGAATGTATCAGATATAATCCCGACAACAATATTTAAACAAAGTGCAAGTTGACAGCAAGGTCAAACAAAAAGATCAAAAAGTGCAAACAATCATGAGAAGGAAAAAAACGAACGATACAGAATATAAGTGTCTCATGACCATCCACCAATCACCCGAGAGTTCTCCTTAAGGATCAGTCTCTTCTAAGAGTTGCTACAGTTCAGTTAGTTATACTTTAAATACAACAGTCATCCCTCAGTATTGCAAAGAGACAATAACAAAAATATCAACAAATGCTAGTTTTTACTTGCGTTTACCGGAAGGCGTTTATTTTCTCACGAAACTATTACCTTAAAGCGTTTCTAGATCAATAAGAGATATTTTAATATGACTTTGTCCTTTTACAAGTCCTTCTTCCGTTATGATAAAAAACTAAAAAACACTTATTTAAAAATCAAATAATGTACATACAAAACACTCTACAGCTTCCACGATACCACGATACACAGATCTACGGCAGCGCGCGGCACAGACGGCTGGCTATGCGGATTGCGGAATCGTGACGTCACAGCCAAATTGAAGGCGGCAACTATTTCGCGCAAAATATGCAAACTTTAATTATTGATTTCTCTGCCATTTATTGACGGATTTCAAAAATTTTTTCACTGACTAATTACTTTTCGTCTATATTTTAGGGATACGTAACTGCTTATTTTATTATGAGTATCAGGAGACTTCTCCATTGGTGGGATCAGTTTTTTTGTCTGGACTAAACTGGTGTATAGCCTAGGAGACTGAACCAGTTCACGAAGTCATTTTACATTTTCGTGCGGTAAGTCTCCGACTCGACAGTTCTAAGAGATTTGCGACATCCACTGACCGTTTTTCTTGGCCGACGTGGGAAACGAATCAGTTCATCGTAACGAATCGCGTACGCCCATCTCTACGGTTCCATTCGCGAAGCAGTTACAGCTGCAGTCCCAGCGGTCGTAGCATAGCACGTCCGTGTATAGGGGCTGGCCGCGGGGGTGTGTGCCACGGTTACGCCCACCGCCTTGCCTCCCGCGACTCACCTTGCGAAATTTGACGCCGCACTCTGGATCTGTTGGATGGCCTAAGCGCATCGCCAGCGCCGGTTGCAGTCGCTCAGCGAATTCGCGCCAAAACGGAAATTGGCTAATTGCACTTTCACATGCGCGGTTCATGTACAAACGATTAACTATAATAATTGGTCCGAACAATTAATGGGTCGCGTGGTCATGACGAAGATGAGATGAAAATTATTTTAGGTTTCAAAAAAATAAAATGTTGAAAAAAGGGGTGATCCCTTTCCATTGGCGCACAAGGCGGTCTCTAAAGGGGGGGTTATATACAGAGTCAGTCTTAAGTATAGGTTTTACAATTACAATGTTGTCATATCTACCGTTTCTCCGGCAATATAATAAACTTTGTCATTTCAAATGGATCACTCTGCATATTTCTTACTTTATGAAATCGTTGGAAAATACTGATCATATTTTGTACCTATTTTCCTATATCGAAGCGTCATAATTTAAATAAAAAAATTAATTTTTAAATTTATATTGTATCCGCCCAAGTTAAAATAATTATAGGTACCTACCTATAAGAGGAATAAGAAGAGTTTCGAGCAGTCAGGCATGCATATTGCAAAATGAACTGCGGAATGGTCAAAATTTTGAGCATCTGTTGTAACCGCCTTCACATTATATACAGGGTGTCCCACGACGATTAAGACAAGCAATATATCGGAACTGGGCAGTAGTAGCGAATTATAATTTTGGGGTTGTAAATTAGAACAAAAATATCTTATCTATCTTTTCTTATTATTGTGTCACCCATTGAGGGTATTTGTTTTTGGTCACGTGACGTCCGATTCAAAATTTCTAATAGGACACCTTGTATGTGTGATGTTTTGTGTTCCTCCCGATAAAACAATTCCAACAAACTAGCACATTTGGGGTCTAAAGTGATTAATTCAAGAGCTACAGGTACTTAAAGGACTATATACCACTACCATTATGAAACTCTACCAAAATAAATTAAGTGTAGGGGTTACCTACATGTTATAATCAATGGTAGTGGTATCATCCTTTAAGTACCTGTAGTTCTTGAACTAAGCGCTTTAGATCCCAAGTGTGCTAGTTTGTTGGAATTGTTTTATCGGAAGGAACACAAAAAGTCACATATCTACAGGGTGTCCCATCAAACATTTTGAATCGGACGCTCATCGGACGTCACGTGACCAAAAACAAATACCTCATTGGGTGACACAATAATAAGAAAAGATACTAGGTATGTTTGTTCTAATTTACACCCCCAAAATTATAATTCGCTACTAGTGCCCAGTTCCGATATATTGCTTGTCTTAATCGTCGTGGGACACCCTGTATGTTTTTTGGAAGTTAATCTCTTATTTTCATTTGGGTAGATATAATACATAATGCAAATTTAGCTGTGTTAGTGTATTACTCGAAAATTATGGCATTTGGGTATAGAGTCTATTGGATACAAAATAATGATGTATATTTCAAGAACTTCAAAAATAAAAGTATATACAGGGTGATACATTTGAAATAAGAAAGTTCATAATATTTTCAGAAAAACGAAAGATAGGGTATGACAACAATATAAATGCTGTCCGCTGTCGTAAGATCGGCCGTACGCAAAAGCCTCGTACTCCAAAATTCATGGAAATCGTGCAAACGGTTTCCCTGATAATTGAGGCGTTCCATACTTAAGGCTCACTCGGTATACTTTGCAGTAGGATTTTTGGACAGATTGGAAAAAATGTATTTTAGAGATACCTAATATACCTGTTGTTTTAAAGATCAAATTTCACGTTTCACGATTGTGTAGGTACATCAGTTGTCGCAGTTATAACATTATTCCTATCTTAATTTTTCAAATCATTTACACGTTTTTGAACTCATTTACTGGGTACCTACCTACCTATATCAGTTTAGTTAAAACCATCATAATCCCAAAAACCTCGTTGAATAATTTGAAATAGAGAACGCACTTCGTTCAGCCTAATGACCTATATAGGTAAAAAGAGCTTTACAAATATGGCTATTTTTATCTGACAAATGCCTCACCTTCTGAAAGGAATTATGTCAGTTACCTTATTGTAAGATCCAGATGTTTTGGGAGTTAACTACCTATTTTAATGCCCTTATTCAGATAATCCCTTGATTTTTTGAAATGCCCAAATAAATTACATTTTATTTCACCCAGAATAGGTACTTCTCTAATAAGATGTTGAAGGACGATAACAGGGATTAGGTTGATACCTATCTATTTATCTGTGTGAGGTTACAAGGAAATGAGTGAGCGAAAAACGCTTTTATTTCACGATGTAATTATTCTCAGAAGGTATGATAGCACCCTGAAATAGTTAAGCTTTTTTTAATACTGGATAAATATGCTTTTCATGACTTTCATGTCGTTAAACAGGAAGTATATAGGTACTGCTAAACATTAAGCTGATGCCTTTAGTAATAGGTATTAATAAGACTTCAATTAGGTATTAAAAATTCATTGGCACGAATATATTTTTAAATTGTTTTCAATTTTGCTGAATGTACTGGAAAATATCGATTTTTGTTGCTGAAGCCATTCTACACAGCTCTGAGGACTAGATCAGATCTAGCAGACCCTGACAAGAGCTGCATCGTATGGCCACAGTGATTGAAATTCTGTGCTATGGCTTCTTTAAACAGAAGCAGAGACACACTCCACCTTTCGGTGGGGGTTCTCGGAGGTCATGCATTACCGGCTAGTCAGGCAATTGTCACACAGGAGTGAGGAGAGTACAGTGTGACTTTATCAGACAGAGAGTGGTACAAGCGGACCCCATCTGCTGGCCAGAAGGCGAAACATCGCCTCATTTCCTGGGCAAATATGCTGTGTACCGCACCTCAGGTTTCAGATATTTGGCACGGCGGAATTTGGGAAGGAGTCAATATACTTCGGACATACCCACCTACTTACTGTCACCAAAAGGTCTGGCAGGTTCGACAAGTTTTCCAGGAGGCCATGAGAGTGTTTAATGTTCGTTCTGTGTGGCCGACAAAAAGGGTCAAAGGTCATATTGACTCTCCATCACTACTACTACACAGTGATTCAATATAAAATAAGTCCACACTCGTAAATCCTATTACACATTTTTAAAACTTTCACTCCTCTTTTAATATGATAAAGGTATAAACAGGATATTTTCATAGACGAACACAAAGCGTATGTTTTTTTATTTTTATCTTGATTTAAAATAACTAGACTAATCTAAAAACTTCAGATTCAGAGCTGCCTTTTTCGTAAAGTCTTGGTGATAAAAGATGTTGTTCTCAACAGTTTTCAATTCTTGATTTTCTAGCTATTTTCAACATTTAGACTTTTGACACCATTTTGATAAATAACAGCAGCTGTATAGGTACGCTAAATATGGATGGCAGTTTATGAAACACCATAATTTACCAGTGGCGGATTTAGAGGGGGGCGTGTACGCCCCCCCTAGAGTCTAAAGGAATCACAGAAGCATATTATACTTATATAAATACCAAAAGTTAAAAGCTTTCAACCAATGCAAAATAATAATGTTTAAAATTTTTGTTTCTTCGGATTTTGTATTATTTTTAATTGCGTTTGGCAACAAAGTAAACACGAAGTCAGAGGCAAATAAGCGAACCTCGGATCCTCTGAAGTGAATCGGTTTCTGGGTCCGCCCCCTCCCCTAGAAGGAATCCTAAATCCGCCCTTGTGATTTACAGCTTTTATTGAGAATAGAATAATAAATAAAAATGTAGGGGGCATAAATCCAAAATCGCAAACACATCCACTTCCAAAGATTTAAAGCTACAGAAATGTTAGGTTTTGTTAGAAGGAAACACACAGGATACTGTAATAAATCTTTATTTCAATCTTTGGTAACACAAACAAACTACTTGCAAAAACCTATCAAGACTACTGGGAAATGAGCAAATGTAGAAGTTGACACCTCATTGATGAAATAAATATACTAACCTCACTGACTAGAGCGATGTTGAGGTACAGAACATTATACAAAAACATCTGTGAGGCTAAGGATTTCATATGGCAACGGTGCAACTCCAACAATACTTTAATTTTTCGAGATAAGTATGGACAATAAACAGTTTAGAGACAACAATTATTGCAAGATGCTACAACGAAAACGCTATCGCAAAATTGTGAGGTTAGATAAAAATGTATTGCGATGTTGCCACACGCCACACTATGTTTATGACTTTCTTAATAGTTCATCTAATAAAACCCAAAATTTCTTTATAAAATTACTAATGCAGAATAACAAATATTTAAAATTGTATTGTATTGTGTCAGTTACATAAAAAACAAGAAATTTGATGGCACATCAGTAATTTGGATTTTAATAAAATTCAACGCTTTTGAACCGACAGTATTCAAGTATTATAACCAACATACCAATTATGCAAAAATATGCAGTCATTCATAAGACATAGCGATGATACTGTTAATGGTAAGAGTTGGAAACTTCTCAACTTATATACATATCTATTGAATATGATGCTAGCATAAAATTCGATCTGAATTCAATATCAGCTATTGCTTATTGAAACCCAAGCTCATATATAGTGAACATCAAGATTTATTTTAGGAGTTTCATTTTAATGTCTGTGGAGAGTGGCTAATAATTTCATATTTGTCATCATGTGAATAATCGTGGAATTATAAAGCATTGTTAATACATGAAATGACACTGCAAACCAATCAAAATACTGTGCCTAGATCAAGATTTTCAATTATATCGCTATATATCGCTCATCCTGAGGAAAACCGTCACCAACTAAAAAAAAAAAAAAAATAATAAAATATACTTTTTCACGGAAAGAGATTCCTAATATACTAAATTTTCTACTGGAAAAACGATTCATCTGAAATTGCGCTACACTGCGCGAGATGGCAATAAGTGTCGTTTTTCCACAGAGCCAAAGTTAGCGACGCTTTGGATCTGAAGTCCTAAAGTGACACTTCTCAGTTTCATTTCAGCTATCAAAGATGAAGCATATGCCACATAACAGAAAAACGTCACATTTCAAGTTACAACAGCCAGCGTGAATATTTTTTGTGAGAAAATTGTATTATTTTGTTTTGTGTCTTTTTTTCAGAAGCGAGGTAAGTGATTTACTGGTAATTATTTCAATTCATCATTGTCACATTTCAATATGTGACAGTTTTCTAGCGGATAACATAAGTTTCATGTTGTAATATTTTAATTTGAGACATTTTTCTGAAATAATAAATCGAGTAACCTATTAGCTTTTTTATCATTTCGAAAAGTGCCAATTTTCCACTGAATGTTTTCTTTTGGATAGTATTGTTTCAAGTTGTAAACTGCTTTAAAAATACTAAAATACATATATTTATACCGGAGTCGAACAACAAGGATTATGGAACAAGATCTGAATCCTGACGGAATTGACATTCAATGAACAAGTTGGAACAAGCACCCAAATACCGGTTTTGTAGGTTGAAGACTAGACGAACTCACTACACACGAAAACGAAAACCTTGAAGCCTCAATCCATCAAGTCAAGGGACATGTTAGAACAAGTACCTAGACACCAGTTTTGCAGGTTGAACAACCTAACGAAGCTACTAGAGAAGGAAACCAATGCTTCACTTGGATTATTATAAATATGTTTAAGGTTTAAGTTAAGGGTAATTAATTTTGTCATTTATTTGATTACACAAAAAAAAACACTTCTTAGAGATGTTAATGCAGAGTTACGAAGTCCGATTTCCTGATATATTTGTGATAAATGGCTTTTCATCTACTTTAAGGAATAATAATTCTGTTAATTTTCTCACTCTTAATAAAACTAGAACCATAATGCGTACTTGTTCTAATGTAGTACCTACTGTTGCGATTAATTGAAGTTGAAACGTAATACGTTTATCAGTACTTTTGTGCAATATTTTGGAAGAAAAGCGACACTTTTATGCATTTTATTAGTTCAAGCATAGTTTTTTTATTATTCAAGGTGATATAAAGTTATTTCTATAAATCCGAGCATTCAATACACGTCCATTTTACCCGGAGAAAGATCTAGTGCAAACACAAAATGATTAGAATCAAAAATATCGTACTGAAATGTAACTGAAAAACTTGAAACTGCTCTACTGTAAAATCTGTACTTTTTGAGTTATGACGGTATTCCTCCGGATGAGCGATATTATCTATTTTAAAAACAATTATTCGAGAACAATGAAGTGATTTCAACTTCATGCACGTAAATTAAATTCATGTTGTTTATATAATATAGCCGTAATAGTATAAGTAAAAAATGGACACTTGCATTGTCATTATCAGTACTAACATTCAAGCACAGAAAATCGCGAAACAATATTTAGAAAAGAGACAAAAGACCTAATAAATCTACTACTTCTGTCAGTGCTTACGAAAATAAATAGATTTACAAGTACATTATCCATTTAGTACTACTCTATAAAAATCTCATTATAGATCACATTCAGAGTGCTATAATCAGGCAGAAGATTCATTTCTTGATACTCTGATTCAAAGTATTATTAGATTCACTGCCGAACAAACTTAGAAACTCTAGTTAGACTCAGAAAATTTTAAATATGTAACGATGGAAAGGAGCCCGTTTATCCAATAAAAAGCAAATGTGTTCAATCAAGTTATCTATTATTCATATCTATCATTTGATATGCGCATCAAAGCGTAGATAATTTCAAAGGGGGAATACTCGGAGGAATAGCAGATATCTTCAAATAAATCAGTTACCAACAAGATTTTGATGAGTTAACAAAAAGCACACCTTAAGTTTTGCTCGGCAGTCTTTCTCGAAACAATTGGAAGATGATGCTGGTTCTAGTTACGACCTATAACTAGTCTTTAATAGGGATTATTCAAGTTATTATCAGGTAAAAGTTACATATATTCCCGTAGATCCGCTTGAGGAATCCTTTACGTGGTCAATAGCACTGATCACTGAGTCAATATTGAAAATGTTCAATACAATGATTGTGTGACAAATCTGTCGAGCAATAATATTTATAAATAACACATTGATATCAATTGACATTTTTAACCTCGATACATGAGAAGTAAACTTCGATAAAACTGAAAGTTTTTAACTTATTCTTTTTAATGCTTAGTGGTAGATGTTTGAATGGCAATTTTTTTTTATTTTATATTATCAATATATTGAACTATGAATATTCTCACGAGTACAGACCACTTTATCAGAAAATTTTACAATCAGCCTTGCCAGGTCATAAATGTCGAGATCGCAAGGTAAAAAAAAAGGTAGATGGATGAAATTTCTGCACATACAGGGTGGGCCAATAGTGCGTGGACGGAAGATTGTGGGCTTACCAAAATATATTTTAGAAACCTGTCACTTGATCATGGTAGGGAATCTTGAGGGGTATAACGTAAAAATAATTTCACTTAAATTTTGACGCTAATACAGGGTGATTCATATCAAACTTGCATTTTTTAGAATGGAACTCCCTATATATTATTGCATATTTGGATTCCTTGGTCAATTCTAGTGTGAGTTTATGTATCATACATGGAACTTTAAATTAACCGTTTAGGCGCAAATCACCACTTTTGGTATAAGTAGGTGTCAGAAAAAAATTGAATATCGCAGGGATTATGAAACCTAGAAGGCCGCGACTTTGCGGTACGATCAAGCATGAAACGCGTCACCTAGATTAGATGGATAAACTTGAACTCTTTTTATAGTTGGAGAAATCAGTAGATTAATTAAGGAAACTGCAATCACAGATAACTTGATTTTTTCAAATGGAAATGCCTCTTTTGGTTTAAAGAATCAAATGTAAAATTTGATTACCTTTCTAACGATATAGCATTCTCGATATCAATCTTTTTTGGTTTTCATTTTATTTCAAATTTTCAGTCAAATCGGTGTTTTTCAATTTTCCTGCGTGCAAGCAACCTAGCAGGCCATGAAAAATAAACAAAAGTCCGTTAATATGGAAGAAAACAACTACCTTCGTAGAAAGATGCAAACGAACTAGAGTAGCGAGGAAAGATCATGAAAATTCCTCATGGCCTTCTAAGTTTTATAATCGCTGTGATATTCATTTTTTTCTGATACCTACTTATACCAAAAATGGTGATTTGCGCCTATACGGTTCGTTAAAAGTTCCATGTATGATACATAAAGTCACACTAGAATTCACCAAGGAATCCAAATATGCAATCATATATAGGGGGTTCCATTCAAAAAATGTAAGTTTGATATGAATCACCCTGTATAAACGTCAAAATTTAAGTGAAATTATTTTTACGTTGGTCCTCAAGGGTCCCTACCATGATCTAGTGACAGATTTTTGAAATATTTTTTAGTAAGCCCACAATCTTCCGTCCACGCACTATTGGCCCACCCTGTATAGTATATATAATTTTAGCAAAAAGGTCTATCTTGTTTTAGCTCCCCAAAATCCGGCTTTAAAAAAACCTTTTAAGTTCTCACAGCAGATGGAGTGCGAAAACTGTAGATCTGGCAACATTGCAATATTTAATTCACGAGATTGTATACGGTAGGAATGTTGGGAGATGGAAAAGTTGTCGAGACTAGATTTCGACAGACTGCATCATTTCGACGAGACGCATAAACTTGTACCTTATCATATCTGCTGATAGCAAACATCATGCTATCATTAAATTTGTCTGAAAATCACATTTAACATTTTACTAGCTTGACTGACTACACTATAGACTTTTATAAATATTTAAATTCACAACATTCAAAGTTTTCTCCGTCAACTTTGAAACGATTTCAAAAAATATACATATAATATCGAACAGATGTATATAATATCTTCAGAACGGTGTAACCTATACCAAAATATGCATTTCACGAAAAAACGTACGTTCTATTAACGTTAACTGGAAATGCATCTCTGACTGAGTCAGTTTTTTTTGTTTCGGAAGTGTTTTATTTTTGATCGATATCTAGGAAAAATAATTATTCTATAATTATTTGCGCTAAATATCCAGTACTATACATAAAAAGTACGACACTCCATATCTTTTTAGACAGAACATTTTTATTAAATTTAGGGTTCCTCATCATTTGGTGACATCAGCCGCCACACTATGGGAAATTGAACAATTTTTCAACATTTTTTATTTCTGAGATGAATTCCTTTTTTTAGGCAACAGATTTCGATTTAGGGTGCTGGAAAATAAGGAAAATGTCATTCTATACATAACCTTAAAGTTCACCCACACAATTATCGAAGAACTTTCTTTTAACATCTTAAATATTATATTCGATCTAGTTTAACCTGATGAGGGCTAAAGCACTAGAAACATGACGAATTTCTATAACTGATTAATTTCATGAACAGCATGATTCATCATATTTTTTGCATCCTGAATACACATACGAAATGTATCCACTATCGAAGATCTGGTTTTTTTGAAGATTCAACAATGCTCTGCTCAAGATTTAAGGGTGTCAAGTCATTCAAACCTGTCATTTGTGCTCATCAGGCAAAAATTGCCCTTATCATATTCGTACATCACTACGTCACTAGCTGAGGTAAACAATCGACAAAAAAATTAAAAAAGATCTGTTAGCGTAACCGTACTAAACAATTCGCCCTTTTTTGTTGTAAAATCGAAAGTGTTTTTATATGAAAGTAAAATCAGGTGGGCCACACACGTTTCAATCATCTTTACAACAAAACTTCAAACGTTGATTTATCTGTAACGTGTAACAAATGCGAATTTGAGAATAATTCCTTTTGATATCGGCTTCACATTCTGGAATCACAATTTATTATAAGATGCACGACAACGATGGTTCACAAATAATTTAACAAAAAATCCACTATATCAATAGTTAATGTGTGGCCGCCCTTATCATATTCCTACATCACCACGTCACTAGCTGAGGTGAAGAATCGACAAAAAATTAAAAAAGATGTTAGCGTAACCGTACTAAACGACCTTCGCCCTTTTTTTTGTTGTAAAGTGTGATTTCTTTCTTTGGGATTCGCCTTGGGACACGGTAATTATTATCAACCAATATCCTTATACTAGACGCGTGTGTGGGTTAATTTTGGGGCTAAAGTGTTTTTCCATATTTTTAGGGTTCTACATCAACTTAACTTTGATGAAAAAATGGCTGAAATGATATAATAATTATTTACTTCTCTCAGAGATAAACATTTGCAAAAATTGCTCAATTGCCCATAGTGAGCCACTTAATCTCAAATTTCATACGATTTAAAAAATAAAATAGGGAGCGCCATACTTTTATAGCATCAGGTCATCGTACTTTTACTGGTACGAGCACTTCACATCAACATCCGCAAAAAAAAAACTACAGCGCAAATCCAAGCGGGTGGGAACTTCAAACGCACACCATTCGCACCTCACAACTGTCTCACCTCTTCACTCGGATTTGTCGCCGTCCTCAAACTTGATCCTACTCTGTTTCGTCTTCACCGGACTTGTGTCTCTCGTCAGAGACTCCGGGTAGTACTTGTGGTAGAAGACACACCCTGAAATTATAAACAACAGTAAAAACAGAGGTTTTTGCTTGATAACCCGTGTGCTAACTAAATGGTCCATCAGCTTAGATTAAGGGTACGCGCACATAAATCAGCATCGGACGAACGCAATTGATGTTGGGTATATGTATAATATAATATAACCTTTCATTCAAAAATAGTGGTTTACCCACCGACTACTAAATCAAATTACCCGATACCAAAGATTACGGAATAAAATTCTGTAATCTTTGCCGATACATAGTCTGGACACAGCATAGTAAACAACCAGCAGAATATCTCTGAGGATTTCCTATATAAAAATGGTTCCCACAGAATTTGACAGGTGTGAAGTCTAGGTAGAGATGCGGAAATAAAAATATCGATACCGGTACAATTCGATATTTTGTAGCAAAGTATAGAGCTGTACACGCCAATGGAGGCGCGTTTGGTTCGTAATTATTTTCGATAGCGATACCAGCTTGGAATCGCTCAAAAAGTATCTAAGACAAAAATACTTGATATTAGTGCAGAAGTATTGATACATTTCAAGTATCGAAGTATCTTTAGCATCCCTACAAATAATCATCCAAAAGGGGGAATGCGCGTGCAATTGTCGCCAACCTGAGATATTCTGCTGATGTTTACTATGCTGCGGTCTCGACACCAATACAAGAAAGTCTGGGCAAAACCGAAAAGAAGAATAGACAAGCAGTAATCAGTGGCGAATAAAAAGATAGTAACAGAATTTTTCAACAAGTCGCTACAAATCGGTTTATTTTGTTACACTGCCGCTACGTCTCAACGTAATTAAAATGACGCTATTCTCGCGACAAGTTGCTATGAATGGCAACACTGTCTGCAGGCAGTACAGGTAGAAACCTGGAAAATGCCGACGGTGCTTCGGCAATCGCTGATCAGCATCGCACATACGTCGGTATCGGCACGCACGGCACGCATCGGCCGGCTTCATTTCTAGTTGCTATATTTTCGACGGATTTTGAAAATCCGATGCCTACCGTCCCGACGTATGTGCGATGGTCATTAAATTTAATAGAAAGTAACTTTTTCCGATCCGTACCGTCCGTCCGCCGATTTATGTGCGCGTACCTTAATGGGTGATCCAAATTTAGGGTGTCATTCTACTTTTCGAATAAAACGCAAACTATTTCGAACCTTTTGCGATCCTTTATTGTATTGCAAACATTGGCCTTTAGCATTTATACATGAAAGATAATATCGGGCAAATAACCTCCGCGACTCTTCTTGCAGTTTATAATTCTGCCATTAAAATTCCTTATAAAATTTTGGCAGACATGAGCTTGTAATTCACCAATTACACGCAGGATTTCGTCTTTGAACTCCGGAATCGTTTTGAGATTGTTGGAATAGACTTTTGCTTTCACGTAACCCCAAAGAAAGAAGTCCAATGGGGTTAGATCGCAAGATCTTGGCGGTCAATGAATATCACTTTTCAATGAAATCAAGCGATTGAGAAATTTTGATTTCAAAAAATCATTGGTTGGTGACTCTTCGCTCCATCTTGTTGAAACCACACGTTGTCAGTGTCCATGCCACCCAATATCGGCCACAAAAAGTTTTCCTACATCGCTTGGTAATTGACGCCACTCACGGTTACCGTTCTTCCAACCGGTTTTTCGAAGACGGCCCAATTACTCCTTGCGCTGAGAATCCACACCAAACAGTGACCCGTTGTGGATACGTCTGCACACGTCCTTGGATTTTCATCGCCCCAGATGCGGCAGTTTTGTCTGTTGACGTAGCCATTCAAATGAAAATGAGACTCGTCATTAAAAATGATTTTTTCGTAAAAACAATTGTCACTTGACAGCTGCTCCAAGATACAGTTAGCAAACGTTCGACGTCTTCCGTGATCATTTGGTAATAGTTCCTGCGTCAACTGAATTTTGTACGCAGGGAGACCCAAATCGTCTTTCAAAATTCGCCGCAGATCCATAAAAAACTGCTGTGAACGTTGGCGAATGGTGGTGGATGGATTGTCGGCGACACTCTCACGAATTGCTTCAATGTTTTCGTTTGAACGCACTGAATGCCGATGCGAAACATGTCGCAGGTCACAATGAATCAGTTGACTCGAACTTCTGCACCATTTTTCGTATAGCCTTCCCAGATGGTCTTCCAAATCGACCGTATTCACTTCGGAGTTGGTGAAATGTGGTTCTCACAGAACGCGAATTTTCGCTATTGACATTTTATATAAAACAGAAAAAGTCGTTGGAAACTAACATAGAATAAGAAAAAGAGATAGATAAATATGTTCTTCTCGAAAATGAAGGTAGTACCATGGCACTGTGGCACTACCTCACCAGCCGCCACTGAATAACCATCTTATTTGAGTATTTGCCTATCTATTCGCATTATTTGTCGTATTTGTGCAAATAAGGCAAACAACCCAAAAACAGGTTCTCCACGCATCTTCGTCACTTGACAAATCAGACAAAACACGAATACTCTACGTCAAGTGAAAAGTCGGCATTAAGGGTCTAGGGTATAGCGCGCGAAATTGAGAATCTAAGAAAAGACATTTTCCCGTGTTAGCGAGGAGGCGTGGCCGCCTGTTCCCTTTCTCCAGTGTGTGTGTCTAAGATGAGGGGAGATAAGTCCAAAAACCCAAAGGTAAGGTCAAAAGGTCCAAAGGTCACCATAAAAATGAATTCTGCATTTCCAAGCCCCTGACGTTACCTTTAAACTTACAGTAATGACTCAAACAGCAAATTGAAGAAGAAAGCTTGCGCTTGTGCAACTATTTAACCTATTTTTGATATCGTGTTTGGTTGTTAAATTACAGACATTTATAGAATGCATGATTTTGCATTGCGAGTTTTTTTGCACATTAAAAAACTTTTTTGAGAAAATCGAAAATAGTTGTCATTCATTAAGGTCTTAACTATCGCCTTCTGAAATATTATATATGTAGTTTGAAAATAGAGTGAGTTATGCGAGAAATTGTGAGTCCGTGTTTTACATGGCAAATACGTATGTATAAATGTGTGTATCCAGGCCCCTTAAATCTTTTCAAAAGCGAAAGATACGAACCTATGACGCATATGAGAGACAGGAAGAACTGGACCCCCAGCCAGACTATGATGTTGACCGCTTGCGTCCGCTCGAACAGCTCCTCGCCGTGTTTGATGCAGATCAACGACTCGGAGACCATGATGCAGCCGTAAACCCAACATTGAGTACCGACACGCTTGCAGGTGGTGTCCGTCACATAGCTGTAGTACTGTCGAACTGATGGGGCTACGAACAGTCCTAAACGGAAAAATATTCTTATTCGGTTTTTTACGTAAGCTCTCTCAAAAACGTTGCCAAAAGTTGTTTATACAAATGTAAGAATATTTGAGGAGCCTCTCGTAAAAAAATAGCTAAGCTAGAAAAAAGACCCGAAAAATTAGCGCTAGAAACCATCCTGATACCAGGTTAACGAGATACGAATGATCGAAACAGCGCTGTCGTAGCCTAGCAACATCGTCCCTGATGCAGGCACGTATTTGGAGGGGGGCCGGGGGGTCCGGACCCCCCCAGAAACGTTATAAAATGCTGTCTAAAAAATGGAATACACAAATTTGCGAGAACCTCCACCCCCCCTCTCTTTCATCTACTACTCTACTCTACCGCGGCGAGGATGGGAAACGTGTATGTTTTGGAAAAATCGTGTCAATCGCGGTGCAGGAATAATAAAAAAACTAAAAATATAAAAACAGCTCAAACCTTGTTCTTAGGCGTTTTAGGAGTTCCTGATAATGTTCTACGTTTTTTTTGGGTGGGGGTGAAATTGGGGTGGTTGGGGGGTGGGGATTCGTAAAACTGAAAGATTTGTTGTATTCATAATAGTTTGTACATTGACCTATGGACGAAATACGTACCGGCGTATTTTTTAAGTCCATGTGAACATTGCCTTGCCTACTACAGAAACCAAGAATTTTGTGATGTAATGTATTGCTTAATTTAGTTCTATGTATATTGCGTAAAGCAAAAATTATTAAATTGATTTTAATGAAATTTCGACACAGAATTGACTATCGTGGCGAGAGTGGAAAACACTCCACTTTCTGAAAAATGGTGTCAGTGGCGGCGCAACAATAGTTATTAAAAAACTAAAAATATAAAAACAGCTCATACTTGGCTTTTAGACGGTTTAGAGGCTCCTGATCGTTTCGCATCGTTCAGTTGAAGCATGCAGAATGAAAACTGTGGCGTCCTAGTTTCTAAGGAGGGATTCAACTATTTACGAGAGTTTTTGTGTTGCATGTTTTTTTGCGGGCGGGTGGACGATGATTTGGTTGCAAGGGGATTTCAGACTATAGCTTCATGCAATGGGAAAACAATAAAATGGTGTCATTATTATGTGTGGGAAGTACTGAGTCAATCAACTTGACTCCATTTTTTTATTTAACATCGAGAGACCTATTAATATAGAAACATGTTGACGTCACAGTTGTAACAAAAATTACACAGTATCGCCATAGCTATTCTTACGGACTCTATATACCAGGAGATAAACCCCTCAGTGCTTAATGCTTCCCAGTACTTAATTTGAACGCAGACAAGACACCCCCAACAACTACCTCCTCCCCTTCCACATAGAACTAGAACGACTGGTGGCGTCATCACAGGTCTAGACATTGATACTGAAAGTTTTGAAAAAGGGGTGATACACGTACGAGCAAGTACGCGTACTTATGGGTCGATGACCTTTTTCGCCTGTGTGTCACCGTAAGTACGCGTACTTTAAAACCGTCGCGCAAACCGCCGGCGATCCAACTGGTTTGAAATCTTGCTCGTAGCTTGTCTCGGCTCGTACTGCGAGCAGCGAGCCTCCACTTTATTTCGGCAGGCCATCGATGCGCAACGTTTGTTGTGTTTCAAGTTTGTTAAGAGTTTTGTTTATTTAGGAAAATTATCAAAATTAGTGATTTCAGCTTCACGTGTGTCACCGCGTGGAGTCGAGTAAGTTCGCGAACTTAAAAACCGCGTACTTAAAGTTCGTACGTGTGTCACCCCTTTAAAAGATTAGTTGTTTGAATAGTTGAACAAGTGTGAAGTGAAAATATAGCCGTTTTGATGTTTTAACGAAAAGCGTCCTGAGGAATACCTATGTTTTTTGAGCATTCCTAAAATATTACTTCATGATAAATAAAATCCACAGTCAGATTAGATTATGTTCAAACCTGCTAACATAGAACTGGAATAACAAGCGGTCAGGATAATGATTTGTTATTTCGAAAATTGAACAAATAGGGTGTGAAATGGCCAAAACCTTATTTGGATAATTTGTACAAAAATGAAAGGCCCTATCTCACAATCATGGGTAACCTTTGGTAGTCACTTAACTGAAAGATAGAAGTCAACCAGTAGTTATCATGGAGATCTGTTTCATAAAGAAAACCACTAAGCTTACTTATCGTCTATTTGACATCTTTGACATAAAATTTTTTTACGGATGGGTCTCGAAACACTGCCATAATTGTGTACCGTTCACACAGTCTAATAGCGTTTTCGACTTATTGCCCTAAAACTGCACCAATATGGACATTCGTCTTAATTCATCCAGTTTTTGTTTTTCTTTATAACTGAGCAGACCGCGTAGGCAAAGCCTAAATACCAGAGTACCGCGGCTGCTGTGAAAGGGTTATGTTAGGGGAAGTTTGCTAACGCGGGATTTGGATGGACCAATACCCGCATGCCCAATAAATACATCTCCTGGTAGCCCATTCCAAGCCTTGGATACGCTGGGAATGAATGTGCGGTTGTACCGCTCGGTTCTTGATGTATGTTTTCGACTTATCCGTTTATTTGTATTGACATTGCACTAAGTGCAAATTATCACCACGGATTCTTTGCGCTCGTGACGATTTCAGTGCATTTTTGATAGCTATCAAATATAAATTATAACCTATTTTATTTGTCAAAGAAAATAATTTGCAGAAGCGGGTTTTTGATACTATACATAGCAGCATGGATGATAGGTTACGGAAGAAAGTGATGTTGGATGAAGTGCTAACATCGTCAAAATACGAATGTTTGTTGAAGATGTTGTTCATAAGCTGATGGAAGACGAGGTGTAATACGATGTAAGTATTTAGTGTCGCAGAAATCATAATATGATATCATTTTTAGTCATGTTGATAAATTAAGACTTGATCAAACCAGACGGATTCAAACTATTCATATTAGAAAACCTCCACAGAACGAAATTGAGCTCTCAGGATGCAAATGATATAAAACTCTTATCATCAGTTAGCTGACAGAACAATTATTACTTCGACTGCACTTGAAATTTGGCGTATGTTCTACTTTCGTCAAACGAGACTGAGACTCAAAATTGTCACCGGATTTGTAATCAGCACCCTGAAATTATCCGAAATGCGAGGTTTCATCTCAATAGAAAGTTAAATAAAGAAGTTCGATTTTTTTAGATACACCCGCCCGCCCGAGAGATCCGAAATTTTTTATTTTCGTCAAACGAGACAGACTTAAAATTGTGACCGGATTTGTAATCAGCACCTTGAAATTATCCGAAATGCAAGGTTTCATCTCAATAGAAAGCTAAATAGAGAAGTTCGATTTTTTTAGATACACCCGCCCGCCCGAGAGATCTGAAATTTTTTATTTTCGTCAAACGAGACTGAGACTCAAAATTGCGACCAGATTTGTAATCAGCACGCACCTTGAAATTATCCGAAATGCGAGGTTTCATCTCAATAGAAAGCTAAATAAAGAAGTTCAATTTTTTTAGGTACACCCGCCCGCCCGAGAGACCTGAAATTTTTTATTTTCGTCAAACGAGACTGAGACTCAAAATTGCGACCGGATTTGTAATCAGCACTTTGAAATTATCCGAAATGCGAGGTTTCATCTCAATAGAAAGCTAAATAAAAAAATTCGATTTTTTAGGTACACCCGCCCGCCCGGGAGATCTGATATTTTTCGTTTTCGTCAAACGAGACAGACTCAAAATTGTGACCGGATTTGTAATCAGCACCTTGAAATTATCCGAAATGCAAGGTTTCATCTCAATAGAAAGCTAAATAAAGAAGTTCGATTTTTTTAGATACACCCGCCCGCCCGAGAGATCTGAAATTTTTTATTTTCGTCAAACGAGACTGAGACTCAAAATTGCGACCGGATTTGTAATCAGCACCTTGAAATTATCCGAAATGCGAGGTTTCATCTCAATAGAAAGCTAAATAAAGATGTTCGATTTTTTTAGGTACACCCGCCCGCCCGAGAGACCTGAAATTTTTTATTTTCGTCAAACGAGACTGAGACTCAAAATTGCGACCGGATTTGTAATCAGCACATTGAAATTATCCGAAATGCGAGGTTTCATTTCAATAGAAAGCTAAATAAAAAAGTTCGATTTTTTTAGGTACACCCGCCCGCCCGAGAGACCTGAAATTTTTTATTTTCGTCAAACGAGACTGAGACTCAAAATTGCGACCGGATTTGTAATCAGCACATTGAAATTATCCGAAATGCGAGGTTTCATCTCAATAGAAAGCTAAATAAAAAAGTTCGATTTTTTTAGGTACACCCGCCCGCCCGAGAGATCTGAAATTTTTCGTTTCCGTCAAACGAGACATACAACCCGTATGCACCGTAAGTCAATTGCGCGATTAGTTACGTAAACCTGGATTAGATTACTTGTTTACTATGCACCGCAAACTGACAATTTTGACACTGTTACTGTCAACACAATCTTGCGAACACAGCCTTGCCGTATCTCCAATCTGGATTAGCTAATCTCTTGACGGTGCATGGCTAGATGCCAAAGATTAGCAAAACGCGATTAGGGAACTAGGATTAGAATTGCCAAACGGTGCATACGGGTGTGAGACTCAAAATTGTGACCGGATTTGTAATCAGCACCTTGAAATTATCCGAAATGCGAGGTTTCATCTCAATAGAAGGCTAAATAAAGAAGTTCGATTTTTTTAGATACACCCGCAAGCCCGAGAGATCTGAAATTTTTTATTTTCGTCAAACGAGACAAGACTCAAAATTGCGACCGGATTTGTAATCAGCACCTTGAAATTATCCGAAATGCGAGGTTTCATCTCAATAGAAAGCTAAATAAACAAGTTCGATTTTTTTAGGTACACCCGCTCGCCCGAGAGATCTGAAATTTTTCGTTTTCGTCAAACGAGACTGAGACTCAAAATTGCGACCGGATTTGTAATCAGCACCTTGAAATTATCCGAAATGCGAGGATTCATCTCTCTTGTTAACAATACGTTTATCAATGGTTCTACTTAACAGTTTAGATTTGTTGCACTTCAGGGTACCAGACGAGTTTTCAATGTGCACTGAAGCAAACTCGGGGTTAAAATCGATGTTGTAAGTCGAAAACGCTATTACATTTGTTTTAATATTTTTTGATTTATATCATTTCAGACTAATCAAAATTCATGTTTTTATTCGTGGCGGCAGTTGGCCAGCCGAGGGGATTTTAGGTTAGGGCCATTATAACACGCGCATTTCAGTATGTTCAACTCCCAATCTTTGTTCATTGTAAGATTTGATACATATTTTTACATCGCCGTACATTGTAATAGGCGGTATTCATCTTTTTAAGTACTATGATGATATTTTCGAGTTTTAATTAAGAAGCATAAGTGACGCTTTATTTTTTGGAATGTAACGTGGCCAAGAGCCAGACTCCATTGCAGTCCCCACAATGTGCTGGTTGATTGTGCCAACGCGCAGACGCCATAAGGATAAGAAGAAGGAAGAAATATGTTTTTTTAACCTCCAAAGTGAGCTTATCTGTCATCGTTGGACCCCATCAAACGTCAAGATAAACCACACTTTATCCTTGAGTTGACTAAGGCCCGGTTTCGTAATGATTCACTAATGCGTTGATTACCAAATGTACCTATTAACTTAATCATTCCATTAAAGTGATGCGCGTTTCATAATGCATTTGGAAACGTCAATTAATTAACAGGCAATAAAATGTGGTTGGTACACCTGAAAGAAGGTTTTATGCCACATTTTGTGCTGCTTGAACGACATTATGACATTTCGCTTAACCGATAAAAGTGAATGTGTCAGATTGTGACATGAGTTTTCGTGCAATCCTATTAATATTATTATAGCTTTATTACTATTATTAGAAAGGTATGGAGTCGAAGCTACAAAAAGCAAAACGTGTGCGTGGTACGAACTTGACAAAAGAAGAGGAGCTGCTACTCATCCCTACAGTAGCAATATTCAAAAGCATTATACAGAATGCAAATTTACAGATAAAGTGGACAATCAGGAGAAGGTAGGTACCTGATGAGTGAGGATACAAATACAGATAGAGATGAATAAAGAAAAGATTATACAATTAGATGATACTTGCTTTTAATTGTGCTCAAAAGCAGCTATGGATCGATGTAATCTGTGAAATAAATTTTATAAACACTGATAAATGTGAACAACCACTGCCAACTCAATCTTAACTTAATAACATTCTGATATGTGTGTCAACTATTAAACGCCATACAAACATGTCAGATTTACAGGTTGATTTTTCAATGAATTCGCTTTAACTGGTCGAGGACGAGCCATTAGCCTATTGGACAATTTTGTCATTTTAATCTGTCAGTTAGCGATTATGAAAACCATTTATTTCCTAATTCTCGGATTAAACATAATGGGTGAATTAAGTTTGATTATGAAACCGAGTCTCAGTTGACTTTACTACTGGCTAATCAGAGCTTTTGGCGTAAACAACAGATTATGAAAGGGATTGTTTTCGCTAACCATTAGTTTTCTTATAACCACTAGTTAACTAACGATTGTAAAATGGCGTTAGAATCGTTTATCTCTACACCGACGCCATTTCCGCTTACCTATTATGATAAGGCGGGCAGTGACCAGCGGATGCGAAGCGGGCAATTCGAAGACATGTTTGAGGAAGAATGTATTGAGTTCTGACATCTGCCAAAACAGCACCAACTGGCAAAGCGCAAAGATGCGCATGTAAGAACACTTCGGATCCAACCACCGTACGGACGTCCAACTCTCCGGCGTAAATTGCAGCATAGCTCTTTTTATTTTGCCTGTTGTTGTATGGATATCCTTGATGCTCACCCATCTGGAATAACATTCATCCATCTTTATTTTATAAATAAACAGACATAAAAAGACCATGAGTGCTATTATAGTGTAACGTTTGTCTATATCCTATGTATAATATGTACAATTTTCTTGACACAAAAATCTTAGACAAGGAAAAAGAGAGGACGAAACGCGCGACTGACATTTCTGTTGCCAAATGGCACCAAAAAAACTAACAAAATTTACCTGTGATAAGTGATTCCTGGCTCCTTCCTGCTGTTGTGGCTTTTATAACCGTAATCTGCACACCCTACCATTATGCACACCACAGTATTTTACAATGATTGGTCTTTAAAACGCTAAATATCAGAAAAATATTTTGGTAGCTATTCATTTTCGGTAACAGCTAATGACAGCTAATTCATATAGCATCAAACGGGCATTCGGTATGCCCTCTCCCCTCTCTTTCCTTATCTAAGATTAAAATATTGGAAACTATATTGTTGTTTTTTTACATATCTGAACGATTTTTCAAAATAATTCACAATCGCAAATTTATATTTTTTTACCCTCAAACGGTGCCTATCATGATATATCGTCAATATTGCCTGAAAACATATATAAAATATAAAAAATGTATATTTGTTTTCTGTAATTCACAACTTGCATCTGTATTTGATTGCATTTTTCAAAGTGGGAGAAAATCGTAGTATTTGATGGAAATAAATCTAAATTGAGTATTTTTGAGAGAATAACGACTATATTTTTGATATTAGGCAATACCTTGTTATTTGCTGTAAATATATTCTCACGCTATTTTCACCCATACCCAAACACGATTTGAGAGACGACAGCGTCAAGAGCTGACAGCTTTAACTTAAATTTTAGAGAAGCTTATATTTTTCAGTAAACAATTAACAAAATTTGGGTGCTAGCGGAATTAGCAAAACTTTAATTTATTTTTTTTTTCAAACAAAATAAGTGCTTGCGATTGATGGTCTGATGTCTTATATTCCCTTTATAATTTTTTTTTTCTATGTATGTGCCGTCTCATACACCACTGACCCTACAAAGCATTTAATGTTGTTTTTCAGAAGAAACAGATGTAAACTCAACTTTTTTGTCTCTTGATGTTTCTTCGTTTCTCGCTTTGTTTTCGAGAAAAAAAAAAAAAAAAAAAAGTAAAAAAGTTCAAATAAACATGTGTTCATTGACTGACTGAATTTCAAGGTACAGGTTGTTAAAAAAATCTATTTTTTCCAAACTTTGACATCTTGCATCTTGGAAACCAGATTCATTAGGACACATTTTTATATGAACTTTACGACTTGAATTTGATTCAGAAAATATGCCCATGTCAATGAGAAGAAATTATTTGTTTTAATATTTTGTTTTAGATGGGTTGTGAAGTGCTTTTCATTTTTTCCTTGAAAACAAAGTACATATCATTGGCATGGCACCATTGAGATAAATTGCTAAGATCCTCCTGAAGTGCTAAAGAATTGTGTGGGGTGGTTATTTTTAGAAACAGCTTCAACTCTTTGACAAACAGAAGAAAAAGATTATGCTTAGAACGAGATAAAATGACATTGATAAAAATATCGAATAAATACTAGGGGGCCCAGGTGAGAACCCTGATGAATCAAACTAAAGAAATTAAGTCCTTTCATAAGAGATAGAACTTTATAAATGGTATAAGATGATTTATAATAATAAGAACAATAGTAGTCTTGCTATCCAAAATGTTATTGTAGTACTTGCCTGTATTCTCTCATTTCAAGTATTTTACATATCTTCAGTCCGCACCATATACCTAGGCCATTACATATCAGTACATCTAAGATAAGAGCATCCCACCAGCACTCAATGAAATTGGGAAGTAGATGAGCAAATGCTAGTTCAGTAAACTCCCACATCATGCTTATTGCCCATAAAATTCCCATATGTCTGCAAAAAAGAACAACATTGATAAACTCTAATTTAAGCATATGACCCATATTTCCAAATAATTTTAATCATCTAATTCCTCTTAAAATATTGCAGATTAAGAAAAAGTAATAAAACTTAATAATTGTGAATTCACTATGTTCAGAACCAAATAAGTTCACACATCTTTAGTACTATAAAGGTATGGTCCATTTCAACTATAAACCTGCCGGCATCTTCATATTTACATAGGTGCACAGTGTATGCATAATCAGCTGGTCAAATGCCATGCAAGTCCTCGTCAGTAGCGTGGATTAGATTGAGTAGGACTGGAAATAGCTCTTAGAATGTAATTTTTTACAGTTTTGAAGTTTGCAGCTATTTTTTGGAGATTATTTGTTTGCATTAGAAATTTTAGGGTCGGAAGATAAGTAAACATTTATAAACCGATTTCTAAACATTTTCATCAGTTGAGATGTCTTAACCTCAAAATTATCCCATTCTATTAATGTTTCATCACAAAGTATAGGCATTCTTGGATATTGGCAAAAAAAGAGTTTGTTAGGAGATTCAACTATATGTTATTGCTTACCTCATCAGAACAGCCTTGAACATCCACCCTAAGAAATGGCCTACAGCAAACACATCCATATGACTCCATATCCTTTCAACAGTAATGTCTGAACAATTAACACCATACTCTTTGTCCATATCAATGTGAAATTCTCTCAGTTTTGGATCAAACCAATAAAGGATATTCTTAACAGTCTCATACTTTTGAAATAGTATGAATAAACAGCCCAAGAGGTACAAAACGCTCATACCAAATACCATGCGCCAGATTGCTGGATGAGGCCTTGTAAATGGTCCATTAGGGAATGCTAAGATTGATATTATTAGGAAGAAAAAGCAACAACAGAGTATGCCAGCCCAAATATTGTTTTCCACATTACTTGTATCCCTGAAAATAAAATATTTATATTTTTCAATGTGTCTGAAAAAAAAATAAAATATAATTGGGAAACTGTTCATGCATCTAAATTTACAGAGGAGATAGGATGGTACTTAACATATTTTCAAATATCCTTATAGGGAGTTGTGAAATTTTATGCAATCTGGTAAATTAGTGGCATAATGAAATTTGTGTATCTCATTTTTTTACTGCAAAAAATGCCCCATTGAATAAAAAAAAGCTTTGTAAAGCTGATATCAGTATAATACATAATGCAATAATAGCATATATTTCTCAATGAATAAATGTAACAGCGAGTAGGTACGCATTTATTGTACAAATGTTTATACATATACAGGGTGTCCCACAACAATTAAGACAAGCAATATATTGGAACTGGGAGTAGTAGAGAATTATAATTTTATAATTATAATATAAACTAACAATTCCAACAAACTAGAACACTTGAGGTCTAGGGTGATTCATTCAAGAGCTACAGGTAATTAAAGGATTGTACCACTACAATTGATTATAACATGTACCCCTGCAGTTGAATTGTTTTGCTAGTGTTCGTTTCATTTGTCTCAATGGTAGTGGTACAATCCTTTAAGTACCTGTAGCTCTTGAATTTAGACTTAGACTTTAGACCCCAAGTGTGCTAGTTTGTTGGAAGTGTTTCATCTGGAGAAATATAGAAAGGCACTAATATAAATACCTTGTTGGATAACACAATAACAAGAAAAGACACAACATTTGCTCAAATTTACATCTCCAAAATTATAATTCTTTATTACTGCCCAGTTCTGATATATTGCTTGCCTTAATTGTCATGGGGATGCCCTGTATATTCTTGACAATTTTATAGTTCAACATTTTGTAGTGTCCTTCACATGCTCCATAATCTGATATTTTATTTGGCAATGTTTTATATTATAAAATGGGCAAGATGATGATGATAAGGAGTCTAATAGCATTTCTAAGATGAATGTATGCATTTTTTCAACCTTGCGTTCTTATTAATTAATGACCTTAACCTTATGAGATAACAAGACTTACCTAACAAACGCAAAATAAACAACGGCCCCAATTGAGGCTAAGAGAAGCGTAATCGTGTGTGGGTTGTAGAAAAATTGTACAGAGATATCATCAACTGGTTTCTCGTTTATGGTGCTGAAACTATCCAGTCGCTGTCTTAACGCTGTAGCCCTTGAATGTCCGGGATTCTTGTTCATCTTTAAAAATTATTTCCAAAGTTTCTGTTAAGTAGCATCTACTCGTTTTCAATAAAAGTTTTGATGAATCACTAATACACGTGTATATACAAGTTTACCATGCCGCTAGGCAACGAATTAACCTTTTATCATTGATCAATTACAACCACTGATAAAAATAAATTTAAACATTTCAAAACTCATCACTACTCTTCAGAAATCACATCACATAGAACAGGAGAATCACAGATCACAGAATTCATTAGGCTTCATAGAATGAATAATTGTAGATTTGTTTTCATAGAAAGTGTGGAAAAGACAGCCTTTCCAAAGTGTCGTTGAAGACATGGCCGACTCTACTCACTAGGCCGGAGTATTGAAATATGGCAATACTGAATAGCAGGCCGAGCTGGGCCGAGCTTTTTCTTTGTTTTAAAGTCATTAGTGTAATCTTCCAAAGTAAGAAAGAAGATTGGAAGGTGATTTTTAATGTATTTTTAATTATTTGCCTGCACAAACGAAACTATAAAGATAAAAATATGACTGCAAAGTGTGTAGTACTAGGTTGCGCTAGCAATTATGCTTCCAATAAAGGACACATTAGGGTGTTCAATTTTCCTCAAGACGAGCATTTCAAACAAAAATGGCTGAAAGGTATTCCCCTTAAGGGCTGGTTATATTTATAAGAATAAAGACAATAATTTACAAACATTTCCAAGGATAAGACCTATTTTAAAGCACAATGTGGTACCTACAATGTTTTCTGGACCTTCGAAATATCACAGAAAAGTACAGTTCTAATAACACATCTGGGCACACCTACTAAAAGATTTGATAGCGAAGGGGAATCAAGACCAGCAAGAATGGCTTCAAAGTGACCTAATAGTGAATTTTTCCAGCTTAAGTGAAAATTTACATAGTAAATTGAGTGTTCGTTTAAGTGGAAGTGGCAGCAGGACACAGGTTGCGTTTATTTTTATTTCGTAGTGTTTGACTACGATGAACCAGACATCAGATGTAGGTGGTATTAGTATCAATGAATATAGACATTCCTTTAAATCAATAAATCATAATTTGTTGGCGATTTGAGTTAGATTTCACCACTGTCATTAAGAATATCCTGTTGGTCTCAAATAGAAAATATTTTGACACACTATTTTCAAATAGGTTTTCTGTTGATTCAATGTTAAAACCTTTTCTATGTCCAGCCAAAGAAAGTTTACTATTTTGTGAGAGAGAATAAGTTGCCATTTTTACCACCATCCTAAATGTTCCTCAAAACTTTACAGTTCTTTAAAAATTGCACTGACAGAAAATACGCCTTACATTAAAACTGTTGCAGAGGGCTTATTATTCTCGGCGGAGAAGTATATTGTTTTACAAATTGATGAAATATCAGCCTGTATAAATGTTCTTGTCATTTCAAAAATTATAGGTAGAACATGAAGGACAAAATTATTGGATAGGTAAATTAAATACATACAGCTTATAGTTCGTAGGCGTAACCCTTCCATCAGAGTATACAGCTCAAATTACAGTCCTTATTAACAATAGGTAAATGGTATTGTTAAAATTTTGATTTCAGGCCAATAAGTATAAAAGTAAGTCTTTGGGCAATTGCACAAAGCAGTTTTAATGAAAATTGCAAAAGAATACACCAATATACATATAGACGAGTTTGTTTTAGACACATTTGTTCATGTAATTAACCCCAAACTGATGAAATTCTGCTCGAATTAATATTTTTAATGTAGCAAATATTTTTATTAATAATTACACTGAAACAGTCCAAGACAAAATACAGACTGACAAAACTAAAAAGAGGAAATCTAATGGAGATAAGAAATGTCCAATAGAAGGGAAAATCTCTAAATCTAAATACATGTACATTTTTGAACTGATACTATTGGCATTTTTCACCATTCTTATTTTTTCAAAAAGTATTTTTCTTAATTTATCAACCGAGATGAACTCCAATACATATAAAATGTAATAATTATTCTGAAACTATAAAACAATTTAAATTTTCCGCGAAATGCCCGCCGTTCGGCCCACGGTAACCGGCCCACTATTTCACAGCTAAGCGACGTTGCCACATCTAAAGCTCCGGCCTAGTGTAGAGTCGGCCATGTTGAAGAGGACCAAACAACGACGGACCAAACTTGCGTAGGGGGAGGTACACGGTACACGGAGTTCTATGATGGTCTGTGTTAAACAGTGTTAAATCATCTAAACGAGGTTACGACCTGACATAAGGCAATAAGAAAAGCTGGTGTCATCTATCCGAAACTACCAATACTATTATTCCATGGCACTCAATCGTTTAATCGACAAGCAGCGATCTATTAAAGACGAAGTCTCCCAGACACTTACTTCGCCAAGTACGCGATAGATGGCAGAACCACCAATTACTGAAAAATGCTTGATACAGCGTTAAGGTGCTCGCCCACTGGAGACTTTCTATTAGCCGAGGTAGGGCGACTCTGCGCGAATTGTAAATGTTTAAAATCAGAACAAACTGTTATAAATCGATAAATGGTCTGAATTTAGAAAAAATAACATTTGTGATTTAATTTGGGTGAACGCAATAAACCGAGGTAGGTTCATCGACATTCTGGATGAGCAGATAAAGCGTGTGTTTTTGTAAAACTTGTGTTCATGGTGTTGGGAGATTTTTGTTTCAACTTTAATGTCACTTAATGTAGGTACCAAGCGATGGAAGAAAAATAAAAGATAGATTTATATTTATAGTACCTAATATGATTTTTTCTTGGAATCACAATACCAAATGGCACTTATTTATTCGTAATCTAGGTTATTCTAACATTATATAACGTATAATCTAAAGCTTCATCTTCTGCATAAATAGCTAGGCTAGGCTTTAGCAGCTTTTTTCCGTTATGGACATACCCAAATATCAAATAATTTTTTAGTTAGACTGAGCTAAAACTTTTGAGGTTATTCAAAAGATCAGCCAATTTTGAGCAAAAACCTATTCGGTTTTTTTTTAAATAAAAAAGAATACATGAATTATTTACGGTCTGCATGGCACTGATATGATGTATAATATGGTGTGCAATATAAATAAATGAATATCTAGTGTCTGTCCTAAAACCCAGCATTGTCGCTATATTGAACACGCAATAATTACAATTACATTGACATCTTATTTGCAGGGCCGCCGTAAGCGGGCGTGCAAAGCGTGCACCGCACAAGGGCGGCACGCCCAGGGGGCGGCAAATCGAGCGACTCATCACGTACTACCTAGTTCAGGTCATTGTCATAATACCCACCTTAAGAAAATACATACATTCATAGTTTGGAAAAAAAACTAAAAAAAAGTATCTTTTAAACTAAGATGCAATACCAAACCTTGTCTTTCTTTAAAAAATAATTTGGTTCGATATTTTAAACAAAATTAATGATCAACGCAAAATGATGCAGAGCCCCACAATTAATTCTCAAATCTGCATTATTTTATTAAATGGGTTGAAAATCAAAGAATATAGCACGAGTCAACACTTCGAAACGGTGTTAGCAGAAGATTCCAAAGCCGTCCACGTCGAAACAGATTTTCTCCCAATAAATACAATTCGTCCAAGAAAAAAAAATGTAGTCAAGTTGATTGACTAAGGACTTCCCACACATAACGGTAATACCGTTTTATTACTTCCCATTGCATAAAGCTATAGTCTGAGATCCCCTTGCAATCAAATCATTGCCCGCTCGCCCGCAAAAATAGAAGATTTCGTAAATGTAAAGGCAAAAACAGTTAAATTTTTGCAGATAGCGAAATATAAGTACCTAAGTATATAGTTTTACAGTAAACCAAAATAATGCGTAGCTAATTCATTTTTGAAATACATGTCTTATCTTCGTTAAGTTGTTTTTTCCCCACCATAATGAGAAAAGATTAATTACCTTTTTTTTGACAAAACTCAGAGTAGTTAAGTAGTTTCAGGGCGGCATAATCGGCATTGCACGCGGGCGACGAAACAGTTAGCGGCGGGCCTGCTTATTTGATGAGCTTGATAAGGGTAATAAATGTGTAGGAATGTTTTATGGATCTGAGCAAAGCTTTTGATTTAGTTGACCTTGGACTACTACCAAAAAAAACTTGAAATATATGGTGCACTTCCCCTTAAATGATTTGAAGACTATTTGGCTAACAGAAAATAATATATGTTGAAGTTGAGTCTGTGAAATCAAAACTTAAAACTGATATAGGCATATCACAAGGTTCAATTCTTGACCCTCTCTTATAAATCATTTGTAAATAACTTCTATAGTGATAAATTTGTCAATGATACGTCATCAATTTATTGACGGACAAGAGCTGGCTTGCAATATCAACAGCAACGATGAGCGAACTACGGAGTGTTGAGCAGTGGCTTATTGATAACAGCCTTGTCATCAAAGCAAAATAACTTTGTTAAATTTTGAATGTAAACAAAGCACGTCTAAGTATCGTCGGACCTCTTAGTGAGTGAATATCACAGGTGGCGACAGCTAAATTTCTAGGAGTTCTTATTATGGTCAACTGTAAGTTGATGGCACATGTTGACACTCTGCAAAAAACTGGCAGCAGTATCGTATTGCATCAGGTAGTTACGCTTCATAATTGATAAAGATGTTCTGTTGACTTACTACTATGTATTTTTTCAGTCAATTCTATCGTATGGTATAACCGCTTGGGAAGGACGTACTAAAGCAAGGAGAATCTTTATTGTGCAAAAGAGGGAGTTTTCTAAGTTAGGTATCACGACTCAGCCAGCAATATACATATATTTTGTGTGTGAAGCTAGATATCGACAACTTCTGCGGGCTTAACTATCACAACAACTACTCAACACGAAATGGTAACACATTAATTGTTCCTTTTCATGGACTTGCTAACACAGAAGATAGTCCAAATCTTTTGGCAATCAAATGATATAACAGATTACCTACCTAACTGTTTGCTGTGGGTATTCTGAACGCAATTTAATTTTTTAATAACTTTTTTATATACACGTGTAAAAGCTTTAAATTTTTCTGTTTTTTTATGATATATACGAAATTTTTGTACGAAATTTAAGAGTTTTATGACGTTTTTAATTATTTTACATAATTATTATCATGTTATTTGAAGACATTTTAATTCACATTGTCACCCAATAATCGAGTCACCTTCCCTCAAGCTTTTGGGGATCAAAATCAACAATAACACGTTCTGGCACGACCACGTCGTCGGTATTGCTAAAACGGGATCCCAGAAGCTTGGAGTTTTGCTCCGCTGTAGGAGGTTGTATACGCCAGAGCAACTACTGCTGCTCTACAAGGCACAGATCCTACCATCGTTGGACTATTGTTTCTATGTGTGGGAATGCGCTCCGAAGCACTCTCTAAAGCTTCTGGACACTACTCAGAAGAGAGAAATTAGACTAATCGATACGCCTAACCTCACAAAGGACCTTCACAGCCTGGAACATCGAAGAAGGGTGACTGATCTGTCCCTGTTTCACAGATTATATCACGGAAGACGTTCGAGTGTGCTCGACACACCAAGGCCGTCCGAACGAGGAACACTAGAGAGTCTCTGTGAGCTCATGCTTACCAGGTCGAGGTCCCTACTCCCCGAGCCAGTATCCTCAAACATTCCTTTTTTTGGAGAATTTCGACACCGTGGAATGACCTACCGGGAACCTTATTTCCCGACGGCTACCACCTGCAGCGTTTCAAATCTAACGTGAACCGATACTTATCCTCTCGCAGCGCTTCTACAGCGCCATAGGATTTCAGCCTTTGCGGGAGGCTGACCATAAAAAAATTGTAACTCTGATAAAGAAGTTCACTCACTCCAACTCATTCACCTAGATGGGCCATCAGTTTGGACGACTCGTTCACAAACGACGGAATGACACACCGCTAGTCTCATGGCACACCTTGGAGTAGCAATGACGCAAGCGACGTAAACCTCCCTTTAAGGCGTGTCGCGGTAGCGCGCTGGCGTGTTTATATCGGGTACGTGCGATAATAAGGTGTTTTACATGTTTATTGGGGTGAAATGGAAGCTATTTAAAGTGTCCCCAGGCGACAGGCTGTTGGTTGCTGTTACAACACCGCCACCTAACTGGATTGTATCCGGGGAGCCCATTCTATCACGTACAGAGGCGTGCTCACACAGATCCATCAAACGACAGATTTTGTAATATCACTCACTATATTTATCCAGTTCTACTACAGTGACTGGCCGTTGTCAACTCAGGAAACCTCTCCACATTATGGGGTTAAGTGACACATCGATATGTAGTATGTGTGATGTGTGAAGGCGAAGACCAAACTGTGGAGCACTCCATATGTGAGTGCCCAGAGAGAGTGTGCGTTCGGAGAGTCTTGGCCTACATATGCCCACATAATTATGAGAGATGCCGTCAAGCGACTTGTCCACCTTCCTAAAATTGGCAGGATGGACCATGACCTGAGGAAACAATTCCCCGGAAGGATGCACAATGGGCCAGTTGCGGCCTATAAGTGCAGTGGAACTACTCACCCTCCCCGCTCTACAGATACCTACGGATATCCAGTTCTATCCCCAAAACTAATAATAATGCTTTAAACTTTAAAGTATCTAAGATACTTTCCGCGGATTAATACTTGATTTGCAGTATATTAGACAGTTGAGTATCGTAGACACTTGCAGTATTTTGGATAGTTCAAAAAGATTTTTTTCATAGTCACAATGTCTTAACAGACATGTTGTGAACTAGTAAAAAGCATTCGGATCTAGAGTACTGGCGACACGAATATTATCAATAGTTTTGAGAACTGTAGCTCGCTATCGTTCGCGATTTACCGTCAGTTCAGTGGAGCTCTTGATACTCATATCCAGCAACTGTTTCGTCGTATCTACCCAGCGTGTAGGGGAACGGCCACGGCGCCGCCCACTCGAAGCATGATCCTGAACTACAAGTTTCTCCATATTATCGCTTCTGTGTATATGTCCGAAGAATGTAAGCATTTTCGTCGACACAATGGAGGATAGTCTCTTTGGATTACCGAGCTCATCCACTACGGAAACGTTAGTCCGATGGGCGGTATAAGGAACTCTCAGCATTCTCCTCCAAGTCCACATTTCAAAAGCATCTATGCGAGCTCGATCTGCCTTATTAACAGTCCAGGTTTCCAAGGCTTACAAAAATATGGAAAACACAAGAGACTGAACCAGCGACATTTTGGTAGCTTTATTGATGTTATGGTCACGCCATATTTTAGTAAGCTTTGTCATGGCCACACGTGCCTGTTGAATGCGCCGTCGAATCTCATTTTCCCATCTACCCGAATTGTCGATCAAAGAACCGAGGTACACAGAACTTTGAACTACTTCACAACGGCCTACTGACTTTATTGCTCGATGATTATCGTGCTCTCTATCTACGATCATAAACTTGGTCTTGTAGTTAATACCAAGACTATACGCTGCACTGTGTCGTTCTAAGATGTTTAATAGAGCTACGTTCTTCCTGAGAAGCAGCAATAAGGGCTGTATCGTCAGCAAATCTCAAGTTGGATATCTTGCTTCCGCCAATAGTTATACCAGTTGTCCAATACCTGTCTCATTACAAATTCAGAGTAAATGTTAAATAACATCGGAGATAATACACATCCCTGACGAACTCCTTTTCTGGTTGCAGTTTGACCAGACAGGTTACCATCAATTCTTACACGAGCCGAATTTGACTCATAGAGTTGCTGTATGAGAAACACTAGGTGATAAGGAACTCCCATAGAGATGAGGATTTCCCACAGTTTCGGTCACTTTATGTTATCAAATGCCTTAGAATATTCCACAAAGCAGAAAAAAAACCAGAAAATAATGTTTTCTGGCTTTTTCAATAATTTGTCTTAAGTTTAAGATCTGTTCACGCGTACTTCGTCCTTTCACGAAACCTGCCTGCACCTGAGAAATTTGCCAGCCAATAAAATCCTCCAAACAAGATTGTAAAATATATAGTAGAACCTTACTTGCATGAGAGATTAACGAAAGTAGGCGATAATTATCTGGATTTGTTGGAAATCCCTTTTTAAAAGATACTTTTCTAAAAAAGTGCTTTTTAGATATATATTTTCAAAAGTAGACGCATCTGCTCTAGCCCTTCTTTCAGTGCATGACAATACACTCCGATGGATTTTGATTCATCATTCAGACCACAGAGTTAACATCTCTCAGACTCCATTTACCTACATGGCACCTCCAAAAAGCTGTACAAGTGTAAAAAAGCATGTTTTTTTGTTAAGGGGCCTGGATACACAAATTTATACATATGTATTTGTTGGCATGTAAAACAGGGATTCCCACTTCAAACAGAATTCACTTGTTTTTCAAACTTCATACACAGTATTTCAGAAGGTGATAGTTAAGACCTTAATGAATGACGTCTCAGAGCAATTTATTCAAAAAAGTTTTTCAGTGTGCAAAAAAACTCGCAATGCAAAATCATACGTTCTTCAAATGTTTGTAATCCAACAGCCAAACACGATATCAAAACAAGGCCACCGCAGTGGCATAGCGCAGGGTTTCTTCTCCAATTTGCTCTGTGAATCATTACTGTAAGTTTAAAGGTAACTTTAGGAGTTTATAAATGCGAAATTTATTTTTATGGACCTTTGGACCTTACCTTTGGACTTTTGGACTGATCTACCCTCATTTTAGACACACATACTGGAGAAAGGAAATCAGGTGGCCACGCCTTCTCGCCACGCCACGACAATACACGTATGTTCTTGGATATTCAATTTCGAGCGCTATACCCTAGACCCTAGACCCTTAATACCAAAACTCTGATATTTGTTGCAAACGTGGCGAGAGACTAGTTGGCTGTGTAAAGATGCACTCTAGAAGTGTAGAAGACGATAGCCCTAGTTTATGCATTTAACTCCCGGTTAACGGGGTGGAATTCTAGGTCAACGAGAACGTGGTGACTCTTTCATAACATCGCTTCGAGATAGATCCACTCGAGCTGTTACTGATGCTTGGTTTGCTGCTATAAGAAAGCGTCTCCGAATCCGCACGGTGTATCACCGATTGCATGAAATGGACTTAAGGGTCTAGGGTATACCGCGCGAAATTGAGTATCCAAAAAAAGACGTATTCCTGTGCTAGCGAGGAGGCGTGGCCGCCTGTTTCCTTTCTCCAGTGTGTGTCTAAGATGAGGGGAGATAAGTCCAAAAATCCAAAGGTAAGGTCAAAATGTCCAAAGGTAAGGTCCAAAAGTCACCAAAAAGAATTTCGCATTTCTAAGCTCCTGACGTTACCTTTAAGCTTACAGTAATGACTCAATGAGCAGACTGAAGAAGAGTGTTTCGTGTTTGGTTGTTAAATTACAGGCATTTATAGAATGTATGATTTTGCATTGCGAGTTTTTTTGCACATTAAAAAACTTTTTTGAGAAAATCGAAAATAGTTGTCATTAAGGTCTTAACTATCGCCTTCTGAAATATTATATATGTAGTTTGAAAATAGAGTGAGTTATGCGAGAAATTGTGATTCCGTGTCTTACATGGCAAATACGTATGTATAAATGTGTATATCCAGGCCCTTTAAGATAATATCGTTCGCATCCAGTGCTTTCACAGCAAATCATTTGAAATACGTTCTAAGATGGATGGCAGAAGTTCCTTAACTCGCACACACCTCTGTCAAGAACGCCCCTGTGTACTTTCGGTTACCGGTGTAACCTCAGCGGGACTTTTAATGCACAATTAAAATACTGTTTCCCTAATCTAACTTGCTTAACAACATTGTTCCGAACGCGGCTGATTCAATTATCTGAAACGGAAACTCCAATAAGGAGCCGGCTACCTTTGCATTTCAATGCGCGATTCCCGCCCCTACCCTAAACTCCCCCCCGGAGCCGTAAATTAGGGAGATCCGCGTTTAACCGGGAAAACAGGATGTAGGGGGGTTCGCGCGAAAAAGGTTAACCCAAGGATGTTCGCTTACGAGAGTTCAATCACAATAGGTATCTACCCTCAAAAATTCAAAACTTCATTTCAGAAAGTTATTAACGGTTAAAAATCAGAACTTACACGTAAGTCCTTATGACAGATTAGCATTTTTTGTTTGTATTCACAGGCAGAATGAACATATTTTAAGAGTAGATACAAAAATAAGTAATGTTCAATAATATTCTTTGAAATATGTCTTCTATTCCTTCTAATATTGCATTAAAAAATAGGGTTGACGATCTTTTAAATGAGTTATTTATTATTTTAGTCCTGATAGCTAAAACTGTTTCAGAAATTAAGAGAGCTAAAAAATGGCAACAGCGTGCTGTTTTTTCTAATCCACAGCCATGCACGTATTTGGGGGATCCAAGCGGACCGGACCCTCCTTCCCTCCCGAAACATTATATACTGCTGTCCAAAAAATCTAATCCGCAGATATGCACCCCCCCTCCCGACGAGAGTAAATTTAAAAGGTGGAAACACTAATCTGGACTCCTCTTAAGGGTCCGGAACCCCCCCTCCCGGAACGTTATAGATATAATCCCGTAATCCGCAACTATGAAAAGTACATCCCCCCCCCGACGAGAAAAAAATTGAAAAGGTGGCAACCCTAATCTGGACCCCCCAAAGCCAAATCCTGGATACGTGCTCACAACCTTCTCACTCTCTTCACAAAAAGCCACAGTGACAGTGACGTAAGTGAAAAAAAAAGACGTAAAAAATTTATGACCGAGCCTATTCAACCATTCTAAATCTCAGTTCGCAGATGAACTAGAAGAACATAAAAGGAGTACACAGTGCTCAAGTTTCTATACAACACAAGGAACATAACAATAATTGTAAGAGGAAAATAAAGGAATCTGCTTATATAATGTTGAATAAACATTTTATTTCTAATTCATCAGTGGCCTGTGACTCAGTATAGTTGGATATCCTTCAGAAAAAATAAAGTAGAAAATGATCGGGGACCCCTAAAACGCCTAAAAACGAAGTTTCAGCAATATTTATTTTTTTTTGTTTTTTGCTAATTACTTCGCCGCCTATGCAACGATTTTCAAATATATAGGAACATTACCTACTGACCCCACAGCATACCGCTGCCCAAATTTCATCACAATCGATGCAGCGCCAGCGGTTGCTGAGATTACGAGGCTAGAAAAGAGCGACAGACAGACAGACAGACGGACGGAAATGAGTGACGTGGATTTTCGTTATGTAGACATCATAAAACGCCCAAAAATTGTATTATATAAAAATCGAAAATTTTCGCGATCACAGTACTCCCCTCACCTTTCGGTGTGGGAAGTAAAAATCTGAACGAATTTCTCCAAACCAAAGAATCGGCCATAAGTTTTTCTATACTGACATATTATTGGCTCTTATTTTGGACTAACTATCAAAATCATTGACAAGTCCGCAAAAAACCAAAGGCTATCTTCTGGCGTAACTGTGAAATAATATCGGCTATTCAAAATTAACTTGTTTTCAAACCTTTTGTACTTTGATAAAAGCTACAAAGGTGGCCGAAACGTTAGAAAAGAAGTTTATCCAACAACATAACTATATATAGTGTTATTGATGGGGCAGTATGGGGCGATGGTTGAAAAATTGACTAGTACCATCATATCTGTTTTACCCTAACTCTGCTATGTAAGCATGCTTCTCTGTAACATACTACTGAACCACTTTTTTGATTTATAACTTTATTTTTCCATTGTATACCACCCCACCCCACTTTTGTATTAACTAGTAGCAACGAACTCATCCCAAGAAAACTGTCTATAATCTATCGAGGGTTTGTAAAACCGCGAAAACAAATTGTGTTTATCCCCGACCAAGCTGGTGGCTCTTAAAGCAATTCAAAGATGCTTTGAGCGCGCTCGGCGCTGGTCCATAAACGCTTTATGGCTAATTGCCATTGGTTTATGGCTCAATATGGCTGCCGCTCCAGTTTAAACTTGATTGGTCCCGTGGGACGCGGGTCGTAAACCGATTTCTGGCGACACTCAAAACGGCTACCGACGGCTAGTACCCTAATAAAATTTAATTGATTTTTCAAGATTTGTGAGCTTTCTTTTGATATAACTTTATACAATTTCTGTTGATAATAATCATCATCTCGGAGAATTATCACTGATAGAGTTGCACGGCCTTGTATTCTATATTCTCTATCACAGCATATATAGTAAACAACCAGCACAATAACTCAGGTTGGCGGCAATTACACGCGCGTCCCACGTTTGGATGATTTTTTTGTAGGGATGCTAACGATACTTCGGTACTTGTACTGTGCTGGTTGTTTACTATGCTGTGGTCCATATTCTTTGGATTTGATATCGGGTAGAATTTGCGTTTTTGCTGTTACAAGCATTGAACTGTTGTAGAACAGCCGATTCTCTGAGCTTGATCCCGCTGAGGTAAAAATAAAGACCTCTGATTTTCCTTATTATTGTTATTTTATTACGATTGCCCCAATTTTCATACGCTTTTGTTTTCTGATAAGTAATCGCAATATCTCTGCCACTGAAGGAAGGTGGCGGCTGTTTATCTTGTCAATGTTTAGAAAGACGATTCATGAATGAATGGAAAGGTCTATGTTTTTTGTTCGTCGTCGGGTAACAACAGAATAACAACAGAGTAACGACTGAACATAGAGGTGGTAAACAAACGACTCCAGCATGGCGTGCTCAAAGCCATCATCTTTTGACACTTCAGCCTCCAAACATTGCCAACTAACCTGAAAATTCTTCCAATGCAACCTATGTTACAAACACTGCACTTTTTGAGTCCCATCTCGAAAAACTGTTAAACTACACTCGAATAATAGCACAGCAAGTCCGTGAAGCTTCACTACAGTTACCAACAAATAGCGAATTCACAAACAAAGCAAATATTTGACAGTCGAGGTTCTACCGTAAATAAGTCGCATGAAAATTATATCGGCGTTGCCAGCTCCTCAAAATTTATGTAAGACTTCAGAATTTGCGTTCATGATGAAGAAATGTGCAGTAACGCAGTAGAGGTCAACATATCTATTGATTTTGCTGTAATCATTCCTGAACCATCAAAATACCGTATTTTTAACGTAGAATGAAGTATTTCTGAAACATTTCTGGATACTATACAATTAAGACGATAGTAAATAGATGATTGCCGTATCTGGTGGTCAATATGACAACGTAAGAAAAGATGCCGGCCTATAATTAGTTGTTAACTACCTCTATGTTCAGTTGTTACTCTGAGGTGGTAGGTAGGTTTTACGTGTATTGTTTACGGCAACGGATTCCTAAATTTCTTGTGCTTGAATTTGTATGCTGTTTGAGTGATATTTTGTAAATATTATTATATCTATATGAAACAATAGTGAGAACGTTTTAAGTGTGCAAAATGAGTATCGGTAGTCCATATTCTTTGGATGTGACATCGGGTTATTTGAGGCTATATTTATGGGTACATTGGCGTAGAATTTGCGTTTTTGCTGTTACAAGTATTGAACTGTTGTAGAACAGCCGATTCTCTGAGCTTGATTCCGCTGGGGTAAAAATAAAGACCTCTGATTATCCTTATCATTGTTATTTTATAATTACCAGCTTCGATTGTCCCAATTTTCCTTTATGGTCGGCCTCCCGCAAAGGCTGAAAGCCTAAGGCGCTGTAGAAGCGCTGCGAGAGGATAGGTGTCGGTTCACGTTAGATTTGAAACGCTGCAGGTTGTAGCCGTCGGGAAACAAATTCCCCGGCAGCTGATTCCACAGCGTCGAAGTTCTCCAAAAGAAGGAATGCTGGAGGAGACTGGTTCGGGGAGTAAGGACCTAGACCTGGTAAGGATGAGCTCGCAGAGCTTCTCTAGTGTTCCTGATTCGGACGGCCTGTGGTGTTATTATCTGGGAGAGCTCACTCGAACATCTTCCGTGATAGAATCTCTAAAACAGGGATAGGTCCAGGCTGTGGAGGTCCTTTGTGAGGTTAGGCGTATCGATTAATTGCTCTTTTCTGGATAGTGTCCAGAAGCTTTAGAGAGTGTTTGGGAGCGCATCCCCACACATGAGAGCAATACTCCAGCGATGGTCGGATCTGTGCCTTTTAGAGCCTCAGCAGTGGCTCTGGTGTATACAACTTCCTACAGCGGAACAAAACTCCAAGCTTCTGGGATGCCGTTTTAGCAATACTGACGACGTGGTCGTGCCAGGACATGTTATTGTTGATGTTGATTCCCAAAAGCTCGACGGAAGGTGATTCGACTATGGGGTGACCCTCCATTTTCACGGTTGGTAAGCCATCGTGAAACTTCTTTGTAAGTGTTGTTGCCTGAGTTTTTTGTACGCTGAACTGTACTTTATTTGCTAATCCTCACTCGACAATTGTTTGGATATCTGCGTTGATCTGTGAGGCATGTTGCTGTCGCTGACGTACCGTCTCCTGGGATGATAGTGGCTTGCCTGGTTCCATGCACGACACTAATATACTGTCATCTGCGAAGCTGTAGATTGGATTGGATGTTATTTCCAGCAGCTCGTTGATGTACAGCAGAAACAGTGTAGGGGATAGGACGGATCCCTGAGGAACACCGGCGTTTATTGAAAATACGTCTGATGGACAGCCCTCGACTACAACAAAGAGAGATCGCTCGTTCAAAAAGCGCAACATGTCTGCCACTGAAGGAAGATGGCGTCTGTTTATCTTGTCAATGTTTAGAAGGACGATTCATGAATGAATAGTAAGGTCTATGTTTCTTCATCGTCGTCGGGTTCTACATACCTAAAAAGCTAAAAAGCATCCGGACGAAATCCAATCAGGGGCGTATCCAGATCTCAGTCTTGGGGGGGTAGCGGGGCATGAAGTTGTGTGTGCTTTCACCATTTTTTGTAATACCTTCGTGAAAGATGTTGATGCAAGAGAAAAGGAAAATGTTAATAGTGTTAAAATGAAAAAAGAAGATATAAACAGCAAGTGACACAGTGGAGTATCAGGTCTTTTAGGGAGATGAAATAAAAAATTTATTGATGCATTAATCAATTTTAATTTTACGGAATACAAATAATATGTAATACATATATCATCCGTGAACATTTTATTGACACAGCATACAAAATTAAACGATCATGAACACTCACCAGTCAGGTACCTACCCTAGTAGCCACAACACGTACTCTATTTTTTTAATTAGTGTTTTAACTTTTCTATTCGGTGCAATTTTCAAAATAGGGTATTAATGAGTTAGGTAAATTTTTGTGACAAGCTACCACGTTGTATAGGATATTAGAGAGGTTTTGAGCCACCAAAAATTGGGACGACGCTATCCGTAAAACATTATTCTGAGCATGCGCAGTGTTTTCGAGTAACGGATAAGCGTGTGCCTTGTGTACAGTTTTTGTAACCGGAATCTGTGATGTGTATCGTTGCGTTATTCGACAATTGACACTAATAATTATTGGACCTATTTGATTCTAACTTAACCTCACATTATGATTTGGTCGAAAATGTCCAAGAAATGTTACATGCAACAAGTAAACACCACAAGCAGAAAATAGATCACATCACAAGTAAAATAAAGAATAGATTATGAAGGATCCCCGAAGCATGACAGTTCAGATTTCACTACCATGGTTCAGTCCCGTGATGATCACACGCTGTTGCCGGAGACACCTAACTTTGTAGCTTTTATTGGATAATACTGTCAAATAAAATTGACGGAAGAAAACCTGATCCTTTTGTACAATGATAAACTACAAAATAAGTATTGTTGCTATCAAAATCATCACGATTCTTTTCTCATTGCCGCATAGTGGTTTAGACCTGTCAATACCGCACGTAATCATATCGTACCGTAAACTTCCGTAGCTAACTAGCTAGCTTTATCGGTTATTCGCCGATTCGGTTATTTCGGGGGAATTGCGCATGCTACAAACAGCCGATAACGTGCAATAACGTCAGGAAACGGACGTCCAAAAACTCTCTATTCAACTGATTTTGTAACAATGGAAACATATTAGATATGCGTCACTGTAATAATGCAAAACAAACCCTTTTGTAATTTAGTTATTGCAAAAAGAATGTTTGTTCAGCGTGACAATTGCTTAAATAAATAAGTCAAAGCTGAATCGAGTTTTTTTTCGAAAATCTTGGGGGGGGGGTAATTATCGCTGTTACCGCCGTTGTATACGCCTGTGAATCCAGTGTATGTTTTGTCCGGAACCGGCGTGGCGTGGTAGCGCGCGGCAAGCGGCAGGCGGCAACGCCACTCGTCTAGCCGTAGTTTTTCCCCGAGCCAGCTGTAAATCACAGCAGCGGAGTAGAACGGCTTTGCGCTTTTTGCCTTTAAAATATTTTCTACGTAGCCTAACTATCCACTTAGTCGGAGCGGCCGGCCGACATATGTGACAACTCTCCATTCCGCTACGATGAATCACAAATGTAATCTCGCAAATGGATTCTGACCGCATTTCGCCGCGCCGCGCGTCGCTACGGTCGCGGAACGTAGGGTCGGCCATATTGCACCACGCCGCCACCGCCGCTGCGACATTTCATAACCTCAATCTTATATCGATGCGTTTGCATGATATACGGTGGCAATCGCATTAAGCGGTAGTCGTAGGGTGCCTCGGAAAGTCATCACTTGCTAACCAGTGTTGCTAACATTTACTAAGTCTCCACGGGATTTCGAAACGTTTTCAAAACATTTTGAGTTTTGGAATATATCGTGGAAACGGCAATTGGATGCGTTTTCAAAACGTTTCCTGTTCAAGGTTGATTCATTATTACTACGTTTCCACGGGCTTTAAAAACTGTTTTTAAAACGTTCTGTGATTTTGGATTGCCGGTGTTTCCACGATAGGTTTCGAAACGATTTTCGGAACGCATTCAAAACGTTTTCAACTGACACTCTTGACAAATGTTATTTTCAGTTTAAGAACCTATTTTGTTGTTTATCATAAATCTTTAGTTTCGAATTCGAATAAACTTAAATAAACTAACGATAGCGTCATTAGACAGCTACGCACTGTGCATAGTTGATTTCAAAACGTTTTGTTAGTGACAGTTGGTGTTTCCACGTATTTGGATCTCGATATGATCCCAAAAATTAGCGAATCGACGTTGAACTGATAACGTTTTTAAAACGCATCCAATTGACATTTCCACGATATATTTGAAAACTCAAAATGGTTTGCAATCGCTTTAAAATCCCGTGGAAACGTAGTATATATTGTCAGTTTGTTGAGGTTTATTCGAAATTCGATACAGAGATTTATGATAAACAACAAAATAAGTTATAAGTGGGGTTATAAAATTAGGACATGACATTTTTCAAGAGTGTCAGTTGAAAACGTTTTGAATGCGAAACCTATCGTGGAAACACCCATTCCGCAGCCCTATCACGTATCTTGCAGACGACAAGCGACAGGCGAAAATCACGCTTCATCTGTTGTCAAACGTAAATTTCATCGCCAATTATGCAACGACGTCATCGTGACGCATAACAACATTTAACCTACAATTTTGATGGTCCTGTTGTCTGTTACTCGGCATCCATGATACTAGGTATGCTCACGCGCATGATGTCTTCCGTCTCGCTTCCACCCGTGACGTCAGCGTGTGACAAACGGGGTTTGTTTACTTGTTTAGTTACAGGTTATAGCCGAACATTTTCAGTTTATTTTCTTGAGTTTACTCGTTTACTGTAGTAAAGTTTGATAAAACATTAATTATTTGCGATTCTGGAGTTTAATACATATTTCAACAATGGTTTATTGTGCGGTTGTGGGTTGTTCGAACAATAATAATAGAAAAAGTAAAAACTATTCGTCACACTACCGCTACTTGGTATGGTTTGGAAAATTTGGCAGGTTTAATTGCATTTATGTTGAAAAATAAGGAGAAACTGGGTTATATCCCAGATTGCACAGATACTTCTCTCACTTGGGTCAACCATTTAACAGAAGGTGTACTATAAAAACATACAGATGAGTTCTTGGCAAAATGTAATGAGCTCGGCCATATATTTTCCAACTATAATGGAAACGCTTTGAAAATTGAAAAAAACTATCTTGCAAATTTAAACAAATTATCAGTGAATGTAGATGTGACTGATGAAGCAAAGATGAGCTTGTTCTTTTAGATGTAAAATGAATTTCAGAATACGAATTCTTGATAGGGGAATTAGAGAGACCTCGAATATTAGAAAACGGAAATTCACTAAGATTGTAAAATAGTATAAAGTAATAAGTATACAGGGTCGTGCGATGGTGCATCCAGCTTTCCTAGCGCCTTTCCTATTTGGAATAAAAAAAATGCTACATACAATAAAAATGCGCTAAAAGATGGTTGGAGATTTACCGTTTGCAGAACTTATTTTGATATTTCATTTTCAGTTCATATAGAGAAAAGCTAGTTCTATATGTTCTTATTCACCCCTTTTATATAATATATAATATATTTCCCTATAGACTCATATTTACAGAATCAATACCTAACTACAACACAAGACCGCAACAAATAATGTGCCCTATACCCAGGCCATCAGAAATCATCACTACAAGTGCATCAAACTTTTTAATTCACATTCACATATTATTAAACAGATACATGGTATGAAAACACTATGAAAAAAATTGAGGAAAAACCTGTTATTACTAGGAATCTTTAGTATACGAGAATTCACCTGTACTAGTTAAATACAATGCCCAGAAAGATATTGTATTGTGGTATTGTGATATGTTTTTATTTTATGTTTAACATATACGTATAGAGCGGTTGTGACATATATTTGAATAAATAAAAATTTGATAATGTATTTTTCTTATCCCATAATTTCAAAAATTCCAACGCTACCAACGCTACCAATCATTAGCAGAAAAAAGTCAATATTCGCAACATCATAATCTATATATAAAAAATAAGAACGGTAATCAAAGGAATGGAGTATATAAAAATTCCACCCCTTACCCGAGAAATTTTCCCACAAAAAGATGGTTTCACTAGGCACTCGAATCGGCGTCTTATATGAAATTTCAGAAAAATACGTCCAGACCGCTCTGACTCTGTTTTTTTTCCACAATGTAAATTTTTTTTAATTACATCATTCAATTTTTTGTATCTGAAATTCAGTACGCTCGGAACTACTGCAAACGGGTCAGGCGTCGAGTAATATCAATTCTCTGTATAACTATTTCACCAATTTTTTATTCAGATACAGAGCAATATGTATCGTTTATATTATTCTGTGCATGAGCTATTTTCATTTTGTATGAATATTAAATATCTAAGACAGATATAACAAGAAACGAAATAAAACTTTCAAAAATCAATGCTTTGGCGCCATGTGCTTGTACACTTTTGTCACGCGGTGACGTCATGCGCAGACCGGTTCGAAATCTGTCCGCCAAGTGATCATATCTGTCAGAGTCGTAGTATCATGCTCGGCATCTGCTCAGCGACCGTTGTGGTGATTTTCTACATAATAAGGCTGCCGATTTGTCAATTAGGTTGATCTTGTATGGGATCTCGGTGTCCATGACCCTTTCTGTTGGGTGGCATGTCAAGTATGTCCAGGCACGTATCCCGGGGGGAGGGGGGGCTTAACCCCTGGACCCCCCTAAATACGTGCCTGAGTATGTCGCACCATAGGAGGTTGTCAAGTATCGAGGTGTTTCATGGCAGGGTGGTAAAACCATAGCAATATCTGTATGCAGCTATTTTTGCCTCTCCCTCTATATTAAATATCTGGAGGTGGGATATTCAACAGTACCTCCAATGCTGCTATTGGTCTACCCTTCATGGCGCCCGCTGCACTTTTGTGAGCGCTTCAGATGTTGTGCTTCGATGAAACTTAGGACACCATACAAATAGCACTGTACACCATCGCGGGTCTGTTTACCCTGGTGTACATCCAGTTTAACATCAAGTTAAACCCCAAGTACAACCGATCGCTTGCCTCATCATCATTAAGGTAGTCTGAGATCAGCTTATAATTTCTCTATGTAACTGTTCCAAGTTAGTTTATCGTGTAACTTAACTTCCAGGTATTACGCCTCTCTGGCAACTTCTATTTGTTGCCTACATTGCGTTTCTTCGTCATGGTTTTCGAGGCATTTACACATAGTCTCTTACCTCTTATCAGGAGTACAATGTCATCAGCATATTCTTGGGCATACATCGCTCTCTCGTTTAGTGTTGCGAGGAGGCTACAAGGAGGAAGGAACTACAAGGTTCCACAGTCTCGGTGACAGCACGCCACCTTGCGGACAACCTATTTACGTCTTCACCTCGTGTGTAACGACTGTAACACCACACAGTTCTACTTCTTTATTTGTAATGTCCTGCTCGGTCCTCCCCACAAGACTGTGTAGGGCTGTTTCGTTGTTTCTTTAGTTTTTTTTCTATATATGAAGATTCCAGATTAGTCTGTCTGATTTGATCTTAGCGTTTTTGCTGTTTAATGACAATATACGATAATAATGATGATTTTATTTCTTGCAAAAAATACAATGGTGAAACAAAATGTTAATTTTTTTTATCGTCAGCCTCCCGCAAAGGCTGATAGCCTATGACGTTGTAGAAGCGCTGTGAGAGGACACGCACCGGTGCACGTTAGATTTGAAACGTTGCAGGTTGTAGCAGTCGGGAAACAAATTCCCCGGCAGCACATTCCACATTGTCGAAATTATTTAAAAGAAGGAGTGCTGGAGGAGACTGGTTCGGGCAGTAAGGAGCTCGATCTAATAAGGATGAGCTTGCAGAGCCTCTCTAGTGTTCCTCGTTCGGACGACCTTTGGGGTTATTATCTACGAGAGCTCACTCGAGCATCTTCAGTGATAGAATATGTAAAACAAAGACAAGTCAGTCACCCTTCTTCGATGTTTCAGGTTGTGGATATCCTTTGTGTGAATAGTCGTATCGATTAGTCTAATTGCTCTCTTCAGAATAGTGTCCAGAAGCTTTAGAGGCTTTAGAGAGTGCACATGGGGTCAATACTCCAACGACGGTAGGACCTGTGCCTTGTAGAGCAGCAGTAGTTGCTCTGGTGTATACAGCTTCCTACAGCAGAACATAACTCCAAGCTTCTGGGATGCCGTTTTAGCAATACTCGCGACGTGATCGTGCCAGGACAAATTACTGTTGATGCTGCCGAATATGCTAACAATACTTCCTTCTTCTTGGTGGGAATCAACAAATAACTGAAGCAATCATTCTGCTAGTCTTTTAGAGACATATTTCAGATCGATTCGTCTTGATTAAATATTCCACGTTTGGAAGCAAAGAAAGAAGCCATACTTCTTCCTCGCAGTTCCGTTTTACGACGGCAACTTCGTCGCAAATATCCCCAGGATGAAATAAATATGGAAAATTGGAAAGTTTCTTTAAGAGTGTGTGCTTGCACGGGAAAACAAAACTAGCGCGGAAGACGTCGTAGTCGTTTCGGTTTTTTTATCAGCGATAATCTGCATAATCGAATGATAGCCGAGTTGGGAATATTTAAAATGGCTGGCGGGCGGGCGGTCGCTGACAAATATTTTCATAAATCTGTCATCGGCGATTGCAGCGCCGTCGTTCCGGAACTGATTTCCCATAAAGTTCGCGGCGCGGCGGCACGGCGGCAGCGGCATTTCGAAATGCCACCCGTGCGTACAGGACCGTACATCGTCAATAATAGGAAAAATCGCGTCGTGTGCCTACTCTAAAATCTGGACACCTAGAGAAAAAATGAAGTCAAGTTGATTGACTCAGTACTTCGACTACTTCCCACACATTACGGTGATACCAGCTTATTATTTTCCCATAGCATGAAGCTTTAGTCTGAGATCCCCTTGCAACCAAATCAACGCCAGTACCCCCCCCCCCCCCCAAATTGTCTTATGCTGCTAGGTCTTTCCTTGACAGATCAATGAACAGCCTATTATCAGTAATACAAACTTTTCAGTTTTACAAACCGCCACCCCCCACCACCATCCCAATTTCACCCCCACCCAAAAAATGTAGAAAACCCTAAAACATCTAAAAACGAAGTTTGAGCTGTTTTCATATTTTTAGTTTTTTTATTATTGCTATGCTGCCACTGACACGATTTCTAGTAAGCATACGCGTTTTCCATCCCCACCACAGTAATAACAATGTGTCAAAATTCCAACAGAATCAATTCAATAGTTTCCACGTTACAAAATACAAAACGTCTAAAGCAATAAATAGTCGTATGTATACAGAAAATTCTAAGTGCCTTAGTTTCGGTAATAGGCAAGGCAATGTTCAGATGGACCTAAAGAGGTGATTTATGTCGCTAGGTTTTCCTTCACAGGGCAATGGACAGCCTATTATTAATACAGCAAATTTTTCAGTTTTTCATCCCAACACCCCCAACCACCTCAATTTCACCCCCACCCAAAAAAACTCAGAAAATGATCAGGAACCTCTAAAACACTTATTAGTTTAGTATAGTAATTTAGTAGATTAGTTAGTATAGTAGTTTTTTTATTATTTCTGCGCCGCCACTGGCACGATTTATAAAAACCATACGCATTTTCCATCCTCGACACGGTAGTAATACTGTGTCAAAATTTCAATAAAACCAATTTAACAGTTTCTTAGTTACATAATATAGAACGATCTAAAGCAATACCCGTATGTTTACACCAGAAAAATTCTAAGTCCTTTGGTTTCTGTAATAGGCAATGCAATGTTCGGATGGACCTAAAAAAGTTATTTATGTTGCTAGGTCCTCCTTCACAGGTCAGTGGACAGTCTGTTATGAAAGCAACAAATTTTTCAATTTTACAACCTCCCACCCCCAACCACCCCAATTTAACCCCTATCAAAAAAAAGTGGAAAATGACCAAGAACCCCTAAAACGCCTAAAAACGAAGTTTGAGGTATTTTTTTTGTTTTTTGCTAATTAGTCTGCCGCCCATGCACCGATTTTCAAAATTATAAGAACATTACCTACTATGACCCCACAGCATATCGCTGCCCAAATTTCATCACAATCCATGCAGCGGTTACTAAGATTACGAGGCTAGAAAAACGCGCACAGACCGACAGACAGATAGACCGACAGATCTCCATATCTTGAGTTCCAAATGCGTTGAAATTCATCTCTTTTTCGATGTACTTTTATTCATCAATTCATCAATTTGTTTAATGTATTCGTAAAACTCAACATGAAAATATCTAGTGAATTTTTTCACCCACTTTTCCACTCTGGTCTCAAAATTGATAGAAACCGTTGGCCTTACAAACTTGATGTCACTCTTTTCTTGAAACATTTGCCTAGAAAATCCATTTTTTTAAATATATACATACAACACAAACATAGTTTAAATTATTGTCCATACTAGCAGAACAGAAGACTATCCTTCTTGACCCTCTATTACAAACGAAACACTAAGTAAAATACGAAAAAATAGAATATTTCCTATAAAATCGCAATAAACTAGAAGTCGCGGAAGGCGGCGAGAAGATCGCTGCCCAGCGTAGGAACTATGCTCGAATGCTCGATTCAAATTACCAGCGCGGTCAATAACCCCTACATAGAGGAGAGATTGGCGACCGGCAGCGGCCTTAAGGCGCGCATCCATGTAGTAAAAGGCTAATTAAATTTACTACGTTTACGTGGGGTTAATAATAAATAATTCTGCCTAATTCATCTTTTGTTATAAAATAACAGTATTAATAACTATTATTATTAATTATTTATTTTTCGTCTTTAAAATAGTATAGGGAAGCGGTGCTTTCCCCGCTTCCATGGACCCCTACCGGCATTGAATTACACTATTGGCTTGAGTGTTTCCTGTCAGGAAACATATAGAAAATGAATTTCCACCTCACCCAAAGAGTAGTTGTTTCTATTGGCTCACTGGCTTCATATGAGCCTTATACCGGGCTTTACCAGATCCACCTGATGAGATCCGAAAGATCGAAACGGCGCTGGCGCAGACTAGGGACATCATACCTGATGCATCTCAGGGCATGCTTCAAACAGGGCCGTGCCTACCCGGTGGTGCAAGTGGTGCAAGACACCAGGGCGCTGGACGTTATGGAGCGCTACATTTTTTAGAACACAGAAAATTTAAATCTGATTTTTAACCTCTAGTATATTACAGTAGCCAGTAGGCTGTGTGAAAAAATTCTATTTCTGTCATACTCCAGATTCTCTTTGACCTTAAATATATTACCGCCGTGGTTTCCTCTAAGTTAATTATTATTTTTCATATGAACATGTTTTTGTTTATATTTTATGGTTTGCTAGGTTGATTATAGGTAGGAACAATGAAAAACACCATTTGATTGAAAATTTTAAAATAAATAAAAACTACCAGAGACTGATATTCACTCCCTTATAGCATTAGGAAGGTTATCAAATTTTACATTCTATCGCATAAAAAAAATTAGGCATTCCCGTTTGAAAAAATCAAGTTATCTCTGATTGAAGTCTCCTATTTCTCCAAGCATAAACACAATATAAATTTGACCGTCTAACCTAAGCTAACGCATTTCATGCTTAGTAATCCGACAAAGTTTCAGCCTTCTAAATTTTATAATTTCTGCAATGCTTAATTTTTTCAGACATCTACTTGTACCGAAAATGGTGATTTACACCTAAACGGTTCGCTTTAAGTTCCAGGTTTGATACTTAAAGTCACCCTAGAATTCACCAAGGAATTCGAATACGTAATAATACACAGGATCTTTTATTTAAAAAAAATGTAACTTTGATACGTTTCGTGTTTTGGGGACACCCTGTATAACATGAGAATATTTTTAAAATGTAGCCTTATTGGGCACCTATCCATACGGAATTATTATTTTCTTTTCCATCAAATACTTTAGCCATAATGCTCCGTGTCAAATAACGTGAATAACCTGGAATATAATATAGGTACAAGTATTATCGATTTTACTGATTTTAGATCTAATCCATCTACACCCTTTTTTATTTCCCGCTATGCAAAGGGCGGCAATTCTTAGCTTACATGAGGGCACGTATGACCCCAGGAACGGCCCTGGCTCCAAATAAGGATTGTGGTATCATTCAGCTCACTTTGGATAAGGTGGAAATCATTTTCTTTCTATATTTATCAATTTGTTTATTAATTAATTACAAACTATTGACAACTTATCTACACTAAAACAGACATTGTATACCATTCGATTTATTATGTTTCATTGACTTGTACAAAAAAAATTCTACGCAGTGTCACAGAAGCTAAACATTTTGAATTTCCGTTATCATGGAAAGGATGGCTGGGTCCGGCCCTATCAAAGCGTTATGACTGGAGCCGCCCAAATTGGGTTTGCAAATTGAAAATTGTGGCTTTTTAAATTCGACATTTAAATGGCGAAAATAACGTAAAAATGGAAATCAGCGCGGGCAGAGCGAACAATGCCTAGCGTACGGTGCTGTAGCCGCGAGATTTATTACCGGAAAAAATGCGTCACTTTTGGATCTGCAAAACAATGCGGTTGTGGTAACATTACATGGAAATACAGCTACTGCAAACTCAGCCGTGCTGCTTTCAATTCGTACATCTCTTTTTTATATAGATCACCTGGCACAAAGGCAAAATAGTAAGTTAGATAACAAGTTTGTGTTTCGCATGAGCAATCGGCAATAGTAATAAACGCTTTGGGGATGAAGTCGTTAATTATTTATTTATTTATAACTACACAGGGTGTTCTTTGACGAATGAAAAACACTTTAGGAGAAGAACTGTACATTTCTAACAAAAAAAGACATATGAAGTAGGGTCCGATTTTCAACTGTTACAGAAATAGATTGATTTTTAGAAACTTAGAAAAATTAGAACCCTGATAAAACAACATTTTATTGTCGGATTTTGGAATTTTTGGTATTAGTCCTTAGAAAACTATGCTATCACGTCATTATCGACTAAAAGAAAGTGATGATATATTAAACACTTCGCGAGCTAGTATGAAAATCAGCATGTTTCGAAAAGTGACTTCAGGAAACGTTAAAAAAAAGGAATATATCTTCGATAAACACATGTCCATCTTTCTAGTTATCCATTGCTACCACAAACTTGTTGTTAATGTGGTAAACATAGGCATTCAAGTTCTAAAGGCATAATGGATCTACGAGAGCGCAACATTTCAACAGACCGTTTGGCAAAAACTTGTCACCGGATTTTTAATTTTTGTTATGGGTACTTGAATAATGTGCTATTATATGATGATTAGTCATAAAAAGTGATGGGTTAACCAACACTTTTGTATAGGGTCTCAAAATTGTATAATTTTAGAAGAAAACTTCAAGTTGTAATTTAAAATCTATTCGTCTTAAAAAGTCGCTAGGTAATCTCTTAAAAGAATTGAGCAGAACATGCAAGCCACGTTATAAAGTATCGTGTATCCGTAGCTTTTTACTCGTGTATAAATGAGAGGTCGTAAATAATCCAGAATGGAATAGATCTAAAGTTAAGCATAATATCTTTAGTGAACACACTATAGATCAGTCATGAACGTACATACGCTGAAGCTGAAACTGTAGATTTTGTGCTGTAGATCGAAAATAATGAACGCACGCCTGCGCAAATTAAGATCCTGCGCGTTGTGACAGCTGCGTCTCTACTTTTAGAACGGGCAATGGCGCGGTGTTCACGCGTACACGGAAAGCATCATACATCATCCACCTACGCTCCTAGAAATCACCTCAATACGGTATTTTGCAGAGGAACGTGTTGCTCACTGCGCAAACAACTGGTCTGTACCGTATCATTACATGCCAGTAGAGACTTTGAAGGAAAGCGATCCTGTCAGAAGAACGGATTTTTGTCGATTTATGCTTCAGGTGGACGCCAAAGACGCAACTTTTTCAAGTAGGAGATACTTTATAACAGGCACGTATCCAGGATTTTTAAAACATGCTGATTTTTAAAGCCTCTCGCGAAGTGTTTGATACATCATCCCTTTATTTTAGTGGATAGTGACGTGACAGCATATTTTTAAAGGACTAATACAAAAATTCCAAAAGCCTCCATTCTCCGAGGTAATACATATTGGTTCAATTTTACGTGTGAACGTCATCGAGTAACACATCAGCTGTGAAAGACATATTATTATATTATTGTCCTTACGCCACTAATGTATAAGGTCTAAAACTATTTGCAATTTTATACTATCATCTACAGTATTAATACTTTCAAATAACTTGAGGTCGTCAGCATAGAGCAAATGCCCACATTGCAGAAAATTAAAAACAATAAAGCGCCAAGAACTGAACCTTGGAGTACACCTGATGTAGCCAATATAGCTTCAGACGTATAAACTCGAAATTCTACACATAAATGTCTACTTTCATTGTACTATTTGAAATAAATCATGAAAGTTTCTAGATAAAACACACTTATCTAATTTTTTTATAGAATGCCGTGGTCCAATCGGTCGAAAGCTTTCGAAAAATCGGTGTAGACTACATCAACCTGTCCACCATTGAACCAAATTGCTACAAGTAGATCTCTTCTTATAAAAACCATGTTTATTCCTAGATATTGATCGACTTATACCCATTTTACATCGACATTTTCTCCGTGAATTTATTCATTGACCAATCCCTGGTCATCTTCAAGGTCAAACTGATTGTGTTTTACATTTACATCTGTGAATAAAACCATGAATATTGTGACAGCATGCAGTGCTGCCAACAGTGCCAACACTGTTGCTGTGGTATGATCAGTGGTTTTCGCAAGATATATTTAATTCGTATCTGTTTATGGCCTTTTGACGCTAAAACTCTCAATTTGATTGCGAGTTTTCATTTAGAAAATGTTTGATAATATACAGAGACGGGTATGCAAAATGCATGACATGCATCATATGATTTTTAAGGTTGGCACTACCAAATTTCACGTCAAACTTGACCACAGATTAGAACAGGTTCTAAATCAGTGAAGAAGAAATCCATTCAATTATTTGACGTCAAATTCCTGTTTCATACTTGTCAATTTTGACCACGAACTGAATCCACGAATTAAAACCATGGATTTATTGTTGATGTAAAACGGGTATTACATAAAAGAACAAAACCTCGAAAAGTGCAAGCTCAAAGACTTTAGCCAGATTACTCAAAGCTACAACAGCTCTGTATGTTGAAGGTTATGAAAATATACTAGCACAATCTTTTAGAAAAAAAAGAGGGTATGGAATCTAGGATTGTATAGCTTTTATTTAAAATGGACTTTTTTTGAATGCAAGGAAAATATCTGCAACGGGTTTTCATAACAGATAAGCAGATTTCTGGATATTTAATTGCTGATGAATAGTAATGAGGCAGTGGTACACATGTGACTTAAAAATGGTATAATCGGTAACTCGGTATAATCTTCAATTCCAATGGAAGAATTTGAGTGAACAAAAAATAAATTCACTAAAAGCGCCACTATCTTCCAGAGAGAGAGAGAGAGAGTTTATACGAGTCAATTTTCTAGACCTGCGCACAAAGAGTTCCTTCGATCTTTCTGCTCACCACGTCATGGCAATTAAGCATCTCGTCTTAATTAGTGGCGTAATGAAGCACGTCGAGGGAAGTCGTCTTGCTATATCACCCAAATGAGCCGACTGATAACATCACCGCCGCGCCGCTGCTCTCTTGAAGTCTCACATTGAATTCGGAATTAAGAAAGGAAATAGGACGCGAAGGGATTGTCTTTTCTATTACCATATTTTCCGTGTTCTTTGGTAGTCTTGCGTGATTTTCAGACAAGAATTTATTATAACGAAATTATTTTTTATTTCTGATTATCGTACTCAAAAGCAGTTCTATATATATCACAAAAAACTGTTATTATTAGAAAAAATTATAAAAACTTCAATGGCAACAGTGGAGGCATAGCGACATTTTTCGACTTCAAAACATGTTAGGACTTTCTTAAGCAGTATCATCGAAGTAGATTATCCGCACATTTGATATAGTCAGTAGAATAAGAAAAACCGATTTCAGTGACACCTTGCCAATGCAAAGATGATTTTATCTAATACTGTGTCAATACAAAAACACACGAAAATATCACTTTTTATTGAAATAAGTTTCGAAATGTTGCCCGTTATTGGCCAAACAATGATATAGGCGATTTTCAAATTCTTGACGGGCAGTTGCAGAAACATGTGGGATATCATGGCAGTTTTCGATAATGCGTTGACAAAGGTTATCCAAACTGCTTGCCAGGAATTTCAAAATTGCCTACATCATTGTCTAATACCGGACAATACACTCATTGCAATAAGAAGTGATATTGTATATTTATGTATTCTATTTGAGAAAGTTATGATAGATAAAGATTCTAATTTTCTCGAAAACGAATTGTCCGATTTTAAAAAATCAAACGCCAAAATAAAGTACTTCGATATACCTTTAAAACAAGGTATTACTCGATACCCTTTGTCATTTAAAATTTTCAAGGGGATGATTCTGGGGGGAGAGGGTGCTAGGGGTAGGGGATGAAGTGGTTTTTGACTAAAAAGTTGTTGCCCTAGACAGATCTTTTGGCATGACTCGGCGTCTTTTCTTTTAGTCGGCAGCTTTCGAGAAATCCGGGGTGGGGAATGACCTTGTATCTATGTATTTGCAACGTAAAACACGGATTCGTATGTAGAACAGAAGCCACTTGTTTTTCAAACTACATACAACAAATTTTAGAAGGTGACAGTTAAGACACAGCATAATAAACAACCAGCATAATATCTCTGAGGATTTCCTATATAAAAATGGTTCCCACAAAATTTGACCTTGGGAGGATTTATGGATGATTTTACGGCTGTGAAAATTAAAATATCGATACCGGTACCAACTCGACATTTTTTAGCCTCATAGGCGCGTTTGTTTCGTACAGAGAATTTTGTGCAATTGATTACACCCCTCAATAATTATATAATAATCTTCGATACCGAATACACCTACAAAATTATCGATACCAGCCTGGGATCGCTCAAAAAGTATCTAAGATAAAAATAGTCGATATTAGTGCAGAAGAACAAGTATCGAAGTACCGTTACCATCCCTACAAAAAATCATCTAAAAGTGGGGATGCGCGTGTAATTTCCGCCAACTTGAGTTATTGTGCTGGTTGTGTATTATGCTGTGGTTAAGACCTTAATGAAAGGCAACACACAGAGCGATTTTTTCAAACAAGTTTTTTAGTGTGCAAAAAAAACTCGCAATGCAAAATCATACATTCTTAAAGTGTCTGTAAATAACCAAACACGATATCAAAACAAAGCCACTGTGTTGCCCTAGCGCAAGCTTTATTCTCCAATTTGATTTTTGAATCATTACTGTAAGTTTAAATGTAACGTCAGGAGCTTCTACATGTGAAATGCACTTTTATGGCGACCTTTGCAGCTTGTCTTTGGACCTTTGGGCTTACCTTTCCTCATTTTAGACCCACATATTGGAGAAAGGGAACAGGCGTCCACGCCTCCTCGCTAACACGACAATACGTATTTTCTTGGATTCTCAAGTTCGCGCGCTATACCCTAGACCCTTAAGGCACCGATTTAAAAGGGCCAGAAAAACGTGTCATCCCTTATGGCACCACTTTCTCCTCTTTCTCTTAAATTTCTATTTGGTACCTACGATTGCAAAAAATTGTGATTTAAGAAAAATCCATTTTTTCTATTAAATCGTTCAAGTTTTATCACGTTATATGGTATTTTCTGTAAATATGTACTGTAAATAATGAACTTGAAAATCGCTTTTTTAATTATTTTTTTTATTCGACCAAAATATTTGTTTGGATTTGCAGTCATCTCCTTGACGACGTATCGACGTACAAAAAAAACTTGTGTTGACATGAAAATTTTCGCCTATTAGCTCTAACAGATGTCGATTCTTGCCACTATTAATTCAATTCCTGGCAAAAATCAGATACCATTACTAACATAATGTTTGATGAAGAAATCCTCAAAGCCTCAAAAGCTTTAAATTGATGGAAATCCCAACAGAATACTGATGCTATTCAAAAAGTACTGATCGTCATTAAACAAAAATTATTATCTGGTGCTGCCTCTTCAGCATCTGTCGAAAGACTGTTTTCAACATTTGGTTTGATACACTCCAAAGTTTTAAATCGCTTGGGAACCGAAAAAGCTGCTAAATTAGTTTTCCTGTATTTAAATATTTCAATGATTGACAAAATATGTGTTTCTGATTTTTCAACATAATGTTTTAGTTTTAAATCAACAATTGCGATATTTGAGTGACAATAAAAGACTGCCTCTTACGCAGTTATGTTTTCTTGTAGGTCACAGCTGCACTACAGCATTGCTACACATTACCGATGATATTATTCAAGAGTTGGATAATGACAAATGCACCCTTCTGATGATGCTCAACTTTAGCAAAGCGTTCGACACAATCAATCATCAAACATTAATAACAATATTGAAATCCTGTGGTTTATGTGTTGAATCTTTAAGTTTTTTTAGTTCATATCCTTTGGATTGTACGCAAACAGTTAAACTGGGATGTGAGATTTCAGAGTCTAAACCAGTGAGTGCTGGAGTTCCGCAAAGATCTGTGCTCGGACCTTTGCTATTTTCTATATATACGAATCAGTTCGTTCGTTTTATTAAACATTGCCAAATTCGCATGTACGCTGATGACACCCAGATGTATCATTCGCTTTCGATAACCAATGCGGATGAAGCAATTAAAGATATCAACAGTGATTTGAAGCAGATGTCGGACATAGCTAAAATGCATGGTTTAAATATAAACCCAAATAAATCTACTGCACTATTCTTCGCAAAAAAGCCTTTAAGACCAACATTAGCTAGCCGTATAAATATTTGTATTGACGGGCAGGATATCCGCATTGCTGAGCAAGCTAAAAATCTAGTAGTTGATCAGGATCTTAGATTTTGGGCTCACGTTTCAAAGAAGATACAGATATCTTATGCAGCGCTAAAGTTGGTTTATCCGCACAGATCATGCCTATCTGTTGAAACCAAGAAAATGCTGTGTGATTCACTGGGTTTGTTTCAGTTCAATTTCTGCTCTCCTGTGTTTGCTCCCTGCTTGGATAAGGACAGCATGCGCAGATTACAACGCATCCAGAACTCATGCATCCGTTACATCTATGGTATAAGAAAGTATGATCGCGTTTCACATAAACTTAAAGACTTAGATTGGCTCTGTATGAATAGTCGGTTTAAATTGCATGTATTATGTTTATTTCATAATATAGTAATATCTAAGTCTCCACCATACCTTTATAATAAAATACGTTTTTGTTCTGATGAACATGATGTCAATACTAAGAATAAGAATGTAATCGCTGCACCATTCCATAAATCAAAACTTTTCGAAAGAGGATTCAAATTTAATATCTACAATTTATAAAATAGCATCCCATTACATGTTAAAGACCTTAGTATAGCCGGATTCAAAAAGTTTGTCCTTAATTATCTGTCACAACAATAGTTCATGCAGTACGAAAACCTTATTCATTATGTTGTATTGCTATATGTAGGTGACCCCCTAGTATTAGTTTAAGCTAGGTTAAGGTTACGGCTTGTAGACGTCATACATTTTAGATTAATGAATTAAGCAAGGATGGGGTGGAAGAGCACCAAGTTGTGAACCCCTCCTTGAGATTCTCCTACTGAGCTCATTTGAAACTAACATCACAATGTTAATTACAACTATGTTCTTGGGAGAATAAAGACATTACTACTACTACTACTACTACTACTATTAAAATAAATCGTCTCTTGCAATTCCTGATCAGTTTTGCTCTCGGCGGCGGCGACTTGTTTTTACAGCAATTTATAATTTGTTGAAAATCACGATTAAAATTGAAAAACTCAGTCGATTTACATAAATCATTTGATATTAAATCGTCGCAACCCTGCTACTAGGCCATTCAATCTTCGCAGATGAACATCGAATAAACAATCCACAGTTATATTTAAATGCCTTCCCCGGTACCGTACATCCATTGTGTAAAGACAACCGGTCGGAGGCGGCGGCGGCGGCGGCGGGCGTAGGAAAACAAAAGACTGTGTTGATGTGCGTACATCGCGCACCCTTCCACTTCCAGTAGGCTGTGGTGGCACCGGCACGGGCACGGGTCACTTGATGTACGTGTATCGAAAGGAAACCGGAGCGGGGGCGGCCGTTAATCTGGCGGTGCACAATGGGAACAGGAAAGCACATGTTAAGTCGAGTTCGTTAATTACGGTGGCGGGCACAATGGCGGACGCCGCCGTCGACGGCGGGACCGGAAATTCGACGCTCGGCGAGCCGTTTCGGGGGCAGGGGGCGCCGGCCCAGGCCATCCCTGAACCTGCCGCGGTTGAGGAGGGGTATCGAGATTGCGATACTTCGTATTCAGCAGTTTATCTATCTACAACGTACCTAGTCTGAAATTCTTTGATGCTACCAAAAGTGAATTTTTTTGAAAATGATTTGCAATTTGTTGATTATACAAAGATTCTTGGATACCAAAATAAGGTTTATCGAGTCTTCCTTTAAATAATTATCGTACCTTGATTGGAAACAGATTTCTTCTAAATTATAAATTCTGTAAGAAACTCCGTTATACATATAATAAAAACTCAGGACGGCCATATCCAAATAGAGGAGCTATTCATACGACGCGGTATCTTCCAGGGTGATTCGCTTAGTTCACTGTGGTTCTGCCTTCGCTCAAATCCACTCTCTAACGCACTTAACAACACAAATTATGGTTTCAACATCAGACACCAGAAAATCAATCAGCACAGAATAAATCATCTTCTCTACATGGATGATGTAAAACTATATGCAGCCACTGAAGTGCAACTAAAAGAATTACTCAGAATAACAGAAGTTTGTACGTCAGACGTCCGGATGGAATTCGTTATGAGCAAATGCAAGGTGCTCCACATCAATAAAGGCCAATGGAAGAACCAATCCGAACAGGAAATATTAACTGGCCAAACGCTGGATAACATGGACAAGGACGAAACGTACAAGTATCTGGGCTTCAATCAGAACATTAAGATCGACCACACACAAGTCAAAGCTCGACTAACACAAGAGTTCAGAGACCGCCTCGTTAAGCTTCTAAAATCAAAATTGAATTCCAAAAATCTTACAAAACAATTAACACATTTGCGATACCGGTCCTCACATACTCCTTTGGCATCATCAAGTGGTCACACACTGATATAGAAAACATCCATATCCTCATACGGACAGAACTTACGAAACACCGAATGTCACATCCCAACGCATGCAAAGAAAGGCTCACCATAGACAGGAAACAGGGAGGCAGAGGGATCATAGACATACAGTCACTCCGCGCAAGACAGATAAAAACACTCAGGCATTTCTTCCAAAGCAAACAAATAAATTTATATCGAGCAATAACAAAAGCAGACAAAAGCTATACCCCACTCAACCTATCGTCTCCAGACCACGCCGCAGACACACACAATCCCATACAATCACAACAGGAAAAAATAAACACCTGGTCGCAGAAACCACTCCATGGCAAACATAGATACCGTATTACGCAAGATCATATAAATGAAAAACAGTCATACACCTGGCTGCAGGATGGCCAAATCTTTCCAGAAACTGAGGGATTTATGCTTGCTATCCAGGACCAAGTTATTGCGACGAGAAACTACAAGAAATACGTAATTAAAGATCCATCCATAACCAGCGATAATTGCAGAAAATATCACCAACAGAAGGAAACAATAGACCACATAACCAGCGCATGCAAAACTCTCGCTGGAACTGAGTACACGGCTAGACATAACTCGGCAGCCAAAATCATACATCAAGCATTAGCCACAAAAAACAAACTAATCGACAACTCAGATCTATATTACAAGTATACACCAACATCAGTACTCGATAATCGAAACCATCAATGCAAACAGACCAGATATAGTATTTCAGACAAAGGCAGACAAAGTTACCTACTTAATAGATATTGCTATTCCCAATGATGTGAATGTTCAAAACACCTACGCTGGGAAAATATCTAAATACACTGACCTTGCCATAGAAGTGAAGCGACTCTGGAAACAAGATAAAGTTATTATTGTCCCCCTCATTATGTCGGTCTCAGGCCTCACGCCGAACACATTTACACAACATCTACAACAGTTGGGCCTGGACGAAGGGTTACATAAAATATTCCAAAAGTCTGTAATCCTTAAGACCTGTAATATAGTACGATATTTCCTAAATTCCGATCAGTAATAGTTCAGGTGTTGACTTGGCCTAGCCCGTCAACATTTGTCGTCACCGCAGTCATGCGAGAGAAGTTTGAAAAAACATGATAATACTAATAATAATAATAATAGCCACAGCAAAAAAACTAATAGAAAACACAGATCCATACTACAATTACACTCCGACATCAGTACTCGAAAACGATCGGTACAAACTATACTGGGACGTTGAAATACATACAGACAAGACCATCCCAGCTAGACCAGATATAGTTTTCCAGTCAAAGGCCGACAAAATTACCTATTTGATAGATATTGCCATTCCCAACGATGTGAATATCCAAAACACCTACGCTGGGAAGATATCCAAATACACGGACCTCGCCATGGAAATAAAATGACTTTGGAAACAAAACAAAGTCACAATTGACCACCTCATTATGTCTGTGTCAGGCTTTACACCAAACACGTTTACACAACACCTTCAACAGTTGGGCCTGGACGAAAAGTTACACAAAGTATTCCAAAAGTCTGTAATCCTGAAGACCTGTAATATTGTGCGGCCCTTCCTAAATTCCGATCAATAATAGTCAGGGTGTTGACTTGGCACAGCCCGTCAACACTTGTTGCTACCGCAATTATGCGAGAGGAACTTAGAAAATCAGATAATAATAATAATATTTATTGGTGCTATGTACATAAAATGATGTTTGCACAAGTCAAAAATATGTCATAAATAACAAACAATACGAAACAACATTTAACAATTACATATTTTGACGAAAGACACATAGACAACAACAGAAACATATAAAACATATTTGTATAATAATCAGCACTACAGGAATAAGTTATCGTTTAAGTGGGTTTTAAACTCCTTTATGCTCCTTTATGCTGTAGGGTGCTAGTTGCTTCAGAAACGTTTTTATTTTTCTCTCAAATACATTAATAGGTAGGTTAGTTATACTAAGTGGGAGCATGTTGTAAAGGTCGATTCCTATTATTTTGGTTTTATCAATTCCTCGAGGTTGCTTTAAATTGATTTTATGTCTGGTGTTATGACTATGGGCCGGTTGTACAAACGCGGGTTTAGCACAAGCCTTGTTAAGCCTAAGCTTAGCTAAGCTCAGGCTTAAAGTCGACACCCGTTGTACAATCGTCGGCTTAGTTAAACCTGGTTGATAATGAAATTCACTACAGTTGGCATCAGTGAAGCAATGCGTACTGACATAATGATCTGAAAAATTACCTTTTTTGGTTAGGCACTTATGACAGTTTGTGTCAAATTTCGGCAACGACCGTTTCTGTCTCTGTTCCTTCATTTGCTCTCTTTGTTAAATTAGATACAAAACTTAAACTTAAAAATATGACCTAATAAAAGGACAAGCAATTCGAAGGTTCATCATTGGCATATCATGTCGCTTGTACCAGGTTAGGTTTAAACCTCAGCTAAGCTCGCGTTAAGCTTCGACTTACGTAAGCTCGTGATCTGAACAGATTTTTGTGCCTTTTGATATATCGTAAATTTTCATAAATGGTTACCGCATATACAATCATCACATCCAAATTCTGAAATATCGGCTGGCAGTGTTCTCTACGGTTAGCTTTTACAATACTTCTCATAGCAGCTTTTTGGACTAGGAAGACCTTTTGGTATTTGAGCATGCGATACGTTGCCCCAACTTAGTATACCATTGCACATTACCGAGTGGAACAGGCCATAATATGTGGTCAGAGCAGCATCAGTATCTACTGTGTAAGCAATTTTTTTTATTGCATACACGGTTCTAGATAGCCTGGTACATAGGTGTTCAATATGTTTATGCCAAAACAGACATGTATCAAAGTGGACTCCCAAGAACTTCACGTGATGTGACTCAGTTCCATTCATTAGTGAGAATACACAAGATTCTGTTTTATCGCGATTAAGATGAAGATTTGAATCAAACCAATCCTGAGAGTGACCGATTATTATATTGATTTGGTAGTCGCTTTGTTTGATGTTATCGCGGTTTAGTTTAAAGTTAAATATAGTGTTCTCTGCATACATAATTGTCACGAGTTTATTATCTATCTGTTCCATATGGGATGCAAGATAAATAATGAATAAAAGAGGCCCTAAAATAGACCCTTGGGGTACACCCCTTGAAATTGTAAGTGGTTCACCAGATTTATGTTCTAAATATACACGTGTGTTCTATTCGGTACGAACGGATCAAATCATTGACAGTCCCTCTTACACCATAGCATTCAAGTTTTGATATTAGAATATGATGGTTTATGCAATCGAACGCTTTAGATAACCATGCATATACCAGGCAGTAGTTTCGAAAGGGAAGAAAAACAAGGGCGTTGTTCGGCACCATTAATCACAAAAACGTCCTCGAAAAAATATTCAGGTTGATAAGAAACTATCATCTGACAGAGGTCCTGAGATCATTCCTACCGAACTGGAGGTTCTACGTGGAGTTCCAGGGACAGAGGAGTCGGTGGAGAATCCAGAAGTATGGGCTCTCCCAGGGCAGCGTGCTGGCGCCTCTTCTATTCAATTTGTACACCAATTACCAACCTGTCGGCCATTTTACAAATAGTTTCATCTACGCCGATGTCGTTACCCTTACTTGCTAGTCCCAAGACCTCGAAAAAAGTTAACAGCCCTGTCAAGGTTGGTCGAATACTACAAGCCTCAGAGTAACAACTGAACATAGAGGTAGTAAACAAAGCACTTCAGCATGGCGTGCTCAAAGCCATCATCTTTTGACACTTCAGACCCAAACATTGCCAACTAACCTGAAAATTCTTCCAATGCAACCCATAATAATGATAATAATAATGAAGCATATATTGCCCAACAGAACAAAATATTCCATTTACAGGACAACATCAGATATATATATAATCTTAACTACCTAAGGAAACCGGCAATAATAAATCGCTAAACCTAAGCCTAAACCTAAACCTAAGTTACATGTTTGAACTACAAATCTGTTTCATTCTTGAAATTCTAGGTGGCTAGAAGATACATTTCAGACGCTTTTTCTAATATTATAAGTAACGGGTCGTAGTTAATGTCGCACAAATGTGAAATAGAATTGAAATTGACCATCATATATGTAATGGGAGAATTTAAACCTAAATTTGTGTTTGCGCGGCTAACCCTAAAAGTTGTCGCAGAACGCAATGAAATGGGGGGAGCATAGAAGTTGACTTGCGACAGTAATTGCATGCAGTCTAGCTTATTGTGCAACAGTTTATAAATAAAATTCAAGGAAAATAATATACGTCTTAAATCTAAGTTACTAACATTAAACCTAATACATAAAAGTTTCTCACAAACACCTCTATCTGGGTAAACTCCATCACACTTGAGACATAGGTACTTCAAAAACCTTCTCTGTACATTTTCAAGACTAGCTTTTTGACAAACATAGAATGGCTTCCAGACGACCGAAGCATACTCTAGCCTGGAACGTACTAGTGAGAAATAGAGCACCTTTAAGGCATCAATGTTATTGAAGAGCCTGCAATTCCTAACAATGAAGCCATAGAACTTGTTGGCTTCAGCGACTATTATATTTATGTGCTCCTTAAAACTCAACTTTTCATCAAACCAAACGCCTAGATCTCTAAATAGTTTCTCTCTGGAAATCAGAACATCAGCAACCTTGTAATTATAAAGGATGTTTTGTTTCTTCCTTGAATATGTAACAATTTTACATTTGGAAACGTTCAAAGAGAGATTGTTATCCAGGCACCACTTACTGATCTTATCGATATTCCTTTGCAGTAAAGAGCAATCTTCAGTATGTTACCCATGTTACAAACACTGCTCTGCACTGTCCCATCTCGAAAAACTGTTAAACTACACCCGAATATAGCACAGCAATTCCGTAAAGCTTCACTACAGTTACCAACAAATAGCGAATTCGATTTTACTGACCAAGCATAAAAAACGCACAAACAAAACAAACGTTTGACAGTCAGAGTTCACCGTAAACAAATCGCAGGAAAATTACATAGGCGTTGCCAACTTCTCAAAATTTATGTAAGGCAGAATTTGCGTTAATGATGAAGAAACATGCAGCAACGCAGTAGAGGTCAACATATCTATTGATTTTGCTGTAATCATTTCTGAACCATCAAAATACCGTCTTTTTTAACGTAGAATGGAATATTTCTGGATACTATACAATTAAGACGGTAGTAAACAATTATAATTGCCGTATCTGGTGGTCGATATGACAACGTAAGAAAAGATGATCGCCTATTAGAATTAGTTGTTTACTACCTCTATGTTCAGTTGTTACTCTGAGCTACAAGCTAAATCAGCTTCGCCCAAAACCAGATATACAGGGTGTCCATTTAGTGTGTAATTCTTCGATATCTCGCAAGGTATACTTTATAGAAGAAAATGTCAAATAAAAAAGTTATTTGGTTACTTAAGACGCATATTCTAAAAATATATTGAAATATACAGGATGTTGCAGGAAAGTAGGATTGCGATTGATTTTTTTATATGGAACTATGCCTTTTATTTTTAATTCTTCTAATTTCCATCATTGATCTCTATTTAACCCTAAAATATTTTTGAGATCGGCTGCGACGTTGCCAAGTTATAATTTATTCTCTATTAATTTTCGGATTTGCAAGGTCGCAAATAATACGTCCAAATTGATATATTCCTTCATCTTTTCTCAATAATATTAGACAGCGAGTTACTTGAATATTAAATGAATATTATCTTGGATGTTATGAGCAATGTGTACCTACAGGGTGTTTTTGGTAGAATTTTAAATTACGGCAACTTGAAGGTTACTTTACTTTGTTTTTTTTTTAAATGTAACACCCTAAATTTTTTATTTTAAATCGAAATATCTACTAATACCCTATTTCGTCTTGTAATATTTTTTTTGCGTTTGCGACGTTGCCAAGTTATAAATTATTTTTCCAAATTTTTAAACAAATATCCCCGATTTTAATTTATTTTAAAAAGAATCCTCTACTTATTTTTATTGCAATGAATTGCGCATGTCAACTTTAGTAAGATCTCACAATTTCAAAATTTTGTTTCTGTTAATTACTGAGATACGGCAAGACCGCTTTTTCAGTAAACAGTAACGGAACGCTTAAATATTTCGAAAACTGCCACAGCTGAAGCGGTGAAATTCAATACTAGGGGGTTTTTGGACATACAGAATTCAAAAATGGTAACATCAGTGTTGTCAGATTTACCAATTTTACGTCATAATTTTGTTTAACGTAAAAGTGGTGGATTGACGGAGATGTAAAGCAGCCCTCATATATCGGCTCTCATATGCAGCAGCATATAGAACCGCGCTTCTGGTCGGTTAGGCGGACGTGCCGTGGCGTTCCACCAAGGAGTCTGCTGCTGTTTAGCAGCGATTTTCTTTGGTTTGCCGTTACCTTCGGGTACCAGATGGCGCACAAGGCTGATCTTTCTGTCGCCTGCTCTCACATGCTTCACATGTCTGGTAGACATGAAAATGCTGATGCTCTCTATCTCCGTCAGTCGACCTATGGCGCACTGATGATCGCTAATAAGCGTGAAACAGCTGTCTGCGTTCTGGTGGATTGACGGAGCTGTAGAGCAACTTTCGTATATCACTGGGTAATTGAATAGCCGCCCTGTGTATCAGCCTCTACAATTAACTTGAGCAAGTGTAGTTTTAAGCATGACCAAGTTGGGTGCTCCACGGAAATACCTGCTGTATGTATGCAAGAGTCTCCCGTAGCCGGTGCATAAATCAGGCTGGTCGCTTAGAAGAGGATGCACGTACAGCTCGAAACGTCGAGGCGCGCCGCGCAGGATGTAAGGAGGCAATAAAGTAGCGGGGGCAATTAGTATGATAATGCTCAGATATGAGCAATTAGCGTTAAGTGAAGAGCGCGCGGAGCTCCGAGACACTCACAGAGAACAAGCTTGGAATATTCAAACAGGCCGCAACAGACGCGTCGCCGCCATCACGTCTTTGAGCAGTTTAGATAAGCTAGAGACATGGAGTCTCTTAAGGTTCCTGAGACGACAGGAGTTATTGTAAGCCACGAGTACAGGGTGGGAGTCATACACACGAATGTAAATGTAACACCCATGTTTCGCATGCTTAGTTCAGGAAGAGGACTCAAAAGGGAACCACCTCAGGAAATCGCAACTTACTGGAGCATTTATATACCTAGCCTTACTAGTGGCATATTATTATTATTATTAGTTTGCAGACCAGGCCATGAAGGCCTAGGGCAGAAATGAGTACAGTCTGATCTTATGCCGCTAAAATTTATATAACTTAAAATTGTCTTTGGATACTTTCACCACCTATTTCTGAGTATATTCTGGATTATTCCATGCCGCCTATTTCTGTCTGGCATTTTCTTTTTCCAGTGTTCAATATTAATTTTCTTCAAATCATCTTCTGCCTTCTTCAGTCATCTCTCCCTTGGTCTATCCTTCCTTTTTTTCCTATTGGTCTTGGGTTGAGAACTGGTTTTGCCATTCTCGTCCCATACAGCCTCTCCACATGTCCCATCAGCCACCTTATTCTCTGCGCTTTAATGACTGCTATTATAGCATATATTGGGGTTCTCATACACGTCTTCCAGTTCCTGGTTTGTTCTTCTCCTCCAGCCCTGGTTTGTCCTTACGCCTCGTTAAATAGCTCTCAACATTTTTCTTTCCCATCTTATAATTTTTTCTTCCTTCTGTTTGTTCATAGTCCACGTCTCACAAGCATATGTCGCTGTTGGTCTTATAACAGTTGTATAAATTCTCTCTTTGGTCCATCTGGATACATATTTGGGTTTCATAAGATTTTTCAGGGCTCGAGCCCTCGAGTATGGATCCATACTTTACTTCTAATTTCCTTTGTTGATCCTTGCCTGTGTTTCTTGTTTCTCCTGCCCCTTTTGCTCTATGATTACCCCTAGGTACATAAATTCCGTAGTCCCTTTAAAAGTATATTTCATGTTGTTGGCGTAAAAGTTAGGTTCGGTTGATCATCAGGAGTTTTTTCCGTTTGTCCCATGATCATATATTTGGTTTTACTTTGATTTATCTCCATCCCAAACCTCCTAGCTTCCGCAGCTATCCTTGCCGTAACTTTCTTTAGTTCTTTCTTTGTTTTTGCTACTAGTGTTAATTCATCTGCATATATATTGATGTTCATTATTAATTAAGGTCCCATTTGTCTTGATTTCGCTTTTTCTAATTATTGCTACAAGCGTCAGGTTAAAAAGTATCGTTGATAGAGGATCGCCTTGTCTGAGTCCATTTCTCACTTCAAATTTCTGTGACTCACTTCCCATCGATGTAATTTTGTTCTTGGTTTTATGAGCTTTCCTGGAATTCCTAGCTGCACCATTGCTTCATACATTCTCCCTCTGTTTATACTATCATAGGCTTGTTTAAAGTCTATGAAGTTCGATTCTATATTCATAGCCTGTTATTTGTAGTTCCTTGAGAACAGATGTTTGATCTGTCGTACTCCTGCCGCATCTAAATCCAGCCTGATATTCCCCTAAAATTGTTTCTGCATAACCGTTCAGCCTCATTTCTTATTATCTGTCCAAGTACCTTGTAGCATGTGTCTAAAAGAGACTCTCTTTGTTCATATACGCTGATAAATATGAGATCTACAGCTTGAAGGATACGCATGTACAAGATTTTGGTGAAAAACTTGTAACATGCGTTGAGACATGTTATTGGCCTATAGATTTTGGGACAAATCTTCAGTCTCCAGGATAAGCACGGTTTTACCTTCGATTTAAATTAATAAATTCAAATGCCGGTGCCAACCGGGAGATTTATTCAACCAGTAGGTGTTTATGCCATCCGGGGCAGAGCCTGCGAAATTCTTTGCGCCCCGTAAGGTGTCAGGAATTTCTTCCGTGTCTATCCGATGACTCGTACAATTACTTTAGAAGTCCTCCTACGAACGGACTCGAACTGCGCTAATGTGATGGAAGGTGTACGCCCTTTGAAAGAAGATTTAGACATAACTGTTGCATAATAAAAATACATAGTAGCTTTCAAAATGTTGCTTAATTTTTAAGTGTATGTTAAGTTATATAGTTAAAATTTTCTTTCAACCTAAGTGCCAGCATACAGTGCTCCGCCCCACATCGCGTCTACTCGTGACATGATTTACTGTAAGCAAACTCCTTAGCAAAACGGAAAAGCTTTGGATCTCAGGAAACGCTTTGTTGGGAGAATTGTATAGAATAAGTTTCAGTGTTCTCCTAGCGGTGACATATTAAAACAATCTGCGAAATGCTTGGAGGGTTAAACTGCACTTCAGAGTACATACTGTCGCAAAATGGAGAGCCAAGGATGAATATTATGCGGCGCTCAAAGCGGGTGAAATACTCAAAATGCAAGTATGGAGTAAATATATATTGTTATAATTACAGTATTGCAAGTATTTTTGATCTTAGGTATGTTTAATATGAAGGTTGGAGTAAGTAGATTTGGTACTGAGCATGCGTCAAAATTGTTTATTCTTAAAAACCATCGTTGCTCTTGATATTGAAAAGGCGTGCGGCTCTCCTGAACAAGCTTCCGTCCTACGGTATTCCCGTTAAACTGTGCAGTTGGTTAGCAGACTTCCTCTCTGGTTGCAATATCTCCTGTCGTGGTAGACCGCTTCTGGCACTATTTCTGCTCCACATCTTTGCCCGCAGGCATCATAAGCAATAGACTAATCTCTGTGGTCGAGCTCGAATGCAGAGGGCTGACAGCTGTCAAAGGACCTGGAGGTCATTACCGCGTGGGGCTCAAGAAGAATAATAATAAAATAGTTTATTGAGCAATACGGAATGTAAATTTTTAAAATAATTATAGATGGAAGGAACATAAAAACTAATGTTATGCTTGCATCAAAATGACTCGATGTTGCAAACTTAGTTTTCAATCAGACCCTCGAAAGTAGAGTAGAACATAGAACATAGTAACATTCAATGCTTCCAAGACCCAGTACTGCGCACTGTCAAACAAAAGGTACCCAAGCGAGCACCCGGTTGTAATGAACGATCAGACGCATAGGTATGATTTCTCTAGATTCTTATGAAATAAGTCACACCATTATTACTTCAAAAAAATGGAGTCAAGTTGATTGACTCAGTACTTCTCACACATCGTAATGTGATACCGTTTTATTATTTTTCCATAGCATAAAGCTATAGTCTGAGCTTCTTATGCAACCGAATCATCGCCCGCCCCCCCCCCCCGCAAAAAACCTCAAAACTCTCGTAAATAGTCTTTTGCGCCTCCGTAGGAACTAGGGTGACACAGTTTTTATTCTGCAATCTTAATCTGATATCCTAATGGCATGCCGATTATCCGATACCGGTATAGAAATTTCATTGCTAATATAATTTCAAAAATTATGTTTTGCCTAAGGTAGGGAAGCATCATTCGGATAAAGATGAAAACTATATTATGTCGTTTCTTTACAGGGAAATGAAGAGTCCACTACAAATACAAAAAAATCAGTTACACAACCCTCCACTCTTAAACTACCCCAATTTTAACTCCTGTAAAAAATATTTATATTTTTTAATTATTGCTTTCACTGGGCAATGGGTAGCCTTTCATAAATACAACAAATTTTTCGGTTTTATAACCCCCCACCTCCCAACTACCACAAATTTCACCTCATCCAATGAATAGAAAATGATCAGATATCACAAAACACCCAAAAAGTAAATTATCTCGAAAATTTTCGCGATCACACATATGGGTGCAGCAAGTAAAACGCGCTCTAGCGGTATCACCATGAATTAAGCATATCATAGGTAAGTTGAGATTGATGGAATAATACGTTCTTTTTCCAATAAGACCAAGTTTGTTGAAATTATTTCAGTTAGGCGTTATAGCTGTTTATTTAAAAAAGCATTGTATTACTCCCACCACTTTATCTTAATAGAAACGTCAAAAAGTGTGATACTAGAATTACGTCCATAGGTCCTTGCTTTAAAAAACACACTATGTTAAATATAAAAAAAGTACAGAAAACACTAGGAAGCAAAGGTAATGATTTACAGGAGCTGACTGCTAGAGTGAGTACTCTAGAAGAAGAAGAGTTACAATAACCCTCTGGCTCATTAGGCGTATTAAGGGGCCTCGATACACACGTTTATACATAAGTATTTGCCATGTAAAACACGAACTCACAATTTCTTGCATAACTCACTCAAACTACATATATAATATTTCAGAAGGCGATAGTTAAGACCTCAATGAATGACAACTATCCTAGATTTTCTCAAAAAAGTATTTTAATGTGCAAAAAAACTCGCAATGCAAAATCATTTATTCTATAAATGCCTGTAATTTAACAACCAAACACGATATCAAAAAAGACTAAATAGTTGCACAAGCGCAAGCTTTCTTCTTCAATTTGCTCTTTGAGTCATTATTGTAAGTTTAAAGGTAACGTCAGGAGCTTGGAAATGCGAAATTAATTTTAGTGGTGACCTTTGGACCTTTTGACCTTACCTTTGGATTTTTGGACTTAGCTCCCCTCATCTTAGATACACACACTGGAGAAAGGGAACAGGCGGCCACGCCTCCTCGCTAACACGGGAATACGTCTTTTCTTGGATTCTTAATCACAGTATATCTTAATTTCGCGCGCTATACCCTAGACCCTTAACGGGGTTAAAAAAAAAGAAATACTTCCCCAGCTTACTCGGACATACCAAGTCAAATAGGAAAACCGCAGAATTCAGAACGCCCTGTGTGGTAGTATCAAAATGCGTTGTCCCGAAACATAACTCGCGAAGATACAGTGGCCCATTCGTAATGGATTTGTTTGCCAGATGTATATTTATTCCGAAATAGAATTTCCCCCGACAACAGCTCCTGCGGCCTGTGGAATTTTGACTAATTGCTTGAGATTTCCATATGAATGAGATTATGAAATATGGTAACATTAATATGGATATATGCTCGAAAGCGAACCGTAAGCACTCCGGGTCGACCTACGTTTCGGTCTTTATTCCCGACCATCGCGACAGCAGCGCCACGAACGTTTTGTTTGTTTCGGGAATTATACGCGAGCACAATGACGTGGAATGGAATGCGTTTTTACCTCCAAAAAGTAACAGACAGTACTATATTGTGAAAGATTACATGATTTGACATTTTTTGGATGGTTTACATTATAAAAAACTATAGTACTTCAATTCAACAGCCTCCCTGTTAAGCTTTGCGGTTGGCTCGCAGACTTTTTCTCAGGTCCAAGAATCTCTATCATGGTAGACGGCTTTTCGTTTTCCTTCTATAACATCCATACTGAGGTTTCTGATTCACATCAATGATTTACTCTCACTACAAACCCAATCCACAGTTTTACGGAGTACTTTACATGCAGGCATCATGAGCAATAGACCGATCTCTGTGGTCGATCTGGAACGCAGAAAACCGACAGCGGCTGCTTCGCTTTTAAAGGATCTGGAGACCATTATCGCTTGGGGGCTCAAGAATGTGACGATCGACTTCTGGGACGTGGCGGTGACAGTGAGCTCTGAAGTCGCGACGGTGGCGAAGCCCTTGAAAATGCTTTTCGGTTTCCGCGGAACCCCCCTAGAAATTTAAGGTAAAGTTGAGTGGCACGTTTATTTCGATAATAAATAATTACGTGTATCGGGTTTTTCATTGATTTTGAAAACAAAACGTCTCAAGAATATGGTAAAATTTAATGCCATCAAGACCCGGTATTGTACGCTATCAAATAAGAAGTGCTCAAGCCAGCACTTCGGTTCTAATCAATCAGGTTCTGCCGAGAAGTCACTCAATTAAGCTCTTAGGAGTCGACATCACAGAATCTGATCTGACACGAACACGTTGCGACAATTATTGCAACAGTTGCTGTGAACAAGCTTGGGTATCTATTCAGAGCCAGAAGGTACTTATTACCATATAACAGAAGCGAGCGGTATGACACATTTGTTCCCAGGGAGTCAAAGGATTGGAAAGGACTGCCAGGAGCTGTAGTCATTGAGCCTGCCTATGTTGGCCTACTGAAGTCCTGCATGAACATGCAAGCTTCCCCTAACATAACATTTTCAAACCAGCCGCAATACTCTGGTATTTAGACTCTGCGTACGAGGCCTGCTTAGTTATAAAAAAAATCACTCAAAACTGTCGCTTTGTCGGTCATCGGTCTATCAGGTGAACACCAACTCCTCTAGAACTTTCACAGTAAGCTACGGTAATAATACTGTGTCAAAATTTTATCAAAATCAATTCAATACTTTCCTAGTTACACACAATAAAAAACTATGTGACTAGTGCACTAATAGACAGGTACAATGCCTGGTCAATAAAATAAAAATCTGAGTGAAAAACTGAACCTAAACATACTAGGTACGTCTTGAAACATTAGCCCAGATTTACTTTTTTTGATTCTGTTTCTCGCTTATTTATCAGATTTAGGAAAAAGCTATTTGCAAAAATTATTTATATTTTAACGACCTCTATAGACAGTTTAAAAAAAAGTGTCAACTTAGGACTCATCTTGTGGATTCTTTCAAAAGTATTCATCTTATAAGCCAAACGTGTTTCAACAAGAGAGATTGATATTTATAGTAACAAAACCTACTAGACTAAAGTCTTTGCAACGGTAGCTACACTGGAGCACTTCTAAGTGATGAATATAATTACAAAGTGTATCTAAAGGCTGTTGCTAAATATATTATTAGAGAGATATTGCAAGCCCTGCGGCTTATTAAGGACAACCTTATTTTGACATCTACGCAAGCGCAGATGCGATTTGCGATAAGGAAAGCCCTAATTAGGATAAGGCACGACCTTATTAAAAACGCATTAAGAGCTTCTGTTAGTTTTACGATCGGCATCAACCGGATATGTTCGTGATTGCTTTATTTTCCACCATTCTACCTAACCCGGATTTAAAAAGTATTGCTGTGTTCCTGTGTATCGTGATTTGTATTTCGTAGCCCTAGTTTGCAAAAATTTTTTATTTAACCTAATAGTTAGCTCTCGTGCACTTACTTGGGATTTGTGGCTATCGTTTTAGTTCAAAATGGAGGAAAAGTATAATTAGATTCACCTATGGGAATAAACTAATGTAGTAAGGGAGTGCTTTTTGTGAACAGAAATGAAAACGTATCTTATACCAGCAACAACATTTATTATCTATAGTGATTCGAAATTGTAGAGCTAGAAGCAAAAAGCCCAAAGCAGCCCCCAAAAACAAACTCCAAACGATGACATTAGAAAACAGAAATACAAAGACAAACTCCAAACGATCAGATTCGAGAATAGAACAACAAAAATAAATGTCACATGTCAAAATAATATTATCATCTGTTACCGTGACTGCAATAACTCTATTTGGTATCCTTATTAAGGATACCAAATAGAGGCTGGCAATAGAGGAAGATAAGGCTGGCCTAAATAAGGTAGGGCGCTATTTAAGTCCGGCTTGCAATAACTCTCTATTAGCAAGCTTGATTTTTGCTTCTATTTACCTATAAGGATGCAGGATTTTAAGGTGTTAATGCTCTTATTTACCAGCAAAATACCCGTTATCAACATATTACAGCGCTAGCGGTTGATCTCCTGCACTGTTCTGGGCAAGCTCCCCGGGAACCGCCAATCTCTATGTATGAGATTTCCCCTGATTTACATAAAATGTGTCTCAGTGATTCATATATCTTATTGCATTTGATATATCACCCTTGCCTTACTCTGTTTATATTTCAATTTTTGCGCAAAAATATGTTGTATATATTATTCATAAGCCAGGCCGTAAATAACCGAGGATTATACTTTTCGGTGTGGTTTTATTCTTTGAGAGTCGGGAGCACTTGCAGATCATAATATTTACCAACCGACGATGGACTTGATCGAATGACGTAAAATGGTATCAAGTAGACTGTCTCCGTATATTCCATTGATTCTTTGTATCCTTTCGCAAGCAATTAACATTAAACAGTATATGATAATTAATTGCCAAAGGGAATAAAAAAAGAATTCAGACATATCAAGAGAACGAGCACATCACTTCCTGAAGCCTCAGGTTTTGATAGAATTCTTCCAGAATTCATAGTTCACTGTGGACCACGCACAAGAAAGCGGCCGAAGGCATTTTTTACAACTGATACGCTACCGCCAGAATTAAAAAAATCGAAGGTAATTGGCGTACTGCGACCAGGAAAAGACTGCGAACTTGTAGAGAACTATCGCCCCATTGCACTACTCAGCGTCTGAATCAAACTCCTCGAGTGATTAGTCTTGATGAGAATAGGTTCCAAGCTAGAACAACATATATCAGTTGAGCAGGCGGGTTTCAGACCGAATCGTAATTACTGTGACCAGGTGCTCAGCGTCACATCTTTTATTGAAAGTGGATAGATACCAACGTTGCCTTAAAACCGGCATAGTGTTCGTAGACCTGACCGCTGCCTATGACACCGTCTGGAGAGAAGGGCTCTTATACAAGCTGTATCGTATCATACACTGCAAAACAGTAGGCACCCTAATAAACCATATGCTTTAAGCCAGATCATTCCAGATTGTCATGAGCTCTGATACCAGCAAAGTGAGACATTTAAATAACGGATAACCTCAGGGCTCCGTTCTATCGCCCGTGTTGTTCAATATATACAGGGTGGGCCAATAGTGCGTGGACGGAGGATTGTGGGCTTACTAAAAAATATTTTCAAAAATCTGTCACCTGATCATGGTAGGAACCCTTAAGGGCTATAATGTAAATATATTAATCTACTGATTTCTCCAAGTGCAAAAAGAATTCAAATTTAGCCCTCCGACCTAAAGCGACGCATTCCATGCTTAGTCGTAGCGCAAAGTCACGGCCTTCTAAGTTTTATAATCGCTGCGATATTCAATTTTTTTCTGATACCTACTTATACCAAAAATGGTGATTTGCGCCGAAACGGTTCGTCTGAAAGCAGACAGAAAGAATTCTGCCGGTGCGCCATCTAGTACACGAAGGTAACGGCAAACCAAGGAAATCTCTACTTAGCAGTAGTAGACTTCTTGGTGGGACGCCAAGGTGCATCCGCTTAGCCACTAGAGAGCGCGGGTTATATACGCGCTGCGTATGAAAGCCGATATACGAGAGCTGCTCTATACCTCCGTCAATCCACCAGTACGCAGACAGCTGTTTCACGCTTATTAGCGATCATCAGTGCGCCATAGGTCGATTGACGGAAATAGAGAGCATCAATTTTTCCATGTTTAATAAACATGTGAAAGATGTGCAAGCAGACAGAAAGAATTCTGCCGGTGCGCCATCTAGTACCCGAAGGTAACGGCAAACCAAGGAAATCTCTACTTAGCAGTAGTAGACTTCTTGGTGGGACGCCAAGGTGCATCCGCTTAGCCACTGTCTGCTTGCACATCTTTCACATGTTTATTAAACATGGAAAAATTGATGCTCTCTATTTCCGTCAATCGACCTATGGCGCACTGATGATCGCTAATAAGCGTGAAACAGCTGTCTGCGTACGGGTGGATTGACGGAGGTATAGAGCAGCCCTCGTATGGTTCGTCTGAAGTTCCATATGTGATACATAAAGTCACACTAGAATTGACCAAGGAATCCAAATATGCAATAATATATAGGGGGTTCCATTAAAAAAATGTAAGTTTGATATGAATCACCCTGTATAAACGCCAAAATTTAAGTGAAAATATTTTTACGTAATAGCCCTTAAGGGTCCCTACCACGATCAAGTGACAAATTTTTGAATTATTTTTCAGTAAGGCTACAATCCTCCGTCCACGCACTATTGGCCCACCCTGTATACATCGGACCTTTCTGTTATCCTCCAGGAAATCCGCATATGACCTGGCTTTAGCGTTTTGAAATACCAACTTTGACATTCTAGAGTCTATACTAACTGCCGATCTTTCAATCCTGTGATCAAAGTTCAGCAGGTGGAAGCTAAAGCCAAGCATGAGCAAAACAATAACATCGTGTTTTGACCTTAACAATAAAACGGCAAAAAGAGAGCTCAATATTTACCTTAACGGCACCTTGCTATACCCTATAATCCAACAGCCAAATACCTAGGTGTCATACTGGATAGGTCACTATCGTTTAAAAAGCATATTCACTCCACCGCAGCCAAGGTAAACAGCAGAAATAACATCCTACAAAAATTATGTGGAACCACTTGGAGTGCCTCAGCTTCTATGCTCCGTAGTTCGGCCCTAAGCCTCTGTTTTTCTGCGGCTGAATTTTGCTCGCCAGTGTGGCTAAACAGCTCACATACTAGAACTAGACTGATAGACGCCCAATTAAACACCTCTACGAGAACTATTGCAGGATGCATCAAATCAATCCCAACTTACTTTCTACCAAATACTCCACCATCCATCCGTCGAGAAAACGATGCCCTTCTGAAAGAATATAACAAAATCTAAACAAATCTCTCACTGCCAATTCACGAAGATATATCTGATCTCTTCTTGCGCAGATTATGGTCCAGAAAACCACCAATTGAAATAGCTATCCACCTCGAGTCTGACGGTTCTAACCCTGCAGTTAAATGGGCCGAAATTTGAGCGACAAACACCAGAAGAAGTGAGCGGTAATCTTAGTGTTGGTCAAGAACCCCCTGGTTTTGAGCTCCACCGAAGGGAATGGTCAACCCTAAATAGAATTCGCACGTCGCATGGAGTGTGCGCTGAATCGTTCTTCCAATCTTCCAAAGGAACAAGCGCGAATCCCCACGATGCGACTGTGGAGCGGAACGCCAAACCGCCAAAGGCATATGTGCAAGAATGTGGCCTTAGAGCATATCCAGGCAACAACAAGGACTTCCTTCAAGGCAAACCATCAGCCGTAGAATGGATTTCCAGGCTTGATATTAACTTATAGCCTAGTTAATATTGCAAAAAGAAAACAAAAAAAAAACTGTTTTACTTTTTTATGATTTTTTTCATGTGTACTATATAACCATACGCTAGATAAAATAAAATATGAGAAGTTTTTGTATTATAAGATCAAGAAAGAAAACTGACAAAAATATGTTATGTTAGGCTTTCGCGGGCATGACCTGATGAACTATTATTTCTTGGGCTGTTCGGTTGGTGTCGGCGCGCTTCTTACAAGCAGCGAAGAACCAACAGTTCAATTGACAAAAATAATAAAAAAAATGAAGTCAAGTTGATTGACTCAGTACTTCCCACACATTACGCTGACACCAGTTTATTAGTTTCCCATAGCATGAAGCTTTAGTCTAAGATCCCTTGCAACCAAATAATTGCCAACCCCCCCCCCCCTAAAATTGTCTTATGCCGCTAGGTCTTTCCTTCACAGGTCAATGGACAGCCTATTATCGATACTACAAACTTCTCAGTTTTACAACCCCCACCCCCCCCAACCACCTCACTTTCACCCCCACCCAAAAAAATGGTACGAAATGATCTGGAATCCCTAAAACATCTAAAAACCGAATTTGAGTTGCTTTCATACTGGTCGCGTTCTTTGATTATTGCTACGCTGCCACTGACAAGATTTTTAACAAACATACGCGTTTTCCATTCTCACTACGGTAACAATATACTGGGTCAAAATTTCATTAGAATCAATTTAATAGTGTCCACGTTACAAAATACAAAACGATTTAGACCAATAAATTCTCGTATAGTATACAGAAAATTCTAAGTCCCTTAGTTTCTATAATAGGCTAGGCAATGTTCGGATGCACCTAAAAAGGTTATTTGTGTCGCTAGATCTTCCTTCACAGGTTAGTGGACAGCCTATTATGAGTACAAGAATTTTTTTAATTTTTCAACCCCCAACCCCCCAACCACCCCAATTTCACCCCCACCCAAAAAGACGCAGAAAATGATCAGGAACCTCTAAAACGCTTAAAAAAGAAGTTTGAGCTGTTTTTATATTTTTAGTTTTTTTATTATTTCTGCGCCGCCACTGGCACGATTTATCAAAACCATACGCGTTTTCCATCTTCGCCATGGTAGTAATGCCGTTTCAAAATTTCATTAAAATCAATTCAACAGTTTCCTTGTTACAACGATCTGACGCAATGCTCTCGTATGTTTACATCAAAAAAAATTCTAAGTCCTTTGCTTTCTGTAATAGGCAAAGGCAATGTTCGGATGGACCTAAAAAAGTTATTTGTGTCGCCAGGTCTTCCTTCACAGGTCAGTGGACAGTCTATTATGAAAGCAACAAATTTTTCAATTTTACAACCCCCCACCCCCTAACCACCCCAATTTCACCCCCACCCAAAAAAAATTAGAAAATGATCAGGGACCCCTAAAACGCCTAAAAACGAAGTTTCAGCAATATTTAATTTTTTTTGTTTTTTGCTAATTATTCCGCCGCCTATGAAGCGACTTTCAAAATTATAGGAACATTACCTTCTACGACCCCACAGCATACCGCTGCCCAAATTTCATCACAATCCATGCAGCGGTTACTGAGATTACGAGGGTAGAAAAACGCGACAGACAGACAGACCGACAGACCGACAGACCGACAGACCGACAGACCGACAGACCGACAGACCGACAGACCGACAGACCGACAGACCGACAGACCGACAGACCGACAGACCGACAGACCGACAGAAAGACAGACCGACAGACCGACAGACCGACAGACCGACAGACCGACAGACCGACAGACCGACAGACCGACAGACCGACAGACCGACAGACCGACAGACCGACAGACCGACAGACAGACCGACAGACAGACCGACGGAAATGAGTGACGTGGATTTTCGTTATGTACACATCATAAAACGCCCAAAAAACGTATTATCTCAAAATCGAAAATTTTCGCGATCACAATACTCCCCTCACCTAACGGTGTGAGAAGTAAAAGGATTAGAAGTTTGGTAGGGATGCAAAATAACAAAAAGTATCGATACCGATGCCAATTCGATATTTTTTGGTCAAGTATCTATACTCCTTGGTACTTGAAGACAAAGGATCGATTCTCTTATGTATCGTTATCCACAACATGGATTATCGAAAATTTGCATGTTAGAAAAGTCAAACTCTTTAAAATGTTTTTTCAAGTTGGGTGTACTTCCACTAGCTTTTATACACTTAATATATTTTTTTAAGTAGTTGTAGTGGAGCTTGAATAATTACTCTTTATTAGTGGCACGCAATCAACAACGAGTATCATTGGGAGGACCGTAACCCAGAAAGAAGTCTAGTTTCATTAGGCACCAAACCATGGCTTGAACTATCCAAAAAATTAAAAGAAAGAAAGACGATTAGTCAGTAACACTTCTAAGATAATTTCAACCAAAAACACTATTGAAAATGCAAACATTTAAGTGAACGGTTACACCTTATACCAAATTTTTTCCAGTAATAACTAAAAAAACAGGCTTGTATAAAATTTTGCTCAAAAGCGTGTTGGGTGATCAGCTGTTATCTATCAAATAAGTTAAGTTGTCTCAATCAATCCGTAAAAATAATGTCCGTACATTTTTGAATACATACTTTATTAAATTTGTAGGTTATATGTACTTACCTTACGGGATCATTCGGAAATCTAAGAAAATATTCCCGCATATTGTTTATCCATTTAAAACATGATTGTTATCAACACCATGTATCAAAATCTCACAGCCTATGCATTTTATCTCAGCAAATAGCACTGTCGACTTTGCGTCAATGGTGTCCATTATATGCCTCTTTTGACAGATTCTAACTCAAAATGGGATGCGCGCCAACCTAAGCTATTCTGCTGATTGTTTAGTATGCTGTGGTATATGGGTATTAAAAATCCTGCACATAGCATTTTAATATTTTTAATATACCTTTTTTCATTATATTTTCCATGAGAAGGAAAGGATATGATACATTGTCACATAAATTTAAACTAATAAATTATAAAGCTGGGTGGGTAATATTGAATTATACATCATGCAAGGTTTTTAAAACAAATAAACATGATATCATAAGCAATAAAATGATTTTCAAGTACGTCTGTCTATTATATTATACATGATTGGCAAGCCTAGATATAGAATGCCGATATACTATTCAAAAGTACTTCAATATCTCAGAATAAACATTATTTGAAAATGGATTTGTAATTCTTCGGTCTTTAGGCCGGCGTCGTTTAGCGTTAAGGCTTGACGTTTCACCGCCATGAGCAGATGGCATCTTCAGAGGCTATTTCACTTCGGCGACTTCCGATTCTTCGCCAAGTCTTAACGCTAAACGACGCCGGCCTAAAAACCGAAGAACCACAAATCCATTTGATGATGGTCGCGAAAGCCTTATACAGTACATTATTTGAAAAGTTGGAGTTGATTCGCAACTAGCAAATGACCCTTAGAAGTTTTAAAATGAATTGATCTCACTGGGAAGTTATTTTATTTCCAAACAGATAGACAAAGCGCTAATAAATTGGCTATGTGCTGGTATGAACAAGTTAGGTCCAAATTTCATCAAACTTCATCAAAGCTTTGTTCAATGTCTTAGATATATTTTTGACTGCAGCAGAAAGGTAGTTCAATGAATAAGCGGCTCTAATATTCGACATAACCTCATAGTCAGATTTGTAAAAGTTACCACAACGAAATCCATATACATTATCATAATCGGTATTTGCCTCTTCTTCAAAATCTATATTGTTTTGCTCTAAATAATCAATCAATCCTATCAACGAAATGCAAGAAAAGTCGTTTCGTCGAAAGTCGACCCTTTTAAGCTTCCATGTATCGAATATCTCAAAATCTAACAACTCAGATAGATGATTATCACTGAAGTAGAGGTTTTCTAAGTTCTTCGTCGCATGGAATGTATACAAAGGCAGTATTTCAAATCTGTTGTTGGCAAGATTAAGAGTTGTTAAATTTTTCAGAGTATCAAATGTTCCAAAATCCAAGCTGTCAAGCATGTTATTAGATAGGTCAAGGACGACAAGATTTGTCAGGTTTTGGAAAAGCAACCTTCTAACGTAATACAAGTGATTTCCATTGAGATACAATTCACGTAAATTATCCATTGAATAGAATGTAGACGGCGGTATATCTGCGAAACGATTGAACGAAATATTGAGAATTTCTAAATTTCTTGAACTGCCAGAGTGTCCAGCAGAAAAGGTAGATAATTTATTTTGAGACAAATCTAGTTCCCTCAAATGAGCTAGCTTGTCAAAAACAGTACCACTGATCCAATCCAACTCATTTTTACGCAAATGGATCACTTCTAGTGATTCCTGAGGATCGAAAAAACCTCGTGGGATTCCTGAAAGACCTAAGTCATCCAAATATATATGGCTTATTGAAATATTAGCTTCTAATAGTGATTCCGGTAGATCTGCAATTGATTCAACTCCTGATGGTTTTGAGATAAAAAGTCTAAACCTATCGATACTACATATAGTCCTGCCATCTTCAGAATAAGTGTTGTTAAGAATGTCATCTAAATATGGCTTCACACTTTCTTCAAATGTACAGTTGACATTGAGAAACATGGATGAGTTACAGTTCTTCGATCCTGGAAAAATTACTCTTATTTGCATATCAATTTCAGCATTCAGGCCATCGTCGTCAAAGTGGAAGGTACAATTGCTAGTGCATACTGCAATTAAAGACAGTAGCACAAGACTTAGTAGTACTGTTTGTGGAAGATCGCTCATCTCAAACTGAAAAAAATAACATTTACGTAATGTGATGTAATGTAACGCAAAGTAATGTAATAGTATCTACTAGCACTTTAATTTCGACATACTCAAGGCAGCCATCGAAAGGTATCAAGGAAGCTGGAAAATCTTGAAAATCAAATTTTTCAAGAATTTTCGCAATTTTGAAGATTGTGAAAATTTTTTAGTTTACAAATTCTCAAGAATTTTCAAAATTATCAAAATTTTGAAAATATTTGAAATTTTTCAGATTTTTCTGTTTTCAAAAACTATCAAAATTTTCATAACTTCCAAGTTAAAAATTTCCGAATTTTGCTGTGCCATTCCCGATCCTAACCTCAACCTTAGCTCCGATTCCAACCCCAGTTGAAATTAAATTGAGAAAAGTTTGTTGTCGTTGGGTTGCCCATAATCTCCCAGACAAAACCAAAAACAACATCATGTTGAATGGTACAATAAACTCTCAAGAGATATGACTATGGTAGATCTAACAAAGTGTATGGTAGCGAATCATATGGATATATATGCAATTGAACCTAAATCTAAACGCCAATCCATCTATGGGGTTTCCAACTCATCCCAATCCAATGAAAATGAAGCAGTCTTAGTGCCTCTGATACCATTTCTAAAAACCATAGGCGTTTTCCATCCTTGCCAAGATAATAATACTGTGTCGAAATTTCATTATAATCAATTCGATCACTGCTAGGTAATACAATAGAGAATGATCTAAAGCAATACTCGTTTGTTGTATACATCAGAAAATTCTAACTCTTTTGGTTTCTGTAACAGGCAAGGCAATGTTGCACCTAAAAAAGTGTAGTATGCATTAGTACGTATTCTTTCACAGGTCAATGGATAGCCTATTATGCATACAACAAATTTTTCTGTTTCACAACCCTCCACCCCCAACCACCCCAATTTCATCCCCATCCAAATAAGTATAAAAAAATCAGGAACCCCTAAAGCGCCCAAAAACGAAGTTTGAGGAATTTTTGGAAATTTTTGTATTTTGCCAATTACTCCGCCTGAAGAACAGTAGCATTTGTGTTTTAATCGATAAAAAACATTAGTAGAAGAAATTATAATATTCTCTTAAATAAAAAAATATATAAAACGAATCCCCTAATTCATGTTTCAAACAAGTTTAGCTCAGACACTTAAATAAGCAAGGCAATCACATCAGAGACTTACCTTATACTAAAAGTATACAGAATACGAAAGACTAGACGTCTAACCTAAGACTTTGGGGACAAATGTCTACTTGCAACTCTTGCAAGGTCGTATAATTATTACAACAGGCTTTGTAGCGCAAATGCATAACGTGTGATAAGCGCAATTTGTTTATTTCCCTGAGGAAATGCTACCGATTAGATATTCTAATTAATTATGCTACTGAAAAATAAGTTTTTCTACGATAATATCGAAACACGTTCATATCAAAAGTATAAATTGAATCATAAGAAGCTCTTTTGTTAACGACTTACTGGAATCTGGTTGTCAAACGGATGATGTTTCTCATCAAGTACAATCAGCTAATAAAGCTAACTCCAATAGCGCAAAACGCACTGGATTTATTCTGTCAAAAACAATATCTAAATTTGTTCATTTCTGTAGGCTTAGAAAGCCACATAATGACCAAGTCCTAATATCTTGAAGGGAACTGCTTTTTGTAAATCTAACATCCATTTGTTGGATCTCATACTGGACTCTAAATTAACATTGTGATCATATATTAATAATTAATGACAAGGGGTATCGAGTAATACCTTGTTTTAAATGTATGTCGAAGTACTTTATTTTGACGTTTGTTTTTTTAAAATATGTCGATTCGTTTTGATAATGAAAATAAAACTTGAAATTATGCTTACGTTTATTTTATAAAAATAATAACAATATATCTTACGCAAGAAGAGAATACAGGCCATTATTTGGCGAACCTGTGCTGACAAGTAGCACCTCTAAAAATAATTGGCCCAAACAATCGGCTATTGAGGATGCTACACCAAACATGGATCGCTTGTCGTTCCTGTTTTTTATTTCTACTACACCCCGAGGATTCTGGGTGCCCCAGAGAGGACTATTAATTGTGGCCATTAATTAATCCGGAAGTTGTAATAGTGGCCTCACCAGTCCACAAAATGTTTTTAAATATATCAGGACTTTCTTCATATCGTCCTATCATACTGTTTCAACACAAGTCTTTAGTCCGATTGAGCAAGAAAACACTTGGTACGGATTTCACTATTTATTTTCACTAACTATGTACACTACGCCTAGCCTAATACTTAACAGTCTAATTTATCTACAGTCACTACACTAATTTATATTGGTCCTACACTTCAATAATTTATGTCACAGTTCATTTATTTCGCGCGCGCCACTGAAACGTCGCGTATTGCTTTCCACTGCACTGCACTGTATCGACTCTAACTGTAACTGTGGCTGCCTGACTGCTGCTTATATAGATGCCTGCTGAACGCCGAGAACCATAGCGCGCCGCTACAGTCGGTTCCGGAAAGCTTCTGGACGACTCAATTCTAGATCTCTCGTAAATCAACTCGGCCGACCAGGGCCGGACTGGCACACTACCTTCGCAAAATCGCAACCTTATGATCTTATGTTCGTCAGTCAATTCTTGAACGGGTAAAATTTTATAAGGGTGGTATCCGTATTTTTTAAGTGTTAAATCTATTTTTTCTCGATCTTCCAAAATATTTTTTTGCAGTTTCAGTGAAGGTACCAGGATTTTCTATAAATTAATAGAAAACCTAAAATTATTAAAACAAATAATTAGAATAACTGTTCATACCTTCAAAGAAAAGTAAAATATCCAACTCCTCATTTTCATCGACTGGAACTATTCGTAGTTTTCTTTTTAAAGATTTTCTTTCCTTTGGCTGTTTATTTATATATGAACGTGCTTGTTCACGGCACAGGTTTGCTAAATGATGCCCTTTACTCTCTTCTTGCTCAAAATATATTGTTATTAATTTTACGAAATAAACGTATAATTTCAAGTTTTAATTTCCATTATAATAATTTAACGGCATATTTTACAATGAAACTGGAATTTATTTGCGCTTGTAAGCAAAGCGATGCTTTTTACCTCGGCAAAATGTGAGAACGACATTTGTGTGAGTGTTTTACACTCAAGAACTCAACTGTGTTTTGGCCTTTATCGCTATAGTGGACTGAGGTTTACTTCCACATTTTAGAAACTTTTCAAGCTAAATATTTCAAAAAACCTTTAAAAAAAAGGTGAACATCCGGTACATAATAGGTTTAAAAATAATTAAAAGATATAAAACGTTACGTTTTATTCAGTTGGGCACTGCGACTGATTCATTTGAGTCACCCCAGAGCGTTCCGAATAATCTCCCTGTCTCGCTCTGAGCCCGCCTTCGAAAATTATGGCGTCTGCAAATCGAAGCAGATAAGGAAAATAGTGAAATAAAAAACTTAAAACCGCGAGCGATTCCTATCGGATATTTATTAGCGCTATGCGGCCGCGCCACCGCTCAAGATAACTTCCTAAATGCAGCCGCGTCAATATTTTAAGCTGATTCGCACTCGACAGCGCCCCTCAAAAGTTTGCGACTGCCCAACGAGTGATATACATACAGACCACGGAAAGATTTTTTTATTTGATTGTGTCTGAGCTGCACTTGAATTAATTGGTTAGTTTTACATATATTTATTTTCTTTTATTTCCCACACGGATATGTGAGGGGAGTTTTGTGATCGCGAAAAATTTCAATTTTTAGATAACCCACTATTTGGGCGTTTTATGATGTCTACATAACGAAAATCCACGTCACTCATTTCTGTCGGTCTGTCTGTCTGTCTGTCGGTCTGTCTGTCGATCTGTTTGTCGGTCTGTCTGTCTGTCTGTCTGTCGCATTTTTCTACCCTCGTAATCTCGGTAACCGCTACGTGGATTATGATGAAATTTGGGTACCTATATGATGTGGGGTCTTAGTAGGTAATGCTGCTAAAATTTTGAAAATCGGTGCATTGGCGGCGGAGTAATTAGCAAAAAACAAAAAAAATCAAATATTCCTCAAACTTTGTTTTTAGGCGTTTTAGGAGTTACTGATCATTTTATACTTTTTGTGGGTAAGGGTGAATTTGGGGTGGTTGGGAGATGGGGGTTGTAAAATTGTAAAACTGAAAAATTTGTTATATTCATAATGGACTGTCCATTGACCTGTGAATAAAAAACCTAGCGGCACAATACACTTTTTTAGGTCTATCCGAATATTGCCTTGCTTATTATAACCAAGGGACTTATTTGTGATGTATATGTTAGGAGCAAACACCGATTTCGGCCAATAGACGGAAAATATGATCAAAACGCGTTTTGGCTGCTACCGTTTTGCCAATATCCGAATTGTCGCTTTCCGGCTGTTCAATGTAGCCCAGGACGCGTTTTGGGTCAACTACGATTGCCAGAACACGTTCTATATTCTACTACGAATAAATAAATCTCAATTATTTGCCGTGTTGTGTTACAATATTTCCTCTGAGCTTAGATTCCATAACTAAAGTGAATAAAATTAATAAAAAGCACTTGTAGATCTTAGGTCCGTGAGAAAAAAACTGAAAGAAACGTATCTCACAATCTCTTATCTCCAGCTCCCACATGAGCGGAATGAATAATGTCAAATAACTCGTGGATCATGCAAAAATAACGCAGTTCGGCTGTTTCGTCTGTCCTTCTTTCAATTAGCTTTTCTATATAGCCAATTTTTAAAATATCATATCTTTTCAATCGTTGTCTTTGTTTCGAAGATATTGTATCACCGTTACTTTTACAAGCTTTTGCCGCCTTTACCTCTGTGAGTGTTTGGTCTTATCTTTCTCTTGTACAAATATTACTACGATCATTGCTACTACTTATGACTTTTTGCAGTTCGTCATTAGAACATAACCTTAGGTCTTCCATGGCACTCTCTAGCTACTGTCTAACCCGCACAAAGATCAAATACCAAATGAATACACTAGCTCCAGAGGTATCGTTTACAAGCTGAGACACACAAAATCCACCACGCGTTACGGCAATCGCAGTAGAACAGGACGCGTTTTGGCAATCACAGTTGAGCCAAAACACGTTCTGGGCTACATTAAACAGTGGGAAAGCGATAATTCGGACATTGGTAAAATGGTAGCAGCCAAAACGCGTTTTGGCCATATTTTTGGTCCAATGGCCGAAATCGGCGTTTGCTCTTAACATATATGTTAGGAGCAAATACCGGTTACGGTTACGGTTAAACGTAGAATTGCTGGGGCAAGGCACATGGCAAGGGATGTCGTCCGCAATACGCCCATTAAGGGTCTAGGGTATAGCGTGTGAAATCGACAATCCAAGAAAAGACGAATTCTCGTGTTAGCGAGGAGGTGTGTTCGCCTGTTCCTCTTCTCCAGTGTGTGTGTCCTAAGATGATGGAAGATAAGTCCAAAAATCTAAAGGTAAGGTCAAAAGGTCCAAAAGTAAGGTACTAAGGTCACCATAAAAATGAATTTACCTCTGTGAGTGTTTGGTCGTATCTTTATCTTGTACAAATATTACTACGATCATTGCTACCACTAATGACTTTTTGCAGTTCGTCATTAAAACATAACCTTAGGTCTCCCATGGCACTCTCTAGCTACTGTCTAACCCGCACAAAGATCGAATACTAAATGAATACACTAGCTCCAGAGGTACCGTTTACTAGCTAACACACAAAATCCATCACGCGTTATGGCAATCGCAATAGAACAGGACGCGTTTTGGCAATCGCAGTTGAGCCAAAACACGTTCTGGGCTACATTAAACAGTCGGAAAGCGATAATTCGGACATTGGTAAAATGGTAGCAGCCAAAACGCGTTTTGGCCATATTTTTCGTCCATTGGCCGAAATCGGTGTTTGCTCTTAACATATATGTTAGGAGCAAATACCGGTTACGGTTACGGTTAAACGTAGAATTGCTGGGGCAAGGCACATGGCAAGGGATGTCGTCCGCAATACGCCCATTAAGGGTCTAGGGTATAGCGTGTGAAATCGACAATCCAAGAAAAGACGAATTCTCGTGTTAGCGAGGAGGTGTGTTCGCCTGTTCCCCTTCTCCAGTGTGTGTGTCCTAAGATGATGGAAGATAAGTCCAAAAATCTAAAGGTAAGGTCAAAAGGTCCAAAAGTAAGGTACTAAGGTCACCATAAAAATGAATTTCACATTTCTAAGCTACTGATGTTACCTTTAAACTTACAGTAATGATTCAAAAAGCAGATTGAAGAAGAAAGCTTGCGCTTTGTCACCTATTTCGCCTTTTTTGATATCGTATTTTGGTTGTTAAATTACATACACTTGAAGAATGTATGATTTTGCATTGAGAGTTTTTTTGCACACTAAAAAACTTTTTTGAGAAAATCGCAAGTCGTTAGCTTACTAAGGTCTTAACCATCACCTTCTGAAATACTGTCTATCTGGTTTGAAAAACAAGTGTTCGAAATGGGAATCCGTGTTTTAACATGGCAAATACATATGTATATACCCAGGCCCCTCAAGAGCTAACCAACTTGCGAATAATACCGTTCCTCGTGTTCACTTTTGCTCTAGTCTTCTCTACGTGTTATTTATAGGACAGAGTCCTGTTTAAGGTAACACCCAGATAAACTAGATTTAGGCAGTGCTGTAGCCTGGTCGAATTCCATTCAATTTGCAGTTCCCTGTTCGATGTAGACATTATTGTCGCCTGGAAAAAGAAAAAATCGATGCTGTTGGTACGTCAGACGTTGAAACAAGCGCGCTAAGATTTGGGATTTGATATGCGCTGTAAATGGGTCATTCTCGCCATATGTCCACTTTATTCTATGACTTCTTCATCGTATCTGAAAGAAATAGTTTTTTTTCGTAATCGTATTATTAAAAACGCCATTAAGTAATCTCGTCCTCTGTTACCTTAAAAGTTAACGACGAATAGGTTAACGGAGGGAAGAACTTTTTTGTTCGAGGACAGCTCTGATTAAACCAAAACATTTCATCAACTTCAAATACATTGTTAGAGAGTCCCGAAAATCCTTTATAAATTACGAATTAACGGAGAAGAATGGCATGCTTTACAGATATAGTTTTACTATTATTTTCTAGATATTTATAGATCAATGTAGGTATCAAAACAATTGTCGAGTGTGGATTAATAATTAAAGTACAGTTTAACGTACAGAAAACTCAGGCAATAACACTGACAAAGAAGTCTCACTTTTGGCTTACCAACTGTGGACATGGAGGGTCACCCAATATTCGAGTCACCTTCCGTGAAGCTTTTGGGGATGAACATCAACAATAACATGTCCTGGCATGACCACGTCGTCAGTACTGCTAAAACGACATCCCAGAAGCTTGGAGTTTTGTTCCGATGAAGGAAGTTGTATACACCAGAGCAACTACTGCTGCCCTACAAGGCAAAGATCTGACCATCGTTGGAGAATTGCTCCCATGTGTGGAGATGCACTCCGAAGCACTCTCTAAGGCTTCTGAAACAGAGCAATTAGAGTAATAGATACGCCTAACCTCACAAAGGACTTCCACAGCCTGGAACATCGAAGAAGGGTGGTTGAAATTGTTCCTGTTTTACAGATTCTATCACGAAAGAGGTTCGAGTAGCTCTCCCACATAATAACACCAAAGGCCGCTCGAACGAGGAACACTACAGAGCCTCTGCGAGCTCATCCTTATCAGGTCGAGGTCCCTACTCCCCAAACCACTCTTCTTCTTTTGGAGAACTTCGACGCTGTGGAATGAGCTGCTGGGCAATTTGTTTTCCGACGGCTACAACTTGCAGCGACCATAAAGACAGTTCTGTCTTCTCATTGACTGCATACCTATAGTCCCAAAGTTACTTATGTTTAGGCTAATCACGACTGAGAACTTGGAGTAATTAACGTTCTTTTGAGGACCGCTGGTTTAAACGATGTTATCTCCGGAAAACATTACAACCGCGACTTTGTTCGCCTGTGACAAATCAATTTGAAGATATACATATGTATAGGAAGCCCTTAATGTATGCACCCCACCCCAATTCACCACCGAATTCTCCCTTCGGTGTGAGACGAGAACAGCAAGGCATTAGCTTTGCTTAGCAGTGTCAAATTATTTTTACACTCCGGTCTAATTCATTATACTGTTTTTCTTCGGGATACAAGCTCGCACCGAGGGAAGTCGAACGTGGTACAGTTAATGATTATAAATTAGAATCAGTCATAACATTTATTGATTCAAAAATATGTTTCAGGGCGAGGAGCAGCTAAATCTCAAAATACTTAATAGAAGTTGTTTCTGTTGGTTCATAGCTTTTATATCAGCCTGGTACCGGGCTACGTGGGTCCACCCGATGGGTTGGGATTTTTAACTCGCAACTGTGAGTCGTTTACAAATATTTGCGCACTTTCATCATTTTACTATACTCTAGTTCGAGGCTAGCTCGAATATGCGCCTGTTGTTTGGAGCCCTAACTGTTCTGGTCATGCACGGATATTAGAAAATGTTCAGGGGGTGTTTCTAAAATTTATTCCATTTATGATCGATGCTGTATACTCAGAGAGAGTAATCAGTCAATGTAGTTTAGAGAAATGTTTCAATTTTCATAGTTTACGCAAGTGTTATTTTCCTTTATAAATTAGTCCAGTTGATTCTATTGCCTTAGTCAGTGAGTTAAATTTACATGTTCCTATAGGCTAAATTGACGGAGATCGACTTTTTTTATTGTAAGTACTCTCATACTAACGTTATGCTACACTCACCTGTCAACAAAATGTGTGATAATTTTAATCAAATATCCAGTTCTGGTGATCTGTTTAATGACTCGGTTCATTCTACATATATTATGTGAATTTCAACGCTATGTCGATCGCAATGTATAAACTGTAAATTTTGTTTTTTGTATAGTAGTTATATTTTTACCTGTAATTGGTTTGTCTGTTGGGCACTAAGGAGTATTATTATTATATTATTATGCATGTCTCATTTTTTCTCGCATGGTTGCGGTAGTAACAAGTATTGACGGGCTGTGCCAAGTCAATACCTGACCTATTATTATTCTGAATTCAGGAAGGACCGTACAATGCTACAGGTCTTGAGGATTACAGACTTCTGGAAGGTTTTATGTAACTTTTCATCCAGGCCCAATTGTTGCAGGTGTGGCGTAAATGTATTTGGAGTAAGGCCTGAGACCGACATAATGAGGGGGACAATGACAACTTTGTTTTGTTTACATAGTCGCTTTATTTCTATGGCGAGATCGGTGTATTTAGACATCTTCCCAGCGTAGGTGTTTTGGATGTTCATATCATTGGGAATCGCAATATCTATTAAGTAGGTCACTTTGTCTGTCTTTGACTGGAAAACTATATCTGGTCTGTTTGCTGGGATGGTTTTATCTGTATGTATTTCAATGTCCCAGTATAGTTTGAATTGATTGTTCTCTAGTACTGAGGTCGGTGTGTAGTTATAATATGGATCTGTGTTTTCAATTAGCTTGTTTGTTGTGGCTAGTGCTTGGTGTATGACTTTGGCTGCAGAGTTATGTCTGGCTGTATACTCAGTTCCAGCGAGAGTTTTGCATCCACTAGTTATGTGTTCTATTGTTTCCTTCTGTTGGTGACATTTTCTGCAATTGTCATCAGAGATGGATGGATCTTTCATTATGTACTTCCTGTAATTTCGTGTCGCAATCACTTGGTCCTGGATAGCAAGCATAAAACCTTCCGTTTCCGGAAAGAGCTGGCCATCCTGCAGCCAGGTGTATGACTGCTTTTCATTAATGTGGTCTTGTGTAACACGGTATCTATGTTTGCCGTGGAGTGCCTTCTGCGACCAGGTGTTTATTTTTTCTTGTTGTGCTTGTATGTGGTTGTGTGCGTCTGCTGCGTGGTCTGGACAAGAAAGGGCGAGTGGTGTGTAGTTTTTGTCTGCTTTTACTATTGCTTTATGCAAGTCTGTTTGTTTACTGTGGAAAAAATGTCTGAGTGATTTTATTTGTTTTGCATGAAGTGACTGTATATCTATAATTCCTCTGCCCCCTTGTTTTCTGTCTATGGTGAGCCTTTCCTTGCATGCTTTGGGATGTGACATTCTGTGTTTTGTGAGTTCTGTTCGGATGAGTATATGGATGTTTTCTATGTCAGTGTGCGACCACTTGATAATGCCAAATGAATATGTTAGGATTGGTATAGCAAATGTGTTAATAGCTTTTGTAAGATTTTTAGAATTTAGTTTCGTTTTTAACAGTCTAATAAGGCGGTCTTTAAACTCTTGTGTTAGTTGTGATTTGATTTTTGTGTGATCTATCTTAGCGTTTTGATTGATACCCAGGTACTTGTACGTTTCATCCTTGTCCATGTTGTCTAACGCCTGGCCAGTTACTACTTCCTGTTCGGGATGGTTTTTCCATTGGCCTTTATTGATGTGAAGCACCTTGCATTTACTCATGCCAAACTCCATCTTGATATCTGACGTACAAACTTCTGTTATCCTGAGTAATTCTCTCAGTTGCACTTCTGTGGCGGCATATAGTTTTAGATCATCCATGTAAAGAAGATGATTGATTTTGTGTTGATTTGCTTTCTGGTGCCTGATGGTGAAACCACAGTTTGTGCTGTTAAGTGTGTTGGAGAGCGGATTGAGACAGAGGCAGAACCATAGTGAACTGAGAGAGTCACCCTGAAAGATACCACGACGTATATGTAGCTCATCCGTTTGAATATGACCGTCCTCAGTTTGAAGGTGTATATTTGTTCGCCATGTCTCCATCGTTCTTGTAAGAAACTGACGAAGCCCTGGGCTGATCTTGTATATTTGAAGAGTTTTTGTTAGCCAGCTATGGGGTACAGAGTCGAAAGCTTTTTTATAGTCGATGAAACAGGTATGAAGATTCCTGTGTTCTTTTCTGGTTTGCTCCATGATCACACTATCAATTATAAGTTGTTCCTTGCATCCTTGGCTTTGTTTTCTACATCCTTTTTGTTCTTCAGTCCGGATGCTGTTTTCCGTAAGGTGTTTTTCAATTCTTCTACATATCGTTGCGGTGATGATCTTGTACAAGGTGGGAAGACAAGTTATTGGGCGATAGTTGGCAGGGTTTTTGGTGTCTGCGTTTTTGGGTTTTATATACGTTATTCCTTGCGTGAGGAATTTGGGTAGCCTATAGGGTTGGAGTATGGCTTTATTAATTTGGTCTGTGAGCACTTCGTATACTGAGCTGAACTGCTTGTACCAAAAATTTTGTATATTATCCACGCCTGGACACTTCCAATTGTGAGTATGTTTTATTGTTTCAGCTATTTCCTCTGGCGTAAGAATAACGTTTCCCTGTTCCGCTATATGTTGATGTTTTTCCTCTTCCTGTCTGATCCATGGAGCGTTTTCATTATGTGTTTTGGGTTCTGACCATAGGCTTCCCCAAAACTCAGTTAACTCTTGTTTACTAGGAAGTTCTATTGCTGTTATCTGGTTGTCGGTTGTTATCTTCTTGTAGAATCGTTTTTCACTTTTCTGAAAAAGGTTATTAGCGTCCTTTCTGTCGTTTGATTCATTGTATCTGCGTAGTCGAGCTGCGTAGACTGCAAGTTTTTGTTTGAGTGTATCAGTTATTTCTGGTATTGATTTCTGGGGCGACTTGGATTTGAGGATATCTATTGTTGTCTGTATGCGTTTTGAACGGTTGTTGTTGTTGGTGTATTGGGCGAGGTGTGCCAGTTCCTTTCTGATTGTGGTAATTTTGTTTTCGATTCGCATTTGCCATTTAGGTTTTGACCTTTTGCTTGTGTGGTTATTAGACCGTTTCGGAAGTTTTTGGCCGTTAACTATAAGTGTGGCTGCTGCGGCAGCATATATGACGGTGTGGATGTCCTCTAGGTTACTGCCGCTTGTTAAGAATTGTGGTATTACGTTGATATTTATTGTATGTAATATTTTTTTGGGTGTTGCTGTTGAAAATTAGTCTGGGCAGGGGATCTCGCAGTGTAGGGTTAGTGCCACACCATTTGTTAAATTGTGCGTTCATCACTTGTTCGGCAGATTGTGTGAAGGAAGGTGTTTGAGTAACGTTTTGCTTTCGTGTGGTTGTGGGAGGCCGGTCAGTGCATACTGTGTCTGGGGCATCTGGTATAAACTCATGTTCTGGGTTTTCTTCTAAGTGTGTGCTGGTGGTGTTGGTTGTGTTTGTGTTTGGAGTCTTATCGTTTAGGGTATGATCGTGTTGTGTTTGCGTGATTGATTCATTGACTAGAGAATCATTCGTTTCAACTGTATTTATTTCGTCTGCTACAAGATTCTTTATAGCTTGTAGTTGTTGAGGTGTAAGTCGGTTATTTTTGGTAATGACACGTTTTTGGTCAATAAGTCTTTGTTCAGTTACCCGTGCTGAGAGGTGTGGGTATTGTGCTGTAAATAGCCTGTGTAGTTCATGCCTGTAGCCTGTGGAGATCGTTTCTAGTTTTGTGGCGGTATAGTAACAGTGCATTACAGATGTGTTCATCTCAGTAGTCCACTGTAAGCGCTGTCTTGGCTTGCCAGCTTTGGTGGTTGCCGGCTCTACCGGCAAAACATCCGCAACTGGGTTATCTCCTATTGGTTGTTCTTTTTCGGTTTGGGGTTCAGCTGAGTTTAATCGACGTACCCTAGGCCGTCGTTGGTTATTTATAAAAGTAACTCTATCCATCGTGTTCCCACGAGTAGGGACGATCTAAATGTCGCTCTCCCGGGTGACGCCCATTCCAGGAGAGAAGGGACTTATATTTACTCCGAAGTTGGCCCAAGGTGCTCCGGAGGATTTGCGACTTTACTGTCGGGTTTTGTTGAGGCTTTCTCCTCGCGGGCCGGCCGGTTAAGGCAAGCCCCCCGGTTGCGTACCCCCCACAACGTTCCACAGCCACGCCCTGCTGAGGTCGTTGAAGTGTGGGGCGCAATAACGGTATATGACAGAAGGACTGGCGCTCAGCCTTCTGTGGCATTTCTCCCCGGATTTGCCAAATCCCTATCTGATTGAGGTCAGGATAGCTTGGGGAAAGAAGCTTTGTGCTCGGTAGAGGATGTAAAGTCTACCTAGCCCTCAGCTTCCTGAGTGTGCTAGCCTTGGTTGAAGTGACTTGTTGATCACGAGCCATGCCGGCATGACAACCCCGCGGTGGTATTAGAGCCTCCGATGAGCCATCAACCGACATAGCTTGCCCATCAAAAAGTCACTTTCTAAGCCCCCAAACGAGCGACAACGTTCTAGCACCTGATGGGGGTTATATATTATTATTATTATGAGATCGGAAATATCGAGACAGCGCTGTCGTGGACTAGGGACATCGTGCCTGATGGGATTCAGAATATGTTCCAAACAAGGATTGCGATATCCTTGAGTTCACTTTGAGTAAGATGGAAATCGTTTTCTTCATGTTTCTCCAAAGGAAGCACTCAAGCCAATAGTACAATTTAATGCCCTCGGAGTAGTTGTTTCTTATGGTTCACTACTTTTGTATGTTTTTCGTTCCTGTATTTTGACAAATCTAATGCGTATTTTGTGTCGAATGGACAATAAAGAATTATTATTTATATTACTGTTTACACCAAATTTCAATTTTTCTTATAACTGATGCTCATTCTTGAGCGTGAGTAAAGCGTTACATGTCGTTCAAACTTTTTTGAATAACTGAAAACTTCTCGAGCAGTACCAACTCGATCTGAATGAATGAAAGAAGAAGGGAGGCCTTCTGGTGCAAAGAATCATCAGTGCATATGCCTACAAGCGAGCTCTTATGCACCTCTCCTCATCCTAGTTCGCAAGACCAACCCGCAAAGGTGAGGATGGCCTTGGATCTTATATCCTCACGTTCAAGAACCTTTGAATCTAATATAGTCTGCCTGTGATACCCAGTGGCTTCACAGGGACATAGTATGTGTGCCGAGGACTCTCCCTCCTCGCCACAGCGTGTACACGTCGTGTCGCTTGCCACCCCCACCACATACCGTTGACGTTTGAAGATGTTTTGGCCAGATAGCAGGCCCACAAGTAACCTTAACCGGCTTTTATTCAGTGAGAGACAGAATCGTCCCATATTGTACAAAGGTCCTAAAATAAGTTCTCTAGCTTGACGGAGATGTCCAGAGTCCAGACACTCCTCTCCATCTCGTGAGATGTTGATTTTGCAACCACCCTTCTATTTTCCTTCTCATGCTACCTGCTGCCAGATCCACAGCCGGCTCAGGACCCAAGAAGTTATTCCTCGACCCTCGCCTTGCGCGTCCGCCATTTCATTACCACTAGCTCCAGCATAACTCGACACCCACATAAGTGACACCTGCACCGGTACTCTGTACTCTCTGTACTCTTTCTATCACCATGACGATCGTGCAGCTTCGGATGCCTACCACAACGTGCTGTATTTACGAAGCCATCCGATCCCATAGTGCATAGTGCATAGAGACCGTTTCTATGTTACAGAGTACTAGTGCTGATGTCTTGCCCAAATGTCATCCAATACCTTTCTACATTGCAGAACCAGCCTTGATGTAAACCTCATCATCATAATCACAATGTCTTAACAGACATGTTGTGAACTCGTAAAATGCATTTACTCATTTTACGAGTTTCTCTTGGGATATCTTTATGATCTTTAATGCAGTAGTCTCCCATTTGTTTTCTGCATCCTCATGCCGTTGACCAGATGGTATCTACTGGTTCATCCGCCTTTAGGGGGAATTTCTCACCCCAAGGACAAGAAGGTGTCCTGACTCTTCTCAACTCGTCCACCCAAAGCTGTTTATTGAGAAGAGGTTACTGTTTTTATCGATAGTAGTTCGGTTCCTTTTAGTCGCCTTTTATGACACGCAGGATATCCTATGGGAGATATTCTAACCCGGTGTAAACAAGCTAAAATTGCATATATTTCTGCTTGGAATACCGTGGTGTATCCCCCAAGAGAAAGGGATAGCTTTCTTTTTGACCCACAGCGCAGCGTTCGTGGGTAAGCGAGCCGTTTGTGTACCAGACTGGCCCTCTTTCTTCAAAAGGCCACCTACCGCTTGAGCCCCACTCTTCCCTTGAAGGATATTAGTAATTATATCACTCCTCATATGTAGGATAGGGTCATCGCTTTGCAGTTCCGGGAGGATGACAGAGTGCCCCCTATCAGGATTCATAAAAGATTCACCGCCCTGACTCCTTAATCGGAACGCAGACGCCCTTGACTCTCCTTGAACCACCAAGTCAAGTGGAGGGAGAGTCAGCAGTGCTCCTAGCACCCAGCGCGCTCAACGGAGTCGTGCGTAATGCACTTTTTTTTATTTAAACAACCGCATCAACCGCAAAGGGTTATTAGCGGTATAACAGATACATGAATATTATATGCGATAATACAGTCAAATATGCTTCAGAAAGGAAATAACATTTATAAAGTCTTTAGTTAGTGCTTGCCGAAGGTCCAGAGGTATTTGATGTATCCATCTGTAGTTGGAATAGGCTGGACACTCGATGATTATGTGTTTTACGGTAAGTGCTGTGTTACACGCTGGAGATGATGGTGCCACGCTTCTTGTAAACAGGTGCACGTGGGTTAAGCTCGAGTGTCCGATACGGAGCCGAGAGATTACCACTCGATCCCTTCTTTTCTTCGGCAGTTCCAGTCTGGTACGGATGTCTGGCTGAATTTCGTACATCTTATTGTCGCTGCTCCATAATCTTTGCCATTGACAAGCAAATGATTTTTGAAAAGGGGCTTGAGGTCACAGTGGGGTGCTTGAGTGATCGTTAAGGCAGTTTATCGTTTTGCCGACGTTATTTAAGTGGTTCAGTGGTTCCTTGATTTGTTTCAGGATTCCGTTGACAGGGTACAGTCGCTTCAGGCTCTCTCGTGCACTCAATGAATCCGAAACGATCATAATTTGCCGATCCTCTAATACAGTCGCGTACCTCAGTGCTTCTCTGATGGCAGAGTGATCTCTCCGGTGTATACTGGAATAGTCAGGAAGCTTTATTAGCCGGTTGTATATCGTACTGACTACTGCCACACCTACTCCTGTTTCAGACTTTGATGCATCAGTGAAGATCAGTTTGTAGATACTACGACGTGAGATGACTTCGGAGAATTTCTTACGTATGACTGAGTTGGCGGTGTTTTCTTTAGGGTACAGCTTCAGGGATGTGACTATTTCAGGTGTTGGAGTTTTCCATGGAGGTGAATAGAGCATTAGCGGCATTGTGGACTTGAATTTAGCCATGTCAAAATTGGTTCTCCTAATTCGTTCTTTGAAAGGGACATGTGTTCTTGATTGGTATGTAACTGGGATATTGCTTGGGAAAGTAACTTGGTATATTGGGTGTTCTGGGAGACCAGATACTCTTCCTGCATAGCACAGTGAAAGGTATTGTCTGCGGAGGTTTAGTGGGGGGCTGGACTGGTCATGAAGGCTCCAGTTGCGATCCTTATGGCTGCATTTTGAACGGTTTCAAGCTTGTTCAACAGACTTCTATTTGCAGATTCATAACAGATGCATCCATAATCAATTTTGCTCAGAATTGTTGCATAGTAGATCCTCATTAAGCTTATCGTATCAGTACCCCGTGACTTATTAGAAAGGATTTTTAGCAGGTTCATTCGGTTTTGACAAGAAAGAATAACATATTTTATGTGTGAATCCCATTTCAGTGCAGTGTCAAAGAACATCCCTAAGAATTTTATGACGTCAACTTTTTCAAGTGTGTACCCGCTCAACGATAAGGACACGTCAGGTAGGTTTGTTGAATGTTTTGAAAATACCATGTATTTGCTTTTGTCACAAGAGAGCTGGAATCCAGTCTGTAGTGCCCATTCTTGCATTTTCTCCAGAGTATTTTGTATTATTTTCTGTCCTGTTGTTAAGTTGTTAGTTACGAGGTATGTCACTAAGTCGTCTGCATGTAAGATGTACTTCACCGGCAAATTGAATATCTTTGTCAGGCTGTTGATTGCAACAAGGAACAGGGTAACACTTAATGCAGATTCTTGAGGAGTTCCATTGTCTATCTGCTTCTTTTCTGATGTAAAGCCATTAACTCTTACCCTTATGGATCGATCACCCAGAAAGCTTTTTACGAATGCCAGTATGTCTCCTTTTATACCCATGCCCCATGCTAATCATAGCTTTAAGTATAAGGTATCTCCATGCAGTGTCGTACGCCTTGAATAAATCGAAGAATAATGCAATGACGTTTTAATAATTAGTGAATGCTTCAGTGATAGCAGATTCCAGTTGTCTGTTGTTAACCTATTGTTTCGGAAGCCATTTTGATGGGGGGTTATTATTTTATTTTTCATAAGACGTTTATTGAGTATTCTTTCAAGGAGCTTACACATCGAACATGTCAAGGAGATTGGTCTGTAAGAAGTAGGATCATCGTAGCTTCTAACCAAGTTTTCGGGAAATGCCTTGTAGTGAGTATTTGGTTGTAGATATTGATGAGGATTATCTTTGCGCTTTTTGGTAGATTTTTGAGAAACAGATGAGGGATGTCATCGCGTAATGCACTTGTTATACTGACACAGGTGAAATGTGAATTTCATTTAGCTTTGCTCTGATTGTTTCCGACTCGATCTACTTGATACCATTTTCGATGAGCTTTTTGTGTGCCATCAACCCAACGCTTCCGCAACCGTTCAACCAACCGCAGAGTCGTATTTCATCCATGCATTAAACGTTCGGCATCAGCGTCGCGTGTACCTGCAACACCATCAAATAAAAACAAAAACCATAGGCGATATATCACAGCTATTCGAGCGTTATCTGTAACTGTCGGGCGATATTTCAAAAATTCAATCTTTTAACTCATCATCTCATCAACGCTGAGCGCCGACAGAATTTATGGCATCTGACAAACTTATCCAGAATCATGCTGAGCAATACATTCGACATCCGAATGACAGAGGCGTACAATAGAGCAGAATCAATGGATGCGAACAAGGCATTTATGGAATTTGCAGAAAAATGGAAGAACCCACCAGGGTTGAACATCAGAGTAACAACTGAACATAGATGTAGTAAACAAACTACTTCAGCATGGCGTGCTCAAAGCCATCATCTTAAGTAAATAAACAGATTTTTGACACTTCAGCCTCCAAACATTGCCACCTAACCTGAACATTCTTCTCCAATACAAACACTGCACTTTTTGAGTTTGATCTCGAAAAACTGTTAAACTACAGAATATAGCACAGCAAGTCCGTAAAGCTTCACTACAGTTACCAATAAATAGCCAATTCGATTTTACTGACCAAGCATAGAAGACGCACAAACAAAACAAACGTTTGACAGTCGAGGTTCTACCGTAAATAAGTCGCACGAAAATTATATCGGCGTTGCCAGCTCCTCAAAATGTATGTAAGACTTCAGAATTTGTGTTTATGATGAAGAAATATGCAGTAACGCAGAAGATGTCAACATATCTATTGATTTTGCTGTACTCATTCCTGAACCATCAAAATACCGTCTTTTTTGACATAGAATGGAATATTTCCGAATGGGTACTATACAATTAAGACGATAGTAAACAATTATGATTGCCGTATCTGGTGCTCAATAACAAGGTAAGAAAAGATGTCGGCCTATTAGAATTGGTTGTTTACTACCTCTATGTTCAGTTGTTACTCTGAGGGTTGAATAGATGAGAGTAAGGTTGTTTAACAAGGATAAAGCTTGGTCTTACCCGTTTAACCTCTTCCACCATCTCAATGTACGTATACGCTCAAAATTAAACACACTATTCTGACCAGTACCAAATATGATTCCTTCGTGGACACTGAGATCCCCCATACAAAGTCAACTTGAGTGGCAAATGGGAATGGGCCCTAGCAGAATCTCGACTTACGTCGCATGTATCATCTGGTACAGTGATGGCTCCAAAAATTAGCAGACCTGGGCGGAAAATAAGTATCAGCCTAGATAAACTGACTACCGTCTTCCAAGCAGAAATAGCCGTGAATATGGAATGCGCCAGAATATGCATAGATAAAAGATATAGCAAACAGGCTATCTGTGTAGCCACAAATAGCAGGGCAGCTCTGATGGCCTTGGCAAATAACCAGTTTTGGACTGCCATAATACCTCAAAGATACTGGCGAAGACCAACATTATCTTAGGTGCCTTAGGTGGGAATGAGAGAGCCGACAGGTGCGCCAAGGAAGCCGCTGAGCCCCCTCTCATAGGACTAGAACCAGCATGTGGTCTACCAATTCGTCATTGCTTGTCAGAGCGGTCCGGTGGACCTTTGCTCTTAGTCGTGTCGGTCAGTTGGTCTGTCAGGTCTGGTTACTCAGAGACTAGACAAAGTCATGGAGAAGTCTAACGGTTCACCTGTTGTTAAAATTCTTTTTATATTTACTTTGCTGTCATAAGAAATAGCTTGTACTTTCAGCAATTATTTCTTCATTATACTAGTGTAGTTTTCATACTTGTTCGATTGTATCACTTTTTATTTCTTCCTTTTCCCATCTCTATTAATTCGTTTCACCTGGAATTGACATCGTATTATATAATTTGCGCATACAGAATACAGTTCTTCTTGTTTTTGTGTATGAGTGATAAGTGGGGAGTGTGCTATCTCTCTTTACGAATCTTCCCTGCTGAAAATGAACGTAGAACTTTCTTTTTTACGTTTGCAACTCGAGCTGTTCATAACTTCAAAATAATGTAATTTGTGTGTGCAATTATGCCCTAGTTAAGTAAACCACAATTCTTTACAAGACTTTTTTTCTTGGGTGACCACCATTCTTCATGGTACCTCTCTTGGTAACTTCTCGGAGAGAGTACAAGAATTACACCGAAGATACATTCTTGTTAAAAAATATAAAATGTACTGCATTCATATACCTAAATACATCTCTGTTAAACCATTGTTATCCTGTGTTTTCACTTCTTGACAGCTAAGCTACTAGGCATACGCACGCATCCACATGCCCTGGTCTTATGCAATCCTTCTCAGCAGCTGGTTGCTATGAACAAAATGTTGGTTGGTGGCTCAGTGACCTAATCCTTAGTGATCTAGGGATTAGCAATCTGAATCACGAAGCAGCATTGTTGTAACAGAAGTAAAAAAATAAGAAGAAAGGAAGGAAGGAGAAGAGCAAAGTGGAGGAAGTTCGTCGGTTGGAGGATAAAGCTTGACATAGTCGAGATAGTCGATTTGTGTTCGGGTGGTATATCATCATCAGGTATATCATACTAACAGCTGTTGCCAATTGGATGTCAAATGAGCACCAGAAGCGCTGGGACCGAGTGGTGAGAAATGATCAGTCTAAGAGGATTCTGAGGGGACCCTTGTGTTCTAATACCGGAGACGACCAAAGACTGAGCAGGAAGGAACTACGAAAGGCGGTTGGATTTATAACTGACCATTGGACGTTCAGTGCACATCTGAAAAATTTGAGGATCGATGTGGAAAAGCCTTTATGCAGGGCGTACGGTCAGGCAGAGGAAACAGCTAAGCGCTTTACCTTTGACTGTCCTGCCTAGGAGTGAAAGCAGGAGAGAAGACAGGAGAGCATAGTCCAATGCTTCTCAAGGTTCGCAAGGAACTTAGGATAGGATGGGACTTCATCTGATCCCTTTGACCGGGGGTGCACAATAAATAAGGCTGAGCGGTAACGATTAGGGTAACTGAATCCTAACTACTAAAAAATAAAGACTTTCACGGACTGGCGCGAATGATTCGCGGCGACTGTGAATAATTCGTGTCGGTTAAAATCACAGCATACTGTTCACCTAGCGGCATATACGTGCCTGTTCAGATCTGTACTGTTTTTTTCGCGCCGACTGCGGATCTGACAGCGTTTATTTCGCCGCGAATTCCATTTCGCTTTCGACTGCGTTTTGGTCGCTACGGCTCCCGATGCGCCATGGCAAAACAAGAGAAATTAATCGACCTGGTTAAAAATTATCCTATATTATTCCATACTCCTCCCACGAAGATTATAGGAATGTGCAAAAAAAAATAAAATATGGAACCAAATACCAAAAGAACTTGGTGTAAGCGGTAAATAGCGGCAAATACCTATAATTCAATATAATTTAAAATACACTAAACCAGAAATATCTCTGTAATTCTTACGTGGTCAGTTAAATGATTTGAAAAATGGATGAAATATATGAGAAAAATATATTATTCTTAGTAATATTTTATTTACTTAAAAAGTAGAACTTACACATGCACGGTTTTAGTGCCAGTAAAGGTTTACACTGTATGTGCCAAAATTTTTGGGATCGCCAGCTTCATTTTGTTATAGCTCGCAATATATCGACCGAACCTTGCGAAGCCTGCATAAGGTAGTCGCTAAATATTTAACGGAAAACAGATAAAAGAAATATGTACGTAACAAAAATGCTACAAAACGTAGATTCCGTGTGTGGGTAAACCATGGATTACTCGTCGCCATGAAGCTACTTTGACTGATTCTGCACACATTCTATGAGAACTCTCAGCAGAGGATCCTAAGAGCTATAAAAACCTTCTTAGAATGACAAAACAATATTTTAAAATTCTTTTAGATTGTGACGTCACGTGTTAAAAAAACTGATACCCGCATGAGAGGCGATTAACACCCCATTTGAAATTGGAAGGATATGTTGCAACTGGAGATTATTTCGCATTACTGCAATATTTATATCCGTGTTCTGATGGTCACTTACTTTTAGCCATATGTACCAAAAATAAAATTAACAGGTTAGTAGCTCTACCGAAACGAACATCAAACTAAAAACATTACTTTTTTCCGTGGATTTGTATCACCACTTTCGCCAGTGATTTCAGGAGGATACAGAGTTTTTCGGTTTATTCATAATTATAAAGATTCAATTTGCCAATTCCTCTTACGCTACTAAATCTTCATATGTGCAAACACGCCTTAAGTCTAAGAATTAAAATAGCATACACATTTTTGTCGGGTGAGAAGTGAAATTCTTGCTGCCCTCCTTGGATCAGTCTTCAAACTAGAAAGAGTTTCATTTCTGTGTTTTCATTTCTGTGTTTTTAGGTTTTTAACAATACATTACATACAGGTAAGCGTCTATCGCTACCGCAGCTGACGCGAAACTTCCGCAACTAAGGCGAATCCGCAGTAAGCACGAATAGTTCGCGCGAGTCTGTGAGTCTTAAAATATGATCCCATTCGATCACATTGCTCGATACCAAGTACTTTCTCTTCAATGGATGTTGAGTACGCTTTCTAAGCAGGGTCAAAACGGTCCGAAGGCTTAATTGATAAATAAAAAAACTCCCACACTTGAGCATTTCACTGTTGGCTCATAATTAGCGGTGCTGTTCCTAGGGTGGTACCGGGAAACAGAAACAAAGCCTACACAGAATACGAGGCAGCGGTCGATGCCGTTGACAATAAAGTAAAAGAAAAACTCAATAAAATGACATATTTTGTATAAAAGCAGTTAATATTTAAAAAAGTGTTTCTGACGAAGCATCAGGAGTCATCAAAAAATCTGTTTACGACTATCCCCTAAGCCTTGTTAAGTAGCCTTCGTAGAAACCGTGTTTTATATTGTCAAGTATATATTGACAGAAATTTGTTCCCAGCATTTATCCTATTCACCAGCTCATACCCACTTATAGGGTTTTCCTCCGTTGAACGAAATCTGTAGGAAAGGTCCACCCTTTCGAAAAGAAAAGCTTGTTAAGCGGAGGAAAAACTTGCGGATTCTCGAGTACATCTTCGATGCCAACACTAATCCCGCCGCTTTCGAGAAACAACGCTCTCTCCAAGCGTGCGGGAAAAGACCGGGGAAGATGCCGTAGAATTAGGTGAACAGGCCCGTATGTAGGGTCAAAGCACGTAAACGATTTCAGACGTGGATATGTTATTTCCTAAGATTCATACATACATCACAGCATACCGGGTTAGTAAAAAGTAGCGGAACGCTTAAATAGCTATCTCCAAAACAGCCACGACTGGAACAATGAAATTCAATATCAAGACCCAGTATTGAACGATATCAAATAAAAAGTGCCCAAGACAGCACCAGGTTCTAATGAACAATCAGGCTCTGCCAAAAAGACACTCATACAAGCTCTTAAAAGTTAACTTTACAGAAAATCTGATCTGGCACGAACATGTATCAATTGTAACAGTTGATGCCATTGTTGGTAAATACCTTGGGACCTATTCAGAGCCAGAAAGTGCTTCTCACTATCCAACCTCCTTACGCTATATAAAGCCCAGATAAGACCTGGCCTAGAGTATTGCTATCATGTCTGGGGACCTGCCGCTTCTTCTACCCTGTCTATACTTAGATGTGGTGAAAAGAAGCACAATTTTCTGCTCCTCTGAGCTAACCTCTATAGTTTCGCCGCTCACCGACCCTATCAGATGCACCCGTGCGACTGCTGCATCGTATCCTAAGGCGGACGTTCTTCATACATCAAGAACCGAGTGATACGACCGCACACTTATTCTCAGGGTGTTTAAGGCTTGGCATAGACTGCCAGAAGATGTATTTACTAGGCCTTCGGGTGTTGGCGTGTTCAAGTCCCGCGTTTAGAGGCTTACATAACCTTTTCAGAACAGCCACGGTACTCTGGTATTTAGGCTCTGCCTACGCGGTCTGCTCAATTATAAAAAAATACCTGCGCCGGTACTCTGTAACATAAGATATAGAAACGTGTTTCTATCACCATGACGACCATGACGATCGGGCAGTTTCGGGTGCCTACAACATAGCAGTAAACAACCAGCACAATATCTCTGAGGATTTCCTATATAAAAATGGTTCCCGCAAAATTTGACCTTGGGATGATTTATGGATGATTTTATGGCTGTGAAGTTTGGATAGAGATGCGAAAATGAAAATCTCGATCTCGATACTGGTACCAACTCTATAATATTTTTTAGCCAAATAGGCGCTTTTGGTTCGTATAGAGAATGATTACACCCTTCAATAATTATATAATTATTTTAGATACCGATACCCCTACAAAAGTATCGATATCAGCTTGAAATCGCTCAAAAAGTATCTAAGATAAAAATATTCGATATCAGTGCAGAAGTACAAGTATCGAAATATCTTAGCATCCCTACAAAAAAATCATCCAAAAGTGGGAACGGGCGTGTAATTGCCGCCAACCTGAGTTACTGTTCTGGTTTTTACTATGCTGTGGTGTCTACTACGCTGACATATTTACGAGGCCTGATACATAGTACATAGTGCATAGAAACGTGTTTCTAAGTTACTCAGTACCTGAGAGATCCTTTCTGCGAGAGAAATACAGTTTGGGCCAGTGTACTGCTCATTTCTCAGAAGCAAATCCCGTATCGCAGTTTGCTCTCCACCTGAGCATAATACAACCTAGGTGTAGATACTGAGATAGATGCTCACAGTGTGATTGCCAGTTAAAATTGGCATCTAAATATAGGCACAAGAATTTAGTTTCATAAAATCCTTCTGTACTGATTGACTGATTGTCATTATTTACACTTACACACGGGCAGCCTCTTTGACTGTTATGAAAACGAATTGCCGATGTTTCTCCTCCATTAAGAAAAAGCCCACTTTCAATAAACCACCTATTTATCTTCAAAAGTACACTGCTTTCCAGTACTGTGTTATACTTATCAAAATAATTATGGATACGTCATCTGCATACATAGTGAACATTATCAAGACGTCAAGTTTACTTAAGTCATTACATTATCAATAAAAATGGGCCAAGTAACGAGCTTTGAGCTACTCCTATATTCACAGAAGTGTACCAATATTACATTTATGATTGTTATAGGGATTGTCCGTCAAGAGCAAAATGTAAATGGCAAATATATTCAATAAAGTATATTCAGTATATGATTTTTTCAAACTTGTTTATCACTACGTTAGCATCTTTAGAGAAAGAAATAGACTGACTTACTTTAAGTCTAACCAACTAAAATAGTTGGCGAAACCCGTTTTTGGTTTGAAAAAATTGGTCTGGGCAGTGATTCAAATTCGACACATATTTTGTTTACCATATTAGACTGATTTTGTCTAAAGAGTCCTTGAAGATGCTGATATGGCAAAATATGTCTCGGGTTTGAGAAAATCGATTTGGCAAGTGGTTAGATTATTTCAATACCTACATATACATCACGTGCTACATTTTTGGAAAAATTATAAAACCACGCAATACGACCCTGTACCAGGGCAGTTATTTCAGTTCATTATCCCCTGTAGCCGAGAGTTGAGTTTCCGCTCTATTACAAGGCGTCAACTAACCCCAAATCGTTAAGCGATTTATAATGGGAAAATACATTCGCAGTATTCTTGAATTTATTATGCTAGCTTTTGTGTTTAACGGTTCTTCCTCTCATAACTTTATTCTTTGCCACCACCAGTAGTAGCAAAAACCTTAATTGAGTAACTTCCTCTATGTTTCCAGATCGTGGCAAGGATTCGTATAATTTATTGAAAAAGCTATGTAGCTTTGATATTGATTAGACAGAGTGAACCGCTTATAGTGGTCCCACTGTATTTGGATAAAAGTCACCGCTACAATCCATTTAAAATGAAAGAGTTCAACGCAAAGAAAACCAGTTCTCTAAATTTCATCTCTTGAAATGGCTAATAAATGGTTAATATTGTTGATCTGATCGCAAAAGAATACATATTGAATTATAAACGTCTAGATAAAGAAATTACTATTTCCATGTATAGATTTATAATAATGATTAGCTGTATCAGTCATCAGATTTCAGAAAAAAAAAACGAACAGGAAAATTGATGACTGGTACCGAATTTCATTGTCATTTCATTGACTCATGTCATCAGCGCAAAGGAAATGTTGACGTTTGTTAGTATTATACCTTATCCACCGAACAAACGGAGTAACCATGCACAATATATGTAAATGTTTACTGTATGGTCAAGGGTTATATGCACACCGTCTACAAAACTGCATACTGAGAGCAGTGATGTTACTATAAACATAAAAACTAAGCTCGATTTATCCGAGTAAAGCCCCAAAATATGGGTTTGAAATAATTTTTTACTCCTTTTCTTCAGTGAATGCAGTATAGTCATTCTTTTTCATTAATAATAATAATAATTTATTGGGATTAGTGCACTGTAGTGCAGTCAATGTGCTTACACAGGTCAAATCTAACAGTAATAAAAAGTAATAGGAGATCAAGTCTCATGTACATACACGTACAACTTATAGGACACACAGTCGAGAAAGTTCGCAAGCACACAAGGCCCCAGCTCGCAGATATAGAACCTTAAAATTATTCCTTTTGAAAAACCCAAAAATTACCGAACTTAAATCGGCTATCTCACGCTGTACACTCCAACCGAACTTCCTCCTCTTTGTTCTTCTCCTACCTTCCTTTCTTTTTCTTCCCTTATTGTTCCATGACCTTGTCTGGTCTCCGGGTAACCAGACCTGACAGGGCGATCGACCGATGTGATAATAACTAAGAGCAAAGGATCAACACGCAATACAAAGTAGAAGATATTTCAATGCCATTCTTCCCCCTTCAGACAAATAGGGTACATGAAAAAACAGACCAGGACCAAGTTATTGCGACGAGAAACTACAAGAAATACGTAATTAAAGATCCATCCATAACCAACGATAATTGCAGAAAATGTCACCAACAGAAGGAAACAATAGACCACATAACCAGCGCATGCAAAACTCTCGCTGGAACTGAGTACACGGCTAGACATAACTCGGCAGCCAAAATCATACACCAAGCATTAGCCACAAAAAACAAACTAATCGACAACTCAGATCCATAATAATAATAATAATAATAGCGTTTATTGTAAATATAAAATAAATAAAATACAATAAACAACAAGTGACCCAAAAAAAGTTAAAAACTTGTGCTTGGGTATAAGTAGTTACTATAAAATGGAAACAACAAATAAGGGTCAATTCAGGAATATTTATATTTAAATATTATGTATTCCATATATATCAGTAATAATAGGTATTGCATATGTCTACAAGTTGGTAAATTTTAATGCGCTTATTATTTACTATCCATTGTTTTAAACCACACTTGAATGAATTTAAAGGCACTAGACATTTTATGCTTTCTGGTATCTCATTGTATAGTCTTGGAGCAAGAAATGTATGACATCGTAATAAAGTATTTTTTCTTGCTTTTGGTACAACATTACATGCAAATCTTATGTCATATTTATGTTCGTGTTTTGTCAAGTTTGATTTATTTTTATATTGGTAAATACCTAATGACATGAAAAATGTTTGGCGGATATCTAGAATTTTTGTTTTAGAAAATAACAAGTCACTAGGATATGTACATTTCACTTTATATAAAATTTTTATTAAACGTTTTTTTATAATTTCTATTGCTTTTATATTATTTTTACATGCTGCGCCCCACACCACAATACAATATCGTATATGACTATGAACAAGTGCTTCGTATACAATGATCATCTGTTCATAGGTAAGTATAGTGGAAAGGAGTTTAAATTTGCTTATAACGTAACGAATCTTTTTGACAACATATTCGGTATGCTCTTTCCATTTGATATGGCAATCTAGATATATTCCTAAGTACTTGATACTGGTGACCATTGATATAGGAGCTACCTGTTTACAACTGATTTGTAAGTTGGTGTATTTCGGTAAGCCGTTTGCGTATGATGCGAATGGAACAAAGTGAGTCTTGTTGAAATTGACTGTTAAAAGTCGACTACTGAACCAATTGAACATTTTTTTAAAACCATTTTCAGCCTTTGATTTTAATATTTCCCAACTTTCAGCAGAAAATATAACTGCAAAACTCACTATATCTCCGCTCACATCGACCGCAAATAGATCATTTATATATATGTTAAAGAATAATGGTCCCAGTACCGTTCCTTGAGGAACACCGCATGTTATAGGCAATGGAGAACTAGAGCATTTATTTATCACAACAGTTTGTGTTCTATTACTTAAGTAACTTTTAATTAGATGATAGATTTGACCCCGTATACCATAATTTTGTAAAGTTTTCATGAGTATCATATGATCAACTGTGTCAAATGCTTTTGCTAGGTCAACAAATACACATAATGTTGGAATATTTCTGTCTACATTTTTGCATAGTTCTCCTATTACATATGTCACCGCATCTTCAGTAGATTTATTTTTTTTTGAAACCGAACTGTTTATCAGAAAATATGTTATATTTCTCTAAAAATTCTGTCAATTTGTTCTTTATTATATTTTCAAAAACCTTTGCCAAACAGGAGATAAGTGAGATAGGTCTATAATTGGATAAATCATATTCATCGCCAGTTTTATGTACAGGCATCACAGTCGCAATTTTGAGTATAGATGGAAAAACACCCTTTTCCAGACAACAATTAATTATTCTAGTGAATGGCTCCGAAATCAGATGTGCTACGATTTTGAGTGTTTCAGCAGTTAAATTGTCTATTCCAGGTGTTTTGCCATTTTTCAGCAGCATTATTGAATTAATTACTTCTTGTTCAGTGATTTCTTGTACTACAATGGAGTTTGAGAGTCTGATTGTTTGTGTGTCTAGGTATCGGATACTTGATTTAATTTTTTCTGCTAGATGTTTACCAATAGAGCAAAAGTATCGGTTAAATTCATTACTAATATCTAAGTTAGTGTTCAACATGTCTCCACTTTGAGACATAATTTTACCAATGTCTTTACCAGAGTTATTTACACCTATAACGTTATTCACACATTTCCATAGCTTTTGTGTATCGTTGGTATGGTTCATGATTTTACCTTGAAAATATGACAATTTTCTTGCTCTGATTAAATTTGTAAGCTTATTATGATATTTTTTATATTTTTCTTTATTTTCTACTGACGGATCATTTATCATTATTTTGTAAAGCCTATTTTTTTCATTTACGGAATTTATTAAAGCAGCAGTGATCCATTCTTTTCTTTTCTGTTTGTTCTTTTTTATTCTCACTTTTGTTGTACAATTTTTAATGTGTGTTGTCAGAGTTGTAATGAATGTTTCTGTTGATTTTTCAATTTCACTAGCGAAATACACCTCATTCCACGATTCATTTTTTAGTTCATTTAAAAGTTTATTTTTATTTAAGTATTCTTTGTATCGCAACATTCCACTATTAAGTGGATTATTTGTTCCTGGAAGTAGTATCTGTAGTACTTGAGAAAAATGATCTGTAATTGATGTTTCAACGATAACGGGAATTATTCTCACATCTTTAATTTTGTTATTAATAAATAAGTGATCAATACACGATTTTGTACTATCAGTTATTCGAGTGTAGCTGTTTATTGCAGATGTGAAGCCATGAATGCTTAAAATATTAAGATAGTCCTGAATGTTGGTTTCTTCTCCAAGAATATTGATATTTATATCACCTATTATAACATGCATATCTGCAGATATGCATGCTGCAAGATAGTGATTGAGATTTTCAACAAATTCATTTACGAGCGTTTGTGGTGATCTATATATGCACGTAATCAAAATTCTTTTATTACACTTAGTGAAGTATATCTGGACGATTTTGATATTCCCAATAATAAATGTATTATAACTATGTAAAGTATTTTCTCTTATATACACTACCACTCCATCATTTTGATTCACATCGCCATTGTTGTACACTAATGTGTATCCATCAAGCTTATACAACGATATATCATCTAGCTTCCAGGTTTCAGATAGAATTATGAAATCTAAACTAAAATTAAGTTCACTTAGTAGTAATTTAAGTTCATCTAAATTTTTGTTTAAACTCCTAATGTTCATATGAAACATATGCAAACTATTCTTACTTTTTGTAATATTTAGTAGGTTATTGAGATCATATGTGTCTTGAGCAGTATGAGTATTAAATGTTTCGATTTTAAAATCTCTAATATAACTATCCATTTAATACTTTATGTATAATTATTATCTACTTTTATTTTCGTTCAATCAAATATAGCTTAAAATTCAATGTTCGAAAGGTATTGAGATTGAAAATATTTGTCAGTAGGACATTTCTGATCGTCGGATGTGTGGGTAACATCGTAATTCCTATTAAGGGTCTCATTATAATATGTACAATTAGAACATTTCACTGAATTTTGTTTACATGATTTACTTTCATGATTTTGACCACATATCGCACAAACATGTGAATTTGACAGTGTTTTTCTGTATGATTAAATCGTTGACATTTCCGACATTGCAGTACTTTATTATTTTCGTAAACGTTTAAAACTTGGAAATCAACCAATAGTTTACTACTATAGTTTTCAAAAATATTCCTGAAACCCTTACCTGATATTTCAGCATAAATTATATACATTTTTTTCTTTGTTATATATCTAATGTAGGTGACTTTAATTTCATTTTCTTGTAAAAAAGGATTTTGTTTAAGTATGGTTTCTTCTATTTGTTCCACTGTAGGCGTCTCATCAGATTTAAAACCCGAAATTTGAATTTTTGGTTTGAACGTCTTCGGTTCCGTAATTTTGTATTTTTTTGGTAATTTCTGACCCATTTCTTCTTTCATTTTGCAGCAATCGTTTTCTTCTATATGTACTTCTACGCAACCGTTTTTCATATTGCGAACATTTTCTACTCGTAGCTTAAGATTTTGTAAATTTATGTGTTTAGTTAAGTCATTTCTAGTTTCATGACACGGTTGGATTACGTCAGGCTTTACAATGATTTTTTTCAGTTTTCTTTCTTTCTTTTCAGTATTATTTTTCGTGATTTCTGCATACGATAACCTGTTGCAACCTTTTTCCTCCAAGTGATCAAGTCTTTTGACGACTGAATCTAAAGTGTCTACTATAGAGTCTTTTGGTGCAATATTAGATGTAATCAATTCATATTGTTCCAATAAACGTCTATTTTCACTTGTAATTTGGTATATCAGATTATCTTTTTCTGCCAATATTTCTTTTAGGTATTTATTTTCTTCTTTTAATAATTTTATGTTATTTTCATCCCCATTTTGATCTTTTGTTATATTATTCAGTGTAGCTTCATCTGTGTCTTGAGAATTTTTATTTCTTTTCTTCCTATTCATATTATGACCTACTGTATGCACATAGGCATTGGGATAGACGTTGACTTCAGTTGACTTCCACTGACCTTGACGTTTTATCTTGTACTGTCAAAATATCAATACAAGTATGGCCGATCGAACCTCTTACACAGTTTCTCCCGGGCTGCCTTTATGTCCAGCGATACAATTCAACTTAACAATACCTTAGCACAGCAGTTATCCAAAATTTGTGACTTCTGTTAGAAAAAACGGTAGGTGTAACAAGGAAGAGCTTTTTAGGACGTAAGTGTAGATAAACAAATATTACAAGTATACACCAACATCAGTACTCGATAATGATCACTACAAACTATACTGGGACGTTGAAATACACACAGACAAAACCATCAATGCAAACAGACCAGATATAGTATTTCAGACAAAGGCAGACAGAGTTACCTACTTAATAGATATTGCTATTCCCAATGATGTGAATGTTCAAAACACCTACGCTGGGAAAATATCTAAATACACTGACCTTGCCATAGAAGTGAAGCGACTCTGGAAACAAGATAAAGTTATTATTGTCCCCCTCATTATGTCTGTCTCAGGCCTCACACCGAACACATTTACACAACATCTACAAAAGTTGGGCCTGGACGAAGGGTTACATAAAATATTTCAAAAATCTGTAATCCTTAAGACCTGTAATATAGTACGATCTTTCCTAAATTCCGATCAGTAATAGTTCAGGTGTTGACTTGGCCTAGCCCGTCAACATTTGTCGTCACCGCAGTCATGCGAGAGAAGTTTGAAAAAACATGATAATAATAATAATAATAATAATAATAATAGAACAAAATAATAATAATATTTATTGACCTCCACCATACAATTGTGATGAAAGAATATAAAATATACAATCAATAAATATTGAAAAACAAACCACAAAAGGCGAAGGTCACAGAATTGATTGATTTCTTGACCGTGTAGGGTGGTTATAAGATACTTAACCGGCTCCACATGATGGTGATCATTGAGACTATGATTGCGTAACGTAATAGTCATTGATTGAGTTCTGTTTGAATTGAGCGTTAAACCAACACTGAATATCATGTAGAAGAGAAGAAGCCTCCCTATGCATACTTGTAATGGAATCTTCCTCATTAATATCAAGTACCTTTTCATTCAGAGTATGGGAAACGCGGAATATTTCAGCATTCGACTTTCGAACTTGGGAAGATAAGCGGCATCAGCTATTTCCTCCTACGCTCTCCGCGATACCGAGAGATTCCTGACCCAAGAAAGATTCACCAATTTCAATATGCAATCTCGGGGTGGGCGGCAACCTAATTCTGGCGTTTCCATATTTTTCCCAAAGCCATTTTCTCCATACACATATTGGCTTCGGACCAAGTATCCGTCCCAGGCAATATTCAAACCGCTTTTCCATTTCGCTCTCACCACCCCCTCCCAAGCCCCCTCCGCGCCCCCTGGGGAGCGTTTAGCCGCTGCCCGCCGCTCCTGATTTACGGCGTCTATATCGGATTTATGCGGGCGCACTTTTTGCTTGCCGCCACGCACAGTGGGCTAGATCATGACACAAACTCGGTAAAATGAGCTAAATGCATATGTGGTCTTTCAAAAACCCTAAGATTCAGTTTGGATTTCTTTATATTTTAGTAGTCGCCTGACGTGCGCCTGCTGCATGAAAACAATCGACTGGAAACAGAAATCAACACTCACTAGAAAAAATGGTGTCCTGTTCCTCTATCCCTACTAAAGTAGACAATGATCAGAGACCTTTGAAATATCTAAAAACGAAGTTTGAACGATTTCTAAATGTTTTTTTGCTGATTTCTCTTCCGCCACTGCAAGGGTTCCAACAACGATACACTGTTACAATTTCCTCCACGGTAGTAACATCGTGTGTTAATTTTACCACAATCAAGTGCATAGTTTCCAAGATACACTTTATAGGATTATAATATGTATGTATCAAATTATTACATACATATAAAATTCAAAGGCAACATTCTAAAAAGCACACGAGATCACCCTGATCACGAAGTTTGGATAATTGACTGATAATTTTTTTATTTTTTACCAATTTCTCCGCCGCCAATGCACCGATTTCAAAAATTATAGCATCATTAGCTACTACAACCCCACAATATATCGCTACCTAAATTTCATCACCATACAAGCAGCGGTTACTGAAATTACGCGGCTAGAAGAACTACAATAGACAGACCGACAGGCGTATTATCTCAAAATACTCCCCTATCCCTTATCGGTGTGGGAAGTAAACTGTGGAAAACGATCAGAAACCTTCAAATCGCCTTAAAACCCGCCTTAGTTTTTACTTTCTACATCGATAGGTGAGGGAAGCACCTATTGTGATCGCGGATCTTTTTTTTTCGATTTTGATATAATACACTTTTTGGGCCTTTTATATCTACATAACGAAAATCCACGTCACCCATTTCCGTCTGTCTGTCTGTCTATATGTGTCTGTCTGTCGCTCTGTTGGCGTTCTTTCAGCCTCGTGACCTCACTAACCGCTGCTTGGATTGGGATGAAATTTGAGTAGCGATATGCTGGTGGGGTCGTAGTAGGTAATGCTGCTACAATTTTGAAAATCGGTGCATGTGTGGTGGGGTAATTAGCAAAATACAAAATATTCAAATGTTCTTCAAACTTGGTGTTAGGCGTTTTGAAATTTCAGTCAACCTTGGGAGGTACACCACAGTCTTCCAAGCAGAAATGATTGTCATAGAGCTGGGGGTCAGGGAACTAATTAAAGGGCCCCTGACAAACAGATCTATAAAAATCTTTTCAGACAGCCAGGCTGCATTGAAAGCACTGTGCTCCAGTCAGGTTGATTCAAGACTGGTATGCACCTCCTCAACAAACTCGGAAGGGGAAACAAGGTAACCTTGATTTGAGTTTCGCGTCACAGCGGAGTGGAAGGCAATATATTGGCCGATGCGCTCGCAAGAGCAGGAACTGAATCTGTGTTCGTAGGACCGGAACCATTTGCGGACATTGCAAAAAGCACCGCTAGAAAGACCATCTCAGACTGAGTAGTCATGCGAGGATGGAAAACACGTATGGTTTTTAGAAATCGTGTCAGTGGCAGCGCAGCGATAATAAAAAACATAAAAACAGCTCACAGATATTTCTTTCACGGGTCAATGGACCGCTTATTATATGAATACAACAAATTTTTCAGATCTGCAACCCCCACCCCCAACTACTCCTATTTTACTCCGTCAAAAGAAACAAAAAATGATCAGGAGCCAGTAAAAAGCGTTCTACCTTAAAACCAAAGATTTTCGCGATCTCAACGCTTTCCTCACCCATCGGTATGGTAGTAAATACATATATTCAGTGTTTTCCATATTTTATTGTTTATTTGAAGCTCATGCCTGTGGCATCTGTAACATTATTTAGTTAAAATAAAGTACACATTCATAGCACATAGATAAATTATAGTGTATCTATCTAGCTATACCTCATATAAGGCGAACGCTTTTCGAGGTGGTAATATTTGTAGCTCATTGATACCAATAAATTGATTGATTGATAGCAACCTAAATCCCAATTTTTATCTATTCCAGAATTTTTTAGCAGCTCTAAGAAAAAGGCGTATTCGTTTACGGGGCTATACAGATAGAGATATCAATAAACTTCGTCGTTCGTTCTAGCGTTCTAATTCGATTCTCTATCACTCTTCCAGATCCACATATTCCATATTAGTTCTGGATTGTCCCTAACACTTCCGTCCCCAGCTTGACGGTGTTGAAATATTGGCGTCATTGTGAACGGTCTATTAGCCTGATTAAACTCAACTTGCACTTCTTCTTTCGATACATGGGCATGAATATGAACAGAGATTTTGGTATGGAGGGGGTCACCGCTCCCCTTGTCCTCCTTTGTACACTTATTAACTAATGGAACGTATTTCATCCGCCTTCAGTGACGTATGAGATAATAACCGCTCAGTACAGTGTACAGTATGGATCGGAAGTATGGAACATCGGTGAAGGTTAATGTTACAGTTATTTCGGTCGCAATGAGCTTATAAAGATTATTCAGTTTTAAGGGCCCTGGGTAGACACCTTTATACGTATGTATTTGCCATGTAAAACACGGACTCACAATTTCCCGTACAACTCACTTTATTTTCAAACTATATATTTAATATTTCAGAGGGCAATAGTTAAGAACTTAACGAATGACAACTATCTTTTCTCAAAACAGTTTTTTAATGTGCAAAATCGTACATTCTATAAATGCCTGTAATTTAACAACCAAACACGATATCAAAAAAAGGCTAAATAGTTGCACAAGCGCAAGCTTTCTTCTTCAATTTTATTTTTGAATCATATCTGTAAGTTTAAAGGTAACGTCAGGAGCTTGGAAATGCGAAATTCATTTTTATAGTGATCTTTAGACCTTACCTTTGGACCTTTTGACCTTACCTTTGGATTTTTGGACTTATCTCCTCTCATCTTAGACACACACACTGGAGAAAGGGAACAGGCGGCCACGCCTCCTCGCTAAGACGGAAATACGTCTTATCTTGGATTCTCAATTTCGCGCGCTATACTCTAGACCCTTAACAAACATTTTTGGTGCGTACATCAAAATGGGCCTATACCACATATTTTTCCCTTCATCAAAAATAATTCAATCAACTTGAATCAGTAAGTTGCGAAAACCGTAAAAGTATATCAAGGACTTGACATAATACACTTTTTCAGACCCATCCGAACATTGATTTACCTATTAGAGACAGCAAGGGTCTCAGAATATTCTGATGTAGGTATACATACGAGTAATGCTTTAAATCGTTCCGTATTGTTTAACGTGGAAATCATTGAATTGATTTTTATGAAATTTTTACCCAGTATTATTATCGTGGCGAGGATGGAAAACGCTTATGATTTTTAGAAATCGTGTCAGTGGTAGCACAGCAATAATAAAAAAAATACTAACTTAAAAACAGCTCCAACTTCGTTTTTAGGCGTTCTAGGAGTTCCTGATCATTTTCTGCCTTTTCTTTGTGTGGGGATGAAATTGAGGTGGTTGTGCGGTAGGGGTTGTAAAACTGAAAATTTTGTTGTATTCCATTTAACTGAGAAAGAAAGACCTAGCGGCATAATACATTTTTTTAGGTCCATCCGATTATTGCGTTGCCCATTGCAGAAACCAAGGGACTTTGATGTTAGAGTAGTTCTTTTGATCGTTCTGTATTGTGTAACGTGGAAATTACTGATTTGATTTTAATGAAATTTTCACACAATATTTTTGAGGGTATAGTTGTAGAAGCCGTGTCAATGGCGGCGCAGCAATAATTTAGATGACTGAACATATCAAAAAAGCTCAAACTTCGTTTTTAGGTGGTTTGGGAGCAACTTATAACTTTTCGCATTTTACTTCTTTACACTGGTACGGGATAAGGGAGGATTGTGATCGTGAACATTTTCGATTTAGGAATCATACGTTTTTTTGGACGTTTCATGATACCTACATAAACGAAAGTCCACGTGACTTACTTCTGTCTGTCTATTGGCGTTCTTATAGCTGCGTAATTTCAGTAACCGCTTCTTGGATTGTGATGAAATTTGGGTACCGATATGCTGTGGGATGGTAGTAGGTAATGCTGCTATAATTTTGAAAATCGGTTCATTCGCGGCGATGAAATTGGTAAAAAACCAAAAATTTCCGGGACCCCTCTTCATTTTCAAGCGTTTAAAGGATGCCTTAAGATTTTCGTTTTCGGAGGGTGTAAAATCAGGGTGCTGGGGCGGGTGGGGGGTTTGACAGCTCAAACATTTGGTGTATTCACAAAATGCTTTACATTGCGCTGAAAAAAATTGACTGGTGATATATTGTGCTTTTTAGAACCATCCGAATGTTACCTTTGAATACTATATTGATGGAGTACTTTGATACAACATATTATAATCCTATAACGTGTAACTTGGAAACTACGACTTTGATTGATTGTCAGGAAATGTGAGAACTAAAAAAAAACGAAATTCGCTCAAACTTCGTTTTTAGAAGTTTCAAAGGTCCCTGAAGATTGTTGTCTGATGAGGAGTATATGAATAGAGGAGTCAGGAGCTCCAAATTTTTTTTAGTGACCGACAATGTGTGGGAAGTACTGAGTCAAGAAACTTGACGGCATTTTTTCGTTCGGTGCACGTTTCAGTTACGGTTCAAATATGTAACGCAAAAAACATATTTAAACGATCAAAAACGAGAAAACCGAATGATATAGAATCGCAAAATATGGAACGGTGTATTGTACTCAACACTGATTAGTGTTATTGCCACGAAATGCCACCCTCTGCAAATAAGCTAAAGCTGTACAGCTCAAGTATATCCAATCTGCACCCCAATGGAAGTGGCGAAATAACCGATATGATATCGGGAAATATGGCCGTATCATATATAATCATAAAACGTCGTTTAATAGATTTATTAAATCATCCGCAGGAAATGAATCCGTGTGTGTGTGGCAGTGATCGTTTAGTGTTGCGTCGATTTGTACTTTTTACAATTAGATTTGTAGCTGGGTGAGACGCGAGCGGAACAAATGGCGCTTTTTACAGATTGCGCTACTAAACGAATTACCGAACGCATTTTGGGTGGAACTGACGCTACTTGTGAGCTAGAACTATTTTTTTGTAGTTGGAGTTCAGTTACCCTAATAGGTTGCCGCTCAGCCTTAAGGGTCTAGGGTATAGCGCGCGAAATTGAGAATCCAAGAAAAGACGTATTCGCGTGTTAGCGAGGAGGCGTGGCCGCCTGTTCCCTTTCTCCAGTGTGTGTGTGTCTAAGATGAGGGGAGATAAGTCCAAAAGTCCAAAGGTAAGGTCAAAAGGTCCAAAGGTAAGGTCTAAAGGTCACTATAAAGATGAATTTCACATTTCCAAGCTCCTGACGTTACCTTTAAACTTACAGAAATGACTCGAAGAGAAAATTGAAGGAGAAAGCTTGCTCTTGTGCAACTATTCAGCCTTTTTTTGATATCGTGTTTGGTTGTTAAATTACAGGCATTTATAGAATGCAAATATATGAGTTTTGGAGTAACAATAATAATAACAGCGCCTTTGTTCTTCCAAATGCAATGGCAGACCAGTGACTTCGATAACAGAATAAATATAGTAATAATAATATCGTCTTTATTTATCCACCACATACAAAGTACATAAGTGGAGACATCAGGGGCGAGATTTAGCGAAGCGCTATTCTTACCACTGATGTCAACATCACAATCAGTACTAATAAATGATAATTTTTATTGTGAATAACATTACAAAAAAAAAAGACAAGAAAGAAACAGCATGTACGTTAGTACATATCGTCGTTAATCTCACAAAGTGACGTATCTCAAAAAATGGATTTTTTAGTTAAGATCAAAAATAGACTCCATATAGGATGAACATTCATCCCAGAATCCAACATAATTGAAAGTGGTCTAGTTTTCTAGATCTGGGACCACGACATAACATCGTATCTCATAATGTGTAAGATTTTGTTCACACAAAGAGACGTAAGTCGAGATACGACGTTTTGTGAGAAGACATTCGAAACAATCGCGAATAGATGAGCGACGTATCTCATTTTATGTCTGTTTGGACCTGCATGTTTCTACTATAGACACATTGTGAACACTTGTTTCGGCAGCAGTTAATCGTTAGTGGTAGCGCGCTCAGGTGACTTTTGTCACCTTGTAAATTTCGTTGCTTAAATAACCGTTTTGTCACCAGTGCGTGTGCGGTTATGGAAGCCTATTAGCCTTGTCGTCATCGGCATCACACAAACATCATCATGGAGTAAAAAATAAAGAGACTACGATCAGACTTAGCTCTGCAAACAAAAACTTGCAACCTGAACAGCATGCAGTTGAAGGTGCTGCAACATTCCCTGCACCAGCAGGAAATATTTACACTGTGATCTTTCTGTTCAAAAATGTATTTTCTGTATTTACCAGAATTACCAGAAGGTCAGCCCAAGCCCAGATTGTCTACGTACCAGAGGGTTTTTAAATCCAAGAAACTATCATTTCACGTTCCAAAAAAAGGCCTGTGCTCCTTATGTGTAACGTTCAAAAACGGCATTCTGCACCAGTTAAACCTTTGCAAGAAAAGTACGATGACTTACAAGCCTTGTTTATTGGAGATGAGCCGGCAATAAAACTTGAAGAACACAAGATTTTCTATCCTTCGTTACCACATTACAAAAACTCATAAACGGTAGAATTTAGTTATACAGGGTGTCCCACGACGACTAAGACAAGCAATGTATCGAAACTGGACAGCAGTAGCGCATTATAGTTTTGGGGGTTTAAATTATAGCAAACATAGTATCTGTTCTTGTTGTTGTGTCACCCAGTGAAGTATTTGTTTTTGATCACGTGACGTCCGATTTAAATTTTTTTAATGGGACACCCTGTATATTTGTGACTTTTTGTGTTCCTCCCGATAAAACAATTCCAACAAACTAGCACACTTAGGGACTAAAGTGATTAACTGAAGAGCTATAGGTACTTACAGGATGGTACAACCACCATTGATTATAACATGTACCCCTATACAGTTAATTATTTTGATAGTGTTTCATAATGGTGGGGGTACAGTCCTTTAGGTACCTGTAGCTCTTGAATTAATCACTTTAAACCCCAAGTGTGCTAGTTTGTTGGAATTGTTTTATCGAGAGGGACACAAAAAGTCACAAATATACAGGATGTCCCATTAAAATTTTTGAATCGGAAGTCACGTGACCAAAAACAAATATCCCATTGGGTGACACAATAATCATAAAAGATACTTTTTGTGCTCTAATTTACACCCCCAGAATTATAATTCGCTATACTACTGTCCAGTTCCGATATATTGCTTGTCTTAATCGTCGTGGGACACCCAGTATGTTTATTACTTGGTTTCAATATTTATACATCAGGGTGTCCCACGACGATTAAATAATTAATATATCGAAGCTGGGCAATAGTAGAGAATTATAATTTTGGAAGTGTAAATTTGAGCAAATGTTGTACCATTTCTCATTATTGCGTAACCCACAGAGCGTAACCGAATGAGGTATTTTTGTCTTTGGTCACGTCGGATTCAAAATTTGTAATGAGACACCCTATATATATTAGCGACTTTCTGTGTTCCTCCCGATAAAACAATTACAACAAGCTAGCACATTTGGGGCCTAAAGTGATTAATTCAAGAGCTAAAGGTACTTAAAGAATTGTACCATTACGACTGGTTATAACATGTACATCTACAGTTAAATTATTTTACTAGTGGTCGTTTCATTTTTTGCCTTAATGGTAGTGGTACAATCCTTTAAGTACCTGTAGCTCTTGAACTAATGACTTTAGAACCCAAGTGTGCTAGTTTGTTGAAATTATTTTATCGGGAGGAACACAGAAAGTCACTAATTTACAAAGTGTCTCATTGAAAATTTTGAATCGGGCGTCACGTGACCAAAAACAAGTACCTACCTAACTAATTGGGTAACGCAATAATAAGAAATAATACAACATTTGCACATTTACACCCCCAAAATTATAATTCTCTACTACCGATATATTGCTCATTTTAATCGTCGTGGGACACCCCGTATAATGTTACTTTGTTTGTTGTTGTGTTGATTAAAATAAAATTAAAGGAAATGGGTATAGTTTTGGCAGCATAATCACCATTTTGTAACGGTTCACCCGTTTTCAAAATTATTTTTATACTATTTACTTGGCTACCATATACAAATAGTTTACAACTTCCATTTTTAGCTACTGCTTCCTCATTATACTAGTACATTTTTATAACTATTTTGCTTCTCACCCCTACCTTTTTCCCATCTCTACCTTCTTTCAAATGGAACGATATTTATATTACACCGCCTGCGCATATCTAATGAGTGGGGGTATGCTCTTGCTCTCCACCAAGGTTACCTTTTATGTCGAAACACATACCTCCTTCCTTTTGCTATTTGAACTCAAACAGTTAACAGCTAATGTAATTATGTCTCTCTAAGACAATCTTTTGTGTCTGTGCCATTATGTCTTAATCAAGGTAATCATAACGATTTAATTACTAAGCTTTCCCATATTTTCATTGCTTCTGCATATTTATTTTAGGAATATGATTTTGTGTAGGAATGTGATTTTTCCGATTTATATATTTTTTTTCCATGAACATGTGATGGCGAACATTTTAATCCTTAAATATCAAGTCAATCCTACACTGTATATTTATTAATTATCTAACAAAAGAGTCGCTGAACACTATTCTTTATTTCTAGCCATATATTTTTGTGTTAAGATGCCTTATCTTGTGTGTATTTAATGTTTCACCTTTTTTTATGACATTCCTTACGTAAAAATACCTAGCACTCAGATTTGCTAATTGAGAACGCAATGAAAAGATCTTTTGGACATTTTGGTAATTTTGTTTTACAAGGCGTGAGGAGAAAGTTTGTAAATTTTTGAACATACTTTGTACGTTTATTTTATTTATCACTATACATCTGAAAAGATCCGGTAGGACTGAAAATGCAAAGTATTTAAGAATTTTTTTTTAAACTATTCGCTCTTGTATATATCTATATATTTTTTTTTAATCTTTACCGTGTGAACATTTGAAAGTTATCTGCTTTTTGGCTTTTTAATTCCCCCATGCTACTTCATAGATTTGTTTCTGAAGTATATGAATGCAATTTATCAAAATGGAAGAACGCATGAAGATCCATACTTCAGGAACAGATCGTGAAGTCCTGTGAAGTTCTCCACAAGGTGCTAATACCAGCCATAACTCTTTCACAGGAGAACCACCCTTCTTGGTCGGGGTGCCACCATGAAGACCTAACTTCTTTTTTTTGTCGGGGTGCCACAATGAAGCCACCTTTTTGTCGGGGTGCCACAATGAAGCCACCTTTTTGTCGGGGTGCCACCATGAAGACCACCTAACTTTTTTCTCGGGGTGCCACAATGAAGACCACCTTTTTGTCGGGGTGCCACCATGAAAACCACCTTCTGTCGGGGTGCCACCACCAAAGCCACCTTCTTTTTCTCGGGTTGCCAAAATGAAGACAACTTTTCTTTGGGGACACCACACCATTGGGGCACCACCTGAACTCCGGAAAAAGCCAGCCTTCTCTGGAGCACTACCTTCCTTTCGGAAGGGCACTACTACGAGGACTTCCTTCTGAAGTTAAGTTCTTTTTTTTAAAAAAAAAATAAAATGTACTGCATTCATATATATACTAAAATAAATCTTTATTAAACCATTGTTGTCCTAGTTTTCATTTCTTGGCGGCTAACGAGACTCACACATTCACGCACACACGCACGCACCTACATACCCTAGTCTCATGCAAACCGATCGAGCTGCTGGTTGCTATGTATAATGAAAGTGTTGGCTGGTCATACATGACCAAGCAACATTTTTATTGTTACAAATTGGCGCCCAACGTGGGGCCAGACATGGGTATGTTGTGCGTTGTGAGTCTTGGAGCTGTCTTGGAGTGAAAATTGGACAACTTTTTCAAAATTCCATTTCGGCTCATTGACTCAAAATTCCATTTAATAATTTTTTTGGGTGCAGTACTTTCATTTGGCATATATATTTTATTATTTAATTTTCTTTAACTATTATCAGCTTATATTTTTTTTATAGTTTTCAGGGTGATTGTTGGTCCAAATTTTCTATTTTCAAAATTTTTCTATTGAGGTATATTTGAAGTTATTTAAATTTTTCTATTGATTTTTGTCTATTAGTATATTTTATTTATGACTGAGATTTTATTTCCTAATGCATTATTTTTTGTACTGTCTTGAGACATTTCGCATATGCGTTAATCTATAAATCTGAGCGTATGTTGTAAATGCTTCTCAAAGATATCTGGCGTTTGGATATTATTCACAGGTCATAAACACATACCTACAGTTTTTTGTATGGTTTGCTCTTTTTTGTAGCTATATATTTTGTGTGGTATTTGGACAACAATTCACTACATTTTTCTTTGGTAATTTGTTATTTAGGTACATTCATTTAGTAGCTCATTTATAGTTGAAAATTTTCATAAGCTGACATTAGTTTTTTTGTTGTTTATAGAAGGGTGGTTATATATGTGCAATTATATACTTGCATATATATTTAATTTTCTTGGTTAACACATACATTGAGGCACACACACATATAAAATATATTGATATGTCAAAAAAAACATCTTTTTTTGATCTTTTATTAAGTAAATGCTTGTAGGTACTTTGTTTTTTTTCTGTGTTACGATTGTTTTCATTCTGGAGTTTTATTGATGTGTAGTTGTTTTATCTGGCAAATATTTTTGATGTTAGAGCATTTGAGTCTCTGTTTTGTTTTGATTGAAAGACTGATAAGGGCAGTCGTATTTGTTGAGGCCAGATAAATAATTTTAATGTTTTGAGTATCACTCCAGAATACTAGTTTCTAATGTTTTCAAGTACATACATGCTCGAGTTTTTTTTTATCTTTTGATGAAGTGTTTAATATTTTTTAGTATTGCACTTCTTGTTAGCTTTTGTCTCTCCATTTTCTAGTTGAGGTTTTTTTAAAGGTAACTATGCCTAAGCGAGTTCAGATTCAGATAGTGATCAGTACTTTTGTTTGTTTATAAGTCCCAGTTACAAAATTTCAAACGCCCTGCTGTACTGAGCGCGGACGCTTAATGTTTGGAGGGAAAATGTACCACCATTCTCACTTCAAGCATTAGTATCCAAAAAGAATTAGCCAGCGCCGCTCAAAAATTCTAGGCAGCAGTAAGAGTCTGCTAATAGACCTCTTAGGACACTTAAAACCGTTGTTATGCAACTTTATGAACTACCATAGTCCCAAAATTTCATGCGCCCTGCTGTACTGGGCGAAGATGCGAGACGTCTGAAGGGAAAATGCACCGCCATTCTCACTTCAAGCGTCAGTGTCAGAGAAAGAATTAGCCAGCGCCCCTAAAAAATTCTAGGCGGCAGTAAAAGTCTGCCAATAGATCTCCTTAGGACATTTAAGACCGTTGCTTGCAACCTTCTGAAAAATTATAGTCCAAAATTTTGTATGCATACTATTGTGACAATTGTAATTTAACATCGATTTCCAAATTCTGATCAAATTTAAATTTAACCGTACTGAACATTTGTGAGCACATTCTTAAATTTTTGCTGATATTTTTGATAGTTCTTAAAACTTTGATTAATCGATTTAATTTGTAGTATAAATTTATTGCATTTCGTAGTATATTGTAACATGTTTTCAGAAATATTATTTGTTATAGAATTTTTCCAAATTTTGTGTTATAGAGACTGATGTAAGTCCTATGACGTTTCTTGGATCGAAAGCGCTTTTCTTATATGCACTTTCTGTTCACTTGTCTGTCGTAATATGCATACTTATAAATCTGGCGTATTTCGGGCAGATCTTGAAGCCTCTGGCGTATAAGAAACACTTTTGATATGGTACATTGTATTGTACATTGTTGTTGGTAGATTTCTGAAATCCTATGTTGATTTATGCCATGTCATGTCATTTCAACTTTATGTAAATTTTTAAATTTTTACTTATGAATAAGATCATCCCTGATTGTTGCTGTCCTGTTTAGTTATCCTGGTATGCGTCTCTATAAATCTGCAGCGTACTTGAAATAGCTTTTGTAGGTTTGCGATTTTCATGTGTGATTTGTTTTCATGGTACTTGTTCAATGTTCATTATAATAGATTTCTTATGACTTTAAAATCACTTTAAAATTTTCGGCTTTTAAAAAAAATTTCACTTAGCTCTCATGAACGAAATTACCCCTGATTGTCTCTATCCTCTTTAGTTATCCTGGTATGCGTTTCTATAAATCTGCAGCGTACTTGGAATGACTTTTGTAGGCCTGAGATTTTCATGTTTAGTTTCTTTCATATGTTCTGTTTATCACAGTTTAGTTTTTTTGTATTTGAATTTATAACTTTACGATTTTCGCTTTGCACTCATAACTTGATATGAGTTTGTACAGTTTTAGTAATCTGATATTTGATGGATTAAAATCTTGCTAACATTTCTTGAAATTTTGCATTTAATCTTCGTTTGTTAGCTTACTTGAACTTTATAATTTTGAATCGACTAAGATCCTTGTGCTTACATGCTCACAAATAGTTCAAGCTTTTGATTATTGTTATTGTATTGGCTCATGCAATCTTTAATAGTTTTTCCTGATTAGATCTTAAACTTACACTGATGTTTGAATTTTTTTTTGGAATCAATTTATTAATGAACATTAGATTTGTGGTAGTTATTTCACTTAAATAATTTTGCCTATTTTAAATTGTCACATGATGTATGAATTTTTCCTTGGATGTACTTTTCTGAATTCAATATGATTTATAATTTTCCCTAAATTTATTTTTGAATTCAATTTGAGGAACAAATTTTCCCTGAATTTTCTTTTCAAGTTTAATATGTTTTGTAAACTTTCCCTGAATTGATTTTTGAATTTAATCTTGTTAATCCTTTGTGGATTTATTCTTTTGAATCTAATAGGACACAGAACTTCTTTGAATTTACTTCGTTGTTTATTATTTGAAAAATTTCATGTAGGTATTTGACTTTGAAATGATATCACTCAAGCACTTAAGATGTTTGATTATTTTATTTTTTTTTTGTAGTCTTATTTCAGACTACTGGCGCCCAACTTTTTTTTTTTGTTGATCACTGAATCATAATGCTCTTTATCGAATCAGAACATTACTGGATTATTGCAAGATCTTTTATCGAATCAGAACATCACTGGATTGCAAAATTTTTTTTTATTAAATCAGAACATTACTGAATTATAGTTAGTACTTAGAAAATATTTTGATCAAAATTTTAAATTTTTTTTTGGGTTTTCATAGAAGCACTTATGGTGTTATAATTTTTTTTTCATTTAATATTTCATATATGGAAATAGTTTGGTCTTATACTTATGCTTTAGAGATCTGAATTTTCTCTTAAGTCTGTTTAGTGGAATATTTTACAATCTTTTGTTGAGAATATTAAGGTTATCTCTATTTTGTTTGAGTATTACTCATGGTTGTTTAGGGTATTTAGATTTTGTATAGGTATCGATCTTATAGTTATTTTAGTGAATCTTGAAACTCTTTGTCTTTTGTCAAAGTTTTGACAACTTTTTTTTTCTCTTTAGGTCTTAAGTATATTAGGGTTTGATAGGTTGCGTACATTTGTTTTTTTTACTTCACAATTTATTACCTTCATTGTGTAGTACGTATTCAGTGCAGCTTCACTGTACTTTTAAGCGAGTTGGTGCTATAACCATCCCTCTTGTTTGGTAGACTTGAGGCTATCTCTTTTTCTTCCCATTTCTCTTCCAACATTTTTGTTTTCTACCTGCGTCTTCTTGCTCTTTCATGCACCTTGATAGACTTTGTAGGTTGTAGATTACTACAATTTCTTGAGATTTGCATGGGGAAGCACGAAAACTTAATCTGACATTGTTATCAGGACAAATGATTGATTTTGATCCCTCAGTGATAACTTTAACTTTACTCTCTTTTAAAAAAAAAAAAAATTCTCGAATGCTTCTCAAATTTTTTTTCGTTAAGTGGGGCCGAGTGTAACGGTTCACCCGTTTTCAAAATTATTTTTATACTATTTACTTGGCTACCATATACAAATAGTTTACAACTTCCATTTTTAGCTACTGCTTCCTCATTATACTAGTACATTTTTATAACTATTTTGCTTCTCACCCCTACCTTTTTCCCATCTCTACCTTCTTTCAAATGGAACGATATTTATATTACACCGCCTGCGCATATCTAATGAGTGGGGGTATGCTCTTGCTCTCCACCAAGGTTACCTTTTATGTCGAAACACATACCTCCTTCCTTTTGCTATTTGAACTCAAACAGTTAACAGCTAATGTAATTATGTCTCTCTAAGACAATCTTTTGTGTCTGTGCCATTATGTCTTAATCAAGGTAATCATAACGATTTAATTACTAAGCTTTCCCATATTTTCATTGCTTCTGCATATTTATTTTAGGAATATGATTTTGTGTAGGAATGTGATTTTTCCGATTTATATATTTTTTTTCCATGAACATGTGATGGCGAACATTTTAATCCTTAAATATCAAGTCAATCCTACACTGTATATTTATTAATTATCTAACAAAAGAGTCGCTGAACACTATTCTTTATTTCTAGCCATATATTTTTGTGTTAAGATGCCTTATCTTGTGTGTATTTAATGTTTCACCTTTTTTTATGACATTCCTTACGTAAAAATACCTAGCACTCAGATTTGCTAATTGAGAACGCAATGAAAAGATCTTTTGGACATTTTGGTAATTTTGTTTTACAAGGCGTGAGGAGAAAGTTTGTAAATTTTTGAACATACTTTGTACGTTTATTTTATTTATCACTATACATCTGAAAAGATCCGGTAGGACTGAAAATGCAAAGTATTTAAGAATTTTTTTTTAAACTATTCGCTCTTGTATATATCTATATATTTTTTTTTAATCTTTACCGTGTGAACATTTGAAAGTTATCTGCTTTTTGGCTTTTTAATTCCCCCATGCTACTTCATAGATTTGTTTCTGAAGTATATGAATGCAATTTATCAAAATGTAAGAACGCATGAAGATCCATACTTCAGGAACAGATCGTGAAGTCCTGTGAAGTTCTCCACAAGGTGCTAATACCAGCCATAACTCTTTCACAGGAGAACCACCCTTCTTGGTCGGGGTGCCACCATGAAGACCTAACTTCTTTTTTGTCGGGGTGCCACAATGAAGCCACCTTTTTGTCGGGGTGCCACAATGAAGCCACCTTTTTGTCGGGGTGCCACCATGAAGACCACCTAACTTTTTTCTCGGGGTGCCACAATGAAGACCACCTTTTTGTCGGGGTGCCACCATGAAAACCACCTTCTGCCGGGGTGCCACCACCAAAGCCACCTTCTTTTTCTCGGGTTGCCAAAATGAAGACAACTTTTCTTTGGGGACACCACACCATTGGGGCACCACCTGAACTCCGGAAAAAGCCAGCCTTCTCTGGAGCACTACCTTCCTTTCGGAAGGGCACTACCATGAGGACTTCCCTCCGAAGATAAGTTCCCTTTGTTTTAAAAAAAAATAAAATGTACTGCATTCGTATACATACTAAAATAAATCTTTATTAAACCATTGTTGTCCTAGTTTTCATTTCTTGGCGGCTAACGAGACTCACACATTCACGCACACACGCACGCACCTACATACCCTAGTCTCATGCAAAACCGACTGAGCTACTGGTTGCTATGTGTAATAAAAGTGTTGGCTGGTCGTTCATGACGAAGCAACATTTTTATTGTTACAATTTCTACTCAAATAAAAAAGACGTATACCGCTATAATGGCAACTGATCCTATCTCACAAATGGTCGTAACTGATGTTTCTCAAAAAATCTCAAAAACGGCTATTCTCACTGCTTCGTAATTTCAAGCAACTGAAAGTGAACATCTTTTCCAAAGCAATGTTTTTACGAAAAAATTATTATTTGTATCGTTAATACTTTTATACTGCATTGAATAATGTAAAAATCTTTAACACGCTCTCCTGAAAAATGAGCATAAATGAGTTACGCCGGTTTGTGAGATTAACGACGATATGTATGATACTTAAAAGATAGGAGAATCCCAAAGGGGGGTTTACCATAATAGTGTTCTTACGCTCATCCTTGGCCAAAAGTAATATCGAAAAAAGCGTTTTTACTTATTTTACCGTAAAATCCTGTACATGCGGCGGCGGGGGGGGGGGGGGGGAGGGTCACCTGACGATTATAGGAAGAAATCAGACAATATCAATTATTATTTAAAAAATATTTATTATTTTGCAATTCTGCAAATTTCGGTGTATTCCAAAAATTCTAATACAGAATTTTATGGAATAAACAAAAATAATATCCTTTGAATGTTTTTTTATATTTAAATCAAACATTTACAAGAGTTCTGAAGACGTTGACTTCGACTAATTCTGTTCTGATATAAACGTGGGTTATACACGGAATAACGGTGATTAAACTGGGACAGTAATGCATTGGGGGTTTGTAGGTTTACATCAAGGCTTGTGCTACAATGTACATAGTTTTTTTCACATTAAAAAACTTTTTTGAGAAAATCGAAAATAGTTGTCATTCACTAAGGTCTTAGCTATCGTTCTGAAATATTATATCTGTAGTTTGAAAATACAGTGAGTTATGCGAGAAATTGTGAGTCCATGTTTTACATGGCAAATACGTATGAATAAATGGCCCCTTAAGGGGCCTGGGTACACACAGTTATACATAATTATGTATTTGCCATGTAAAACACGAATTTTCATTTCCAAAAGAACCCACTTGTTTTTCAAACTACATACACAGTATTTCAAAAGGTGATAGCTAAGACCTTAATGAATTATACCTAAGAGCATTTTTTTCAAAAAAGTTTTTTAGTGTGCAAGAAAGCACGCAAATCAAAATCATGCATTCTTTAAATCTCTGTAATCTAACAACCAAACACGATACCAAAAAAGGCCAAATCAGTGACAAAGGGCAAGCTTTCTTCTTCAATTTGCTCTTTGAATCATTATTGTAAGTTTGAAGGTAACGTCAGGAGCTTCGAAATGCGAAATTCATTTTTATGGTGACCTTTGGACCTTACCTTTGGATATTTGGACTACTTATCTCCCCTCATCTTAGAAACACACACACACTGGAGAAAGGGAACAGGCGACCACGCTTCATCACTAACACAGGAATACGTATTTTGTTTGATTCCCAATTTCGCGCGCTATACCCTAGACCCTTAAGGTTTATTATGCATCCCTGTTCAAACGGGTCAGACAAAGTCGCATCCAAAAGTCCTTTGGGAATTTTGATATGCATTGGACTATGGCTCTCCTCTCTTCTCTCTTCCTTCAAGGCCTACATTCAGATAGGAGTTCCGGCTTTCACTTCCTGAATACAGAATTTGCCACACCGATCCCCACCTTGTGCAGGTATGCACTGAACACGTCCAATGACCAGTCATAAATCCAACCACCTTTCGTAGTTCCTTCCTGCTCAATATGAGAGCCAGCGTCTAAGGTGCTACTACTGTATCAAATATAAAATGGCTTTAAAAGTTTTGAAAATCGATCCAGTGGCTGAAGACCAATATGTATACACAGAGCTTTTCTTCAATGTCCCCCCGCTTTTATTTTTTGAATGGGTCAACTCAAAAGAATGAAATTTGGGATAACGAACCATATACCATATTTTGGAGTTCAATTGACAGAAGAAACTTCCAAGATGGTGACTGGGGGCCATATAAAAAAAATTAAATTGAAAGGGGGAAAGGGGGGATCTGGTCACTCTATAATATAAAGGCAATATCTTCACCTACTACAAAACAGAATATGTAATATTTGTCTTAATACATATAGTTACAGAAATATCACTGTATGCTAAAGATGCTGTTTTTTCTAAACTAAAATAAAATTGAATCCATAAACTTTACATCCTCTTTTAAATTTCTTAGTTCAACTTCATACTTTCTAGATGTATCGATATTAATGTTTGTATCAAGTATCAGGTAATTAAGAAATGTTTCGCCATTTTGTAGTAGGAAAAGATATTCTGGGGTTATGAAGTATTCGTCAGGAGCAGGTGACAGAAAGGTTCTGCCGTATTCGTCAGGAGTTTTAAAAAGATGTGTCACAAGAGTCCATGGCGCCCAGGCTGCATCTTGAAAGTTTCATCTATTAGTTTTGCTACCAAATATAGTATTTGTCCTAGATAAGGAAAGAGAGGGGATACCGCACGCCCGTTCGATGCTATATCAATTAGCTGTCACTAGCTGTTACCGAAAATTAATAGCCACCAAAATATTTTTTTATGATATTCAGCGTTTTTAAGACCGATCATTGTAAAATATTGTGGTGTGCATAATGGTAGAGTGGCAGCTTACGGTTGTAAAAGCCTCAGCAACAGAAAGGAGCCAGGAACCATTTATCACAGGTAAATTTTGGCAGCTTTTTGATGCGATTTGGTAACAGAAATGTCAGTCACCCATTCTGTCCTCTTCCTTTCCTTGTCTAAGGTATTTGTGTTGTTTTCTGTTGTTTTAGGTTGTTTTCTGCTGTCATTGGTTGTTTTCAATTATTTTCTGTCGGTTTCGGCTGCTTTATGTTGCTTTCGATTGTTTTGTGTTATTTTCTGTTGTTTTCGTTTGGTTTTGGTTGTTTTCTGTTGCTTTCCTTTGTTTTCTGTTACTTTCCGAATTAAAAAAAGTAATCCATTGAACAGTGTTCGAGCAACAACAAATGAATACGGAGACCTGCAAGAGGATGAATATGGGGAGAAGTCTATATCCTAAGTACTCTGTCCGGCGAATATATCTCCCATAAGACCTGGGAGGGTGTGGTCTTATTAATGCAATTTCAAATGGAGACATTTATTATATGTTGACAAATGCCATCAATCCGATTATCACTGGAACCACTGAAAACAAAATCGAAGAGGATGGACTCCCTCTACCTGATGAGGCTGAAATCTATTTCCAGCAGGACAGCGCTCCTCCTCATTATGTTCTTCCGGTACGGTAATGACTAGAAGGGTTGCCACATAAATGGATAGGACGAAGAGGGCCTATAGAATGACCTCCTAGTTCTCCTGATTTGATGCCATAAGACTTTTTTATGCAGCTATTTAAAAAATATATCATTGTTTGATCTAGCGGGCAACATTTTGAGCACTTCTTGCAATAAAGTCATATTTTTCGTGTGTTTTTCTTCAATCTAATCAAATCAAGATACGCAAATATTTGTCTAATTTTCTCGAAAACGGATTGATCGATTTGGAAAAATCAAACGTCAAAATAAAGGACTTTGGCATACCGTCGAAACAACTCGGTACCCCTTGTCATTTAAAATTTTAAAGGGAATGACCCTAGAGGGCAGAGGGTACAAGGGGGTGAAGTAGTTTTTGATTAAAAAGTTGTCCCCCTTGACAAATCTTTTGACGTATCTCGGCGTTTTTTCTTTTAGTCAGAGGTTTTCGATAAATCTGTGGTGGGAAGCTTTCAAATGAAGTGATGTATTAAGTACCAAAGAAATCGACGACTTTATGACACAACCCGTGATGTGTTGATTTGCCACATGTACTTGGGTCAATTCTCCGTTACTAGTACTATTTTCAACATTGTATGGTAATTAGAGAATTGTTCTATATTAATATGAATGCCTCAATACAATTTATTTGGATCATATTTTTAAAGCCACTTAGTGCCAAACTACAAGAAACTATCTACTTCTGTGTTGATTGCGGTTTCGCGACTTATGGAGCTTAGTCTGGGCCGCTTATCTTTCATCGTATGATCTGCTTAAGCTGGCATCACACCCTCCTCATCGTTGATTCCAAATAAATCAGTCACTGAAATTATCTAATCTCTTCGTTCCAATGCCCTCATCAGAGTTTGGGTTTTCAATTTAATTTCGGGAGTTTGTTTAATCGGATTTTGAATCTATTAATGTCTTTCTTGAATTAACGAACATCCTTCATATAATGGATATACCCTTGCAGTTAAAGATAACAAAGATTATAGCCACTTTTAACTGAAGCCAACTGCTGACAATCCACAGAATTACCTTCCTGTATTGTTTACAAGTTGTTAAGGAAAAGACTGTTTACAACATATTGACACAAACAAATTCATACGTTCCTATCCAGTTTTGACCACATCGAAGATGGCAGCTTTTGCAGGTGTGCACTGAACGTCCAATGACCAGTAAATCCAACCACCTTCATAGTTCCTTGTTAGTCAATCTAAGAGCATCTGCGGTGTGATATGTATATATGTATAGTTACAATAGATTAAGGGTTGTGTTGTAGGTTAGTAAAATGAAGGGAACTGGTAACAACCAGTATATTGTATTGCTCCACTTTGTAAGTAGGTTACCAGTTCGGTACGTGAGACATTGGAAAATAATTATGTATATGTTTAGGTAAGATTGTTTATAAACAGAGTGAGTGTGTTAAGTAGGTCAATAGGATGTGGGTTAGATATAAGATACATCTGTAGTTTGTAACAACGAGATCAATATACATCACGTTTCGAGTATGAAGTGGTTTTACTCAGCGCTCCCGTAAGCCCCCAGTTTGGTGCAGTGTGTACCAGAGGAAGATATATTACATCAATTGATATTGATATATTACAGTGGTATTAGAACACAAGGGTCTCCTCAGCATCCTTTTAGACTAAACATTACCAAAGTTTACGGAATACGTATAAGTTGGATCACTCCGCAAAGATATCAAAACGGCCTGCCCCTTGCCCCGTCTCCCCGGTACACCGGCAGCAGTGTACCGACGTCAGCCGGGAGATACGGGGCGGCGCAAACTAGAGGTTGAACGTGTTTAACGCGAAGTCTATACAGTGTCTTAAAAATGTCGGATTTTGTTATCTCGGATTTGTTTGCAGGAAATGGATAATATTTTTAGATGTTTGATTTTATCAATTAAATGTATTAACGGATGGAAAGTGACAATCAGATCCATGCTTATTTTTTGTTAAACCTTGAAATGTAAAGGATATAAATACAGGGTGTTTCACGACGATTAAGACAAGCAATGTGTCGGGACTGGTAGTAGTAGAGAATCATAACTTTGAGGATTGAAATTAGAGCAGATGTTGTGTCTTTTTTTGTCAGTGTACTACCCAATGAGGTATTCGTTTTTGATCACCTGACATTCGATTCAAAATTATTAATAGGACACCCTATACATTTGTGCCTTTCTGTGTTCCTCCCGATAAAACAATTCCAATAAACTAGCACACTTGGGGTCTGAAGTGTTTAATTCAAGACCTACAGGTACTTAAACGATTGTATCACGCTAAAAGCTTATAGTGAGACAACATATTCATTCAGTGGTCTTACCATACCACCCAGGAACATTCTAAATTATATTAGAGAGCTCGGAAATATTTTTTATTGATAAATTTAACAATTTAGTTTCTACAGTAGCAATTGGAATGGCACTGAAAAGCAAAATGTCAAAAATAATTTATTCATATCCAAGTAAAGCATTTCCACATGATTAGCTTTTAAAATTGTACTTACGATTTCGTATATACTATCCCATAAATTTTATAAGCTGTGGTCTCAAAAATAAGCCAAATTAACAAGGCATTAAGGCACAGATACTATACAGCACCTTTGAACCAATTTTTACTTATCTACAAAATTGCTCCAATATGTGAAATTATTTGAAATTCATTAGTAATAGTTTTACTAGGTTTTATTTTTGATATCCATTTATGTAACTTAGTGTATTAGCAAAATAAACGTTATGTATTTGTATGTCTAAATCGGCTGTCAATACCTAGTCTTTCAATGACCCTCGTATATACGTAAAACCTAGGCGTTAGCAAGTCCCCGCTAAAAGACCCTCGTTCTTGGGCAAAAACCAACGCAAAAACTAACTGGCGCGTGCGGCCGCGGCATCGCTTTGATGTGAGATCTTCAAAGTGCCGACGGAGAGTGATCCAACTTATATGTATTCCGTAAACTTTGACATTACCCACCACTCTTTCCCAACGCTTCTGGTGCTTATTTGACACCCAACCTCTGTCCAAATGACAGCTGTCTGTACCATGTTGTATAACATATCACATGCTGGTTCTGGTCCGATGAGAGGGAGTTCTGCACCTTCCTTGGCACACTTGTCGGCCCTTTCATTCCCACCTACACCTATGTGACTAGACACCCAAGATAATGTTACCTTGTTGGTCTTCAGGGAATTGTGGCAGATCCATACTATTTTTGAAGTATAGAGGTTACTCGCCAAGGTCATCAGAGCCGCCCGGCTGTGTTTGTTTACATAGATAGTCTTTCTCTACTATGTCTTTTATCTAAGCATATTCTGCCGCGTCCCAAAATCACTAATTTGAGGCAATCTGGAAAAACTGTTTTATTCAAAAACGACTCGAAAATCTATAAAAATAACTACTCCAACATAAAGTATGTGTATCTAGTGTCAATTTTCTAACAAAATAGAAGTAAAAAATCTTCCTGTGCTGTGACAGAAAAAAACGAAATGGCGTTAGACATGTAGGGTTTCTCAAATAAATATACAACTTTTTTTGCAAATCATTTTATTTGGTTAGTAATCAGAATTACAATAACATAATGATACAAAGACAGGTCAGTTTTCTGCAACATATTCAGCTGAGTCACCAGTTGTTGGACATTAAAGAGTTTCCGATATTACTTGACAAACACCACATGTCCATGATTTTTACAAATAATTTTGTTTGATTGGTGATCTGAATTACAATAACATAATAATACAGAGACAAGTAAGGTTTCATGAACGTATTCAGTTGTGTCACCAATATTTGGCTAATCAAAGCTTTTTTGATATTTGAGAAACACCACATGTCCAGGACTTGTGAGGTTTCTGAAATAAATGCATACTTGAGCTGCACACGTTGTATGAGTAGGACAAGTGCGATTTCTGCTTAAAATATACATCTAGTCTAGGGGAACATGTCAAGCTGAAAAAGTCAAGGGCTGTATTCATAGCCGTCTCCTGAGTAATACCTAAGGGTCTCTTAAGTAATACTAAAGGGATGTTTAAGGGACCCTAATGGGACTTTCCTTGTCTATCTACGAAACGGCGGGATTCATTTGGCGACGTTGTCATATTTCAAATATAAATCAATTTGTTATGCCTATGCCTACGAATTTTGATATTTTCTCTTATCCCTTTTTGTTTTGTGCCAGTATTTCGGTCCGGGCAATTTTCCGGATGTGACAGAAACTGACAACACCGTGCTCCAAAATTAACCCGCAAAATCGCCTTGACTGCAACGAAATGTCAGGTTGACATGTCATGTTGACATTTCGTTACTGGAGTCACAACTCAATAAACAATCAGCTGTCTTACTCACGGTAGGTTCCTTTGTGATGACGCGTTGCAAATATCCATTTGGGGATAGTTTCATTTGCACTGACAAGGGTGGAGTAGAAAAAAATGTACAGGGCAGAATTAAGAAATAATACTCAACCTATGCGGTGTAAAAGGAAGGTAAACATTAAAGATAACATAAAGTTTATGTTGTCCTTAATGTTTACCTCCCATAAAGTACTAGATTTGCGCTGTGATTTATATTATTTATCTCTATAATCATATTCTATGTAGATAGCCATGACCCTGCCGTGCCGCCGCTGTTGAAATATATCTGTCTCTAACCCAAAATATCTATGCGCAAAGGGATCGGCGCAAAGCATCCCCAGACCTTGAATAAGACAGCTGATTGTTTGTTGAGCTGTGCTTGAGTATTACTCACCCTGAAACACGAAACCTTACTTAAGAGAACCTCAAGTACTAAGGGACCCTTAACTGAAACCCTCAATTTTGAATGTCAAATTTGTGGACATGTGGGGCTTCTCAAATAAGCGATTCAATTGGCGGCTATTTTTATTTGGAAAACGGTAGTCAGTTTATCTTATGTATTGTTTGTTGTTACTAATACTGTCGCCTTCCAGTGATTATAGCCACGTTCATGGTATCTTTTGTAAGCTACATAAACTTATTGTACCTAAAACTTTATTTTAGCGCCAAAACAAAATCATCATGCAAAGCCAGCTGCGATATTTCCAGCAGACAATTGCTGGTTTGCGGTGCATGTGGATACGGTCGAAGCCAACTGCGATTCAGCGCTTATCAGCCGCCGAATAAAACTGCATTCAAATGTTTACGGTACAAATCGCGGTTGGCCGTGTACAGCGAGACGGGCAAAGCGCGGGGAGGCAGGGCGTCGGAAATATCGCCTGTGAGTGCAACTCTCGCGTTCTGCCGCCGCGACGCGACGCCCGGCGTCGGCCCGCTTATCACGGCATTCGCACACCATTAATTCCAAATCACGTTACACCGCCGCCGGATTCAAACATTATAAAATGATCACTTCATTTCACAGCCACCTATTGTTTAAGAGAGGGTTAAATAATTGAATCAGGCGAACGCCGCCCCCCCCCCCTCACCCCGATCCGGATGAGTTACGGTCGTCGAGACGGCGCTAGAGGGGCAGGGGGGGGGGCATGGCGTCTCGTTAGCGATGGAACATTGAATCGGGAACATGCGAAGGCTGCATTTCTCAATATGTCCTCGATCGGCGATGCTGCGCTGAAAAATATCGCACGAAAAGGGATCCGGGAAAACAAAATGCTTAAGGGCCTGGATACACACATTTATACATAGGTATTCGCCATGTAAAACACGGACTCACAATTTCTCGCATAACTCACTCTATTTTCAAACTACATATATATAATATTTCAGAAGGCGATGGTTAAAACCTTAATGAATGACAACTATTCTCGATTTTCTCGAAAAAGTTTTTTAATGTGCAAAAAAACTCGCAATGCAAAATCATACATTCTATAAATGCCTGTAATTTAACAACCAAATACGATATCAAAAAAGGCTAAATAGTGCAACCGCAAGCTTTCTTCTTCAATTTGCTCTTTGAGTCATTACTGTAAGTTTAAAGGTAACTTTAGGAGCTTGGAAATGCGAAATTCATTTTTATAGTGACCTTTGGACCTTTTGACCTTACCTTTGGATTTTTGGACCTATCTGCCCTCATCTTAGTCACACATACTGGAGAAAGGGAACAGTAGGTGGCCACACCTCCTCGCTAACACGGGAATACGTCTTTTCTTGGATTCTCAATTTCGCGCGCTATGCCCTAGACCCTTAAGAACTGCCAAGTTGATATGTCTTTTTATGAAAGTAAGAACTTTCAAGGGTGTCGCATAAAGTTGTCTCTCTTTTTAAGAGTTAAAATTTGGCACTCTGTCAGACTGTCATCGTTGTTTCGCTAAGGAGAAAATACTTATTATTAGTATTTGTTTGCCTTTTCTGATATGACAAAAAGAGCATTAAAGATCTAAAAAATTGGCGTCAAGTGGCTTGACTCAATACTTCCCACACATTATCGGTGTTCACAAATACATTTTAATACTTTAATTCCTACACGATACTCATCAAAAAAGTATTGATCAGGGACCATTGAAACTCCTCTACCCAAATTTTATCACAATTCGAGCAGCGGTTACTGAGATTACGTGGCTATAAATAGACAATAGATATAGTCAGACCGACGGAAATATATGAAGTGAATTTTCGATATGCAGATATCATGAAACGGCCAAAAAGCGTATTATTTCAAAAGCGAAAATTTTTGCAATCACAGTATCCTCTGTCGGTGTGAGAAGTAAAATGTGGAAAACGATCCAAATAGCCTAGCCTGACTTTTGATTATTACTGCGCCGCCACTGATACGATTTCCAAATACCATACGCGTTTTTCATTATCGGCAGGGTAATAATACTGTCAAAATTTCATTAAAATCAATTTAATAATTTCCACATCCCAAAAGACAGAACGACCTATAGCAATTCTCGTATGTATATATACCTACATCACAAAATTCTAAGTCCCTTGGTTTCTGTACTAGGACTACTAGGCATGGCAATGTTCGGATGGATCTAAAAAAGCGTATTATGCCACTAGGTAACTCTTTCACGAGTCAATGGAGATGGAGAATCCATTATGAATATAAAAATTTTTTCAGCTTTACAACTCCCCCACTCCCTAAAAACTCCAGTTTCACCCCCACCCAAAAAATCGGCAATGATCAGGGAACCCCAGAACGTCTAAAAACGAAATTTACGGAATATTTGAAATTTTTTGTTTTTTTCTAATTAGGTACTCCTCTGCCCATGCACCGATTTTCAAAATTATAGCACCATTACTTCCTACGACCCCACGACATATCGATACCCAAGCTTAATCACAATTAATACAGCGGTTGGTGAGATTCCGAGGCTAGAACATGCCAACAGAGAGACAGACCATCTGACAGAACGAAAGACGGACCGACAGACAGACCGACAGACAGACCAACAGACATACCGACAGACAGACATACCGACGGGCGTGACGTGGATTTTCGTTATGTAGATGCTATAAAACGTCCAACACTCGAAAATGTTTAGGATCGTAATACACCCTTCACCTATTGGTGTGGAAAGTAAAGAGATAACTAAAGATTTGAAAAAAGGATGACTGAAGGTCTTAAGGCACAAGTCCATCGGACACATTTATGGCGCAACAGTGTTGCACAACATACCTGCAACACGTGGTGTACATATCGATGAAACGTTAAAGGTTAAAAGGCAACATGAACCCGGTGATGTACCGATGTAAATTTGTAGCCATACAAATTCTAGTCGACGCAAATCTTTTCTAGTAGCGTCACGTGATTCATACGAAACAAAGCAGGTCGGCTTCGTATTAATCCAGGAACGAGATATTGTCTTCAATAACAGAATATCAGGCAAGGCCCGGATTGTGAAATGTCGTTTAGGGAATTCTAAAGAGATTCAACAATCATTTATATGAGTCTCCTAAAAATAAAATATGCAAAAGAACTTCATGTGACCAGATGCACTAAAGGCTGGTCAATATACCAATTGCTAAAAATCGTAAAGTCGTAGCAAGATGTTATTTCAAAAAAAAAGGTCTAACATTCCGAGAAACTATTTTTTTTGTAGCTCGCTTACTCTTTTCGTCGGTTTTTTTACTAGTTGAGCAGGCAATGCTTCAACACTTATGACCATTTCAGATAAAAAGGAAAGAATTGAACTGTGGATATAAGGCAAACACATCTTTGAGACATCTCTAATATTGTTTTTGTAGATAAATTGTGGTCTAGTTTCTCCCAGATTGATTTGAGCACTTTATGCTGCCTGTATAAGTATACAAGTGGAAGGAAATTTTTTGTATCAACTTGACGAAGCGTGCATCAAACAAGGGTGTCAACACGCCAAGGCATCCCTCGATCCAATTTGTAAATCCGGACAGCATCTGGGATTTCCATTAAAAACCAATGAGGTATGAAGCGGGCCGCGTGTGAGACGCGTGTCAGTGCGTGACCAATCGGCTTGCGTTCGTCCAGGGCCGGAGCGGCTCCAATCGATTCTTCACGGCTCGTACGACGTCCCGGTTTTGAATGGACCGTGACACGGGATTACATGGGAGACTGCCATCGACAACGACCTCAGTCCCATGATTATGATGTCGCCTTCTGACGTGGGAAGCTCTCAGAATATATTCGAACCAACGAATTCTGATAGGTTAGAATATGTAAACAAAGATTTTATTTGTTTGAACCATACTAAAATTAAACTTTGTGTTTATCAAGTGATTCAGCGGCAGTGGATGGGAAAATCTGTTTTCATATTTATCTCATCGTCTTACATACTTGCTTAAATAAATCACTGAGTGTATCATACTTTGCAAAAATACAGGGTGGTCCATTTTTTAGTAGCAGAACTATAATTTATAACGCTCGATAGAAAAACTTATTTTAAGATAGAAAATTCTTATAAACATTGTTGCGCAACAGCTTCGTTTTTAAGATACAGGGTGTTGAAGTTCGAGAAAAAAATTGATTAATTCCTTAAAGCCGATTTTTTTTTTGTAACTTGATAGTGTTGTTCACTGCAATAAGAAAATGAGTCAGCACAGACTAGAAGTTCAATTGTCATTTCCAGTAGCGGCTCGGGGGCAGTCCCACAGTTAATATCAGCAAAAAAAAGGTACTGTACTGTACTGTAATTAAATGTTGTCTTTCAGATAAATCAGATAAAAATACAGATCTTTTGTCTCTTGATGTCTCTTCATATATCATTTGGTTTTCGAGGAAAAAAATAAAAATCACTTCATAGCCCGTTGAAGGAAAAGTTCAAACAAAACAAGTAACTTGGATCTTCTTATTGACAGGTCGTAATTCCAAGGGCGTATTTCTGATCCAAGTTTAAAAGTTCATATAAAGATGTTTCTAAAAGCGTCTCGTTTTCAAGAGAGTGTCGAAGTTTGGAATTTTGATTCTTTGACACCCCGTATCTCGGAAACCTCCCTTTAGGACACATGTCAGAAATATCCAAACATGGCTTTGGTATTAAGGCCCATAAATAAGAAGAACAAAGTTAACTTGTTTAGTTTCAACGGTTTTTTACGTCAGGTTATAAAGTGGTTTTTATTTTTTTCCTCAAAAACAAAGTGGAATACGAAGGCATATCAAGAGAAAAAAAAGTTGAAATTAAAAGATTTAAATATTAACAAAATTTGTGCCAGAAGTTGCGGTTATACAAATAATATAATTTAATTTTTTTAGTTAAAGTTAATTTATTTTGTTTATAACTTTTAAATTAAAATGTAATAATATAGAATTAATTCAAATTTAAGTTGTATTTTGATTGGGGCGATTGAAAAATTAAATTATTTTTTTTATTAAAACGTTAATGTACGATTTTGTGTTTTGGTCCGATAAATCTGAAAAATAACAGTTTGGTGACGTTAATTTTTTTGCTAATATAAATTGGGGAACTGCCCAGTGCTGTCTTAACGTCTTATTGCAGTGAACAACACTGCAAAAAAAAAAAATAAAAAAAACACCAAAACAAAAAAAAATCGACTCGGCGATCTGCAAGAAATAAAAAAATTATTTTGTTTTCAACTTCACCACCCTGTATCTTGAAAAGGAAACTGTTGCGGAACCATGTATATATGAAATTTTCCCCTTAAAGTATTTTTTTCTGTCGACTGTTAAGGTTCTGCTACTAAGTGGACCACGCTGTATGGTTTCAAGTTTTTTTCCGGAAAAGACGCAGAGGTAGCCTCTTTAGATCTTCTGGGATAGAGTCATATATTTTAATACCATTATAAAATATGGATTCTTAACATACAGTTTTGCTCCCATATTGACATTTATATAGTTTCTTAAGATATTTGTTTGTGTTTATTTTGCATCCGTGATCTATTTTTTGGAAACCTGTTTTCATATCAACTACTTTCAGAACTGCATGACTGTATAGAGCTTTCACATCCAAAATAGCTTCTGTTCTGAATAAATTTCTCACATTCTGGCGATTCTGCATTTTAAATATTATTCTTAGAATATAATTTTGACAGACCTGTATTTTTTAGGCTTGTCAAGTAAAGAGATCCCTACATACAAAATCCATGTGTAACAATAGATTCAACTAAACTGCTGTATACAAGGATAAGTAATATTTTGTTAAGAATATTTCGCAAGGTATAAAACTTATAATTTTTCAATTTATTTGTTAATGAGGTAATTTGAGTTGACCATCTAAGTTATCTGTCAATGCAAATCCCAAGGTACTTTATTGATTGTACTTGTTCTATTACTTCATTATTTGTAATGTGTGTGTGTGGAAGAAAATCCAATCAATTTAGTTGTTCAAATATTTGAACTAAGATTATTGATATCGAGCCAGTTTATGACATCATATATACTTTCTTGCCACTTCACTTGAACTTCATCCCAAGCATTATCTACGCAGACCAAAGTTATGTTTAAACATTTTTCCAATATTTAGCGAAATTATTGACAGTTGAGGTGGGACGATGATTTGTGATTTACTATTTTTTACTGAAAAGTTGAAGAGGTCATTTCTACAATTTGTCCAACAGTGACCAAGAAAATAAAAATAGGCAGCCATTGTGTATACCTTTATTTGAATCAATAATTATAATATTGCACATAGGTAACAAAATTAACAAACGAAACCATTATCTACATATTTACAATTTCTTTAAACTATCCATTACACCTTTCTTACAGATTTTTACTAATATTACGGAAGAACTTATACAAGGAGGTCAAGTAGATGATTTACTATTGAGGTTGTTAAATAGTAAGGTCATTGATAGGATCTTAGTAGTTAAAGAAGGGGCATAATTTTGGAAACATTTCTGCTAGTAGAAGTAGGTACTATTAAAATTTCATTTTACATTATAGAAAACAATGTAATTGTAATAGTGTTTCTATTCTATACAACAAACCATTGCGAATTGTTTTATTTTCTAAACGCGCTTCAAAACTTGTGCCACATCTTCATTTATGGATATTTGTTAAATCTAGTTAGATAATAGAAGTGAATGTGTAAATCATCTTCTGGGCCATTGTTTCCAATTTGCTTACATCGATAACGTACAGTCTCAAACAATTCTTTCAAAATAGGGGCAATTAGGTTATTTCTGAATAATTGATACTACAACATTATATGCAAATTTACAATTTGATCAAAATGGCAGAGTTTTGCTATTTTAATAGATATACACCAAATGCAAATGTTCAACACAGCTTTTTTTAGCTAATGATGTGGTAATAAGCATTTGGTAACGTTAGGTCTCATATTAAATAGCAAATAATAATTATGGTGCAACTATTGTAAACAAGTTTTGCTGACAAAAAATATTTAGAGCGACATTTTTGAACTATTCAGAACAAAAGTTAGATTGAAAAGCAATCTAACAGACATCGAAATTTGAGAAACTTCGATACTATAAGAACATTTACTGTTTTATATAAACAAAGTTTTAAATCATATAAATATAATACATCTTATTCGTCCTTTCATATCAAGATATTTATGATGACAACTGAAATAGAATAAAAAATTCTTAGTTTTGATAAGGTTGTTATTCATCTCAAGATTTGAAATTTGGAATGAGAACGATATTTCTAAAAGGTGTCAGAAATTATTTGTTTTACATTCAAATGTGATGTTGATTGATGAAATCGATGAGTTACAAATAATTTCATATGGAATATACAATAAATAAATAATTAAAGAATGACTAGATATAATTGAGATACTTATCGTTCATAGCAGATAACGCTTTTGGATATATCACAGTGCATTTGAATCAAATAACCAGTACTGTCACATTATGTACAAAACACAGTAAACGTCACACCGATTATTTATCAACTACAAAAACGAAATACAGCGACCACAAGATAATTCAGTAACCCTTCTTAGTGTCCTTCTCATCTTCATCTTTGTCCTGATGTGCTGTCATATGTCTAGTCAGATGATGCCTTTCCCTGAATGATTCCGCACAAACGGGACATTTCAGCTTATCCTCCCTCCTTTTCTTGCCCATGTCACCGCTGTCATTCTTATGATGCGACCGCATGTGGTACACCAGGTCAGAGGTCATTCTGAAGGATATGTTGCATTTTGCGCACACGTTTTGGGCTGGTAGCGAAAGCGCGGCCAAAGACGGAGGTAAAAGTGAGGTTAGAATCGCAGCGGTCGGATTCCTCAACTCCGGCGGTGCCAGTTTCAGCATTTCCGGGGCTTGGAACTGTTGATAGTTATACGGAAGGTCAGGGCGATACATTGCAGGCCTTAGCTTAGCGAAGTTTGGTTGCACTAACTCAGGCTGGCCTTTGAAGAATGTGTTTTCTAAGCTCGAAGCGGCATGCTGGAAGTTTTCAGGCAAGAACTGGTTTTGATATGCTATTTGTTGGTTCTTGAAGATCTGATTCGGTGTTAGAATCGTAGCAGGAAAGTTTTGATACGTGCGATTGCTGATTGGCGGCGAGGGACTCAAAGAACTTTGATAACTAAGGTCAGGACTTACGGATAAGCTCGGCGAATGTCTGGAGTCTTTGGTGTTTACGTTGACTTTGGTGAACGCACTTTTCTGGTTGGTAGATAGATTCGTCGTTTTGGCTTTGACGATGTTGGGGTCGTCAAAAATCTGCTGCCTCTGGGTCAACACTAACTTTTGCGGCGGTTTGTCCTCAACCTCGATCTCCTCATCTTCGTCGTTGTTATTGAAGCTCGCTAACTGTTCTTCAGCGATCCTCGCTGCTTTGTGCTTCATCTTCTCATCGGGCAGCATGAGAAACGCCACGTCGAAAGGCCGTTTCACCGACTTGGACGTCACAGTTTGAGGCTCGCTGCACTTTAACTCACTTTTCATCTCCATGCCTCTGTGGATCTCCATGTCGTCGTCACTTTTCACTCACTCTGCTAGCAGTGCGTTCACGGCGAGTTCACAATGCATAATGCGAAAAAACAGACAGTCCGCGTCTGAATATTGCCGGATTTTCAGGCGATCCCTGGAAGCAGCTTGCTTCCCACTCCGGATCAGACAAGGACGGATGCATACCCCTCGGTGGAGAGCGACAGAGAGGGGCGACATACGTTCAGAAAAGCGTATTTCGTTGCAGGTTTCCTATAGGGGTGAACTTACGGTCCGGGGTAAAATCAGACCAATGAAGTTTTAGAGTGGGGCGTGGTCTGGGAATACGGTCGCCCAATACGGTTTTCAATGTAGCGAGAGTCGCGAGTGAGAAAGAAAGATAGGGGTTGCGATAGAGGGGGTGAGATGGACGCAGTCGGCGTAAACATGTATACGGGGTTATCGGAAACTTTCAGGCGGAAATTTTTGCGACAATGTATATGTCTGATAGGGAAGTAATATGGTAGGACACACCTTTCAGTTGCTTTATCGCTATGCCTCTAAGGGCCAGTTTCTCAATGTCCAGTTAAAGTGTCAGATAGGTATCTGCCAGATAGTGTTTCTATGGATACAACTGTCAGATAAGATTTACGTGACTTCGTAAGTTTAGCCTTCAATTGTTTGAACAATTTATCTAACAGTTGCTGTTATCTAAGCTATCTTGCAGATAAATATTTAACTGGACATTGAGAAACCGGTCCTAAGTGCGTTCGTCTTGAATGAACTTATTTTGTCTAAAAGTGGTTGAAAGGCCAAAATGTTATGATAGATGAACAACTAATTAATTCTGATGAAACGGAAAAGCCGTGTGTAGGGTATAGTAAGATCCATCTGTCCAACATTTATTTGCAAAGTGAGAAGGCCCTCAAAAAGTGTTTATTAGGATCTCAATCGCACGGCCTGCGGCCTGTCGAAAAACTGTAATGATGTTAGTATTTATTATGCACGCTATGTGATAATATTCTACCTCCAAAAATGTCTTAGAATCCCCTCGTAAAAATTCATTCATCTTGACCTTGGGAGGGGGTTCATGTATAAAAGAAAAGACTTGACTTTGTAATGTGTTAATTTGCTACAAAGCTGTATAGATTGTATCGCTGTTGATGTGTCAAGAGCGCCGAGGGATTGGTTAGTAGTAGAATATTATTTTTTATTATTAAACAGCCAGCCCTCTCACGCCATATTTGAATAGTTCAGAAAGCAAGAATTGGTGAGAGACGCAGTTGAAGACCTTGCTAAGGTCACAGAGGGTAAGGCCCACTTGGTCACCCTTCTCAAGGTCTCAGGATCGCGTAGACTATATCTTCGACCACTTTGGCTACTCACTGGATTGTTGAGCGATTATCGCGAAATCCAAACTGCGACTCATCTGATATATTATATCTTTGTATGTACTGACTCACACTCTTTTTGATTATAATTTCAAATACTTTGCCGAAAAGGAGGACTATAGAGATCGGACGATAGTTTTCTGGCAGATTCATGTCACCTTGTTTGAACACAGGTACTACTCTCGAACTCTCGTTACTTTAAGGCAATTGGGAAACACTCCACACGCAATATTGGCATTGAATAGGTGTTTTAGTGGCTTGATTAGCTCCGTGCTCATCTGTTTAAAAATTCTACTACTAAAGTCATAAATATCTGAACTATTTGATGTTTTTAGATACCCAACAGCCATAGGCGTAGTTAGGTCCCTGAATATGGGGGGGCTTAAGTCCCTGGATCTGGGGGGCTCAAGTCTCCGCCCTAGATACAATAAACTTAACACACCTAATTATTTTTGGATTTTTGGGGGGCTAATTTCATTCTTGAGGGGGCTAAGCCCCCCCGAGCCCTCACATAACTACGCCTATGCCAACAGCTTCCATTATATCATTATAATGCACAGATGATAATACCTACAGATGAATTTGAGGCCGAATATGGATGAGTAGTTTTTACTGTAGATTATAATCTTTAATGATTTATGTTGCTACGGATATGAAAAAATTATTAAAATCTGTTGATATAATACCCAGAAAACTTAGAAAGGCAAAATAGGAAAAAGTTGATAATTGGAGGGACTTTAAAGGTGTTGGAATGTCTTCGATTAATTTGTACATTTACAGAAACTGTAAATTACAATTATTTAATGCTGCCATAGTTTGCTTGCTTCTGCTGTTGTAAATTTTTCTATTTTTTTCTAAGATTGTTTATCAACACCTACTTATTATTTTAGTAGTTATTTCATTCCTGGGAATACTCATGGGGGGGGGGGTTTGAACCCCCTAAACTCCCCCCCTTATATACGGCCCTGTAGGGAGTGATAAATACACTGAATCGCATCCGACGCAGATAGGCGATAGTCTTTAACAGGTTGAAGAGAGACCACAAAATCCTATCTCCCACTTCCATTCTTTAGAATAGGTACGCATTCCGCAGAGTTGCCAGGTGGCGATTACGAAATCGAGTTAGCGACTAAAAATCGCAGCTGAGCTATTGGCGACTTTTGGTGGCGAACACACATAATGAGTTGGCTATTTCCATTTCATTGATAATAAGATTTCATTTAAGCTCTGAATGCATAATGGATCTCCGTTTCCGAGAGTACAAAGTTTCAAGACGCCGTTTGGCGAAAACTTACACACAGAAAAATCTGTCGTCCTATCAAAGACTTACGATTGGATCCAATGGGATATTACACTCAGCATTCCTCAAACACAGCGATGTTTTATCCAATGGGAAGTGTAACGAATTATATCGTATTGTCGATTCAACTACAAGATGCCACTGGATTCCAATGAATAATTCAATCGCAGCCTGTCGTTGAATCGAATCTGTGTTTGGTAATTGCTTCTAAACTACTTTCTTTTCCCAGCTGATCGATTCGTTTGGATGTTTAATTGTGTGATTTTATATGAAGTTATAAGGAGTATGATATAAGAATTAGACATAAGCCTGCAGTCGTTGCATTTTTACCTGAGGTTACCTGAAATATAACTGTCTGACTAATCTAAATACCTACATTCAAATGTGGGTGTTAGCTCTTCTAGGCCCCAATTTCTCAGTAGGCCCTCCATTTAATATATAACTGGACACATTTAAATCACACAATTGCTGATGCAATACGCAAAACCACGAGATGACACAACACGGCTAACACCGAAACAACACAATGAAACAACCTCGTCCATGTTGGCGGGTTGGCGCCGATAATAACACTGAGATGATCCCCCTGTTCTTTCTTTTTACGTTCATTGAATCGGAACATCAGTCCCGCCGAATACTTATTATAGTTTAGCGAACAATGAGGGCCATTGAAACAAAATTAGTTTTCACCGGATGAATTATCACGAACTGCTGTTGCAGTAATAATTTTTGTACATTGAATAGATTGTATGCTTTGCTTAAATGAAACATAGGGTAAATTTTGAAAACAAAAGGATGTTTTGATTGCATTATATGTCAATACTGGTATCAGAAGGATTATACATATCCTTAGAACGAATATAAAATTATTTTGAATTTATTGGCGTACCTGTGATTACTTCGAATATAAGGATTGAATTCTTTCAACGACATGGATTTGAAACAACTGTAAATATATTTAAGGCGATTGAAAAGCATCCAAATACTAACAAATAATTGGAATCGCAACAGTATTTTTTTGTGTATCATCGGATTTCTAGTTTTTGTTATGGGTACTTGAATAATGTGCTTTTGTGTCGTGATTAGTCATAAAAATTGGTCGGTTAACCAAAACCTTGATATAGGGTCTCAAAATTGTATAACTTTAGAATAAAATTCAAGTTGGAATTTAAAATGGATTCGTCTTAAAAAGTCACTAGGCAGGCACGCAAAACATTCAGGCCACGTTATAAAGCATCTTGATCCATAGGATCATAGATTTTAAGTTATGTAGCGACTAATTCGTCCAAAGATTCCTACTTAAAAAAAGTTGCATCGTCGGTGTCCACAGCAAGCATAACTCCACAAAAATCCATTCCTCTGGCAGGATCGCCTTTCTTCAAAATATGTACTGGCATGTACTGGTCTTTTGAATCTTTCTACTCTCGGATCTCCATTATGCTTTTAAAGTCTAAATGAAATCTTATTGCCGGTGTTTATCAAATTTACAACAAGTTTATGGTACCAATTGATAACTAAGAAGATGGGCATGTTTTCACCATAAAGTGCATAGTTAATTATTTGATGACATTTTAAGAAACATTCATTTTTTTTGTAACGTCTCTTGAAGTCACTTTTAACACATGCTGATTTTGACACTATCTGCCAAAGTGTTTGATAAATGATCGCTTTCTTCTAGTCGACAATATCGTAATAGCATATTTTATGAGGACTATTACCAAAAATTCCAAAATCTGACAATAACATTTTGTTTTATCTGAGTCTTCGTTTGGTCTGCATTTTAATGAAAATCTCTAAAATTCAATTTGTCACGGAAACTATTAGGCATTGGACATGGTGTGATATGGTCAATTTTATAGCTTAGGTACTACCTCTAATATCCCATCCGTATCGAATTACCAATCACCCTGTACACTTTACAGACCTATCTGAACATTGCCGTTGAAGACATACTTATTACACATGAAAATTACTAGCTTGATTGAAGTGAAACTTCAATATTGTATCACTACTACAACCGAAATAGAAAAGTCGTACAGTTATAGTGAAAATCAATAGGGGAGAAATATGTAATCATGTACCGCTGAAACATTATTTTAAGGGGCGTGTTGTGTCCCCAGATATGCAAGTAAAATTTGTGTGATGAGGAAAATTGCAAATCTGGTAGCTCTAAAATTTTTTACCAAGAATGTGTAGGGAGTCAGATCACTTGACACTTTTACGTTTAAAATAGAACATCAACTCACTGAATCAAATACGGTTCCAGCTATGGCATAAACACAATATAATGAATCTTAGTCTCCAACAGTCAGCGGCGTAGCGTCCATTGATACGGGTGATGCATCGCATCCCTTCAAAGGAATGTAATAAGTTTTTATTTAAACGAGTCACTAAGGTTTCCTATAATAAATGAAAGTTCTGAAAATATTTATTCAAATAATTAAATTCAATTTCAGTTATTAAATGTATGTATTGGTAGAGCTTTATAGATAACGCTAACGGCTATGCTAAACGCTAAAAATAAAAGTATCTCGACAGCGCGATGATGCGAGTGATGCGACTGTCCTGGTCACATCTTGAACGCCGCCGAACGCGATCCGAGCTAGATCCGTGATTACGTCTCCACTGTGTCATAGTCATGTCTAGTTCGCTGTTTTACGTCGGTGGGTGATGCGGTTTCCTAAACGCATCTCGTTCGCGGTACAAAATAAAATATCTTTGCGCGTCACGATGAACGATTCTGGGTGCGACTAGAAGAATGCATCTTAATTTTAACATCTAACAGATAACCTAGATTTAGTCATTTTTTTAAATTGGTTTGATTTTTGATTATTTTTTAACCTGTTACATTGTTATACTGTTTAGATATTTTATTCTTGAGACTTCAAAATCAAAGACTTCAATTAAAATTTTTTTTTATTGTGTTGGTAAAATGTTAATTGCAGTTACTTGTTACATCCCTTTATATTGAGGCCACGCTACGCCGCTGCTAACAGTGGCTTTCAATCCAACATTTTCCATTAACCAAATCAACCCATCCTGAGCCAAAACACTCATCACTTATTGATGATTTTTCTCATATTTCCCGATCGACTTCTTAAAGTGCTACTGCTCGATTCATAACTGCTACTGTAATCAATCTAACGCTCTGAAGAGTCTGCTGATGCCCTAAAAATCGCTGTTTCATTAGAAAGATGATTAATGATATTGAATCCACGGCCCACTATATGCTTTCGAACCGACACCATAAGTTAATCGACCAAAAGGATCCGACGCCTCTGGCCCTTTTTACCGCTTGTTCCGCTTTTTGTTTAGGCTTTGTTTCGCAAATGAGTCTCATTAATTTATGTCGGGTTATGAATGCTTTTACAAATGCTTTCAGGATTTTAGGTCCTATTACACGTTCGTTGTGCAGATAAGGGTGTAATGAGGACATCTCTTTTATCTTGTATTATTTTATATGGCATTTCTCTAAAAATGCCGTCAAGTACCTTGACTCAGTACCTTCCACACATTATCGGTGCTAACAAGTCACTTGGAGTTTTTCTATCCCTACACAATCCTTATCAAAACATCAGGGACCTTTGAAACATCTAAAAACGAAGTTTGAGTTGTTTTTATATGTTTAGCTTTTTGACTATTGCTGCGCCGCGACTGACACCATTTCTAAAACTATACGCGTTTTCCATTCTCATCACGGTAATGATACAGTGTCAAAATTTCATCGAAATCAATTCAATAATTTCCAGGTTACACAATTCAGAACAATCTAAAGCAATACTCGTATGAATACTTCAGAAAATTTCAAAAAGTCCATTGGTTCCAAAGGCAATGTCTTTCTTCCACAGGACAGCCTACTATGAGTAAAAAAAATCAGTGTTACAAACAACCACCCCCCAAACACCTCAATTTACCCCTATCCAAAAAAGTAGAAAATGACCAGGAGCCCCCAAAACGCAAAAAACGAAGTTTGAGGAATATTTGAGAGTATATTGCTATCTAAATTTAATCGCAATATTCCATGAAGCGGTTACTGATATTACGAGACTAGAAAATCGCCAACAGACACATAAAGACCGACAGAGAGACAGACCGACCGACGGAAATGAGTGCAAGGAATTCTGCAAGGAGGAAGCTTTTTGGGAAAAGGATTAATAGTTGATCTTTTTTGCTGTAGTCTCTGTCTTGGAAAACACGCCAATTTTGGATCTGTGTAAACAACATTATCGCGAGCTCATGTAGTCCTGTATTATTTATGTATACTTACTGTGTGACCATCGTAAATTGACCAGCGCGGAATGAGGAAGAGGACCGGGAGGTTTCCTCAGGTAGCGATCGTCATTATCATGTCGAGTCTAAAAATGGATAGAAAACACATAAGTATAACAGAGACATTAAATATCGTCTTCTGCGACTATTCAATCCCGATGCTGGACCGTCTTTAAGGTGGGGAATAAAATCCGTTGTTGCCGATCTTAGTTGAGGGGTATTAAGTGAATATAAATTATTTGACGTTTCCCTTATATGTATATGAAATAGAACAAGTCGTAAGAGAAGGAAATAGGCTAAAATTATTAAGAGTTATGGCAACGTCCTTCTTCTTTCACCGCGTTCTTTTCGCTGGTCAATAAAATTTACGTTGGTCACACAGTACGTATTTGTTGCCATTTTTGGCGTACACTACTTACACATAACTTTAGATTCTATGATAAGCCCATATTTCGAAGGTCTCTAGCTTATTCAGGCATTGTTTGTTCACAGTCCATGCCTCCACTCCGTACATGAGAACGACAAAACATAACACTTAGGGGTCTAGAGTATAGCGCGCGAACTTGAAAATCCAAGAAAATACTTATTTACGTGGCTTACCAACCGTGGAAATGGAGAGTCGAATCACCTTCGTCAAGCTTTTGGGAATCAACATCAACAATAACATGTCCTGGCATGACCATGTCGTCAGTATTGCTAAAACGGCATCCCAGAAGCTTGGAGTTTTGTTCCGCTGTAGGAAGCTGTATACACCAGCGCAACTGCTGATGCTCTACAAGGCACAGATCCGACCATCGCTGGAGTATTGCTCCCATGTGTGGGGATGCGCTCCGAAACACACTCTAAAGCTTCTGGACATTATCCAGAAAAGAGCGATTAGACTAATCGATACGACAAACCTGACAAAGGACCTCCACAGCCTGGAACATCGAAGGAGGGTGGCTGACCTATCCCTGTTTTACAGATTCTATCACGGAAGATGTTCGAGTGACCTCTCTCAGATAATAGCACCACAGGCCGTCCGAACCAGGAAAACTAGAGAAGCTCTGCGAGCTCATCCTTACCAGGTAGAGGTCCTTACTCCCCGAACTAGTCTCCTCCAGCAATCCTTCTTTTGGAGAACTTCGACGCTGTGGAATCAGCTGCCGGGGAATTTGTTTCCCGACGGCTACAACCTGCAGCGTTTCAAATCTAACGTGAACCGATACTTATCCTCTCGCAGCGCTTCTACAGCGCCATAGGCTTTCAGCCTTTGCGGGAGGCCGACCATAAAAAAAATTCCGTGTTAGCGAGGAGGCGCGGCCGCCTGTTCCCTTTCTCCAGTATATGCGTCTAAAATGAAGGGAGGTAAGTCCAAGGGTAAGATCCAAATGCCCAAAGGTAAGGTCCAAAGGCCCAAATGTCCTTACCTTTCCAAAGGTCGCAATGTATATAAATGCATTCCGCATGTAGAAGCCCTGACGTTACTTTTAAGCTTACACTAATGATTCAAAAAGCAAATTGAGGGACAAAGCTTGCACTGGGTAACACAGTGGCCTTGTTTTGATATCGTGTTTGGTTGTTAAATTACAGAAGTTGGAAGAATGTACAATTTTGCATTGTGAGTTTCACGCTACAAAACTTTTTTGAAAAAATCGCTCAGTTTTAGGTATATAGTTTGAAAAACAAGTGAATTATGTTCTACATACAAATCCGTGTTTTACATGACAAGTACATATGTATTAATGTGTATATCCAGGCCCCTTAAGCATTAGAATTTTCAGTTTTAGGATCAAGTCTCGACTACATAGTATCCGTTTCATGTTATGGAAGTTAGCTCTGGGTTTCTCCATACTTCTGCGGATATTTTTTTGCGTAGCCATTTGTTTCATTCATTTTAGACCCCAAATAGCTATAGTTATTGCTATTTCTATTTTTCCGATCTTTAGATAGAAATACGAATTTTCTATAGGTTTCCTTGCTATCAACCATAGCACCGAGCAACTATTATGCACCAGACCATGCATTGTTTACAGAAGACACAATTCACAACACGCTGACTATCAAAACCTCCTTTTCACCATGCTCACCCCGTCAGAGATAAAAAGGATAATCCACTTTGCACACTAAACAAAACCCGGCGATCCATTGTCCCTTTGTGCAGGGCATCAGGAGGGTGCATCGCAACCCTGCATCTTGCCGAATGGAAAGTGGGCACCTGCGATGTGGTTTGGCACATATGGTACGGGCCAGCATCGATAGTGCGCCCACCCCGTTTCGGATGAAAGGGACGCAAACATATTGTCGAGTAGTTAGAAAGGCTTTAATTTTTCGTTTGCGCCAGATTGGAAGTCGCAGCGCATATGGTTGCTAGATTATATGGTGGCGAGATCGCTAGAATTGGTAATATGTGACACGTAATCGTTTGGCGTGGCAGTCACAACCACGTGTCAAATTGACATAATTTCAAAATTAAGTCAGGCTTTTGAAAAAAATATTGAACAGACTAAAAATGTATCCTTATAAACTGAGACTGCTGCTTGAACTGAATATGCAGATTTTCAGATTACGTATGGTTTTTCTTCATATTCTTCATACTGACTGAAATTGAATCCGACTATTTATCTTAAAGCACAGGATCTACAGCTCCATTTCTGAATCTGATCTGTTTGTACCTATGGGTGAGAAACCTGTGGGAGCTGACAAGAAGAAGTACTGTGTGACCAACGTAAATTGACCAGTGAAAAGAATTCGATGAAAGAAGTAAGGACGTTGCCATAACTCTTAATATCCTATCCTATTTCCTTCTTTTACGACTTGTTTTATTTCATATATACTACAAGCAAGTGGAATCCGAAATAGAGGTACAGCCTTCCAAGCTGCCCTCACAGCATGTTCCAGTTCGTCCCATACTTCTTCAATTGGCGGTAAATAGGGTAATCATGGAGGCCAAGGGAGTACCCTGACCTCAGCTTCCTGTAGGAACCTCATCGATACCCTTGCAATATGAGGACGTGCATTATCTTGCTGGAAGAAGCCCTCTTCGAGGCTTCGGACATATGGAAGGGCAATTGTTCTAACACCCCATTCACATAATGTTGCGCATTCATTGTGCCACGAATCACAAGTAAACGTGACTTGCTATTGAATGCAATGGCACCCCTAACCGTCAAACCAATAGGACGGTGTACATGGCGCTCAACAGCAAACTGGAGATCCCGTTGTTCACCCCGTCGTCGTCTTACGCGTTGGCGTCCGTCATGTGCCCCGAGACAAAACCTGGACTCGTCTGAGAAAACCATCTGATCCACTCAGTATGCCATTATCGCTGTTATTGGCACCAAACTAACCGTTGGCGATGATGAGTTGGAGTGAGTGGAAGCACCAGATGAGCCTCCCCATAGCTGCATACCAAACGTCAGTAATAGTTCGAGTGAATCGCATTCGGGTCTTAAAGGGTCAGTAGCCGTAGATGACGATTTTGCTGGTCTGTAGTTCTTCTACGTGCTCCAGAACCTCTAGCTCACTGCATTCGCTCCTCTGCGATCCATGCGATCCATGCGCGCCATGCTGTTACAACTGTAGCCACGCTACGCCCCATGGTTACAGCAATTGCTCTGAAAGAAGCACCACGTTCTCGTTGGTTGTCGTCTTCTAGGGGGCATCTTCACACAGAGAACTAATCTCTCACCATATTTGCAACAGACACCATCGTTTTTGAATCATCGACAAAAAGCCATGCTTTGTTTTTATACGTCTAGAGATTTTTAGAGGCGACACGCAGGTAAATAGCGCCTCAATGAACAAAAAGTATTACATGTGTACTAGAGATGGTACTGCCAAGCAGTGTACAAGTTTTCAATACAAATATGCCTTTTCTTCTAGGTGTTCGGATTTCATTTCCGCGTAGTATAAAAGGAAACGGCAAATAATATTCACTTAATATTTTATTTATCTACTCCAGACGATATTTAATGTCTCTGTTATATTTATGTTCTCTATCCCTTTTTAGACTCGACATGATAATGACGACCGCTACCTGAGGGAACCTCCCGCTCTCCTTCCTCATGCCGCGCTGGTCAATATACGATGGCCACACAGTAAGGATCGGTTCCTTGCGCTCGAAATGGACTACTGGAGGCGTAGCAATAGAACCTCTCGCATAAAATACGCAAAAAATGTCCGTGTAAACAGTACTATGCTTGATACGATAGATTCTAAGCAATGGCTAAGGTTCGATCACCTTCAAAGAATGGAAGATTAAAGTATCTCAAAGAGAATGCGTGAAAGGAATCTAAGAGAGGTAGACTGGTGGGACCGGCATGTGTAGAAGTCGAGGAGCAGGAAACGACACTAGTTGTATAGGCACCCAATTATATATACAGGGTGAGTCCTAAGTCGATATTTTAAATGTGTATAGAAATCGTTAAAATAAAAATGTTTCAAATAGCTTATTCGAGAAATCTGAAAAAAGCGAGGTACAGATTAAAAACATAAATCTGGGCTTATGTATCAAGACGTACCTAGTCTGTTTATGTTTAGTTTTTGGCTTGGATTTTTGCCTCATCGATTAGACATTGTACCTGTCAGATAGTATAGTAGCTATTTTCTGTTATCATTGTTAAGTTTAAATTGATGAATCCTAAACGTGGCACATTATTTGAAAACAACTTTTAATTTACCAATTTAAAATAAACTAGAATAAACTGAAAATGACTAGTGCAGGTACAACGCCTAATCGATAACATAGAAATCTGAGCAAAAAGCTAAACATAAACAGCCTCATCAAAGTGCCACCAGAAAATGCAGGATAAGGAATCGACTGCTAGCGGAATTTGAACCCGCGCCTCCGGAATTCTAGTCTGGCACTCTACCATTTAAGCCATGGCTATGATGGTAATTCAGCCCGCGAAGGGATTACGAGAAGTGTCGGATTCTCTCACGCCAACTGCTGGTTGCAATATCGGTAGTAGTACAGAGCGGCTCATATCTATGTCATCGAAGGAGATCTGCTGAGTCAGTATTAATCTCCGACCACGTTCAGCTCCAGACGCCACTAGGTCAAGCCGGCATAGACAGCTCTGTATACATAGGCAATGAACGTAATACAATTTTTCGTGTTACTTCTGTATGAGATTAGAATTCCGGAGGCTCAAATCATGCTGGCAGTCGGTCCTTTTTCCGGCATTTTCTGGTACCACCTTGATTTGAGAGTCCGACATGCGGCCAATAGCATGAAAAATGGTATTATAAACAGACTAGGTACAGAATCAAAAGAAGTAAATCCGGGCTTGTGTATCAAGACGTTCTAAAATGTTTCCACCTCAGAGTAACAACTGAACATAGAGGTAGTAAACAAACCACTTCAGCATGGCGTGCCCAAAGCCATCATCTTTGACACTTTAGCCTCCAGACATTGATCAGCTGTGACCTCGCAGTGACAGTTCAAATTGTAAACAATGCTGTGTAACGCTAACTAACCTGAAAATTTTCCCAATGAAACCCATGTTACAAACACTGCACTTTTTGAGTTTCATCTCGAAAAACTGTGAAACTACACTCGAATATAGCACAGCAAGTTCGTAAAGCTTCACTACAGTTACCAACAAATAGCAAATTCGATTATACTGACCAAGCATAAAAGACGCACATACAAAACAAACGTTTGACAGTCGAGCTTCTACCGTAAATAATTCGAACGGAAATTATGTCGGCGTTGCCAGCTCCTCAAAATTTATGTAAGACTTCAGAATTTGCGTTTACGATGAAGAAATATGCAGTAACGCAGTAGAAGTCAACATATCTATTGATTTTGCTGTAATCATTCCTGAACCATCAAAATATTGTCTCTCTTAACGTAGAATGGAATATTTCTGAATACTATACAATTAAGACGATAGTAAACAATTATGATTGCCGTATCTAGTATAGCGTTTATTGTAAATATAAAATAAATAAGATACAATAAACAACAAGTGACCCAAAAAAAGTTAAAAACTTGTGCTTGGGCATAAGTAATTATTATAAAATGGAAACAACAAATAAGGGTTAATTCAGGAATATTTATATTTAAACATTATGTATTCCATATATATCAGTAATAATAGGTATTGCATATGTCTACAAGTTGGTGAATTTTAATGCGCTTATTATTTACTATCCATTGTTTTAAACCATACTTGAATGAATTTAAAGGCACTAGACATTTTATGCTTTCTGGTATCTCATCTCAGTCTTGGAGCAAGAAATGTATGACATCGTAATAAAGTATTTTTTCTTGCTTTTGGTACAACATTACATGCATATCTTATGTCATATCTATGTTCGTGTTTTGTCAAGTTTGATTTATTTTTATATTGGTAAATACCTAATGACATGAAAAATGTTTGGCGGATATCTAGAATTTTTGTTTTAGAAAATGACAAGTCACTAGGATATGTACATTTCACTTTATATAAAATTTTTATTAAACGTTTTTGTATAATTTCTATTGCTTTTATATTATTTTTACATGCTGCGCCCCACACCACAATACAATATCGTATATGACTATGAACAAGTGCTTCGTATACAATGATCATCTGTTCATAGGTAAGTATAGTGGAAAGGAGTTTAAATTTGCTTATAACGTAACGAATCTTTTTGACAACATATTCGGTATGCTCTTTCCATTTGATATGGCAATCTAGATATATTCCTAAGTACTTGATACTGGTGACCATTGATATAGGAGCTACCTGTTTACAACTGATTTGTAAGTTGGTGTATTTCGGTAAGCCGTTTGCGTATGATGCAATATGACAACGTAAGAAAATATGTCAGCCTATTAGAATTAGTTGTTTCCTACCTCTATGTTCAGTTGTTACTCTGAGGCTTCCACACACTCGCGGTAATAACAAATAGTGCTGAGTCGAGAAATTTGACGAAAAGTTAATATTTCGATACGCCTCCATGACTATCGGTCTGCAAGCAAACCAATAACATTTGAAACATTTATCCTATGAGAGCGAACGTATCAATCCGTGGAAGAAAAACGTGATTTAGTAGGAGTATCCCGTGGGTGACAGAGTGATCGATGTCTCGCTCAAAGGTCACATGTGCTGATAATTGCTTCGACACTCCTGAGACTTCCAACGCCGAATCGGTGTTCCAAAGTGTATTTATCTGCTTGCCTGGAGAACAAATTTTCTTGTCAACTCTCAGCTACGGATACGAAAATAGTAATTTCAGTATCGTGATAGTTTCGTCGTATTATGTCCGGTGTTTTATTATTTATTTCTTTATCAGTAAGGGATCAATACCATATCAATCTGAAAATTCTCTTAACAAAATTAAAATCGATCCGAATCTTTGTATCACCTATAAAAATACTGTATATTGACTGAAGCATTTTTCAGTCTTGGCCGAAACAGCTCAGGATTTTGGTCTTCTTTGAACAATCATGTAAGGACATCTGTATAAGCATTCGACAATTTTATGTTTTAGTATTTTGATTGTGTTGTTCATTTATAGTATGCTTCTACTCTCTTTACATCAACCACAAATCCATGATTTTAATGATTGATTCAGTTTGTGGTCAAATTTGATAAGTGTAAAACAGAAATTTGACGTCAAATAAGTCCATGGATTTCTTCATTGATTTATTCACGCTTTTATAGCTTGCTTTAATTTGTGGTCAAGTTTGACGTCAAATTCGGTAGTTAAACTGTGGTTTCTTAGGCTGTTCGGCCGGCGTCGACACAATCCGCCGCCTTGGCGTCGACGCGTTTCGCTGCTTGACGATTCGCCAACACGAGTGGTCGGCATCCCCAGACGCTGATACTACTTGATCGGTGTGTTCCGAGAAACTGAGTAATATCAACTTCTGAGGATGCCTACCGCTCGTGTTGGAGAAATGTCAAACAGTGAAGCGCGCTGATGCCAAGGCCGAACAGCCCAAGAATCAACATCATGGCCGCGAAAGTCTTACACAACACAAATTCGGTACTGCCAACAATTAAACATCTTCTAAATAAAAATTCGCAGTCAAATCAAGTGTTATACTGTTAAAAATACAAATTGAATAGTCCTTGCGAAAACCGCCAAAGCATATGACAGCAACAGCGTTGGCACACTTCATACTGTTACAAAGTCCACGGTTTTGTTCACTTGAGGCAGATAAAATAACATTGACCTTCAAGCAGACCATGAATTAATCCACAAATAAATCCGCGAAGACATCATTGATGTAAAACGGGTCTTCCAAACTCATGTTGAAGAAGCCGATCACCACAGGATATCAAGGGCAACCTTTCTCAAAGAGTGAAATGGACTAGAATTCCGGTAAGAATAAATATCTGCGTTTCACTACAACCTTGGCTCCGATCAGCAGGCTTTTTAACTTATGGTAAGCTATCACTATCATCTATTCCGCAAAATGACGCTTTGTCACTCACACTCAGAGCACCGACAGCGTCCGATCGCAGCGCGTAATCAATCGAATTCAGTTTCGGTATCGGCCGTAGTTTCGACTGGTTGACAGCCGAAACCGAAACTAAACCGAAACCTGTTTTTTTTACCGAAACTAAGCCGTAACCGAAACAGAAACTGAAAGTTCGGTCGGACACTAGGCATTTCTGCTTAAAAAATGTATCTATCTTAGAACACGTTAAGCTGAAAAAGTCGAAATGTCAAATGTATGGACATGTGGGGTTTCTCAAATAAGCGATCTGTCGATGTGCATGCACCAAGATTATCATATTCGCAATTCTCAAGTTGTTGTTGTTGTATGCAGTTGGAATAAAATATGATATCCTCACAAAAACCTTGTGAAATGCTTGGTTGATGAGTATTGAAATTTTGATTCTTGATCAGAGCATATTTCTCTAGAATGAGTATTGAAATCAAAGGTATATTTTTTTGCTCAAATTAGCTATAACTTCCTCATCAAGGAAATTTTCTTAAAGCGAAAACATATGTTCTTGTCTTCTTACAAACTTGGATTGAGATTTTTTACGCGTGTATATAGTAGTAACAACACTTTTTATAAAATCATTTTCATGATTATTATACATAGAATTGAACTGTATCTAACTTCTATTCCACCAGTCCGTCAGCGAAAACTCTTGCAGGGATGACTAACAGCTCGGCCGCTCTAATTTTTCCTGCCGTTTTGCCGAAGGGTGCTATGTATAGAGGGTGGGACGAGCATAGCCAACTCATATACATTTCGAATAGGGAATAAATGGGTTTTGACAGGTCTCCTGGGCACCGAATAATACCACTTGTCCATATGTTGCTTTAATCTACACCGTGGATGATGAATACGTATTTACTGTGGTCACAGTGCCGTTTATAGTTCAGTTGATGTCAAGGGCAGGTTGTTACCTTACATGTGGGTGAACACACTCGTCTACAACTATGTATTTGCTTCCGACTCTCAGCCACCAAGCTACACTATCTTTTATAATAGAGCATAACCCAAAGGCAAAGCCTGAATACCACAGCTGCCATAAAGAGGTTAGGTTAGGGTTAGGCAGGAATGTCAATACTCACAGGCTCAGTAAATAGATCCCCTGGTAGTGCATTCCAAGCCCTGCGCATCCTAGGAACAAAGGGGGCGGTCGTACCGCTCGGTTCTTGATGTATGAAGAACTCCCTCCTTGGGATGAGGTGCAGCCGTCTCAGGGGTGCATGTAATAGGCTTAGTGAGCGGCGAAATTATGAAGGATATTTCAGAGGAGCAGGCTACCTTTGAATACCGGTAGAGAGATAATAGACCACAAACCGCACCCCGGTGTGAAAGTGGCTGGAGGTAGCCCATAAAGGCCGGGTCACCGCGATTAGTCGAATTGCTCTTCTTTGAACGGCATGAATTATAGATAGAGTAAAATAATTACAACCAGTTTGAAAGACTTGCAGAACCTTACTGAACGGATCAATACATATAAAAATGAATACGGATTCGTCTTGAATATTAAAAAGACAAAATATATAAACATCGATAACTAATAAAAGCGACAAACATTGATCGTAAATAACACAAGCATTGAAAGAGTTGCAAAATAAATATAAATACTGAAAAAATAACAATGCAGAGAACGATCAATCTGTAGAAATAAATGAACGCATAGAAATAGCAAGACCAGCTTATACGAAAATGGGGTATCAAATAGAAGAAGAAGAAGAAGATCTTGATTTAAATGTAAGACTGCGTACCGTACCATGCTAAATATTCTCATTATTATTCTATGGCGTTGAAGCCTGGACCATAAAATAATATACCTAGAAAGTTGCATGCTTTTGAGATGTGAATATATATTCCGTAGATACATAGATGAAATTTTAAGCCTCATAAGGCAGTGAAAAACTGAGGGAAGAAGACCAGTTGGCATAAGACGCATATCATGGTTGAAGAATCTCCGACACTGGTTCCATTGTACCTCAATAGATCTGTCCAGAACATCTACATCAAGCATTACAATTGTCTCAATGACCTAAGAAAAAGAAGTATGTGCAGTAGCTCCTCAAATATGTATGTTAGAAATACTCCAGGCCAGGTCTTATCTGGGCTTTATACAGCATTTAGAAGGTTGGATGGGGAGAAGTGCTTTCTGGCTCTGAATAGGTAACCGACATTTTTCCAGCAGATGTTGCAATTGACGAAACATGCTCGTGCCAGATCATGTTTTATATAATGTTGACTCCTTGGAGCTTGAATGAGTGGCAGAGCCTGATTGTTCATTAGAAGCGTAGGTGCACTACTGGTTCTTGGAAGTATTGAATTTGACCATATTCTAGTGGTAATTTGTTTACAAGTGCAAATATGTAACTTTCAATTTTATTGTACATGTTTATTTTATAAAAATAATAACAATATATCTCAAGCAAGAAAAGAGTATAGTGCATTATTTGGCGAACCTGTGTCTCGTCAAGAAGCACGTTCTGATAAACAGAAAACAACTTTAAGTCTTATTTTTATTATACCTAATAATAAAACGGCATTTTTTACAATAAAACTGGAAGTTATTTGCACTTGTTAACAAAGCGATGTTTTTTACCTCGGCAAAATATGTAAATGAATGATACAAATATTACCGTATTCAATTGTTTTTCGGTTGCTATGGCTATAGTGGATTGAGATTTACTTCCACATTTTAGAAAGTTAAATATTTTAAAAACATTTCAAAACAAGGTGAACGAACCCTATATTTTTGAAAACAAGAGAAATATATATTTCTTTCCGTGATATAATATACAGGATGCCATTTTAGCCATAGGCTACAACTTTATACGAAAAAATTCACAAATTCTTCTTTCTGTTCCTATCAAATTCTAAATGACAAGAAAAACTATAAAACTTTCATATAAAAACTTTTTCCTGTCTCTTCAAATAAAAAAGTTTGAAACAAAAGTTTATGAAACTTGCTGCATAGTTGGTCATTTTTTTTGATGCTTATCGACTCAAGGCGGGGACACCACAACTTGTAAAACAAGAAAGCTGTTTCAAAACACGTCAGTTCTAAAAACACTCTCCATTAGAATTTGCAATTTGTTGCACAATACTGTTTTACAACTTGTTGCATAGTTTAAATGCGCCTTGAGGTCCACGGCTTGAGAAAGCTGAGTCAAATAATTATTGAAAAGCTTGACATTAAAATTTTATTCGTGCCTGAATTTCCTTTCTATTTTAAGGAGTATTGAAAAAAAGTATTGTTCAAAATATTGGATGCTATGAAAGTATCTACTTACTTAATCTCATCCGCTTAATTTTTCATGTCCGTGACTTAATGCTCTCTGTTAAGCAGCAAATGTCAAAAGCGACCAATTGCCTTGTTGGACGTATGAATGCAAATATATCGCAAATAGCTGGCGGCGGCGCTGATGAGGTAGAGTTCAGCCATTCGGATGGCACTTGTCGCGGGTGGTGGGTACAATGTCGTCTAATGACTTTTTGGCGTAGAAGGCCATCTGTTCGAATGTTCGCGGCCAGAACCAACATATGGTATGGGATGAGGGACCTGCGCCACGGGGTTGCCGCTCAATGCCAAGCCGCTCTATTTGCAAGTAGCCAGTGGCGTGCGTAGTGTCAAGACACACTTTTAACACGCTTTTATTACCTCTATGTCTGTTTGTTTGTTTGTTTGTTTGTTTGTGAGTTTGTAACTCTCCTTAGGATTATGAGGTCGAACCGAATATTGAGCGCTCCATCGCCGCGAAAACGATTTTGACTGCCTCAAATCCGTCGGACCAGCGTCAGAGGTCGTATCCGTTTGTTAACACGCTTTTTTACTACTGTTATTAACATGCTTTCATTATATAAGATGTGTCTATCGTGTCAATCATAGAACATTATTAAATTTCTCAAATAATTAACGTGACCCAGGTAAGCAATTTTCCCATATTTACAGTTTCTACTACCTCTGCTTCTTAATTCATGCGTGTCTTAATATTTCAACATTTGTTAATTTTTACGTCCAAGAAACTCTGAAATGGGTATCATCATCATAGTCACAATGTCTTAACAGACATGTGAACTCGTAAAATGCATTTACTCATTTTAAGAGTTTCTCTTGGGATATCTTAAAGATCTTTAATGGAGTAGTTTCCTATTTGCTTTCTGGATCCTATAATGCCGTTGACCAGATAGTGTCTACTGGTTCATCCGCCTTTAGGGGCAATTTCTCACCCCAAAGACAAGAAGGTGTCCTGACTCTTCTCAACTTGTCCACCCAAAGCTGTTGGTTGAGAAGAGGTTACTGTTTATACCGACAGTAGTTCGGTTCCTTTTAGTCGCCTTTTACGACATGCAGGACATACGATGGGAGATATTCTAACCCGCCCCCACATGGGGGAATATGCGTATATATACCCACATTTCGAAAGTCTTCTCAGATCAACTTTGCTGGTTGTCCTTGACTTCATCCTATAGAGAAGGATTGAGAAAACGCAACTTCTGACCAATCTGAACTAAAGTTCGATGTTCAGACGCCTACAGCAGATTACTCTCCGCACGTTTGTAAATGCAGCTCCAGGTTGACCTATCTTTTATGACCTATTCTAGATCTTATTTCTCGAGAGTGTCCTGCAGTGTCGTTCAAAATAGTACCCAAGTATTTGTACTCTTTCACTGTCTCGACTGCGACATGCAATCTTCCCTGGACATTTGCTTTGCTGATGATAATGAATTTTGTCTTTTTGATATTAAGCGCAAGACCTGTTTATTCATATTCACTGCTATTCATGATTTTATCCATCTTTTCATATCCCTGCCACTCTGGGCTATTACCAACGTATCATTGCCGAAACATATGTTGTTTATGATCTCACCGTTTACCTCTATTTCCGCTGTTTCTTCAGATACAGCTTCTCGCATAATTTTCTTTGAATAGAGGTTGAAAAGTGTAGGAGCCCATCTTACTTTTCTTTCATTCTTATCTAGTGTGACCTGTGACGTTTTCTTGCCCTCTCAAAAAACAGCTCTATTTGTACTCAGTATATTGGAGATACTATTGTGGTGCTTCTGTATTTGAAGAATATTCTGGACCACTGAAACACAGGCTTCCGACCAAAAACTGTATATTCGATCTGCCTGCCAGGTACCGATTCGTTTATTTGTGTTGCCATGATGCAGTACCTAGCTCGCGTAAACAGCACGTGTATCGCTGACATTTGAATAATACATAATATGTGCAACACTAGCAATCCTAGAAACTATTACCAAAACATAGACATAGTCGTAGGGTGCACCACACTCTGGCCTTCATCAGGAGGTCTGTTGGGGTTCTTGCTACCACTAGAAACATCTGTTGTCACATTCTCCTATCTAAAATAGCATATATCCTCCGTTTTTAGCGGTGACGGGTGGAACACCGATTACTGGTATTCATTATAGTTATACGAGTCTGTAATGCCAATATTAAATGATAAGGGAGTTTCGTCTCATCAGAGGTAAATCTTTTATGTCATAAATTGATATACTCGTACGCTAAGCACTCACTTCACTACATATTTACGACGTCACTGGTTGAACTGATTTTCCACCCCTTATTAAAAGTAGTCCTGATCCGGGGATAAAATGAATAAATACTCGAGGCTTTAGTGGAATTAGCAGCCCCTGACGGACAAACTAGATTGGAGGGTAGTTTTGAGGCAGCCCTTCAGTCACGCACCCCGCGTCCTTGAGAAATATGTATCAAAACTGCCTTCCGCCGCTGCATCTGAACATATGTGCAGGTTATACGATTCTTATTGAAATGCATTCAGCGGGATTAGAGTTTTGTGGAGCTTGTTTGGTACTGGTCGGGGCTTTCCAGGCTTCAATTGACTGTGCAGACCAAAAAATATGCACATATTGCGTTGGGTGGATAGTTACTTAGGGTATTAGGTACGAAGGAATGAGTGATGACTCGTCAATTGTTTTTAGTGTCACAGCAATTAATGCATTGATAATTCAGTGAAATAATGTATGATATTATGCTATGACCATCAAATTAAATTTAGAAGAATCAATATTTTCTTCCATAATTTTATTTAGCAACAAATATAAGCATTGGGGTAAATAAATCGCATGACCAAGGGATTTGAGAAGATAGATAAAATAATAAATAATAATACTGACTTCTTACATTCTATTAGATAAGCCGTCCCGTCCTTGTGATACATGTAATTCAGCCTTGACGATATACCATGTACTATTCGAATATCAAAATTATGAGCATATCCGGACAATGTGCAACCTCCCACTGACACCTGAACAATGTATGGTGGATAATAGTGCAACCTATAGGCTATTATGTTTCTTGAAAAGGAGTAAATTATATTGGAGGATATAAATGAGTAAGCAGCTAATAACCCCGTAGTTTATGCTACAAATCATAAATAAAAATATTGTATCTTGTCTCTATCTGATTCTTGTATCATCTTCATTGCTTATGTTTGTGGACGAGATTCATTATGTTATAGCAATAAAATTGTCAGATATACATTCCCCGGGATTTTTTAAATAAACTGTTTGATGGGTTTGTGGGTTCTTTGAAATAAATAATTTTTGCTAATACTTGCAAAGTATCTATACTTTTAAAATGAGTTTGATGTAGATACTCCTCCCCAACCTAAGATGCCATAATTTAGCTGGGACTGCACATGAGAGTAATACAACAGCTTGTGCCTAGAAACTATTTTAGGTGGGTTGTCTGATTTTTCGTGAAAGAAATTGCATTTGTAAATCCCATTTCAGATGTTTCTCAATTATTGAAAATCGCTCGTTTCCCCTTAAAGAGTGGGAGTTGTAGCTGTGTCACTTGGAAGGTAATTCACCTGATTGTACCGGAATATTGACATTTTGGCAACACTGCTTAAATGATATGAAATATCAATAGGGTTTATGATAATCTTATGAAAGATTTTTTTTTAATTTAACTCCCAATTGGTTTGCTATCTGTAAAACTAGTCACAATGAGCAAATAGTTTGTTGCACTAACACTAACATGGGAACAGTTCAGTAACTATTTCCTCTTACATCTTTGCACATACACAAAGTTTACCTCTGGGAACTACACACTACACATTCACTCAAATCTTTCTGGAAGATCACTTGGGATGTGTCTCTTCAACCTGCGGCTGCCCTGATGCTGCATAAGGTGTCTGGCTAATGGGTTGGGATGCTCTTGAAGACGAGTTCTGTACCTCTCGGCGATGTTTGACACTTCTTCTTTCACTGATGGGATCTGCAAGTCGCGCCTGATAAATTCATTTGGAACATACCATGGAGCTTTGGTTAGGAGTCGTAATGTTTTGGCTTGGAACCTCTCCAGTATTTCGATATTAGAATTCGAGGCCGATCCCCATAGTTGTATACCATAACACCAAATTGGTTTTATTATGGCCTTTTATATAAAGACTTTGTTGCTCAACGATAGAGAGGACCTGTGACCTATCAACCAATATAGGTTTTGAAGTTTCAGCCCTAGCTGTTTAGTAAAGATGTGTTTTTTCCATGTCGGCCTTCGATCAAGGTGCATGCCTAGATATTTTACATATCCCTGTTGTTGTAGATTCTGGCCATTTAGAGATACAGTCGAACAGTTGTTCCTGCTGTTAGTAAACGTTACATGGACGGATTTTGATTCGTTCGCTTTGATACGCCACCTCCTGAGCCAAGTTTCTGTGTCGTCAAGGCTTTTTTGTAGCTGATTTGATGCCTCTATGTGGTTAGGATGCACTGATAGTACTGCAGTATCATCAGCATAAGTAGCTATAGTGACGTTATCCTTTCTGGGTAGGTCAGCCGTGAAGAGAATTTACAGTAAGGGTCCTAATACGCTACCCTGTGGAACCCCGGAACTGATTGGAAAAAGTGATGTTTACGCTTCTCGATGTTGCACGAAGAAGTGTCGGTCATGTAGATATGACTTAAGGATAAGGAAGTAGTGGTAGGGAAGATTCATTCTAATTTTGTAGAGTAGACCAGTATGCCAAACTTTGTCAAATGCCTGAGATATGTCTAAGAAAGCGGCCGAGCAATACATTTTGTCTTCTAGAGCTCGATATATGGTTCTGCAAACACGGTGCACCTGTTCGGTGGTTGCATGTTGTGGTCTAAATCCAAATTGATGAGCTGGTATTAGTTGTTGTTCTGTTAGTAGTGGTTGGAGTCTGGAAGGTAATAGCCATTTCCAGGATTTTTGACATTACTGGTAGTAGACTGATAGGTCTGTAGGACTCCACTTCTGTCAATGGTATTCCTGGTTTAGGAATAAGAATGATCTCAGCTGTCTTCCAGAGGACAGGAAAATATACTGTTCTCAAAACAGCATTGTATAATTGTGTCAAATATACAGTGGCTTTCAAACACAAATGCTTCATGATCTTTCCTGCAATCAGATCATAGCCTCCCGCTTTTCTAGCATTTAGACCAGTTTGGATCACTTTGTTAACTTCACTCACTTTAAATTTTTTTAACGGCAATTCCATCTGAAAAGGAGTTTCTAAGTACTTTAGAATTTCTGGTTCTATATTATAATTGGCATCGGCGGTGTAGGGTTGGAAGACACTTGCAAGGTGTGATGCAAATGTTTCGCTTTTTCTTTGTCATTTTTAGCCCATTCTCCGCTATATGCTCTTATAGGGGAATTTACTGTTTGTGGTCGATCCAACTTCCGTGTTGCTTTCCGTGGCCTCGGTTGGTGTCAAATTTTCGAGATAATTTTGGATGTACCTGTTCTTGTGGTTATTCAGTAGAGCTTCCAGCTTGTTTATTTTCTGATTTAATAGTCTTCTATCTTGAGGTGATCTGGTTATCTGCCAATTTTTCCTTATTTTCCGTTTTTCCAAAATTTCCTGCCTTATCGCATGGGGAAAATCATGGCTTGTGTATGTTCGAGTTTTTACAGGTGTCGATTGCCAGGATTATCAAAGTAAATTTGTTAACTGTCTCGTCAATCTCAAAATTTGTTTTCAGTGGCACATGCAGGTCCAAAGTCTCATCTACGATGAGCTGAAAGTTATCCCAATCTGTGTTTGTTGCCCAGAGTTAAAGGAGGTTCCCTTTCCATGAAGTCTGTACTTATCATTATGAGAATCGGTGAATGATCAGATGACAGGTCGAAGCAGGATTCTGCTTTACAAGAGTCCTGTGCAATTCCCTTGGTAACACAAAAATCTAATAAGTCAGGGACTTTATTCACATCTGAGGGCCAATAAGTCGGCTCTCCAGTGGATATATGTCTATAATTTTTATTTCTCATTGCCGTAAATAGCTGTCTACCTTTCGGATTTATAAGCCTTGATCCCCATTGATTGTGTTTTGCATTATAGTCTCCACCGGCAAGAAATCGGTCACCCAGAGTTTGAAAATACTGTTCAAATTTTTCTTTTTTAACAGTATGACGTGGAGGGCAGTACACTGCTGCAACCGTAAGAGGACCAAGCCAGTCCTCACTCACTATACTAGTAGATTGTAAACAATCTGTCTTAAAACTGCCTCCTTCGTGATGTTTTATTTTGGTCTTGATAATTATTACAGTTCCACCATGTGCTGATCCATCAGGATGTCTCGTACTGTAAATTTCATAATTTGACATACTAAAATAGTGTTTATTTGTGAAATGAGTTTCTGAAATCAGCATTATATCGATATCATGTGTAATGATGAAAGCTTTAACCTCCTGCGAATGCTGGTGCAAGCCATTGGCGTTCCATAGTGCTATTTTCAGGGAATTGATCATTTAACTAATTTAGTAATGACTGTGGTTAAGAGGTTTATCATAATTCCTATTTGCTCCATCAGATTTTTCATCATGGATTTTAACTCTGATAGATCACTGGCATTTGGTGTCTCAGTTATTTGCACTACTTCAGGAATACCTTGAGAAGCCTGTTGTGTAGCCGCCATTTGAAAGATGGTGAATTAATAATGAAAACATGTCATTAAGTAGCTTGACTTGGTATTTACCACGCATTTTCATGTTGCTTACGCAAAAGATAAATACCATAAATAGGTTTTGCCTATGGTAAAGAGTGATAAAAAATTATGAAACAACTGAAGGCCAAAAAATTGAGTCAAGTTGATTGACTCAGTACTTCCCACACATTACGGCGATGCCATGTTATTATTTTCAAAAGAACGTCCAACACAAAAACTCTCGTAAATAATTTCTTGCATCTTTCCATGTAGGAATCTTCAACTGATAGCCCAGCTACATGGATTATATTTAAAAACAAATTATACCAGCCTTGGTTCTTGTGATAGGCTAGGCAATGTTCGGATTGAAAGTGTACTATGCCGCTAGGTCTTTCTTTCACAGGACAGCATAGTATAAATACAACGAATTGTTCAGTTTTACCCCTCACCCCTCAATCACCTCAATTTGACACCAAACCAAAAAAACAATAAAACATGATCAGGAACCCCTAAAATGCCTAAAAACTAGTTTGAGGATTATTTGAAGTTTTTTGCTTTTTGGTAATTGCTCCGCTACTCATAAACCGATTTTCAAAATTATGGAAGCCTTACTTTCCCTCAGCATATCACTGCTCAAATTTTATTACAATCTATACAGCGGTTACTGAAATTACGAGGCTAAAAGAATGTTAACAGACGGACAGACCGACGTAAAAGTGTGACGTGGATTTTCGTTATCATAAAACGCCCAAAAAGCGTATTATCCCAAAATCCAAAATTTTCACAATCACAATATTAACCCTCACTTATCGGTGTGGGACGTAAAAGATATATAGATGTAACTAGCTTCTAAAAGGCGGAAAACATTTAATAAGAAAGTTTGGCAGTTTATTTTGCTCCAAAAGCTCCTTGACTACTTCTCAACTTATTTTTCACTACATCCAAAACACTTGCTAATATGCCAACCAGAAGGAAAGAAGCTTGGAAATACTCTGGTAGTATCTACCACTTCTACACAACATTCACCTTTATCGAAATGTCTATTTACCATACTGGAAGATGATCATGAAACTAGAAACAGGTGGCAGACCAATGTGCAGATATACAGGGTGGTCCAATAAGCGCGCGGTGCTCTCTAGCGGCCATACCGTTTAAATTAGACGAAAATATTTTAAATAAAAAACGTTTCCTTTAAAATCATCTACATTCAGAAAATAATTTCAAAGATGGCGGACTTCCGGATATACTGGAAGTAGGCATCAACTTCCTTATTTTAAATGGAACTCCCTATATATTATTACGTTTTTGAATTCAGCATCGATTTTTAGGTCCAGTTTGTTAACCATTGTTTATGTCTACGAAGCCTATTTTTGGAGTTATTCAGCAATTTTTACAAAATTTGACGTTTATAGTACTTTACAAGAAACGTTAATATCTCGGAAACTAAACGCGATAGAAAGATGCAGTTTTTGGTTCTGAAACAAGCAAGGAACGTACTTGTGCTTCACTAAGATCATTGTTTCAAAAGAACATTGAATCAATAGACTAGCAATTTTCAAATTTGAAAAGTCAAAAACGTTAAAAACTGTTTTTCTTCAAATGGGATGATGTGATAAGTTTTACATCGGTGGATGCAAAATTAAATTCTCTTTCACATTTATCTAGGCACATGTGGTTCTATCTTTGATGGTTTTCAAGATATTTACGGTTTTGTAATTATGGCGTAGGTGTTGGAAAAATCGTAGGTGGCGTGGCTCGCAGACGAAACAATTGGCAGGAAACCTTTCATCCAAAGGGTTTTGGTCTCTAATACTAAAATATGCCTTCGCTCCATCTGCATGTAACCACGCATTATTCTTAAAAACTCCAGTGGTAAATTTTCCAACAGGTTTCCAAATTTTGATTTAGAAAATTTTGGAAAACATTAGTTTAATATGTGGTTTCCAATAATACCACCACAAATGCATAGACTCCATGCTGGTTGTCAACAAACCTCTCAAAATTTGGAGTTATGTCGGTATAAAATGTAAATCATGCCAGGTTACATGGCCGTCAATGACAACGCTGTAGCTACATTTCATAAAAAAGAAAATGAAAGAATTTCATAAGAAATGTAGCTTCATTCGTAAACAAGACACTGCTGAAAAGGAGTGCATCTTCTTGGACTCGAGCACGACCCCAGTTACAGAAATTAATTCGATTTTCAAAGTCTTGTCTTTCAATTGCTTGATTTAGCTGCACGTGATAAGAATGCTATATGTACTCCCTTAAGATCATGTTGACAGATGTTTGATCAATGCCCAAATAGTGACCAATTTCTGCTGTAGCACTGCTATGCGGATCCAACTACAATTGTGAGAATGTTGGACTCACTACCTTCATGTATTCCTACTACATGTTTCCTTCTCTCATATTTTACGCCCACGTAAATTCAAATTTTGAGAGGTTTGTTCACAACCAGCGTGGAGTCTAAGCATTTGGGGTGGTATTATTGGAAACCGCATAATAACCTAATGTTTTCCAAAATTTTCTAAATGAAAATTTGGAAAACCTGTTGGAAAATTCACCACTGAAGTTTTTAAGAATAATGTGGTTACAGTTAGATGGAACAAAAGCACACTTTAGTATTCGAGGTCGAAACACTTTGGATGAAAGGTTTCCTGTCAATTGTTTCGTCTGCGAGCCACGCCACCTACTATTTTTCCAATTCCTACGCAATAATTAAAAAACCGTAAATATCTTGAAAACCATCAAAGATAGGACCACATGTGCCTGAATAAAAGTGAAAGAGAATTTAATTTCGCATCCACCAATGTGAAACTCATCATACCATCCCATTTGAAAAAAAAAGTTTTTAACGTCTTTAACTTTTCAAATTTGAAAATTGCTAGTCTATTGATTTAATGTTCTTTTGAAATACTGATCCTACTGGCACATAAGTACGTTCCTTGCTTATTTCAAAACCGAAAATCGCATCTTTCTATCGCGTTTGGTTTCCGAGATATTAACGTTTCTTGTAAAGTACTACAAACGTCAAATTTTGTAAAAATTGCTAAATAACTCCGAAAATAGGCTTCGTAGATATAAACAATGGTCAACAAACTGGACCTAAAAATCGATGCTGAATTCAAAAACGTAATAATATATAGGGTGTTTCATTTAAAATAACGAAGTTGATGCCTACTTCTGGTATATCCGGAAGTCCGCCATCTTTGAAATTATTTTCCAAATGTAGAACATTTGAAAAGAAACGTTTTTTGTTTAAAACATTTTCATGTAGTTTAAACGGTATGGCCGCTAGAGAGCACCGCGCGCTTATTGGACCACCCTGTATACTACTCGCAAGTGAAATCCGAACACTTAGAAAAAAAATGACGTCAAGTTGATTGAGTCAGCACTTCCCACACATTATAGTGACATCAGTTTATTATTTTCCCATAGCATAAATGCCTCTAAGCTCTAATAGCTGAGCGTTAGAGATAGAAGCTGGCGCTGAAAGGAAGATGTAGGTACTCAGATTTTGCCAAAGCCGCTGCTACAATGTGTACTATTCTCTGTCCAGCGAAGAAAAAGAGTGATCACGCGCAAGATGAGTGAATTCTTGTCGTCTGGCCGTAGCCAAGCTTACACCACAGCAGACCGCCTCTTGAAACGAATGAAGAAATTCATTAATATCTATCCAGTGGAGAAACGGGAAAACAGGTGAGCAATGAGTGAGTTCTCGTGGCTTGGTCAGAGGAAAGCTTACACCACTTGGAAACGCCAATGCCTAAGCGCACGCCTGGTACCGACAAATTTGGAGAACAGGCCACCTTTCCTGGAGAATCAAATATACAGCTGTTTGTCGACGCCTCCTCATAATATGGCCGCGGTCGAATTGTGGTCTAAACAGGTTTGAAAACACCGAAAACAAAATGAACATGAACATCACATTTTTTTGTGCCCTGTTCTTCCGGTGGATAAATATAGCTGTATTATAATCCACAATATATGAAATATACACCATTATTGAAAACTATAAGTCGTTAGTGTAGATTGCTAGATGAAATATGATATCAAAACTGTACAAGGTTAGCTTAAACGTATTCCTTGGAGGTATATTCTTCGGCAGACCAAGTAGGGGTATTTTCAATATTTGATTAGAATATGAAGCTAAGATGAGTACAGCCTGACAAGTATAACAAGAACCGTGAGAAATATGAAATAGACAAGGTTAGCATAATAAATATTATGTCTGGTTCGGTCATTTTTTCCTAATTTTATTTGAATATAAAAAATTATAATAAGAGTGTTTTTTAACTAGTACAGTCTAAAAGGCAGCTTGATACAAAACTTAATTTTCCCAAAACAACAGATCGGTGGCTCACGTCACTTTTGTATAACACCGTCCATTTGTCGTTCCAGGAAGGACTGACTGTTACCGTCGGTGGTTACCGTGTAAACAGGTCTCGCAAATATCGAGAGCACGTGAACATCACGAATTTTTTGCGCTCTTTTTCTTCGGTGGACCGGGTATAGTATACTAATTAAATTTCTTATGTGCATTTCAAGACAATGCCCACTAAAAGTGTGTAACTCCTTCTCGGCCTAAGAACTGCAGAGCTTCGCGTGGAGCCACTTGAGGCTTAAGCGCGGACCCGGCAATGTTGACCGTCGGACATATCTAGATGGCTGTGACCGGAATACAGATGTAATCAAGTAGGCGTGGGTCCGACCGAGCGACAGCTTAAGCAGCCGTTAATCGATTGGAAAATGTGACTGGCATCGCCAACGAAAAGGGACACCAAGCTTTCCTTATGCAACTTCCTGGTAATCTGATATTGATGCTATAGCTGCTAGTACAATTATTCTCTGAAGGGATAATTTTATTTATCTATTAACGGGTCAGGCTCACTTCTCTTATATAATAGAGCAAGGTAAAAAAATATTAGCATTTTTGTGAGTTGTTTTTATTTCTAACAAAAGGTATCTAGCTGGAAATAGCATCCAATCCAATGTACAGCTTCGCAGAAGACAGTATATTAATATCGTGCATGGTTTAGCCACTATCACCCCAGGAGACGGCACGTCGGTGACAGCAGCAACAATTGTCGAGTGGGGATTAGTAAACAAAGTACAGTTTAACGTGCAGAAAACTCAGGCAACAACACTGACAAACAAGTTTTCCGTTGGGTTACCAACTGTGGAAATGGAGGGTCACCCAATAGTCAAGTCACCTTTTGTCAAGCTCAACATCAACAATAACAGCGGAAGCTGTATATACCTCTACAAGGCACAGATCCGACCATCGTTGAAGTTGCTCCCATGTGCGGGCATGCGCTCCGAAGCACTTTCTAAAGCTTCTGGACACCCTCTCTCAGATAGTAACACCAAAGGCCGTCAGAACGAGGAACACTAGAGAGGCTCTGCGAGCTCATCCTTACGAGGTCGAGTTCCCTACTCCCCGAACCAGTCACCTCCAACATTCTTTCTATTGGAGAACTTCAACGCTGTGGAACGAGATGCCGGGGAATCTGTTTTTCGACAGCTACAACCTGCAGCGCGTTAAATCTAACGTGCACAGGCACTTATTCTCTCGCAGCGCTTCTACAGCGTTATAGGCTTTCAGCCTTTGCGGGAGACTGATCAACAAAAATAAAAAGATTTCAAGTCGCAGTCAATAGGTGTACTTCTTATTTAATCAGATTATTATTACACACTTACTGTATTTCGAATGAGTTAACCTACTCGACATGGTTTCACGTAAAAAGACATCAAGTACATGCATGCGAAGCCAAAGAAAATAGAAACCTGGAGCACATTCTCATTTCGAGTTCTCCGTCTGAAATATGGTTATTCTAGTCAGCAGTAACCATTGAAATGGAGTTTAAAATGTAAAACAGCTCTATAAAAATACTCATTAAAAGAGTATCCTTACTTCCTGTTTCCTGTCGTTTATGCGGACCTCTCTTCCTTTCTCTCGGAAAAAATCTCCATATTATTTTTCTCCGCTGGCTTCTGTTGTGTCTGCTCTTGGTTAAATCCTTTCAAATCGCGGACACTTTTGAAACATTGTTCCTTTTTACTTCCCATACCAATAGGTAAGGGGCGTTTTATGACACCTTCATAACGAAAATCAACGTCACTCATTTCCGTTTGACTGTCTGTCCCTATAACTGTTTGTCGCTCTATCTGTCTGTCTATTAGCGTTCTTCTAGCTGCGTAATCTCAGTAACCGCTACTTGGATTGTAATAAAATTTGGGTAGCGATATGATGTGGAGTCGTAGTAGGTACTGCTGCCATAATTTTGGAAATTCTTTACCTTAAGCTGAAACTCAAAACAACGGCCGGGTTTGAAATTGGCACACTCAAACTACTGACGATACGAGTTTTCGACTTGATAGGCAGCCAGATAAAGATTTCTAGATATTTAGGGTGAACTTGAAAATCCGAGGGTCTGAAAATTTTTGATCTACTTCACTTGAGGCTGAAAATCAAATCAACTTCCGGATTTCAATTTGGCCTCCTTAAAATGTATACGATACGAGCTGTTGTTCTGAGAAGCCAGACAACGCGATTTTAGATACTTAGGGTGAACGTGAAGATCTGAGGGCTTGACATTTTTTTATATCTTTTACCTGAGATTGAACATCAAAACAATGGCTGGATTGGAAATTGGTACCCTCAAACTATACACTATATGAGTTTTCATCCTGATAAGGATCCAGATAACGACTTAGGTATTTAGGGTGAACGTGAAGATCTGATTGTCTGAAAATGTTTGACCTTTTTTGCCTATGGCTGAAACTCAGAACAACGAGCGGATTTGAAATTGGTACCACAGCATAGTAAACAACCAGCATAATATCTCTGAGGATTTCCTATATAAAAATGGTTCCCACAAAATTTGGCCTTGGGAGGGTTTATGGATGATTTTACGGCTGTGAAGTTTGGGTAGAGATGCGAAAATGAAAATATCGATATCGGTACCAATTCGATATTTTTTAGCCTCATAGGCGCGTTTGTTTCGTACAGAGAATTTTGTGCAATTGATTACACCCCTCAATAATTATATACCGATACACCTACAAAAGTATCGATATCAGCCTGGAATCGCTCAAAAAGTATCTAAGATAAAAATAGTCGATATTAGTGCAGAAGTACAAGTATCGAAGTACCGTTACCATGCCTACAAAAAATCATCCAAAAGTGGGGATGCGCGTGTAATTTCCGCCAACTTGAGTTATTGTGCTGGTTGTTTACTATGCTGTGTTGGTTATCAACCTAATATGAAGCCAGAAAATAATATTAGGTATTGGGGGTGAACTTGAAAACCTGAGGGTCTGAAAATTTGTCATCTCCTTTGCCTTAGGCTGAAACTCAGACGATGAATAGAACAATTATATTAAACTTCTAGTTATAGCGCCTTTAAAAATGTCACAAAATCCTGAATTTTGATCCAGACCGATGTAACTCACCGAAAGACTGTAACGATGAACGGTTTGCTGCACTAAGCTGAACTAGACCCTTTTCTACAACCAATTGTAATGTAAATATAGATACCTATCATCTACTTTTTTAATATCGCCCAACATAATAACGCTAAGCTTGCCACACAACATGCTGCAATACCCATGTGTTGATTAAAAAACGGATTAAGATATAATCTGTAATGTGTCCGTACATCATAAATAAAAAAGCCCCGGAATAATCCGCGGTAGCAAGTGTCGAATTCCCGAGAAGAGGAGCTGCCCGACAGATTCGCTGCCTGACATTTTTTAGAGCGCTAATCTGATCGCGTCCTTGTCCGCGCGCAGCTCAGCTCACCAGCCGGAAAATTAAGTTTGCGCTCCGGAAAAGTGACAAGTGCAGGGGAAGACCGCGGAGCGCACTGGGCAACGAGGACTGAACCGAAAAGATCTTGAAGGATGTTTCAGGGCGATTTCGGAAGTGTGGGTTAGTTTGGTGGGTCAGCAGTGTCCTTTTGAACATACAAATCTATCGTGCGTAAATATTTGCTCTGTAAGGACCTACTTATACAACAGTTCACTTGTAAAGAAGGTAAATAGTCTAGTTTACCTAGCAAGGAAAGCTTTACACAAATACTCGGAAGAAGTGATTTTAAAACTCTAACATACGTCCTAAACCGAAAATGTTATAAAAGCTCCTCCTTCCTTAAACAACTGAAATTTCCTCAGATACTTCAAAGCCTTCGATTACTACACCTCTGGACAGAAGAGTTTGTGGTGATCTTATTTTCAAGTGGACCAGTTGGTACTACTCTTGAGAGAACATTTTCAAGATTAGTGGCACTCGATAGCTCAGTGGTCACTCTAAAAGGTTAACGTAAGTCTGAGGATACTGCTGACAACATTTTTGAATTCTGCATGTTCAAAAACACCCAGGTATTGAATTTTACCATTCCAGCTGTGGCAGTTTTAGAGATATTTAAGCGTTCCTGTAATTTTTACTGGAAAAGCGGTGTTACTGTATGCATTTATACATTCCGTACATGTATATAGCACCTAGCACAATCCCATTGGTCAGATTTGAATGAACTAATCAAATTTAGAGTGCCGTACGTGTGTACGAAATGTAAATCAGTGCCATATGCACTTACGGAATTGAATATTATTGAGCGCTACACTTCGAGTGCCATACGCGTGTATGAAATGTAAATCAGTGCCATATGCACTTACGGAATGAAATATAGCTATATGCAAGTCAAACGTATGGCTATGGCTGGACTCTTGTTTTAGTTTTTGCCATTGCAGCGAGAGAGGGTGGTTATATATGTTATACTCGTATATGTTTGAAATCGCCATGCATGCTGGGGCAAAATTACCTCCTAATTATAAATATTACCTGTAACTGAGTCCTGGAAAATATAGATCAAACCTATTGACTGACGCCAAAGAAAAACGTACCTAATCTATTCCAAAATATTAAAACAAATAAACCCAATGCATGGTTTATTCCACTGATTTTATATAACGTTCTTTTTTGTTCTGCTATATTCTTTAATCTCTTTAATCCTGTAAGTAATGTATGTTTTCTGTGCCCACTGAAGATTAATACTTAGTTAACTTAATACACCAGATGTTTGCAGTTATTATATTTAATATTGCGTAAAGAAGGACAAAAATTATACACCCTACTATAACTTAATTTGTATTTTGTAATAAAGTTTACTGCATACATACATAGTTGGAACATGGTTTTCACTTAAATCGCTTTCCTCTTGATAAATTTGCAGCTGCATTAAGTACTACATTCCGTGCATATAGCACTGATTTACATTCCATACTCGCGTATGGCACTCAGAGCTTGATTGGTTCAAAATTCAAATCTGACCAATGGGATTATGCTAGGTGCTGTATACATGTACGAAACGTATAAATGCTTACCGTATCTCAGTAGTTATTAAAAACAAAATTTTGAAATTATGGAACCTTACTAAATTCGAAATGCGCAATCATTGCAATAAAAATAAATAACAAAATTATGACGTGGTAAATTTGGTAACATTTCGGTTAACATTTTTTAGTTCTCCATGTTCAAAAACCCCAAAAAACCTCCAGGTATTGAATGCTATCGCTCCAGCTTTGGCAGTTTTGGAGATATTTAAGCGTTCCGGTACTTTTTACTAACCCGGTATGTAGAATTTTTTGTATAAAAGTATGTGGAGTAAGCACATGTAGATATAAATGGATTTTAACAATCCTAATACGGATTAATACTTCTTATCTAATTAGCCTCCAAAAAATCGAATCCTCCTCCAAAAAATGTTAACATCATAATACATTATCTTATAAGACTGATGTATTATTGTGATTTCGATAGCGTCTTCACAAGTACTAAAGAAAAAACAAAACGAATCAACGTCCCTAACAAACTGCAAGAACCATATAAACATATAAAACTGCTATAAAGAGCGAAACTGTAAAAATAATTCTCACTTTGTTATCGATCTGAAGACAGCGCCGTACTCAGCGGAAATATTAGTTAGTTTGCAATACGAAAACCCTCAATAATGTTGACAGCAAAAGGTGACACTGATGCTGCATTTGCTTCCTGGAGCTGGTAGCCAATAGTAAGGCCAGCCGCAAAATGAGGCGCAGCTTGGTAATGTGACGCATGGTGAGTGATGGTGAGTAGGTATTTAGAGCAAGAATGTCACGGCGTTCAACACCGCAAGTGAGACCGCTGTTTTTTACTTGTGAGGTACAGTTGAGGCAAAAAAAGTGAGTCATCTATGTATAGCAGTGAGTTTGAAACAATTTGGTATATTGGGATATTGAAACAAAAATCTAAAATAGGTGTATACAAGAGGAAACCAAGTCATGGGGAATTCGCTTTAAGTATGGAGTTTGATGAAGAAACATTTAAAAACTTCCTCTGACTTTTCAGCCTTTAGTTTGTACTTCATGTAGTTTAAATGACTTGTACAAACTTTCTCGAATTATTGCTGATTTTATCAATTTTTCTTCCATTTTGGGTCACAGTGCCACTGCGTCAGATTACACTGCGTTCCAATGTGCGCAATTGCTTTTGTGAATAGCAAAATCCTAATGTGTCTCACAATGCGACGTCTCACTAGCTCACTACTACTACCTCCGGTAGAACCTGTAACAAAATAAGTGGGGGAAACGTAAAACGGCCTACAGACGTTGATGCATGCTGCGATGCAGGCATCGACTCTTACGTTTCACGATGCAAGTAGCAGCGTGTGTAGTACTGAATCACGTATTTGGCATCAGTTGTTGCTTGCAGCGATGCAGAGTCTAGAATCCCATTTTAAGCGGCCTATAAAGCGACCTACAGACGTTGATGCATGATGCGATTCCTGAATCGACTCAAGGTTTCATGAAACTTGCATCAGTTGCGAAAGTTCCTCCTCACACCGAAACCTGTTGCGGTGCCTGAATCGACTTGATATTTTATGCACGTTTCATACAACACAAGTATAGTAGGGTAGAGTTATTTCTTTGCATCGACGCAATACTATATGCGTTGAAACACCTGACACCTACATCAGCGTCACCGACTCGGCGTCATGGCCCACCGACCAAAATGGGATTCCAGACTCTGCATCGCTGCAATCCGCAACTGATGCCAAATTCGTGAGTCATTACTACACACGCTGCTACTTGCATCATGAAACGTAGGAGTCGATGTCCGAATCGCAGCATGCATCAACGTCTGTAGGCTGCTATAGAGTTGATGCATGCTGCGATTGCTGAATTGATTCAGGGATTCATTAAACTTGCATGAGTTGCATAAGCACCGACTCACATCGAACCTGTTGCAATACCTGAATCGACTTGATATTCTATGCACGTTTCATGCAACACAAGATAAGATATCGTCTTTATATCGACACAATACTATACACGTTGAAACCTGCATCAGCGTCATCAGCGTCACAGATTCGGCGTCATGGCTCACCGATCAAAATGGGATTCCAGTCTACATCGCTGCAGTCCGCAACTAATGCCAAATACGTGATTCAGTACTACACACGCTGCTACTTGCATCATGAAACGTAGAAGTGAATGCCTGTGGGCCGCTTTAGTCGGTCAGCCATGATGCCGAGTCGGTGACGGTGATACAAGTTTCAACGTGTATAGTATTGCGTAGATGCATAGACCATATCCACTTTACCGCGTCATTTTAGTTATTTATTTGTGTATCCATAAATTACAATGAAAAGTGATCGACAATCATGGGAGGATTTCATAAACATTTATCATCTGCATACGTGTCTTTGGAATACAAAGGCTAAATAGTATTGAGGTAAAAATATAAGAAATCAAGCATAGGAAGAACCTGTAGGTAAAAAATGCAAAAAGAAGTTTTCAAATGCAAATAAGGACTTTGTAGTTCCATCCTACTATTCTTGTGTTGCATGAAACGCGCATAAAATATAAACTTGATTCAGGAATCGCAGCATGCATCAACGTCTGTAGGCCTCTTAACAAAACGGATGCGTAGAAACTCGCAGACAGAAGTAGAAAGGGAGGTCGACTCCGGAAGGGGGTTGGACGCTAGTAGGCCAGACGATGTTAACAATGGATTTTAAAAGCGAGTGAATCGTTACAACCCTGGATTTCCTCTTTCCGCGACGCAGCATCGCGTCTGAGCCTCTTCTTAGCGTATAAAATATGATTTTCATCCATACGGATACAGTCCATATAATAATTCCGAGAATCAAATAAAAATAACCGTAAATCAGGGGCATTAGCATAACGCGAGACGTTATGCAAATGGAAGTGTCGCGAAGTAGACGGTAGCGCCATCTTGCGCTGACTTATGCGCGATCCGAGGGAAGCTGACGGCTCCCAAATAAATGACGATCGGCAGCGTACAGACGATGGGAACGACGATCGGCTTAATGCCAACGCTATTGGTTATCGATTCGGATTCGCCGAGTCTCTTACTTCGGTTATAATATATACAGGGTGTTTCTTAAGTTGGGACTTTTCTTTATAGGGGATATGATACGCGCCAAGAGTAGCGATTTCTTCTAGTAGCATATAAACGAAATGTTTAGGGATATCAAGATATTAACCTATAATGAAATCCTCATTTCTAATTCCCTCCCTGTTCGATTAGATCAAAACAGACACAAAACACGCAGCTGGTTACGGATAATACGTAGCAGTACGCGTTTGAGGTCTCTCAAGTTGTTGACGTGCTATATCGGTCATTAAAAGCAACAAAAATGGTGCAATGGTTATAACTATAATGAGCTGGTGGACATGATTTATCTCTACGGTGAATGCGGTGAAAATGCTTCTCAGACTTCTCGAGTGTATGCTGATCGTTTCCCTGACCGTATTTACCCTGCACCCTGCCGATTTGCTATCTCGTGTAAAGGCACAGGATGTTTGTATCTACATCATGGTTTACATCATGGTGGACACGCTGGAAGACCTAGGCAGCTTCAAAGGGTCCAAATCGAAAAATAAATACTTGCGATTTTCAGTTTTGCGGTGCAAATTTTGAACTGCATCTATAAAACTCATGTGACCGGGACTGCTCTTCAAACATCGCAGTGAACAAACAGTAAGTATTTTCTTACACATTTTTTTTATTCTTCTGCTGCTTATTCATCGTACATTAGTTTAGTCTATTTTGCTATGTACAAATATTTATGTAAGGCAAAAATATAACAGGCTATCGTCCGTAGAAGGTATGATACCTTGTGCACAGCCATCAACCAAGTGACATACACGTTAGATTTGGTGTTGAATACATCCCTTGATTAGCTTTGTTATTTCAAAGGCAGTTGTTTCTGAAGTCCCAATCTTGAAAATACTCTGTATGTAGAGGGTGTTCGAAAATTGCTGCTTCAAGGTAAAATTTGTTCCTTACGTTACGAAGGTTACCATCAGCGACGATCACTATTTATAGAGAATGGCTCATCTGACGATTTTTCTTAATTCTTTTTATTTTTCACACCAAATATTACTTTTCTTTACATGTTTTAGGATGTCTGTCACGCGAATATCTATGCCAGCAATATCCGTTGGTCATTTTGTCTGTCTGTTGCCATTCTTTTAACAGCGAAATTTCAGTAATTTGCTGTGTATAGGTACTTGAAAAGCGGTGCATCGGCTTCGACGCAATTAGGAAAATTTGAAAACTCTCAGACGTACTCAAAACTCCAAAGGTGGCTTACTTGCCTAGCTTCGTCTTTCCATCACTGTTGCTTAAAGATGTTGAATATATTAATTCCTAACATTGAAAAAATTACAAAAACGTCATAAATTTTAAAAAATTCAATGACCTCAAAAATTTCAAATATTTCAAAAAAATTAAAAATTTTCAAAAAAATTCAAAATTTAAAAAATTTCAAGGAATTCACATATTTTAAAAATTTCAAAACTGGTTGCTAGGCTATTCGTCTGGCGTCGACACGTTCCACCGCCTAGGCGTCGGCGCGCTTCGCTGCTTGACGTTTCGCCAACACGAGTGGTTGGCATCCTCAGAAGCTGTTGCCTGTTCGGCGTGTTCCGAGAAACTAAGACCGCCTCACCGCTTGAACATGAACTAGAATTTCGGAACACAAATCAAATTGCCGATTCAGTCAGACAGGAAAGTCTGCAGTAGCTAAGCGCATGCACTCCAGAAAAGCGGTTAACGCAAGATATAGTTTGAGGAGACACATGTCCTTGCTACGATCTGCTCTTATTTCGCCAGACTGTACAGGGAGTCCATCGAGATTTATAAACATAAAAACAACTTCAGCAGCAATCAATAAGCATACAAGCTCAACATAATATGGATACCCGCCCTAAGAGGCGCAAAGAGTCTAATATGTGCACGAGATCCACAGGGATCGGCGGTGCGTAACACAGCCGCTCCCACTCCTATAATCCGGGGTATATATGTAAGTTCTCAACCTGGTGACGCGGTCTCAGCTTCTCGAAACACGGCGAACCAGGTAACAGCTTCTGAGGATGCCAACCACTCGTGTTGGCAAAACGTCGAACAGCGAAGCGCGCCGACGCCAAGGCGGCGGAGCTTGCCGACGCCAGCCGAAGAGCCCAAGCATCAATAGTTCATCGGATCATGGATGCGAAAGTATTACACAATACAAATTTCATAAAATTCCAAAAACCTCCAAAATTTAAAAAAATTGAGAAAACCTAGTGTTTTTTGACTTTTCAGGTTTTTGTTTTCTCACAGTTGGTATTGTTTCAACTGTCAATATAATTAATATTAATATTTCATATGTCAATCGTTTTCCCTTGCTGCTTTCTGTCTCCACATTTCACAAAGTAACGTCCATTTTATCACCTGTTAGACCAAGAAGGTCTTTATTTAAGAAGGTCTAGATCATAAAATGTGTGTTTTTAAGCCACGGATTTAGCAATACCTATGGGTTTTAAAATTTAAACATGTAAAGGTCGTTTCTGTGTGTTTTTAATTTACAAATATATGTTGTTTGTTTCCTGACCTGTTAGTGGAAGACGCCATGATAGTCTAGTCCTTTAAAATTTTATGAAAATTTGTGACGATTATTAGCTGCATTAAGAAGTCGTTTGCACTCAATGCAATTGCTGTTTTAAATTGGCAAACCTCAACGCTGTGAGTATTTTTTTAAAAATTTATTATATATTTTGAAACTAAATTCTTCTTTTTCTTCTAACTATGTAGAAGGCCCTGAAGATGGCAATAAGCATTGCCGAAAGCTTTGCTGTTAGCACCAGAGTCTCCTCTATGATGTGACCCAGTCTCTTTTTTCAAAATTTTGGCCGCAACCCCAAGATTTTCTCATCTAGACTTATTTTCATGTTGACCGTAAGAGCAAACTATCAAAAAGATGACGGAAAACAAATTTATTCCGAACAACGGCATCGTCAACAGTTTTCCGCAAAGATTTCCAGTCGAATAAAAAAAGAAACGCTGGCGAGTCAGCATAACTTCTTCCGTCGACATAACGCAGACCCCACTTATGAATATAACATGTCTATTTGGCACCCTCAAAGTGTTACATATCAATAATAATTTTCACGGTTAGGACTTCAATAGGTTTTACGGAGACTTGTTCAGTAATTTGTGGACATTTCAATGTGCCGCATATAGGCAGGGAAAAGTATGCAGGCCCGGTAAATAATACAACACGTGATCATCTGAAACTGTTGATCAAGGACCATGTTAATAGTTTATACTAAAAAATGGAATCAAAGTACTAGGCAGTTACGTGACATTGTCCTAAAGGTCGTTATCAAATTAGCTCGACACCCAAAAATAGAAGAAATCAAGTTGTTATATCCCGACTAAAAATAGGACAAGCCTTCGCAACATACAAGTTTATCTTTGAGAATGCTGACATTCCACTTTTTGCTGCTTGTAGCAAACCACTAATGGTCATCCACATCCTGCAAGATTGCACACACTATCGAAATGCCAGAGCAGCCAGTCGCCTACCACACTCATCGTGAAATTCATCAGACACTCATTTTTATTATAACATCTGAAGACTATTATTATACTGTATATTATTATATGTGTCTCGTCTATGTGACTAATAACCCTTCGTGTAAATAAATAAATAAATAAGTAGTAATTGCTGTTGTGAAAACGTATTTATTACTGATATAATACTACTGTCAACTATATTACGAGTACACGAGTTTTCGTTTTGACAAGCAGTCAGATAACGATTTTGGATATTTAGGGAGAACATGAAGATCTGAGGATCTGGAAATATTTCATCACATTTACCTGAGACTGAAACTCAAAACAACGGCCGGAATTGAAATTGGCACCCATTAAACTATACACGATACGAGTTTTCGTTTTGATAGGAAGCCAGATAACGATTTTGGATACTTAGGGTGAACTTGAAGATCTGAGGGTCTGAAAATTTTTGACCTTCTTTACCTTGGATTGAAACTCAAAACAACGGCTGGATTTGAAATTGGCCTCAAAGTATACACGATACGAGCTTTCGTCCTGATAGGAAGCCAGATAACGATTTTGGATATTTACGGTGAACTTGAAGATCTGAGGATCTGAAAATTTTTGATCTCCTTTACCAATTAAAGGTTAAAAAATGGCTGGATTTGAAATTGGCACCATCAAACCATACACGATATGAGTGTGCGTCCTGATAGGAAGCCAGAAAACGATTTTAGGTATTTCAGGTGAATTTGAAGATCTGACGGTCTGAAAATTTTCGATCCTCTCTACCTTAGGCTGAAAGTCACCCCCAAGCTGTAAACGATGAGTTTTCGTCCAGAAGCCAGAAAACGATTTTGGATATTTACGGTGAATATGAAGATTTGAGGGTCTGAAAATAAGAATATTTTACTTTATTACTTGACGCTGAAACTCAAAACAACGGCCGGATTTGAAATCGGCACCTAACTATGCACGATACGAGTTTTCATCCTGGAAGGAAGCCTGATAACGATTTTGGACATTTACTGTGAACTTGAAGATCTGAGTGTCTCAAATTTTTTATCTTCTTTACCTTAGGCTGAAAGTCAAAACAATAGCCGGATTTGAAATTGGCACTTCCAAACTGTACACAATACAGTTTTTGTCGTGATAGGAAGCCAGATAACGATTTTTGTTTTTTAGGGTGAACTTGAAGATCTGAGGGTCTGGATATTTTGTATCTTCTTCTACTGAAGCTCAAAACAAAGGTCGGATTTCAAAATTGGTACTCTCAAACTATACACGATACGAGTTTTCGTGATGACAAAAATCCAGACAACGATTTTGGATATTTATGGTGAACTTGAGGATCTGATGCACTGAAAATGTTTGACTTTCTTTTCGTGACGCTAAAACGCAAAACAATATCCAGATTTGAAATCGGCACCCTCATAGTATACACGATACGAGTTATCGCACTGATAGGAAAACAAATAACGATTTTGGATATTTACGGTGAACTTGAAGAGTCATATAGTCATTGTGCTGGTGTGAAAGTTGCAACAAACAAGGTTTTGGCAGAAAACCCTGGTTTAATGTGGTTATGTGAAACATGCAAGGAAAAAGTGCAAACAGCTATAGCTAATCAAGGACTGGTAAGCGGTTAGGTTCTTGATCAGCTGGATATAACAAAAAAAGAAAATGAACGTCTTGCTAGAGGGAAGATCCTCTAGAAGAAAATTGTGGGTGATTAAGAATATACGATAAATTTGCAAAAACAAACTATCGAATATCTTTTTGTCCTTAACCGCATCAGGCGTCTTCCTGTTTCCCCAAAGGAAGCACTCGAGCCAATAGTACAATTCAATGCCGATAGGGGTATTTGCCCTCGGATTATTTGTTTCTGTTGGTTCACTGCTTTCATATCAGCCTGATACCGGACTTTACCCAGGTCCACCTGATGAGATCCGAAAGATCGAAACAGCGCTGTCGTAGATTCATGCCTGATGCGATTCAGGACATGTTCCAAACAAAGATTGTGATATTCATGACCTCATTTTGGGTAGAAATAATTTTCTTCACAACTTCATTATTTGTAGACCTATGTTATATGATTTTCATCTTAGTGTTAGCAAGTACAATAGTCAACAATGCCTGTACTATATTGGATCGGAAGATCGCTCATGGAGCAGGATATAGCGGAAGGGTCCTTTGAAGCAGCGAAGAAAATATGATTCGTTTCGCAGCGAGAAGTCATAATTCACAATCGAAATACGCTCAGTGAACCTTTTGACCAATAATGTATGCCGATACGATGTGTTAAGCTTTCTTTGCCAGAGGAAAATGTTCGCATGCATATATTATGCGGGGAGCGCATTCCCAAATGTATCTCTTGGTATTTTTAGAGAATATTGAGGTAGTGTCTACAGAGTAAGGATCTAACTTAAACGTTTCTTACTATTTAGTATCACGTGGTCTAAGTGATAAGAGTTTTGACAAGCATCTAAGAGTTGAGCTTATCACGTTAAAATTCGATCGACTTTTTTGACAACACTAAAAAAGTCGAAATATTAGGAAATTTGTCTACACCCTAAATCAGTAACTGTACTGTAAATGTAACTGAATATTGAAAATGGTTCTCAGGCGATACATTTAATAAATATCAGATTAGTTGTATACCCTATAAGTTTTGAATGCAATGTTCTTTGATTCTATACGGTTTAAATGTTGAAGGAACAGATATTTGTCGTTGATTTTGCAGTAAATGTTGCGGGAGATTCAATAAAAGCTTCGACCATACCATAAGATATTCCAATTCCTAGAACATTTCAGTAGTCTCAATACGAAACAGTTTCTAGTGGTAAACTGTATAACGTATACTTGAAATGTGTCAGAAGTTGTAGTAGCTCGCCATAAGATCCTGAGTTAGGATTAGAGAGAAACATTAGGATTTTTATCCACTGAGTTTCTACTTGATACGTAGTAGTTAACTAGAAAATGACTGAACAGCATGGGATGCCATATATAATAAGTATAGTTTAAGAAAACTGAAAAACACGCTTTTAAAGAAGATTTGACTAAAAAGTTATAAATAATATTTAAAATAAGCTTAAAACGATAATGAACGAAAAATGCTAGTATTATTGTGAAAAAAACATCGGGTGCTTGATTTACGAATAATATGGTACAAGGCGTCCACGCTTTTTTCACAATCATATCACTATTTTTCGTTCATTATTGTTTCAAGTTTATTTTAAAAATCATTTTAAATTTCTTAGCCCGATGCTCTTTAAAATGGTGTTTTTTAGTTTCTTCAAATTATATTTACTTTTTTTTCAATATTCATAACATAGTCATTATTTTTACTGCATAAATGGTAATTCAAACTGTCGATTTCAAAACAGTTGAATTTCATGCCTTCTAAGCTCTCGTCGCTACGCCTCTGTGTAATATTAACAAACTTTAAGATGGCTGCGCTACGGCGGATTTGAAGGTGTCAAAATAGTTTTAGCGGCAAAGTTGGAGCGTTCAATGTTCGGTCCGCTCTCTTAATCCATAGGAGAGTTATCAACTCATAAATAAGTAAACAAATATACACGGGAAGCTAATAAAACCGTGTTAAAAAGTTAATAAAGTGTTGACCCGAAGGGGAGCCCTTAGGAATGATAGGTACCTTAATTTTGTTACTATGATCAGTGTTATTAGTTATATCTAGCGATACTCTTCGTATGTTGTTTAATACGATGAAAACTTCGATATTATGGTAAGCGTAGTGTAAATAATAATTTTCAGATTAATCTTGTTCTCCACGTATATGTATTTGGTTTTATTTACTTATTTAATCAATGAAAATTTATTGTTTTGCATTTTGTCAAGTCGCATCTAACCTTATCTATCAAATAGTTACTGCTAGCTTATTTTTTTCCTTTTTTTAATTTGAATGCAATGTGTTTCAAATTTAATTGTTATAAAGCGTATACCAACAATTGTTGAAACGTCGCATGCATAAAGAATAACAAGTAGTTTTTGTTTTATTGCTGACCTAATCCTATCAAAATGAAGTCAAGTTGATTGACTCAGTACTTCCCACACATTATGGTGACACCAGCTGATTATTTTTCCATAGCATGAAGCTATAGTCTGAGATCCCCTTGCAACCAAATCATCTCCAGCCCCCCCTCCTAAAATGTGTTATGCCGCTAGGTCTTTCCTTCACAAGTCAATGGACAGCCTAGTATCAGTACTACACACTTTTCAGTTCTACAACCCCCTACCCCCCAACCACCGCAATTGCACCCTCACCCAAAAAAAGGTACAAAATGATCAGGAACCCTTAAAACATCTAGAAACGAAGTTTGAGCTGTTTTCATATTCTTAGTGTTTTGATTATTACTACGCTGCCACTTCTACCAATCATACGCGTTCTTCATCCTCACCACGGTAATAATACTACGTCAAAATTTCATTAGAGTCGATTTAATAGTTTCCACGTTACAAAATACAAAACGATCTCAAGCAACAAATACTCGTTGAAAGTTCTATGTCCCTTAGTTTCGGTAACAGGCAAGGCAATGTTCGTATGGACCGAAAAAGGTGATTTATGTCGCTAGGTCTTCCTTCACAGATCAGTGGATCGCCCCAATTTCACCTCCACCCAAAAAAATGCAGAAAATGATCAGGATATTTTTAGTTTTAAATTATTTTTGCGCCATCACTGGCACGAGTTATGAAAACCATACGCAATTTTCCATCCTCGCCGCGGTAGTAATACTGTGTCAAAATTTCATTAAAATCAATTCAACAGTTTCTTCGTTACACAATACTCGTATGTTTACACCAGAAAAATTCTAAGTCCTTTGGTTTCTGTAATAGGCAAGGCATTGTTCGGCTGGACCTAAAAAAGTTAATTATATTGTTAGGTTTTCCTTCACAGGTCAGTGGACAGCCTATTATGAAAGCAACAAACTTTTCAATTTTACAACCCTCTACCCCCTACCACCACAAATTTCACCCTACCAAGTAAAAGTAGAAAATGATTAGGAACACCTAAAACGGGAATATTTGGATTTTTTCGTTTTTTGCTAATTACTCCGCCGCCCATGCACCGATTTTCAAAATCATAGCAGCATTACCTACTACTTCCCCACAACATAATTATTGCTGCCCAAGTTTCATCAAAATCCATGTAGCGGTTGCTGAGATTACGAGGCTAGAAAAACGCCAACAGACCGCCAGACAGACAGGCCGACGGATAGACCGATAGACAGACAGACCGACGGAAATGAGTGACGTGGATTTTCGTTATGTAGGTATCATAAAACGCACAAAAGGCGTGTTATCTCAAAATTGAAAGTTTTCGCGATCACAATACTCCCCTCACCTATAGGTGTGGGAAGTAAATAACAACCAAGTTGCCAATTTGGATCCGTTTTCTACTCTTAAAATATTTAAAAATGAAGTCAAGTTGATTGACTCAGTACTTCCCACACATTACTGTGATACCAGTTTATTATTTTCCCATAGCATGAAGCTTTAGTATGAGATCCCTTGCAACCAAATCATCGACGGGACGCTGGACAGCCTATGGTGAATACTACAGACTTTTTAGTTTTTCAACCCCCCACAATACTCCCCTCACCTATCGGTGTGGGAAGTAAAAGACGTAATTTAGTTTATATGGAGTAACAACTAAAGTTCTACTTTTAGGGCGATTGGGTATTTGGCTCTTACAGGCTGAAAAAGAATGTTAGCGTTCCGTCATAGCCGAACAACAATTAGGGACACCGTCGCGTAGATATGGATTTCCCATCGACTTGTCTCCGCCCGAAAAAGGAAATAATCGCGCCATAATAGGGATGACGACGCGAAGACGGAGGAGGAAGTGATGCAGGGGGAGGAGTCCTCCCTCAACTTGCGGTCGAACTCAAGTTAAAGTTGTTTCGTAATTTATGAGGGCGGCCATAATCGCGAATGGCAAAAAAGATAACACAATCCGATTTTCTCCAACGGCTCCAAGCCGCAGATTCAGTATGCTGCGAGAAGGACGGCACGAACAAAAAGGGGATGGGGGTCAATAAGACATCCTAGGAACGTAGCAGGCTGCCTTAGCATGTACTCTGGTCAATTTAGGATGTGAAAGAGTCCTAGGACAGTAGACAAACGATGTTTGAACGAGAATACGGTATCAGTGGAAAATCCCCCATGAGGGCTCTAACAGAGTCATGATAGTTAATTTACATTAAAACTACAAAGACTATTCAACATAACCATTCGCCAAACTGATTTATTGAAACTCGACACTAACGACTGAATGTCAAAGTTATACATGACAAAATTTTAGATCTAAAAAATCTTATAGCGCGTTAGAAATGTACAAGGGTAATCAATTTTGTGAGAAGCTCCCACGATTACATCTATGGATGGTTCTACTACAGGATAATGGATTATTACGAAGATTTATGGAGAACGCATATTCTTGTAATATGTAAAATTTAACGTTCTTGACACTAAGTTGATGGCCGCAAATAGGGCGTTGTTCTCCCCGACGATATCTTGATTTGTTTGTATGTATACAGTGTAAAACAGCAAAATGGGAAATGAAATAAATTCGATAACGATTAAATGTGAATGAGAATGAGAAAAACGCGTCTGTTTGAACTTTTAAACGCGCAATTAAAAGATATATACGTGGGGTGTGTCATGTAACAGTGACCAATACCAACTTTTTTATTTTAAGTGCCCCCTGTATATTGTATTTTGTTTTATTCTTCAGGAAATTCTAGATATAATTCATGTACATTGTTCTATTCCTATTATCAACTGTTTCGGAAATATTAAGTGCTTTCAGATTTATTACAAAAATTAACATTAAAAGATGAAAAATATTTTATTTCAAAAATTCGCTACATTACACTAAAAACCTAATAAGTAATATTGATTATTTGTTAATAATGTAAACAAAAATACATTAATGTCAATTTAGAAAATGTTAAAAATGCTTGAGGGGAACGTCTTGGCAACATGCTAATCTGGTATAGAAAAATCTTCTAATGTTACTCAACGTCTCAGACATCAGATCTTATCGCAAGCGTGATTTGTCTTTTTACGTCATATTAGTTAAGTGGTTTAGTTTTGTACACAATACTTTTGACATACCCCTAGAAAAAGAAGTCTAATGGCGTCTGATCAGGAGATCCTCCTGGTCGTTCTATCGATTCGCACTTCCCTATCCATCAATTTGGAAAAATTTGGTTCAGATACTGCCGGACATTGATTTGGTAATGAGGTGGTACTCCAACTTGCTAAAATCATATTGTATTGGCAGGAACTTGTGGGTTTGCTGGATCAGGATATAAGTTTGTCGAAGTTGACACGACATTTTGGAGCAGTCTTAAATATTTATCTCCATTCAAGTTACCATCATTGGAAAAGGGGTTTAAGATATGATTTCCCACAACTCCGGTCCAAACATTAACTTTTTAAGGATATTGCGTACGTTCTGCTTTCATCCAGTGAGTATTTTCATTAGACCAAATAGCCCCAATTTTGACGATTAACATGATCGTGAAGTGTAAATGTGCTTTCATCAGGAAACAATCCCAATTGGATCACATTGTTCTCTAACATTGATCATTTGATCAGAAAAGTACGTTCTCCTATGGAAATCGTCTTCCATGAGCTCCTCAGTTGGTATGATTTTATATAGGGATACATTTTGCTTTCCTTTATTATTCGAAAAATTGATGTGTGGCTAACGGTGGCCAGTGGGGCTGCTTTTTGATCAGAATTATGTGGGTTTTCTAGAAATTTAAGCATAATATCAAATTTTGTATCATCGTGTAGGGTGCAGCTGTGGCCTCAATAATCTCTGGTAGGATTTTCGTGTAGTTTTTCTTATTTAAAATGTTATGCGCCCTCCCGTTCAATAAATCAGGAACTGCCACTGCTTGAGATACAGGCAAATTTTGAAATATTTGGTGAAATAAGCTAGAATCTTCCATTTGTGTCCGTGTATTATCTCCATAGCCAATCATTTGTAGAATGACTATTAAACAAACCTTTTTTTTCTGATATTATATTATTATATTATATTATAGCATTGACACTGATCACTACTACCATACAGACAGGTAAAAAGTCGCCAAGTCTATGAGCTTTATACGAAAATAAACAAAATCGCTATTGCACTTTATTTATTTCACATCAGTAAAAGGAACGCAGAAATAGTTTTTGCTTACCTTCTCAAAATCTAAAAGCTAAATGTAATTATAAGTATTGAGTGTAATATAGCGAATTTGAAAGTAGAAGAGATTACTATACTAGATTAGCATATTGCCAAGACGTTTGCGGTGAGCATTTTGAACATTTCCTACATTGCATTTACAGTTTCTTTCCTCTAGCTTTTTAGCGATGATAGAGTGAACTAAAGTGAACCTTACTAACACCCGCCCTGACAATAACTCGACAGCGTCGTGGTTGGCCGTGGCTGCGGCTATATGCTCGCTGACGTCATCTATCGGCTGGCGCGGACCGGAGCGTTATTTAAAAAGACTATCAAGACACCGCTGGCAGCCTGGCGCTTCCCCGGAGTATCACCCAAATCGGCTTAGCAGCCCCAAGACGACTACGTCTACCCCTAATCAAATCTACTTGCTCTCTTGCTCCGCTATTAACGCTCTCCCTGGGACGCTTTCTTCTGTTTGGCACGTCGACGCATATTGCGGAACAAGGACGAATTTATACGTATATCACACAGATTTTTTTGCGTAATTGATAAATAGAAAATTAGGAAAGAATTTACTTGAGTAAATTCAAACGGCGTTCTCACTTTGGAATTTGTCGGTATAAAGATTTAATTTTCTCAATATTGATTGATTGAGAAAACCGGATTTTTCTCGGACTAGTTATCAACAAATTTAACATTTAATCTTACAAAAAAAGAAAAAAAAAGTTGGAGACCGCGGTGAGAATCGAACCCTCGGCCTTTCGGACTGGTGCCTAGCGTCTTAACCACTCGGCCACGCTGCCTGTGCTTCAGGAATATCAATACACAATCAATACAATGCTGATTCCGAGTCTGTATTTAGTTTTTCTCTAGTACCTGTAGTTTTGGCTTTTTTTATATACGGACAGACGGACGGACTGCATAAGCTCTCTTGAGTGACTTCAGTGAGTCCGACTTCTTCTTCTTCTTCTTCTTCGCATGACTAGGATTTCTCCTGTTTGTCTGCCTCTTATTCTGTCTCTGTTCTTGACGTTGTTGTTGACATCAAATTATCTTCCCATTCTTTCTTTGGCCGTTCTGGAGGTCTTCGACTGTACGGTTTGTTATTTTTACAAATGTGAGCCAATCTGTTGTGTCTCATTCTATTTACATGTTCGTCCCATTCTTTCTTCCGGGTTTTTATCCATTTATTGATGCTGTTAATGTTGCACTGTTCTCGTATGTTTTTATTTGTTTGTCTGTCCCTGAGAGTTATTCAGTGAGTCAGTAAGAGCTAAAACCAGTCATGAAAACATGAATGCCACTGCTCCTGAGTCACTCATGGGGCAGGTCTTAGAACACTGCAAAAGCACCATTTGCGTCTGAAAAACGTTCAATACGCATTTTATTTTTCAGCTTTGGGAATAAAAAAGTCACATAGTGATACGTCGGGGCTATAGGATGGATACTCAAGTAATTTTACTTTCAATTATTCCAAAAACTGCCTTGTTTCTTGCGCTGTATGGGATGAAGCATAGTCTTGGTACAAAACAATGTTGCTTTATGGACGTTATAAGCACGCTTTTTTAAATACTTGAGGTAAAAACTGTGATGCACGTTAGAAAATTCACTGTTCGTTGGTTCACTACAGGTCTTTCAAAGAAACTGAGGTAATAAGTCCACTTTTTCAAAAAAATAATACGCGACCATTTTTCCCGACACCTTGAGACTGCTTCACTTTTACCCATTAAGCCTCTGTTTCGATATTTCGGATCTGACAGGGAGAATCTGGGTAAAACAGCGCTGTCGTGGATTACGGACAAGGTCACCCCCTGTAGGGGTAGAAAAATGCAGTTGAATATAAGAAAAACGGATGACATTGGTACATGTCATAGTTGGACCTTCCAAGAACATGTATAAAAAACGTCATCCATTTTGATCTATATGAACAATTTTTTAACGATTTCTAACAAAAATGATGTGAAAAATCAAATTTCAAGCTCAAATTTCTCATAAAGCGCCCAGCAGAAACGGATGACAGTATTTTTTTGTGTTATCTACAAAAAAGCCAAATATTTTCCATCAAGTTTCGACCAGTTTCGTCGCAATTTTTAGTTTTCATTTAAAAAAAATCAGTACACGGAAATCGCCCGTAGATTACGGATGACGATTTTTTGGAACAATAGCGGTAGGTGTACTAAAATGCGACTGCATATTCATTCGGTTACTTAACGATTGTTTTTCACGTTTTAGCACCACCTCCTTATCTCCGATCCCTCCCACTTTAGGCCTTTGGTGCAATGACAAGAAAGTTTCCAAACTGCCTCTAGAACTTAAATTCCAAGCGTCATCCGGTTTCTTTAAGTACACTAAAATTAGGCGTCATTGCTCTGAATACATTGTATTATGACAAGAAAATCGTTACGTAAATTGTAGGAGATTTTCTCTAGTTCCATTTTGCATGAAAACGTTTCATAAATTATAAAATAAGTATTGTCAAAAAATTGCTTTTAGGTGCCATTTCTTCAATACAGCAGAGTTGAAATTCTGAAAGAGCATATCAAAATCTATAAAATCATACATTTGTATCTCACTTCCTAGGTAAAACAATACTTTAATCAATGGTAAAACTACTAACAGACTGCCAGTAATGAAGGCTTAGTAAGTGAGTAGCTATTTTGCAACTCTGTACTGCTTTAGCTAGGCGTTGACCATGGAGGGGGTTCATGTTGACCTTAGGGGGGTTCAGGTATTAAAAAATATGTAATGTCTTAATTTGCTTAGAATCTGTATAGATTATATCGCTGCTAATGTGTCATGCGCCGAGCGATTGGTTAGTAGTAGAATAAATCACTAAGCTTGGGGAAAGCATCTTGATTATTTTTTTTTGAATTATTTTAGTAGTTATTTCATTCATGGGAATACTCATGGGGGGGTTTGAACCCCCTAACCCCCCCCTTATATACGGCCCTGCTGCTTTCAACGTATTGTGATTGTGAATAGATTCATATACTTTAAGCGTATCTTGAGCGCGATATCGTTTAACTTCATATGACATAGGAAGCACCTTCTATACATTTAACTTAGAGGCTCACTTAATTAAGTGAGTTTACAGGGCACGTGTACCCTTGGAGTAGCAATTTAGTTTGGAATTCATTGAAAAATTCTGATTTTGAGAAAAAGTTATTAGGTACGATTGTTTAAATAAGATATTTTTCAAACCTCAAACCCTATATTTTTGCTTTGCAATACTTAACCTTTAGCTACACGCGCTTTGTTTTGAAACTTAAGTACAAGCGTGAGATATTCTGTCAACCACCTACATATACAGGGTGGGCCAATAGTGCGTGGACGGAGGATTGTGGGCTTAATAAAAAATATTTCAAAAATCTGTCACTTGATCATGGTAGGAACCCTTGAGGGCTATGACGTAAAAATATTTTCACTCAAATTTTGACGTTTATACAGGGTGATTCATATCAAACCTACATTTTTTTAAATAGAACCCCCTATATATTATTGCATATTTGGATTCCTTGGTCAATTTTAGTGTGACTTTATGTATCACACATGGAACTTTAAACGAACCATTTAGGCGCAAATCACCATTTTTGGTATAAGTAGGTAGTAGTAGTATAGTAGTATAGCGTTTATTGTAAATATAAAATGAATAAAATACAATAAACAACAAGTGACCCAAAAAAAGTTAAGAACTTGTGCTTGGGTATAAGTAATTATTATAAAATGGAAACAACAAATAAGGGCTAATTCAGGAATATTTATATTTAAATATTATGTATTCCATATGTATCAGTAATAATAGGTATTGCATATGTCTACAAGTTGGTGAATTTTAATGCGCTGATTATTTACTATCCATTGTTTTAAACCATACTTGAATGAATTTAAAGGCACTAGACATTTTATGCTTTCTGGTATCTCATTGTATAGTCTTGGAGCAAGAAATGTATGACATCGTAATAAAGTATTTTTTCTTGCTTTTGGTACAACATTACATGCATATCTTATGTCATATTTATGTTCGTGTTTTGTCAAGTTTGATTTATTTTTATATTGGTAAATACCTAATGACATGAAAAATGTTTGGCGGATATCTAGAATTTTTGTTTTAGAAAATAACAAGTCACTAGGATATGTACATTTCACTTTATATAAAATTTTTATTAAACGTTTTTGTATAATTTCTATTGCTTTTATATTATTTTTACATGCTGCGCCCCACACCACAATACAATATCGTATATGACTATGAACAAGTGCTTCGTATACAATGATCATCTGTTCATAGGTAATTATAGTGGAAAGGAGTTTAAATTTGCTTATAACGTAACGAATCTTTTTGACAACATATTCGGTATGCTCTTTCCATTTGATATGGCAATCTAGATATATTCCTAAGTACTTGATACTGGTGACCATTGATATAGAAGCTACCTGTTTACAACTGATTTGTAAGTTGGTGTATTTCGGTAAGCCGTTTGCGTATGATGCGAATGGAACAAAGTGAGTCTTGTTGAAATTGACTGTTAAAAGTCGACTACTGAACCAGTTGAACATTTTTTTAAAACCATTTTCAGCCTTTGATTTTAGTATTTCCCAACTTTCAGCAGAAAATATAACAGTTGTATCGTCTGCAAAACTCACTATATCTCCGCTCACATCAACCGCAAATAGATCATTTCTATATATGTTAAAGAATAATGGTCCCAGTACCGTTCCTTGAGGAACACCGCATGTTATAGGCAATGGAGAACTAGAGCATTTATTTATCATAACAGTTTGTGTTCTATTACTTAAATAACTTTTAATTAGATGATAGATTTGACCCCGTATACCATAATTTTGTAAAGTTTCCATGAGTATCATATGATCAACTGTGTCAAATGCTTTTGCTAGGTCAACAAATACACATAATGTTGGAATATTTCTGTCTACATTTTTGCATAGTTCTCCTATTACATATGTCACCGCATCTTCAGTAGATTTATTTTTTTTGAAACCGAACTGTTTATCAGAAAATATGTTATATTTCTCTAAAAATTCTGTCAATTTGTTCTTTATTATATTCTCAAAAACCTTTGCCAAACAGGAGATAAGTGAGATAGGTCTATAATTGGATAAATCATATTCATCACCAGTTTTATGTACAGGCATCACAGTCGCAATTTTGAGTATAGATGGAAAAATACCCTTTTCCAGACAACAATTAATTATTCTAGTGAATGGCTCCGAAATCAGATGTGCTACGATTTTGAGTGTTTCAGCAGTTAAATTGTCTATTCCAGGTGTTTTGCCATTTTTCAGCAGCATTATTGAATTAATTACTTCTTGTTCAGTGATTTCTTGTACTACAATGGAGTTTGAGAGTCTGATTGTTTGTGTGCCTAGGTATCGGATACTTGATTTAATTTTTTCTGCTAGACGTTTACCAATAGAGCAAAAGTATCGGTTAAATTCATTACTAATATTTAAGTTAGTGTTCAACATGTCTCCACTTTGAGACATAATTTTACCAATGTCTTTACCAGAGTTATTTACACCTATAACGTTATTCACACATTTCCATAGCTTTTGTGTATCGTTGGTATGGTTCATGATTTTATCTTGATAATATGACAATTTTCTAGCTCTGATTAAATTTGTAAGCTTATTATGATATTTTTTATATTTTTCTTTATTTTCTACTGACGGATCATTTATCATTATTTTGTAAAGCCTATTTTTTTCATTTACGGAATTTATTAAAGCAGCAGTGATCCATTCTTTTCTTTTCTGTTTGTTCTTTTTTATTCTCACTTTTGTTGTACAATTTTTAATGTGTGTTGTCAGAGTTGTAATGAATGTTTCTGTTGATTTTTCAATTTCACTAGCGAAATACACCTCATTCCACGATTCATTTTTTAGTTCATTTAAAAGTTTATTTTTATTTAAGTATTCTTTGTATCGCAACATTTCACTATTAAGTGGATTATTTGTTCCTGGAAGTAGTATCTGTAGTACTTGAGAAAAATGATCTGTAATTGATGTTTCAACGATAACGGGAATTATTCTCACATCTTTAATTTTGTTATTAATAAATATGTGATCAATACACGATTTTGTACTATCAGTTATTCGAGTGTAGCTGTTTATTGCAGATGTGAAGCCATGAATGCTTAAAATATTAAGATAGTCCTGAATATTGGTTTCTTCTCCAAGAATATTTATATTTATATCACCTATTATAACATGCATATCTGCAGATATGCATGTCGCAAGATAGTGATTGAGATTTTCAACAAATTCATTTACGAGTGTTTGGGGTGATCTATATATGCACGTAATCAAAATTCTTTTATTACACTTAGTGAAGTATATCTGAACGATTTTGATATTCCCAATAATAAATGTATTATAACTATGTAAAGTATTTTCTCTTATATACACTACCACTCCATCATTTTGATTCACATCGCCATTGTTGTACACTAATGTGTATCCATCAAGCTTATACAACGATATATCATCTAGCTTCCAGGTTTCAGATAGAATTATAAAATCTAAACTAAAATTAAGTTCACTTAGTAGTAATTTAAGTTCATCTAAATTTTTATTTAAACTCCTAATGTTCATATGAAACATATGCAAACTATTCTTACTTTTTGTAATATTTAGTAGGTTATTGAGATCATGTGTGTCTTGAACAGTATGAGTATTAAATGTTTCGATTTTAAAATCTCTAATATAACTATCCATTTAATACTTTATGTATAATTATTATCTACTTTTATTTTCGTTCATTCAAATATAGTTCAAAATTCAATGTTAGAAAGGTACTGAGATTGAAAATATTTGTAAGTAGGACATTTCTGATCGTCGGATGTGTGGGTAACATCGTAATTCCTACTAAGGGTCTCATTATAATATGTACAATTACAACATTTCACTAAATTTTGTTTACATGATTTACTTTCATGATTTTGACCACATATCGCACAAACATGTCAATTTAGACAGTGTTTTTCTGTATGATTGAATCGTTGACATTTCCGACATTGCAGTACTTTATTATTTTCGTAAACGTTTAAAACTTGGAAATCAACCAATAGTTTACTACTATAGTTATCAAAAATATTCCTGAAACCCTTACCTGATATTTCAGCATAAATTATATACATTTTTTTCTTTGATATATATCTAATGTAGGTGACTTTAATTTCATTTTCTTGTAAAAAAGGATTTTGTTTAAGTATGGTTTCTTCTATTAATTTGTTCCACTGTAGGCGTCTCATCAGATTTAAAACCCGAAATTTGAATTTTTGGCTTGAACGTCTTCGGTTCCGTAATTTTGTATTTTTTTGGTAATTTCTGACCCATTTCTTCTTTCATTTTGCAGCAATCGTTTTCTTCTATATGTACTTCTACGCAACCGTTTTTCATATTGCGAACATTTTCTACTCGTAGCTTAAGATTTTGTAAATTTATGTGTTTAGTTAAGTCATTTCTAGTTTCATGACACGGTTGGATTACGTCAGGCTTTACAATGATCTTTTTCAGTTTTCTTTCTTTCTTTTCAGTATTATTTTTCGTGATTTCTGCATACGATAACCTGTTGCAACCTTTTTCCTCCAAGTGATCAAGTCTTTTGACTACTGAATCTAAGGTGTCTACTATAGAGTCTTTTGGTGCAATATTAGATGTAATTAACTCATATTGTTCCAATAAACGTCTATTTTCACTTGTAATTTGGCATATAAGATTATCTTTTTCTGTTAATATTTCCTTTAGGTATTTATTTTCTTCTGTTAATAATTTTATTTTATTTTCATACCCATTTTGATCTTCTGTTAAAATCGGTGAAGCTTCATCTGTGTTTTGAGAATTTTTATTTCTTTTCTTCCTATTCATACTGTATGCTCATAGGCATTGGGATAGACGTTGACTTCAGTTGACTTCCACTGACCTTGACGTTTTATCTTGAACTGTCAAAATATCAATACAAATATGGCCGATCGAACTTCTTACACAGTTTCTCCCGGGCTGCCTTTATGTCCAGCGATACAATTCAACTTAACAATACCTTAGCACAGCAGTTATCCAAAATTTGTGACTTCTGTTAGAAAAAACGGTAGGTGTAACAAGGAAGAGCTTTTTAGAACGTAAGTGAAAATTGAATATCGCAGCGATTATTAAACTTAGAAGGCCGTGACTGTGCGGTACAACTAAGCATGAAATGCGTCACCTTAGGTCAGACGGCTAAAATTGAATTCTTTTTGTGCTTGGAGAAATCAGTAGATTAATTAAGGAAACTTCAATCACAGATAACTTGATTTTTTCAAATGGCAATGCCTATTTTGGTTTAAAAAATCGAATGTAAAATTTGATCACCTTTCTAACGATATAGCATTCTCGATATCAATCTTTTTTGGTTTTCATTTTATTTCAAATTTTTAGTCAAATCGGTGTTTTTCAATTTTCCTGTGTGCAAGCAACCTACCAGGCCATGAAAAATAAACAGAAGCTCGTTAATATGGAAGAAACCAACTAACTTAGTAGAAAGATGCAAACTAACTGGAGCAACGAGGCAAGATTATGAAAATTCCTTGCAACATATTAGCTCTAACCGGATACAACAGCCCGAAGATATCTAATGTAAATGAGTAGCTGGGCTATGACAGAAGTATTTGTTTTTCACAGCCTACTAGCTATCGAGGTCTACTAGAGCTTGACAACTTTCCAAAACGATTAAAAATTTTGAAACAAAAGGAAAACTGCCAGCGATTTTTGCTTACAGTCTAACATGTTTAGAATTTCATATCTAATGGGATAAAAAGATTAGTCACTTCCGTTTAGTTAAGTCAAAAGTGAAATCTCCAACTGGAGCATTCTGAACATCTATTGAAATAATTGCTAGAATTTTTTAATTACGCTATGTTGTAATTGTGTTTATTTCATGTAGTTTTCTGCAAACTAAACTATGTTTTACAATTCAAACAGACTGCAATTCAAGTTTGATTTTCCGCGATTTTTCTAATAAGTAGAAATACCTACTGAAGAATTTGAAGGGTTCCAGTCAGAGGTATCATTACTTTTGACTTACGGGAATGGCTACTTTTTTATAGCATTAAATGTGGAAATTTATTCAGAAGACATTGATATTATACTGCCAGCAACAATCACTAGTAGTTTTCCTTTGATTAAATATTTTTGTACTGACGTTGGAAATTGTCTAGTAGGCTGTGAAAAATGAGCGTTCTTGTTACCGCTATTGTTTCTGGTTAGAGCTAATTATGTTGTAAGAAATTTTCATAGTCTTGCCCCGTTGCTCTGGTTTCTTCCATATTAACGAGCTTTTGTTTATTTTTCATAGCCTGCTAGGTTGCTTGCATGCAGGAAAATTGAAAAACACCGATTTTACTGAAAATTTGAAATAAAATGAAAACCAAAAAAGATTGATATCGAGAATGCTATATCGTTTGAAAGGTAATCAAATTTTACATTCGATTTTTTAAACCAAAATAGGCATTGCCATTTGAAAAAATCAAGTTATCTGTGATTGAAGTTTCCTTAATTAATCTACTGATTTCTCCAAGAACAAAAAGAATTCAATTTTAGCCGTCTGACCTAAGGTGACGCATTTCATGCTTAGTTGTACCGCAAAGTCACGGCCTTCTAAGTTTAATAATCGCTGCGATATTCAATTTTTTTCTGATACCTACTTATACCAAAAATGGTGATTTGCGCCTAAACAGTTCATTTAAAGTTCCATGTGTGATACATAAAGTCACACTAAAATTGACCAGGGAATCCAAATATGTAATAATATATAGGGGGTTCCATTTAAAGAAATGTAAGTTTCATATGAATCACCCTGTATAAACGTCAAAATTTCAGTGAAAATATTTTTACGTTATAGCCCTCAAGGGTCCCTACCATGATCAAGTGACAGATTTTTGAAATATTCTTTAGTAAGCCCACAATCCTCCGCCCACGCACTATTGGCCCACCCTGTACATTATAGCTCAGGTCATAAATGGCAACAAACTGATTGAAAAATTAGTATTAACACTTTTAACGATTTTGTTACAAAAAAACCCTCATACCTTATCCTTGGCAAAAGGCTCAACGTAGTGAATATTATATAATAAGTACCTTTATGTTTCACTAGTACACACGTGGTGTATTCTATGCACCAGACGAAGCAGCATTAGCTATAATACTGTCAATCATTACATTTATATAGCTTTTTTATTAATAGGATTGTAGAGATCAAAAAAGTATATTTATAAAAACCCAAAACAACTGAATAAGTTTGTTAAATAACAATAATAATATACTTTTTACACAAGTACACGCGCGGTATATTCTAGGCATCAAACAGAATAGCGGTCAAACTTTACTTGCTTGGCAAGGTTTGTGAGACAACTGACGACCAGGGATGGGCAAAAATAACCGGTTTTCCAAATAACCGGTTACAGCATATCTAATAACCGGTTATAAACAGGTTATCTTTTACTGGCGGTTAACCGGTCTTTTCATCGAATAACTGAAAGCCGGTTACTTCGTCGCCCCGTCATATCTCATGCCCCACGCATTCTATGGTTCTATGATTTATCTTTCCGTTTGATTTGGAATCTATGACTTTGCAATGTTCTGTCACTTCTGTTACCTGTCAGTTCTGTGGCTTTTTGCGGTTTCCACTTTTTGGCAAAAACAAAAATCATAACATTAAATCACCGCATTAAATTAATTACTAAAAAATCATTTTGGGCTTTGCGTTTGTCAATCGACGATTGCGCTTCGGTTCTTGACTGTTGTCGGATCATCTGTGCCATCAGAGAAGCTGGTGTCACTCCCTAACGATGTTTGCACTCATAGAAGTCGACTCACACCACAGCATGTAAATCAACTACTTTTTCTTGGCTTGTTAGATGATATAATATCTTCTGGGAATTATAGTTGATACTTTTTTTGTTTGTAATATAAAATTTAAAAATGCAAATACACCTATTTTTCTACCTTTACTGTGACAGCTGTATTCTACTATTCTGTACTGAAAACATAGACAAAAAAGTGTAAAACAATTTTTAAATAGGAGAAAGCAGTGGAAAAACGCCTTTTTGTCTCTCATTTACTCCAAAGAAATGTTTCACAAATTTGAAATTTTACGCAGTTTCCACACTCCTTGAAACGGATGTATGGCACAACGAAGTACTGTATGCTGTATGACATGACATACGTAAGTCACTGCTAAGAATGCTAAACCTAACCTCTATTCTATAGTGCAAAAAAGTAACCGGTTATTGGTCAAGGTTAATCGCCTCAGGTTATTTTTTATCAAAAAAGACAACCGGTTAACCAATAACCGGTTATTTTTGAATAACCGCCCATCCCTACTGATGACTGACGGCGAAGCAAGATTTAAGTAAATACCATCTTTGAGGGTTAGGTCTTTCAGGAAATTCAACGTACCCAGTACACCAGCGGTTGTAGTTAGGTTAGAGGTTGATAAGAGTTCTCCATCGATTACTATAAAAGGTATCGAATGAAAACAAAAGTGTAGGAAATGGTGGATGTTGCACATTACAATAATAAAATAAATTATGAATAATTATTGTATCGTGCGCTCTCCCACCATTGTCTCAAATGTTTAGAGTTGCTGATGGAGAAGGAAGAAAACCTGGTATACGTATATAAGTTATAGCGTGGGACGCAGAAACTCCGAAAAATGTGAAATAATATTATATAAAACGCTGGAGTAAAAGTCTTGTAGTAATTTAGCTTTATACCTAATTTAGCTAACCTTTCAATAAACTTTTAGGCAGTTTTGATACCACTTCTTCACCTTTTTGTGATATTTGTAGTGCCAATAGAGTTGGAATCACGGTGATTTCAAAAACTTCAAATATGAGGTGATAACACCACGCATTTTTACCCCCCAGGTAAAACGGATTGCTAGTAATCAACCCTCGCCTTTGGGTACAACCGAAACATTACGTAACTTAGAAACACGTAGATAGTACTGAGACAAGATACTTGACAACATAATCGGTACCCGTGGTGGCACCATAACCATTATACTTACAGAGACAAAGCAAAGCATGCCATTATTCACCACGTCCTCCGGAGATAAAGGAACAATTTTATCAGCAAAACAGTTGAACTGCTAACCGAACGCAATCTTGTTTCGAGGCCATTAAGTTAATTAGGAGCAACCCTTTCTGCGACAGAGAAACACTTATTCTGGGCCACGAAGGCGGGACAAAGAAAATCGTGGGGTTCTGAAGTGATTTATGCAACCAAGGAATGTATTTATTCTTCCCGTTATGAAAGCTGATAAGTCAAATTTACGAGATATCTAATTGTTAATGGAATGGGAACTTGTATTATGTTTCTTTCTGCGGTACAGCAACTATGGAAGCAGAGTATACATACAGGGTGAGTTTTTAGTACCGGCTCGGTCGATAACTCCACTACTGTAGAAGATAGCGAAAAAAGTTGTATATAAAAGTTGTAGCCACGGATATGCTCCTTATTCAGAAAATATTTAGATTTATACAGGGTGATCCATAACTACGTGGTGATGCAAACATGCATTTTTTCAAATGAGATACCCTATATATTATTCTACATTCAAATTCTACTAATGATTTTCGTTCTTCCAATATAGGGCATTGTTACATTACATGGGGTATTTCAAAAGTTATGACCATTTTTATATTCAAATCGCTGTCAAATGAACGTACTGTATATCAGAAAGTGATGAACCAAAAATCATTTTTTTACACGGATGAATAAAAAATCTTCTTTAGTTATTCGTATACAGGGTGATGTAGAATGTAAAATCTAGATTTTCTCTCTTTTTTTAAATGTAACCCCCAATATTTTATTATACCAAAAAATTGGTTTTAATATGCTCTTTCATCTTTGTATAGCACTTGTTGTACCTACGTCTGTCAGTTTCTGCGATATTTCGATTTTTCTACAAATTTTAAATATAGCTTCTATTTGTTTACTAAAATTTATTTACTTTGAGAATATACTATCAAATTTTATTTTTGCTTAACAAACAACTAAAATATAAGGCCATAATAGTACTTGATCAAGTCAAAACACTGAATTATCGAGATTTTATACATCAAGTGTGCTGAGGAAACAATTTTATAGACGTCATGCATAATTATCAGGCAGATCTATCAGGTAGGCTATGACATACTAAACGACACAGTCCAAATAAAACGATTTTTCAATCTTCCAAACGCATTAGTTCTAGAGTGTCTCCGTTTTGGACATTGCTGTTCATAGTTGATATATTCTAGAGGCAAGTAGGCAATTTCTCAAAGATTCTCCTGAATACCCTCAATGGAAAAATTAATTTTTAAAGCTCGTTTTTCGCACAGTACGGAATTATTGAGCAGGTTATGAAAACAGTCAATTTTTCAAAGCCTACCTGATAAATCTGCTTGATAATTATGCATCACGCCTACAAAATTATCTTCTCAGCATACTTGATTTTATTATCTCGATGATTCAGGGTGTTGACTCCATCAAATACTATCATAACCTTATAATTTAGTTGTTCGTTAAGTAAAAAACAAATTCGATAGTACTTTCTCAAAATAAATAAATTTTAGTACAGAAATAGAAGCTATATTTTTAATTTACCGAAAAATCGAAATATCTCGGAAACTGATGGCCGTAGGTACAACAAGTGCTATACAAAGATGAAAGAGCATATTAAAAGCAATTCTTTGGTATAATAAAATATTAGGGGTTGCATTTGAAAAAAAAAAGAGAAAACCTGGATTTTGCATTCTACATCACCCTGTATACGAACATGCGTTCGGGCTTTTTTTGTAGCCGTTTTTAAAACTATAGGATATTTTTAATCTTTCCATGTAAAAAAAAATTTTTGATTCATTACTTTTTTACATACGGTGCGTTCGTTTGACAGCGATTTGGACATAAAAATGGTCATAACTTTTGAAATACCCCATATAATGTAACAATGCCCTATATTGGAAGAACGGAAATCATTAGTAGATTTTGAATATGGAATAATATATAAGAAGTCTCATTTAAAAAAATGCATGTTTGCATCACCACGTAGTTATGGATCACCCTGTATAAATCTAAATATTTTCTGACCAAAGAGCATATCCGTGGCTATAACTTTTATATATAACTTTTTTCGCTATCTTTTACAGTGGTGGAGTTATCCTACGAGCCGGTACTAAAAACTCACCCTGTAGAACACCTCCTAATACGATAAAATTTGGCTGTTTAAATTATTTAATATTTTAATATTTTTTCTGCTAAGGGAATGCTAGATTTTAGGGCCAATTCTTTTATTCCGTGAGATAAAAAACATCCCATTTCCATTTATGAACCTCCTCTTCAATACTTCCAGATCCTTCATTCTTTGTTTTTACTTATTATATCACAGTAACCCACTATTGAGGCGTCTCTATAATAACCAATTGTGGAAGACCATGTACCAAAGAAAATGTAATGCATCCCCAATTTTCAGTCACCACTTTCCTTCTCCTTTAGACTCTAAAAAACTAACTCCATTATAAAGCCAATAAGAGAGAAAAACGAAGTTCCGTATCGAGTTGAAGGAAACAGGATTATCGCCCTGAGAGTATCTCAGATTTTAAAGGAAACTGTTATAGTAACAAAATTGAATGTATAAGCTGTTAGCCAAAATCTGAGAACACGAGTAAGGTCCCAGTACACCATAATAGAAAATTGGTGGCAGTTTGTGAGTTTTTTTAAAGGAATATTAAGTATCCAGTATGTATCTGCATCGTAGCTCAGTGGGAGTTAAGACTAATTAGTTTTTGAAAGCTTTTTTGAATAATAAAGATGCTCATTTTAAGGAAAACTTTTAGGTTAAGTTTGTTTGTTCTCCAAACCTCAACCTCTTTAATTTTTGCTGTAGAATATTTAATGAAATTTCACTCTCGATTACTAGAAAAGCAATCAAAATGCAAACAAAAAATATGTAAGAAATGGTGAATGCTGCACGTAATTATAACTGTTCTCGTATTCTGTGCTCTCCCACCATTATTTCAAATGTTTAATATCGCTGACCTACGGGAAATCTGGCATACGTATATGAATTATAGCGTTGTAGTCAGAAACTCTATAATATTATTCATATAAAATACTGGAGTGACAGATTGAAGTCTTGTAGTATTTTAATTTTTACCTAACTTAACTAAAAGGCTTTTCAATAAACTACAAATATTGCCTGTTTTCTTGGTCTATGGGACAGTCGTGCAGTAAATTAGCATTACGTAACAAAACTTTGGCCAGAAAGACTACAAATATTGCCTGTTTTCTTGTTCTATGGGACAGTCCTGCAGTAAATTAGCATTATGTAACAAAACTTTGGCCAGAAAGAAAAGAATTTTAACCGGACTCTCAAAATATTAAGTTTAGACCTCTTGTAAACCTCAAAAATGTCCCTCTGCCTCCTTTTCACGTTAAACTTGCGCTGATGAAAAACTTCGTGATAGCTAAAATAAAGATGGTGATGGTTTCAAATACTCAAGACATGTCTTTCCACAGTTAAGAGATGCCAAACTAAAAGTAAAGATTTTTATTGGACCACAAACCAGAAAATTGCTGGACGACGTTAATTTTACAGAGACGCTTACCAGACAAGAACTCAGAGCATGGAACTCGTTTGTTAGTGGAGTAAAAGGGCTTTTGAGCAGTAAGATGGATGTAAACTACAAAATGTTAGTAGACGAACTTTTAGATGCCTACAAATCGCTTGGTGCCCGAATGTTATAATGAATCATTTTCTCCATTTGCACTTGTCATTCTTTCCTGAAAATTTGGGACCTGTTATTAACAAGCAAGGCAAAACATTCCACCAAGATATCAGGGCAGTGGAAATTCGCTATCAAGGACAATAGAATCCTGCCATGATGGGTGATTGCTGCTGGTCTTTGAAGGCAGAACATATGGCCCCTCATAAAAGGAAAAATATAGAATTTAATTAGTAATTCAAGTTAACATGTTTGTGTTTGTATTTTAGTTTCATGTAAGCTATACGTTTAGTGGGTGCTAAAAATAAATAAAGTTGATACGTACGGTTAAAAAATTCTTAAATAATTTTTTTCAATACACATCAGATATTATAACATTAAATGCGGTTCTATAAATGTAACAAGAAAACTTTACGTGTTACAACTTTTTTTGTCATTTCCCTATTTGGATAGGGCCATTCTGCTACAGTATGTTATATGTTCTATGTTACATCCAAAAAAAATTTACTTGTAGGCTAGTAAATTACTAAGCTAACATATTAAAAGCTGTATTACCTTGAAATTGGAATTGAGAATAAGTATTGTCAGCTTATCTCATAACTAATGCTCCCTTGGTTCTAGTTCGTTTCATCATCATCATTTTGCGACTTGGATACAATTTTAGGGTTCTATCTTCCACAACCTACGGTCTCTCCATCAGACAGGTTCCTCTGCCTCGTGGCGTCCTCAACATCTTGTCTCCTCTTACTAGGTCTTCTTCTCCTTTTCCTTTGACTGGGTAAACTGGAGAACTCCTTTAGGCCATCTGTTGTCGGCTATTCGACATACATGTCCATACCACCTCAACATTTTCGCATTTACTGTGTCAATGATGCTGGTGATGACGTTAAGCTTGTCTCTTAAGTCTCTATTTCTTACTCTGTGCTGTATTCTCAGTTTACAGATCTCCCCCAGTATTTTATCTTCATCATTAGAAATGTTTTCTTCATTACCATTTTTGTTTTCCAACCTCAGCTCCATAGGTGGTCTTCACTATTGTCTTGTACATCCTAATTTTTGTGTCAGTCTTTATTTCTGTACTCCACAATTGACTATTTACGTATTTAGTTGTTTAGTGACGTACTTTCCTTGTCCGATGGGATTCCTTATTTCAACTACACTTATGCCTTGCTTCGTAATTGTCACACCCAGGTACTTATACGAGCTTACAGTCTAGTTCATTTGCGGAGTCAAAAAGCATCAAGCTCAAGTTTCGAATTTTATTTATATTTTTGAAGATGTCGAATTGCCTAGTTTTGATCTGTCAGAACTTTATCGTAAAATGAGTGAACTAAATAAACTATTCTTCAGTTAGCATCGTCCTGTCTTTAGCAATTGAGGCGTTTCTCGGAAAAACCTCATAAGTCAATTTTTGCCAAAATTTAGACAATGGCATCATAGCATTTCTAACATCCATATACAGGAATAGAAATAATTATTTCTCGAAAAAATGTTATAGGTTCTGTACTATTTACAGAGGAAGATTGACTTGTTCTTCCAAAAACATCATAAGTCCATAGTCTTTCACCTAAGAAAGCCATTTGTGCATATAACTTGTCATGCAAACTTGATAACAGAACAGTACGACACAGCACCTGACACTGCTGGTAACTTTGTCATCGACAATGAGGTAGACAATGATGATAATGTGTGCTAGTTGCGAAAACTGAGTGGTAGATATCGGGTATTTTGGTTAGCCAGAGTTGATTGTTTCAGTTAGTCGGTATTTGTGTTAGGTATAGTTGTTCACTGTCACTCTTTCTTTGTTTTCTGTATCGGAATTTATTTTATTTTCATGCCGTTTGTATTAAGAACACTCATTTGTTAACCTTTTCTCTCAAAAACCTCATAATGTCTATGTATTTTTTGTCTTTTTACTTCCCACACCGATAGGTGAGGGGAGTACTGTGATCGCGAAAATTTTCAATTTTGAGATAATATACTTTTGGGGCGTTTTGTGATGTCTATATAACGAAAATCCACGTCACTCATTTCCGTCGGTCTGCCTGTCGGTCTGTCTGTCTGTCGGTCTGTATGTTTTTCTAGCCTTGTAATCTCAGTAACGGCTGGATGGATTGTTATGAAATTTGGGCGGCGATATGCTGTGGTGTCCTAGTAAGTAATGTCCCTATAATTTTGAAAACTTTGTTTTTAGGCGTTTCAGGGGTTTCTGATCATTTTCTACTTTTTTTTGGTAGGGGCGAGATTGGGGTGGTTGGGTGGTGGGGGGGTTGTAAAATTGAAGAATTTGTTGCTTTCATAATAGACTGTCCACTGACCTAGCGACATAAATAACTTTTTTAGGTCCATCCGAACATTGCCTTGCCTATTACAGAAACCAAAGGACAGAATGTCTTCTGGTATAAACATACGAGTATTGCTTTAGATCGTTCTATATTGTGTAACGAAGAAACTGTTGAATTGATTTTAATGAAATTTTGACACAGTATTACTACCGTGTCGAGGATGGAAAACGCGTATGGTTTTTATAAATCGTGCCAGTGGCGGCGCAGAGATAATAAAAAACTAAAAATATAAAAACAGCTCAAACTTCGTTTTTAAGTGTTTAGAGGTTCCTGATCATTTCCTGAGTTTTTTTTGGATGGAAGTGAAATTGGGGGGTGGGGGGGTAAAATTTGCTGTATTAATAATAGGCTGTCCACTGACCTGTAAAGGAAGACCTAGCGACATAAATCAACTTTTTAGGTCCATCTGAATATTGCCTTGCCTATTACCGAAACTAAGGGACCTAGAATTTTCTGTATACATGTGAGTATTTATTGCTTTAGATCGTTTCGTATTTTGTAACGTGGAAACTATTAAATTGATTCTAATCAAATTTTGACACATTATTATTACTGTTGTGAGGATGGAAAACGCGAATGCTTCTTAGAAATCGTGTCAGTAGCAGCGTAGCAATAATCAAAAAACTAAAAATATGAAAACAGCTCAAACTTCGTTTTTAGACGTTTTACGGGTTCCTGACCGTTTTCTACCTTTTTTGGGTGGGTTGTAAAACTGAAAAGTCTGTATTATTGATAATACGTTGTTCATTGACCTGTGAAGGAAAGATCTAGCGGCATAAGACAATTTGTGGACAATGTGTGGGAAGTACTGAGTCAATCAACTTACCTTCATTTTTTTTCATATGTGTTTCACAATAAAATAATTACTGCTTGGGGACGATGTGTCTTATACACTTTTACTTCTACCAGATATGGTAATAAATCGATTTAATCAAAGTTTTACATGCTGGGAAGTTTTTCATTTTCCCAAATATGTAAGTTTTGGACTAATGACGTTTTTCCGATAAACGCCTCAATTTGAGTGATGAAAATGAAATGGAGTATCAGACCGTGCAATGAACCATTTTAGTCGACCTCCTCGCAACCCCATAGCAATTTCCATAGACAATATCGGGCGCATCTTCGAGCGGTGAGCAACGTGAGAACGTCAAGGTGTGCCATGCCGTGTGGCCGCTTCGGCCCGGCCCGGCCTCTGTCACCGGGCCCCATAATCGTCTCGCTAATCGGATCAAGTGGCCTACGCTCTGATTAATGGCGGCTCAATATGACGCGTCAGCCCCATGGCATGGGCGTTCACACTAGCTTTATTCTGGTTTTCGGTCCTAGAACCATCCCCTGATAATCCAGTTGAAAGTAATCCTTATCCCAGTTTTTTTAGTAGAAGAGGTTTCTTCTGATTTTGGGATAAATTAATGCAAGAGGTTTTAAGTTAAAGAGCCGACATTTCGGCGTTTATTTTACGCCTTCTTCAGGGTTAAATTCATACGAAGACGAAACATATATAAGCAACAAATATACAGTGCCAAAACGATGAGTACAAGCGTTGACGATTCAGTCTAACAAACAAATTTTAACATTTAAAAAAAGCTAACACGGCAAAACAATCAAAAATGAAAAGCCGGTACATTGCATAAAATATAAATGTTAAAAATACAGGGTGTCCCACGACGACTAAGACAAGCGATATATCGGAATTGGGCAGTAGTAGCGAATTACAATTTTGGGGGTGTAAATTAGAGCAAATATAGTATTTTTTCTGATTATTGTGTCATCCAATGAGGTATTTGTTTTTAGTCACATGACGTCCGATTCAAAAATCTTAATGAGACACCCTGTATATTTGTGACTTTTTGTGTTCCTCCCGATAAAGCAATTCCAACAAACTAGCACACTTGGGGTCTAAAGTGATTAAATCAAGAGCTACAGGTATTTAAAGAACTGTACCACTACCATTATGAAACACTATCAAAATAATTCAACCTAAGGGTACATGTTGTAATCAATGGTAGTGGTACCACACTTTAGGGACCTGTACCTCTTGAACTAATCACTTTAGACCCCAAGTGTGCTAGTTTGGAATTGTTTTATCGGGAGGAACACCAAAAGTCACAAATGGGTGTCCCATTAAAATTTTTGAATCGTACGTGACGTGACCAAAAACCAATACCTCATTGGATGACAAAATAATAAGAGAAGATACTATATTTGCTCTAATTTACACCCCCAAAATTATAATTCGCTACAACTGCCCAGTTGCGATATATTGCTTGTCTTAATCGTCGTGGGACACCCTGTATAACACAATTTTCCATTCAAATGTTAAAATACACTAAGACGTAAAGCATACATCCTTACCTATCGAGCACGCCCTTATAGAAACAAGGAATAACATATCCCTTTGTGTCAATAAACAACAAAAACCATTCCAGAAGATTGATAAAATGGAATGGTTTTTAAAACCTCTTGCATTAATTTATCCCAAAATCCGAAGAAACCTTTTCTACATCCCCGGATAGTTTGCGGATTGCGTAGAACGGGATGTGCAATAACTCAGTCCAAGAATGGTTCCAGTACCAACCTAGAACCGTTCGATGTTTGAGTGAACCAGAATGAATGAATAAATGAAAGAGGGGAGAGGCTTTCTGGTGACAAGAACCACCAGTGCACAGGCCTACAAACGGGCCCTTATGCACCTCTCCTTAGTGCCGGTGCACATTTAAGGCTTAAGGCGCACCAACGGCACCGGAATTGCGGGCTAAAGTACCCAGCGGCAGATTGAAAGATGCACATTTGTGTCTGGCGCCGCTGCGATGCCATACGATCGCGGTGCGGCTGTTTCGAGCCGTCGATTTGTTTGGAAACGCAGCGGCACCGCAGCCTCATCTCCGGGTCTACAGTACTGTTTTGTTAATGGCTTAGTGCAGACGTGCGGCAAATTACCATTCAAGATGGCCTGTGAAGAGAACCTGGATGCAAACCTGTTTATAGACAGAATAAAAAATTATCCAGAAATATGGAATATTGCCGCTGAAATGTACCACGATCATTTGAAAAACAGGAGAGCATGGATCAAAAAGCTAACGGAGAGTATGTTTTCGTTATGGAAATCAAATGGCGATCGATGGTTTTTTTTGCCAATTTGATTTTCTATAAAGATAAAGTATCGGCTCATTTCTACTTTTTAAGACAGTATAATTCTGATTTTTTTGCATTCTGTGACAATACTGTAACTTAACTTTCCATAACTCCACAGTGGATAGATACTCTCATTGTGGTATCCTGGGATCGTATTTCATCCAAAATTTTCTCTGAAAGTTCATCATATGAGGCAATGCTCATTCAAATGTAATTAAAAATTTATTCGGGTGTTCTCTCAAATCCTAAAAGGATGTAACAAATCTACCTCTAATAAGCCTTAACTCGGTAAACGGATGTACCCTTTATCTTCGGTTACTAAATGCTTGTACATTAGGTAGGCTTTCTTCTATGTATTTCCATTTTGACGTCTCAAGCAACACTGGTCCATGCGGTGCCGTTACAAGACCGCAAGTAATATGCAGCCAAACTCGCGGTGCCGCAACGATGCCGGACGCTAAACAGTCACAAGTGTACACCGGGCATTACCCTTGTTCCCAAGTTCAGCCTTAATTGCAAAGGTGTGGATGGCCTTGGGCACTATCCATCTTAAATCCTCAGGTTCAAAGGTTCAAGAACTCTTGTGGAAGCGCTCGCAGTACGAGGGTCGAGGAACAATTTCCTGGGTCCTGAGCCTCCTGTAGGGCTGGCAGCAGGTACCGTTAGAAGGAAAAAAGAAGCGTGTTTGCAAAATCATATGAGATGAAGAGGAACCTCTGGACATCTCAGTCAAGCTAGAAAACTTACTTTGAGTCACTGACCAAGACGGGGTGGTTCTATCACTGGGCAGAAGTCGGCCAAGGTTACCTGTAAGTCATCTATCTGGCCATAATACCTTCAGACGTCACTTGCATGTGATGGGGGTGGTGAGTGACGCGAGGTGTGCATGCTGTGGCAAATAGGCAAAATCCTCGATACACATTTCATGTCATTGTGAAGCCCTTGAGTATCATAGGCAGACTATACTATGTTGTAGGCCTATGCATGATCGCTCTTGTCACACAAAAGCCTCTCTTCTTCTTTCTTTCAAGGCAAGGCCTACGAAACCCTCTAACTATTTCTGGTTTCCAAATGGTATAGAAGGTTCGACTAGAATGATGAAAAAAAGGTTAGGAACACGTTGGACCAAACGTGACTAGAGCAAAGGAGATACAGAATTAAAATGATCTTATCGAAGTAACCTAGTTGAGGACCAAATGGTTGGACTGTGACGCTCATGGCGGAAACGTTCTAATTTCAATTTATATCTCCGCGGACCACGGACAAAAATGCGAATTTATTGCTTTCTGCGAGGGATGCCGGCAGGGAGGAGAGGGGATGATCGGTTATAGGGCAAGGGGAAGGATGCAGATAAGGTAATGAGATTCATTAATTGAATGTGCTAACATGGGGTGCTTGGATATCGTGATCGCAAAGATTTGTTGAACGGAAGGCTCTCATCCGTTCTAGTACAGAGGGCAGATAGCGGTTTGGTATACAAACAATATTGAGTCAAATAGATGGAAATTTTAAGCAAAATGATCTGCACATAATGGAAACTTCTTGTCTATTAGCTTAAGAGCTAGCTACGTAAAAAGGTCACTCGGTAAAGTAAGAATATTGTCATTGACAGGTTCGGTAGGTATCAACATAGGGATAGGTGGTCGTCAGAAGGAACGCGCCGTGGGGTTTTCCAATAAGAGGTGTTATTTTGATATTCAAAGAAAAATGGCATATTCTGAAATAAATGATCGGATGTTTATTTCAATGTCAAGAGGAAGGTTTGCCATTAAGAGTGGAAAATAATATCAGCCAAATGGCCACCACGGCTGCGCTTGCAGGGCCATATCCTTTTCATGAAATTGTCCATCACCAAATCGCAAAGTGGTTGCTGTATGCCCTGAATAGCTTCACGAATTCTATCTTTGAGTTTTTGAATCGACGCTGGGCTGTTGGCGTAGATCTTATCTTTCACGTGGCTCCAAAGGAGGAAGTCGCAAGGTGTTAAATCACAAGATCTCGGTGGCCAATTGTGATCACCTCTTCGAGAGATAACACGGTCCGGAAACTTTCCCTGTAAAAGAGCTATGGTTTCGTTGCTTGTGTGACACGTAGCGCCGTCTTGTTGAAAGTAAACGTTGTCCAGATCAATATCATCTAATTCCGGCCATAAAAAATTATTAATCATCTCTCGATAGCGCAATCCAGTCACCGTAACTGTTGCTCCAGCCTCATTTTCGAAAAAGTAAGGGCCAATGACCCCGCCTGACCATAAACCGCACCAAACAGTTACACGTTGAGGATGGAGAGGCTTTTCAACAATGATTCTTGGGTTTTCCGAGCCCCAGATGCGACAATTTTGCTTGTTGACGTAGCCAGCGAGGTGGAAATGGGCCTTGTCAGTCCAGATGATTTTTCGATCATTTTCATGCATTTCAAGGACCCAATCAGCAAAGACACGACGTTGTTGATGATCGGCCGGCTTGAGTTCCTGTGTTAACTGAACTTTATAAGCCTTAAGACCCAAGTGTTTATGCAAAATACGGTGTAATGACGTTTGTGTAATGCCCAATTCCAAAGAACGACGAGTAATGGACAAACCTGGGTTTTCTGCAACACTTTGGGCTACAGCAGCAATATTCTGCGTTGTGCTTGAGCGACGTGCACGATTTTTATTCTTCACATCACTCACTTGTCCCAACAGCTCGAATTGTTCCACCAATTTCTGTATTGCGGATCGACAAGGTGCTGCACGACGACCAAAACGTGTTCTAGTTTTACGAACCGTCACTGACAAATTTTCAGCATTTTTATAGTGGATTTTGATAATTTCAGTGCGTTGTTGAAGCGTGTATCGTTCCATTTTTCTTAATGGCGTTGGCTCTACTTGCCAAATGTCAAACAACTTCAGCGTCAAAACTGACGTCTACGGCAATAGCCAGCTATTCAAAATAACACCTCTTATTGGAACACCCTTTATAAAGCAAGGGTGGAGGGTTAAATATGCGATTTTTTTTCGCATAATAAATTATGAAGTACAGCTCTGAGAATTTGCAGGACAAACGGAAACATTATAAGAAGGCAGGGGAAGAATTGTCAGTTGTGTAGACGAAAGGTAAAGAGCCGTCAGCGGGCGCTTAAGTTGCGAAAAGTTTTGCAACAGTTATGTCACTCGGTACAGTTATGACAATTTACAGGCTCATTCTATGTGTCAAAATGAAACTAATTACAAGCCGTCAGAAGGCGAGGTGGACCAATATCGGAGTTACTATCGATAGTTAGTACATCAGTGTTCCACTCAATTTATCTTTATATCTAGAATTTTATATTTGATTTCAGCAAGTTGACTTTTCAAGATTGTTTCGCATAATTTAAAATATATCAGCACACCATTGGTCAACTTTCAGAAGTCAGAAAAGCAATAGTTTTTTATAATATGGAAATAACTTTTAATTATACCTTTAATCCAAAATCTATCGGTAACTTTAATTGAATACTGATACTTATGAATCGTGAATATTATTACTAATTTAATATTACTAATCACAAAATAACGCTAACCCACTGGTTGTCACTGTCAATACCTACTCACCAGAAGTGAACTTAGTAAAATATAAAATTCTAGACATAATGACAAATTGAGTGGAGCACCGATGTTATTACTATCGATAATATCTCCGATATTCTTCCACCCAACCTTCTGACGGTTTGTAACACAACACGCCTTCTGGCGCGTCAGAGCAAAATCAAACAATCTAGATTATTTTCAGTCGTGTGAAGGCGTCAAAGGGTTGAGGTGGTTTTGCTTCGTTGTATCTCAGCAGTAATGCTTTCCCTGAGTTGATAAGCGCTTCTCGATTTTAGGACCAACCAAACTTAGAAGATAGTAGAATTAAGTTTTTGTCATTCGGAATTACCATTTATATCACTTTGCACCTTCTATCAGTTGAGACATTAAATTTTTGAATGTTTGGAATGTTAATAGGATGCATCCATTCTCTAGATGAACAAATGCATGTATTAGAGCAGAAGTTTCTTCTTCCTTTTCTTCTAGCATATTAAAAACATGGAGCACATTCATGGCTGGAGGCTTGAGTCAGGATCATGCAATGTACTACACGTCTTGTGCTGTACGTCAGCCAATGTGAACAACGCTACATGTCTGATGCGATCCTACGGAGTTTGACATGATGTGTAACCACGTCACGGCATAACAATCTGTATCCACGTTTAGTTCCTCAGGAACTCGCTGAACAGGTAACAGATTATGAGGAGGCCATCGATTGTAACATGTCAAGAAAACATCCTGTATAAGTATATGGTTTATTCCAATCGGCATAGTTGCACTATGAAATGATGACACGACATCCGGTCGCCGGTGTTGTAAAACAAGATGTCAGCAGGTCAACCACCTTCCCGGTGCATGTTGACTAATATTATTTTTTTGAGATTATTGAATATACTGTGGGTACTTTAAGGATGAACATGTGGTTTCATTTCCTAACCCCATAAACTTCAACCCAAAGTATTACATGGCGACCCTGCCAGGATGACGATTCCGGTGGTAGTTAATGGTGGCAATTATTATTAATGAGACCAGACAAGAGCTATATTAAACCAAATCAAAAATGGGTAACGCCAAGTCGCAAGAAGACGTTGTAATCAACCAGGCTTCCAATGGAGATGCAAGGGGCAAAATAGTAAGCCCAGAAGGAAGTGGATTTAGCCTAACAGAAGTTCTGTTAATAGTCCTGGTTGTGGCAGCAGCAATTGTTTCTATATTTTGGGCCATGAGATATTGCCGATACAAGCTAAGACAGACCATTAGAAGAGAAATTCATCAGAATGAACTGCGAAAATCCCGAGATGAAGTAAGAATGGAAGAAGGAGGTTAACAGTGTTTTTTTTCAGACCATTTTTTTGTCGAGTGTTTCTCTTTCAGTGCTTAAATAGTCTATAAGATGTGGTTATAGGAAGTTGTGAATATTGATGGTACTGGATACGAAAGTGAAAAAAAAAACAATTATGGAGACAATTGTATCTAAGATATTATGAATTGTAGTATAAGCCAGCACGTAAGTTTTTATATTTTATTGTTTTATAATTACCGCAAAAATATGGACCCACTTGGTAAAATTTACAACTTGAGTAATTTTATGTTTTAAAAGTACTGTAGTATAATTTAGAGAACTCTACCAGAAAATTTTAGATTTCAGGAATCAAAATTTTAATAAGAATAAAAATGTCTTCCTTTGATCTAACAGTAGCTACAAACCTCTTACCGGTCATGGATGATACGGAAGCCACCACTTTTAAATTAATCGAGGCTATAGATTTTTATTCATCAATGCTTGACAATGATAGTAAATTTATTCTAATTAAATTTGTTTTGAAAACGCGTATTTCTAGTAACGCCAAATTGCGATTGGGTTTGATGTATGATTCTGTAAGTGATTTAATATCTGACATGAAGAAGCATCTTTTAACTAAAAAATCAGGCACCGCCCTTCAGGCACGCTTGTTCTCCACTAAGCAAGGAGAAAAATGTATAGCTGATTTCGGTAAAGAATTAGAGGATATTTTTGTAAATTTAACAATCTCTCAGGCCGATGGAAATGCCAGTGCTTTTGATATTCTAAGACCAATTAATGAGAAGGTTGCAATTAAAAGGTTTGCATGCGGCCTTAGAAACCAGAGACTGGGAACAATTATATCTTCCAGAAATTTTGAGTTCTTGAAGGACGCAATACGAGCAGCTCAAGACGAAGAGATTGAGAATAATCCAGGGCAGATTTTTAATTTTTCTGACAGAAGAAGGGGAAATTTTAGAAATTTGTCTAGGAGACCGAACAGAGTAAGAAGTTCTAGTAGATATAATCAAAATTTTATTAATAGAGAAAATAGCAATACAAATTTTTGCAATACCACTCGTTATCTTGATAAATTTAATAATCAAAGTCAGCATTTTCTTAGAAATGACGGTGGTCGTACATTCACACGTGATAATACGAGACAATCTCGGGCTCTAGGTCACAGAATGCATTTTGCCGAGCAGGCTGAAAATCCGGAAGACTCATCATCTGACCAACAAGGGTCAACATTTTTTATTCGTGAAAATGAAAAGTATAAACATATTCTTACCTATTCGAAATTATGCTCAAATTTTGTTTCTTTTTGTGTCAATAATAAGAAATTAAAATTTCTGGTAGATACTGGTGCATCATTGTGTGCACTTAAATTAAACTGTTTAGATCCAAAAATACAATTACATAAAGAAAATATTGAAATCAAGGGCATAGGAGGTAATTTAATTTCCGAGGGATCTGTGTATTTAGATCTTAATGTAGGTAATAGGACATTTAGTCAAAAATTTTATATTTTTAGTAATTTACCATGTCAGAGCGATGGCATAATTGGAGAAAATTTTTTGAAAAAATATAAAGCTAAATTAAATTACGAAGAAAATACCTTGACTATTTCAAATGATTATACGTTAAAATTATATGCGGACAGTGAAAATATATTAAGTATTCCACCCAGGTGTGAAATTATCCAGTATGTTCCTACAGGATTAGTGAATGAATGTGTAGTTATGCCAGGTGAGTTATGTGAGGGTGTGTTTGTGGCTGGTATAATTGCACAACCAGTAAATGGCAAAGTGCCAATTAAAATTTTAAATACAAGAGAGACAGAAGTATATTTGAGAAATTTTTTACCAAAAGCTGAAAGGTTGAGTGATTATGAGTGTCATCAATTTAATAAGCAAGAAAACTCGGCTACTCGAGTTAAAGAACTGTTTAAAATTCTCAAGCTCAGTCACCTCAATCGAGAGGAACGAGATTCCATAGAGCAAATTTGTGCCAAATTTTCAGACATATTCCATATGCCGGGGGATAAGCTTACGGTTACTAATTTATATAAACAGTCAATTCAGGTTAAACCAGATGCACAGCCAGTATATAAAAAACCATATAGGTTACCTCAAGTGCATAAGGAGGAAATAAATAGGCAAATTTCTCAAATGTGTCAAGACGGGATAATTGAGAGGGCGCAAAGTGCGTGGTCATCCCCAGTTCTGATCGTACCAAAGAAAGGTGATAAGGGTGAGAAAAAAGCTAGACTAGTTTTGGATTATAGACTCTTGAATCAGTGTCTGGTAGATATAAAATTTCCGATTGCAAGTGTAGTTGATGTTTTAGACTCTCTTACAGGTGCGATATATTTTTCACATCTAGATCTCAGTCAGGGCTATTACCAAGTAGAATTAGATGAAAAAAGCAGAAAGTACACGGCTTTCACCACAGATCGGGGTCAATGGCAAATGAGAAGATTACCAATGGGTCTGAAAATTAGCCCTAGTGCCTTCTCAAGGCTAATGACTATAGCGATGGCGGGTCTAAATTACGAAAAATGCTTTGTTTATCTGGATGATCTCATAGTATTTGGCAGAAATCTCTCCGAACACAATAAAAATCTAATAGATGTCTTTACTAGATTGCGGAAGGTAAACTTGAAATTAAATCCTTCTAAATGCGACTTCCTAAGAAAAGAAATTCTATACCTAGGTCATATAATAAGTTCTGAAGGGATATCACCTGACCCAGATAAAATAAAGGCGTTGAAGGAGTATCCTATTCCAAAAAATGCAGATGAGGTTAAACGCTTTGTTGCATTTGCCAATTATTACCGCAAGTTTATCCCACGTTTCTCAGAAATCGCAGTTCCGCTTAATAAATTATGTAGAAAATATGCTAGGTTCGAGTGGACGGATGAGTGTGATAAATCTTTTAATTGTCTTAAAAATGCGCTGATTGAGCATCCAGTGTTAGACTACCCCGACTTCTCGAAGGAAAATGAATTTATTTTACAAACAGATGCGTCAAATTTTGCTATAGGGGCAGTGTTGTCAAACAAAAATAATAAACCAGTGGCGTATACTAGCCGTAGTTTAAATAAAGCAGAAATTAACTACCCCATTATACATAAAGAACTTTTGGCAATTTATTGGGCTGTAAAGCATTTTCGACCATATTTGTATGGTCGGCGTTTCAAAATTTTAACCGACCATAAACCTTTAATTTATCTTTTCGCTCAAACTGACCCTGGTAGCAGATTGACAAAATTTCGTTTGTGTCTTGAAGAATATGACTTTTACATCGAATATGTTAAGGGAACAGATAATGTTACTGCAGACGCTTTATCGAGGATAACTTTGTCATCAAACGAATTAAAAGATATGAATGCAGGTATGATTGCAGTTATAACCAGAGGGCAGTCTAGACGTAAAGACGGACAGATTGATGAGTTGGTTAAGAAAAGTACTGATAATGGTTGGCTTGATCACCCAAACATTGTGGAAATTCTTAAGCAACCCACTAACTGTACCGAATTAATTCTAGTACCATCCTCAAAAATTAAAAAGTTGTTAGAAAATGTCACTGAACAAGTAGGAGACTTTTATTACGTTCCATTACATCTTACTTTATACGTTGACCAAAAAACTTTATCACCATTGGCGCGAGACGAAATGCTGAAAGATTTGGTTGACATAAGTAAGAAGGCTAACATTGAAGAACTAGTTATTATTAAAAATGAGAATAATACAGAATTTATTAAATTTCTCGGTAGTAAAGTAAAAGAATGTATAAATTGGAGGGGCCCCCGCATAAATGTTGTACAAGGAGTTAGCAAAGTAGTGGACAAAGACGAGCAAAGAGTTATCTTAAACGATTTTCATTTACTACCAACCAGTGGTCATGCTGGTATAAATAGAATGACAAATAATATTAAAAAGTATTATTTTTGGCCAGGAATGGCTAGTGATGTTCGAAAATTTGTAAAAAGGTGTGACACTTGCCAAAAACAAAAACATTCTAATCATTATACTAGAGAGCCAATGGTAATAACTTCTACAGCTGATACAGCTTTTCAGAAGATATATTTAGATATTGTTGGTCCACTCCCAGTAGACGTAAATGGATTTAGTTATATTCTAACACTTCAGTGTGAGTTAACAAAATATGTGGAGGCATACCCCCTTAAAAATAAGGATTCCGTATCTGTGGCAAAAGCTTTGGTCGATAACTTCATTTTACGATATGGCGTTCCCCGTGAAATTGCTACAGACAGAGGTTCCGAATTTATTTCGCACACTATGACAGAAACATGTAACATATTTGGAATAAAACAAATTCATTCCACAGCTTATCATCACGAGAGTATTGGAGCTCTAGAGAACTCTCACAAAGTTCTAGGTGCCTATTTGAGAATTCAGACTCAAAATCATGATTCTGCATGGAGCACATGGCTTCCATACTGGTGTTTTTCGTATAATACAACAGTACATACGGAAACCAAATACTCTCCTTTTGAGCTAGTTTTTGGAAGAAAATGTCAATTACCAAGTAATTTAAATAAACAGGTTGATCCTATTTATAATTTTGACAACTATCCCATTGAATTGAAATATAGGATACAAAAAGCTCAAAATGATGCAAGAAATAACTTGATACTTTCTAAATCTAAAAGGAAAGAAAATTACGATATAGCAATAAACCCCATTCAGTATAAAAAGGGTGATAAAGTTTTGATTAGAAACGAAACTGGTGATAAAATTACCAGCCCTTGCTTCCTAGGTCCATATTTAGTGGTAGAAGATGTTTCACCAAATGTAAAAATTATTAAAGATAAGAAACATATTTTAGTCCATAAAAATAGAACTAAGTTGTATAATAGCTAGGTAAAATTAGGTTAAGATTATAAGGGTACCCTACTTCCATAGTATGTGTATGAATTTTCTTCTATCATTTCCTTCTATAATCTATACTTCCCTCCTTCTTTCGCTTAATATACGATACTTCTTCTTTGCTTTCATCTAAAATTTTTTGCGTACTATTTAAATACATTATAGTTAGATTGAAATAAATATTTTGAATTAGGTTGTAATATATATGTATTGTTGTCTACGAATTTCAATTCTCAAAAATAACAATTGAAATTCTTTTAATTGCCCGGGGAGGTGTAACATGTCAAGAAAACATCCTGTATAAGTATATGGTTTATTCCAATCGGCATAGTTGCACTATGAAATGATGACACGACATCCGGTCGCCGGTGTTGTAAAACAAGATGTCAGCAGGTCAACCACCTTCCCGGTGCATGTTGACTAATATTATTTTTTTGAGATTATTGAATATACTGTGGGTACTTTAAGGATGAACATGTGGTTTCATTTCCTAACCCCATAAACTTCAACCCAAAGTATTACACGATTTGTATTGACGAAGCTGCGCCGAAAAGCCCAAGGACGAGCAGTTTGTGGGTCCATGACAGTAAAAAACCTAAACAATACAGGTAGCTCTTGATCATTAGTCCTTCACCACTGGATGAATTAATGGGCGATCAAAGTTTATCTGCCCTCAAACCACATCTCCGTACCTGTAGCTTTCAAGGTATGGTAATGAGGTGCGTGAGGGTTTTCCGGTTACAGCTCTTACAGGTGATTTTATATCAGAGTTTTTGTCAGTGATCCTGACTTTCTGTTTTAGATTTTGAGATACTTTGCTTTGGAAGCTAGCCAATGTCCCGCAATGTATCTGGATCCATTTTACTTCTCAGATCAGGTGAGAGGGATATTTTGATTGAGAAAATCTTTGATTTTGAGGGAGTTTGTTTTTCATAAAGTCAACGTAATGAAAAATCTACATTTTTTAGCCTTTGTTTGATCTGTCTGACTGTCACCATTCTTCTAACAACGTAATTTCAGTAATAGCTGCACCGGTTGTATGAAATTTGGTGTGCGACGCAGGATGGGGTCATAGTAGTATCTTCGAAAGTGGGTGCAGTGGCGGAGGAGCAATCAGTAAAAAACTTTAACCTTAAAAACTTAAACCTTAAAAATTTTGTGTAATCATGTGGGACTCCATTGTATTTTGGACTCACTATTATCTTTAGAAAAATTATCTTAATAATATTCTGTACTTAAGGGACCTATCCGAATATTTCTTTTGCAGACACATTTGTGGATTATTTGATTCATATATCAATACGAAATCCTATAAACTGTTGCTTACAGAGTAATAGCATGGTTTTATTTAAGTTTTTACACGATATTGTTTTTGTTTTAACCCCAAAAGAAATGACAAGATTCTATAGTCTAGGAAAGTCGTGCAATTAGCGGTGGACTAAGCCTTAAAAATGACGGAATTAAAACTAATCAAAATCCTTTTTAAGGTTCTTTAGCTGCGCCTGATCAATTTGTGCTGCCTTTACGAAGGGTAAATTTGTTGCTAGGGAAGTATGGGGTTGAAAGGTTACCAATATACTTTGATTCATTAGCACCTATGATAAACCCATACAACTTGTAACTGTCTATGCGTTGACACTCCTATCGTCACGTAGGTAATTTACTATACTTTTGAAAACTAGAAACACTCCAAATTAAAGATTTCAGAGTTTTGTGATTTTTTTTGGAAAAAGTTTCAATTGTGGTGGAGGAGCCATGTAAGGTCAAGTTGCTCGATACAAATTTATAAAATCGGTACCACAAAAAACCACACTTTTTTGTACTCCTATTCCGGCGTTTCTCTTTTTAATAATGTGCTCCCATAATGTATTTACAAATTATTAAAACAAATTTCAATGGAGGTCCTTTTATTAAGGCTCTAGGGTATAGCGCGCGAAATCGAGAGTCAAAGAAAATACGTATTCCCGTGTTAGCGAGGAGGCGTGACCGCCTGTTCCTTTTCTCCAGTATGCGTGTCTAAAATGAAGGGAGGTAAGTCTAGAAGTCCAAAGGTAAGGTCAAAAGGTCGCCATAAAAATGAATTTCACATTTAGAAGCTTCTGACGTTACCTTTGAACATATATTGATGATTCAAAAAGCAAATTGAAGAAGAAAGCTTGCGCTATGTCACTTCGATGGCCTTGTTTTGATATCGTGTTTGGTTGTCAAATTACAGATATTTGAAGAATGTATGACTTTGCATTGCGAGTTTTTTCCACTAAAAGCTTTTTTGGAAAAATTGCTCTGACATGTCGTTCACTAAGGCCTTAACTATCACCCTCTGAGATACAATGTATGTAGTTTGAAAAAACAAGTGAGTTGTGCGTTTACTTGCGAATCCGTGTTTTACATGTTTTATAAATGTGTGTATGCAGGCTCCTTAAGAAGCGTCTTTGTACGTCAATGTAGCATAACTAGAATATGAAGATGAGTCCAATAAATTCGATAATTTTTACTTATTATTTAATACACATAACATCCACCGGTATAATGGGGTGAAATTGGGGTGGCGGGGAGAATAGGGAAAGATGTTTAGTATCAAAAATGTATGGGAAGTACTGAGACAAGCCACTTCACGCGTTTCTAGTAGATAGCGGCTATTGCGGTGTCAAAAAATGGTGAAAGTACCCATCAAGCACTTTCACCATATTTCACACTTGATGAAATACCAAATGAATCAGTGAGTGGAAAAACATCTCCCAAATCCTTGTTTTGAGAAAAACACGAATATATGTTTTGACCCTAAAATTTTCATTTTACAGCAGTGAAGTCTACAGACATAATATAAAGGATGACTTCCTCTATAAGAACTTTCTGAACAGGTTCCTATAAGTGTGTTCTGAAGGGCTGCAAAACAAAAAAAAGAACCTGGAGTTATACTATTTTTCCACTCAATATTTAACACAAACATACATAAAAAATGTAACCATTCCAAATTGAGATGCATTTATTAATGTATGTCTACAAATTATATCAGCTTTAGACTGTCTCCCAAGGGGTAATATGGCAGTAAAATCCAAAATTTCACCTTCCATGTACTCTGTGACTCTTTTTAAATCAATGATTTCCTTTGCATTGATTAGTAATGGTTCCTTGTAGGCTACTTTGTTTGGAGAAACAGGGATGACATTAGAGTTAAGTAGTTTGAACATATTTATACCTAGTCGTCCAATGAAAACGCTAGTGGAAACATACCCTGGTGTAAAGCTGTCATAGATCAACTGACGATAAGTTGAAACTGAGGTTCCATTATCCCCTTTCACGACCAACTTACAGGTTATTACTTCCTACACCGATATGTCATTTCGAGATAATACGATTTTTGGGCGTTTTATGGTATCTACATAACGAAAATACACGTCACTCATTTCCGTAGGTCTGTCTGTCTGTTGGTATCTTCTAGCCTTCTAATCACAGTAACCGCTGCATGAATTGTGCCGAAATTTGGGAAGCGATATGCTGTAGGGCCGTAGAAAGTAATGCAGCTATAGCATGCATATCGGTACATGGGCGACGGAGTAATTAGCAAAAAATAAAAAAATTCAAATATTCCTTCAACTACTTTTTTAGGCGTTTTAGGAGTTCCTGATCATTATCTACTTTTTCTTGGGTCGGGATGAAATTGGAGTGGTCAGGGGGTGGGGGATTTTAAAACTAAAAAATCTGTTGTATTCATAATAGACTGTCCCTTGACCTGTGAAAGAAAGACCAGCATAATACACTTTTTTGCGGGCGGGCGATGATTTGGTTGCAAGGGGTGAATCTCAGACTACAGCGTCATACTATGGGAAAGTAATAATTTGGTGTCTACCGTAATGTGTGGAAAGTACTGATTCAATCAACTTGACTTCCTTTTCTTATAGTCCCTTGGCCACCAGCTTGTCGCATGTCGATTGTCGAACTCAGGCGGCAAGGATGGAAATCGGATATTGAGTAGGAAAACGATATAACAACCAGAGTTGTATCGTTCTTCCGCTCAGTCCAATAACAGGTACCCTCGTAAACGCGTACACGCGTTAGTTATACTGTTTCTCAACTCATCAGAAAGGACCACGTTAAAATATGACTTTGGCTATCTTAGTTAAAAACTGTCAATTGTGGACTCACCGATTCAAATATTCCATCAGTAATATTAGTATGGTACAATAAAGAAATTTTACTTAGTAAGAACGTCTGCAATAGACAAAAGAAAATCTAGTCTTCTGTCCGTAATCAAACCAATAGTGTAACAAAAGTGTGTGGAGTAAAATAAGCCCATTTCGATTCTCCCTTATGATTGGTACTATGAAACTGATATAATGACGATAATGTTAATATAATATCAATAATTTCCGTGGTTTCAAAGCTGCGTTGTAATCTGCATTTAGTGAATGCATGAGCGGTCAAAATCGCGATAACATTTATTTAAAATATGTATGCATGGGTAAATATTGGGCAGCATATTTTAGAGGCATTGACAATGAGCGCTGCCGCTGATACGCGAATTCGATGCTGTGGCTATACATAAATTGCCTTGTTTAAGCTTGTGCACTAAACAAGTTATGAATATGTAATACTGCCACGGCGGCAATACCCATGAATCTGCTATTTAATGAACATTTGGTGATAATACCGGGAACCGGGAGACGCATCCTACAGTGACGTAGGTGATTTTAGGTTAGGTTGAAAGTGAGTTTGGCAGCGCTGCCTCCTTCCACTGCGACTCAGTTGTGTCTATTGTGGCTCACACCTTTTTAGAATTCACCGTACAGTCCGCACCTCTTTGCGAAGGCGATCAACGTGAAGGGTGAAACTTCCTTGAAGTCATGAGGTTCCAGTTGGGCAAATCCTAATGTCTGGAACCTAGCATTGTCCAGTACTGGACAGGAGCCGCTGTTTCGTCCTTCATGTAGTAGAAGCGACAGTCTGAAGTTGGTTCATGACCTAAATTTCGCATATGGTTCCTTAGACCACCTTGTCCGTCAGCAGACCAACCAGAATGCGGAGATCGTTCCTGTTACATTCCATGATCCTTGGGGGGGGGGGGGGGGCTGACTCGAGGGGTATCTTATAAACGCCTTCGAGTGCAGTAGCCCTGGTGTATCTGGCCAGTTCAGGAGTGCTTTCCTCACTGCCCAGTCTGAGATAGTCTTTTTAGCGGTGCTTTTTGCAATGCCCGCATATGGTTTTGGTCCTATGAACACAGATTCAGTTCGTCCTCTTGCGAGCGCGTCGGCCAATACATTGCCTTCCATTCCGCTGTGACCCGGAACCCAGATCAAGGCTACGCTGTTTCCTGTTACGAGTTAAAAGTTGAAAAAGTTGAAAAACTTCCGAGTTGGGTGATTTTGCTACTGATATGTTTGCATAGTTGCTTTTCAATTCAAAGCTATGACAACACTGTTAAGAGAGCGCACCCAGAAAGCTTTTAAGGCCGCGTGGTATGATACTTCTAACAACTCAACTGCTAAAGAACTTCTCTTTTTTGCGGGGAGGTAAAAATCTTCATAGAAAATATGACCCGACTGTCATACCCAGTTGGGTTCAACCCATTATCTCTCCAAGCAAGACTGTTCAATATATGCATAATTTGTATGCACATACAGATTAATAGAGCCCAGTAACCAACAGGACGCCTACCAACTAAAAAAAACCTCCTCTACCCTACCCTGTTACATACCGAAAACCGCTCACGCATTCCTTCAATATGGAGGGTATTCAAACTTATGTATTCCATGTATCTATGTTTAAATGTCTTAAAGCTTAGTAAGCCTACTGGTTCTTGTTTCATAATTTGTTTTTTACTTAAAGCGTACCATGTCATAGCTGAGCTTTTCTTTTAGAAGCCCTAGGCCCGCCTATATTTGGTATCAAACACGATAGAGCTGATACTGTTTTTTATGCTTTGACGATGGTTTGCCTAATATGTACCGAAAATATGAGTTTAGGGTCCAGCCATACTCCCAAGTATTTGATGGTCTTACTTGATTTAATCACCGTTCCGTTGATATTGGATAATACCGAGATATTTTCCTCTTGGTCAACAATAGTACTTCTTAAGTCTTCTGGGAAGCAAGAGAGAGCTTATTGTTTTCCATCCAGCTAACTACCCGATGTATTGACCTGTTGGCGGAACTCATCAGCGACTTTTCGGCCCTTCGGTTTTCGCTGTTACAGCAATTGCCATATCGTCAACAAATTCAATCACACCTTGTGGCATCTCCATTCTCAGTAGATCATCATACAAAATATTCCACAGTGTCGGTCCCATAATGGAAGCTTGGTGAACCCCACTGCTGATCTGTGTTGCATTTACCGGGCCTTCAACTTTTGATAGAACATGTCTGCCTGACAAATAATCAGCTGTTATGGCCACTATATTTCAATCAACACATCCTTTTGTAAGGTTTTGATTACTACTCTGTACTCTTCCATAAGTGCAATGACTCTTAAAAAGAAAACACGACAACCAGGTATAAGATGTCATTACATTTAGGCCCGGTTTCACCGGTCCCTGATAAGTGTCATAAAGCCTATCTGTCAGATAGACCTATGTTATTTATATGGCGTTTTCTGGCAGATAGGCTATCTGACACTTATCACCGGTGAAACCGGCCCTTAGGGTAGTAATCACAGCATAGTAAACAACCAGCACAATAACTCAGGTTGGCGGTAATTACACGCGCATCCTCCCTTTTGGATGATTTTTTGTAGGGATGCTAATGAAACTTCGATACTTCTGCACTAATATCGAGCATTTTTGTCATCGATACCTTTTGAGGCATTCCAAGCTGGTATCGATACTTTTGTATCGGTATCGAAAATAATTATATAATTATTGAGGGGTGTAATCAGTTACACAAAATGCTCTGTACGAACCAAAAGCGTCTATTTGGCTAAAAAATACGAGTTGGTACCGGTATCGATATTTTCATTTTGAAATTTGAACTACCTATAAAGTATAACCTCGAGGCGCTACTAATGAATATATGTATGTAGCTGTTAAATAGTTTACAAGATTTAGTGAGTAAACATATATGCTTACTGTGTATAGTTTTATGCCACCACCATAGCTAAGAAAAAGAGTATAATTAGCTTATCAAAAAGTCAGGGTCACTCTGCATACTAGTTGGTAGAAACAGAGCTACATTACACGACAGCAGTTATCGTTCTTTTAAACATCAGCCAATGTATCGTTAGAAAGTCATCAGTCTTGTTCTAAAAACCATCTCGCCCTCGAAGTGGCGATTCCCCAGAGAGGGCAGTTTCGTATCAAAGGTGGCGCTGGCCAATTCTATTACTGTCCTAGATGGACACTCACTTATTTTACGAGCTGTCATATTGGCAAAGTTGCCCCCGGGCCATCATCTCCTGTTATACGGGGTGGACTTAGGTCCATATTCCCATGCGGATGTATCTCGTTTGGAAGAGTACGTTGGATTCATCTGTGCTGGCTTTTAAATTCAGTACATTCGTTACGATAAACAATTTGGTGACGTTTCGCCTATGCCTGCAGCCTCCCAGCCTAGAGCAACATATGTGAAAATATACCAAATAACATTTGTTGATAGACTGATAGACTCCTAGCTTCACCTCAGTATAGCAGCTTTTTGTCTTAAGATCTAGTTTTCTAGACCATCCGAAGATTATTAGGTCTTAAATAAACATATTATTGTATCTGTATTGTCGATACATTTAAAAAATCATCTTAAGCTCAATTGCACAGGGTTTTGGTTTTGGTTTTTGGTTGAAATATTCAAAATAAATGGGCGCCAAACTAATGTCCGCTAAGTTTTTTATACAAGTCAAATCTTCATCAATCATCAAACATATTCTCCATCGGTTAGCTGTTCAACAGTGCACTTAACAGATATTCTTGAGTAGTAAATACTGGAAATAAATCGAGGTATTTGGTGGAATGGATTTGACCTCAAACAACCTCAAACCACATATCTACAGATTTAAATGGACTTGTCTTGACAGCACATCGGTAACTGGCATAGGTACTAACTATGAAGATACAAATTCACCAAATTCACCAAAATGGATATATTTAGATTATACGATAGAATCAGTAGGAATAATAAACGGAAATCATGTGCATGTGAATCAAGCTTAAGCTTGAAGTCTTTCGCAAATACCAAAACATTTGGAAACATACTTTGGGAAAAATTACATTTGCTGATAAACTAGCTGCCCCAGTAGCCAAGGAGTCACTCATTCAAGTTGTTAGGAGTCAACATTACAGAAAATCTGATCTGGCACGAACACGTTGCGTCAGTTGCAACAGCTGCTGGTAAAAAGCTTGGGTACCTATTTAGAGCCAGAAAGTACTTCTCACCATGTAACCTCCACACGCTATACAAGGCCCAGATAAGACCTGCCCTGAAGTATTACTCTTATGTCGGAGGAGCTACTGGCCCTACTACCCTACGTATACTAGATGCCGTCCAGAGAAGGGCAATTCGACTTATTGGCGGCCCGGCCTTAACGCGCTACCTCCAGCCACTTTCTCACCGGCGTGTTGTTGGTGACCTCTTACTCTTCTACCGATATTCAAGCGGAATCTGCTCCTCTGAGCTATCCTCTATCGTGCCGCCGCTCGCCGTTCATATCAGATGCACCCGCGCGACCGCTGCATCTCATCCTAAGGCGGTCGTTCTTCATACATCAAGAACCGAGCGGCACAACCGCACATTTATTCCCAGAGCGTCCAAGGCTTGGAATGCACTGCCAGGAGAAGATGTATCTATTGGGCCTGCGGGTATTGGCCCATTCGAATCCCGCGTTAACAACTTTCCCTAACATAACCCTTTCACAGCAGCCGCGATACTCTGGTATTTTGGCTCTGCCTACGTGGTCTGCTCAGATATAAAAAATATGTAGTAATTGCGATGTCCACCCTGTAGATTTTTCCAACGGCGTCGTCCCGCCCCGATATTATTGTGACACTCTAAAAGTAATCTCCAATTTCATAAAAGCAATCGTACTGTCCGTATATGTTTTATTTTATAGTTTATTGCCGGTCAGCCAGGGTAATTTATGGACGGAATAGAAGTTTTAAGTGATTTATAAAGAACATTGAATTGTTAGTTATACGGCATTGATGGATGGCACACTTCTGGGTAGATTATGTGAATCTTTATAGAGCTCTTCACAAAATTGCTTGCCAAGACCGGACAAACTTCTATTGTGTCCAATGATAAATTGCTCAAATCTATGTCAAGACCTGTGCGTTGTGATTGGTTAAATGTTTTGGGGTTATTAAAAGGTTATGTCTTTAATATAATGTACTGGGTATCGCTTTTTACGTTCCGTATACACAGAACAATATACAGGGTTAATCACGTTATTCGAAAAAATCCATTTCTGCCATACTCCAGCTGCTCTTTGACCAAGGATATGTTACCGCCATTGTTTCTGGTTAGACTTTGTTTATTGTGAGTAATTTTTATAATCTTGTCCCTTTAGTCTAGTTCGTGTGTATTTTTCTGCTAAGTTACTTGTTTTCTTCTACTTGAACAGGTTTTTGTTTATATTTTATGGTCTGTTGGGTTGCTTATAGGTTGGAAAATCGAAAAGCACCGATTTGGTTGAAAATTTGAAATTAAATAAAAACTATCAGATATTAATATTCACAACCTTATATCATTAGAAAGGTTATCAAATTCTACTTTTAACCGTATAAAAAAATAGGCATTCCCATTTGAAAAAATCAAGTTATCGCTCGTCGAAGTTTCCTTAATTAATCGACCGATTTCTCCAAGCATAAACGTAATTTAAATTTGTCAGTCTCATCAAAGCTGACGCATTTTATGCTGAGTAATACGGCAAAGTCACAGCCTTCCAAATTTTATAATCTCTGCGATATTCAATTTTTTCCTGATATCTATTATGTATGACATAATGTCACACTAAAATTCACCAAGAAATCTGAATATGCAATAATATACGGGGTGTTCCATTTAAAAAAAACATAACTTTGATACATTTCGTGTTTTTGGGACACCCTGTATAGCATGAAAATATTTTTAAAATGTAGCCTTTATGGGTCTCTATCCATCCAAGATTATTATTTTCTTTTTTATCAAATACTTTAGCCTTAATGCTCCGGGTCGAATAACGTGGATAACCCTGTATATACTAAAAAAAGCGAAAAACAAAAAAACATGCTCAATGAGCACTAAAAAATTCAAAATAATAGGTATAAGCTAGAAATAATAATAAACGAAAAATACGAGTGTTATTGCGTCCAATGCTTTTTTACAATAATACCAGTCTTTTTCGTTCATTATTATTCCCAGCTTATATTGAGAATAATTTTTCACTTTTTAGCGCTATATGAGCCTGATTTTTAGTTTCTTTAACTGCATATATTTTTCAATTTTTTATTTCAATATGAGACAAACTACTATGTCACCGGTTCTTGATAAATCTGTAAAGTTCAAATTAAATCTGTTCGTTTATATTGTGCCCTGAAGATGCCAATTATTGGCGATAAATTGATGTATCTCATTCACCATTTCTTAAAAAAGTGATGTAGGTCGTCTAACAGACACCGTCACCATTATATCGAATCTTCAAATAAAGTTCACCTTTAAATTATTTATTTATGGCGATTCTGTTCAGGATAATGAGACCAACTTATTAAATCGTTGTATCGTTATGGATTTTTGATAAGTGTACAAAGTTCAAATTAAATATGTTCATTTAATGAGGGTCAAAATCGAGTCCAAAGAAGTCGGTTACAAGCAAAGAAACACAACCATACAGGTGAAATTATTAGAAGTCTGTTAAAATAGAAGTTTTTATTCAACCACAGACTTGTCACAAACTGTATACAGCACATCTTTCATGTCTTGCAGTAAATCCATTCAACCCTCCAAATAGAAACATTAAAATTTGTACGTAATATACCGTATAGGATTGAGAATTCGTTTACCTTCAAATCAATTATACGTATTATTCTATTGTGCAATAAAGACGTTGAAATCTGTAGCCATACAGGTAGCTAATTCGGTCTTTGTGCTGTTGGAGAATAAAGCTTTATTTAAAAAAAAAAGGTGTCCGACAAGTTGGGCTGCTGTTCCATTACCCAGTGACTAGTCATACCGTGAGGTGAGCAATCACTGGGTAAGGGCACCTTGCGCCCTCAATAGACGAAGGGAACCAAGAAATGACTGCATTCTGCATTCTGGAACGATTACAGCAAAATCAATAGATATGTTGTATGCGTTACTGCATATTTTTTTCATTATAAACGCAAATTCTGAATTCATAAATTTTGAGGAGCTGGCAACGCCGATATGATTTTCCTGCGATTTGTTTACGGTAGAATCCCGGCTGTCAAACATTTGTTTTGTTTGTGCGTCTTTTATGCTTGGTCAGTAAAATCGAATTAGCTTTTTTTTGGTTTACGGACTTGCTGTGCTATATTTGAGTGTAGTTTAACAGTTTTTCGAGGTGAGATTGTGCAGTGCCGACTGCAGTGTTTGTAACATGGGTTGCGTTGGAAGAATTTTTTGGGTTAGTTGACAATGTTTGGCGGCTGAAGTGTCAAAAGATGATGGCTTTGAGCACGCCATGCTGAAGTGGTTTGTTTACTACCTCTATGACATGTTCAGTTGTTACTCTGAGGTCTTTCCATATTTTTAATAGTGGGCAGAGGCCTTAATATTCAGCTTGAAAATGGAATAGGTGGCGACATCTCCAGACACCAAGTGGAAAATAAAACGCGGTGGAAACACTCCTAGCACGTAGGAAGTACAGTTGAAATTCAATAGACTAGATGTTTGTCGCATACTTTTAATTTGAATTATCAGTTTGTTACAAATGTTTTCTTTTCGGGACCAGTTTTTGCGATTGGCACAAAATTGATTTTATCTACACGAGACAAAAGGAGCAACTATGTGGCAGCATCTACCGTCGAAAAACCTAACTATAGCTCGCATTCGAAGAGAAGTTTACATGAACTCACATCGATACAAAAATTAGTTAAAATTGAAACCAAAAGATGGCCCAGCTCCAGCTATTAACATTCTATTAATATTTTGGCTGTTTTTCTTTATACAGAGAGGTCGGTGAAAATAATATTTGACCTCTGACTACCCTACACTTCGAAAGAGCTGTTTTGAGATTTTCATTTTGTAGTGGCGGTAAGCAACCCACTCATCAATATTTGGCATCGTGGCGACATCTGTGAGGACAAATTACAAGTAGAGCCTATAGAATTAGAACGTGATAAAGACCGCAGTAGGATGTCAGAACTGTAAGAAGTGTAGTTGAGACTCGACAACCTAGATGGCGGACCAGTCAGCTAGCCAGGCACGTATCCAGGATTTGTTTTTCTTTGGGGGTCCGGACTCCGGATCACGGTTGCTATCTTTTACGTTTGCTCGGCATTATATATAATGTTTATTTAGTTTTGGGGGTCCAGGACCAGGTTATTAGGGTGCCTCGACCCCTTTGAACTTGCTTTCGTCGTGGGGGCGGCATTATACTTTTCAGGGGAGGGGTGTCAGGACCCCCAACCTAAATACGTAACTGCAGCTGGCCAAATATTGATAAGCTGAATATGAAGGAGCTGCTCTGGAGTGTTTGGTGGACAGCAGATACTATTTTCACTGACCTCTTTTTCCAAACACTAACCATTTCGCGATCTAGTTAAGGGCATTTCAACTTTTTATTTTTTTATAATTTACATATTTTAACACAAGACGCACGCCTTACGTACTTTTTGTCAAGTAGTTAGAATGAGCCGAGGTAGGATGGGGTATCGGTAGGAAATAATAGGAATAGAGGAGAAAAAAAATAGTAGGTATTTTGGAGAAAAAAAAACAGCATTTTATTTTTTTCATGTTTTAAACACATACCTACTTATTGGAGCTTTTCGCAAAGCTTATAAAAAAACTATCATTTCTGAAGTCCTCACCACATTTTAGGTCAAAATTAAAATATATGAGTAGCTCATTTTTTATCAGATTAATTGAGGCTCAGTTCTTATGATCTCGTCACTTAGCATTCATGACAGAATACCCTTACTATGAATGCCGAAGTGGCAGGAACAGAAAGTAAATATGAAATAACTTTGGCAATATTAACGAATTCTTCTGAAGCACTACTAGCAAATAACTTCATTTTTTGCCAGTGCTCATGTCGATAAAATCTTCCTTATGGCTGCGGATAAAGTTCCGAGATCAACGTTTATATACATATATTATAGTTAAACAGTAGTAGGTATTATAACTATTATATAGCCAAAAACAATATAATACTGTTTTTAACAGTATGGTTGGCAACACTAGGTTCGGATAGGGTGGTTTAAAGATTGATAATGGTAATATGATCTGTTTTCAAATATCGGAAAATCGGCAAGTCATGTGATTATGATATCAGAAGACAGAAGAATAAAAACTGTATCGTCCTAGTTTCTATGGAAAGAGATGCAAGGAACTATTTACCAAAGTTTTTGTGTTGAATGTTCTTTTGCGGATGGGCGGCGGGAGATGATTTGGTTGCAAGCAAGCCTATTCGAATTCGTTGGTTGCAAGGGAATCTCAGAATATAGGGTGTAACTAAATAAGTGTGTATGTTCACTGGAGCATACAGCCCCTTAAAGGGGGTACATAAAATTTGTTTAACAGTTTTTTTTCACAAGCACTAAAAAGTTACAATATTAAAATTAATCTGACATTTTCTACTACCAAAAAGACACTTAGCCAGGAATTTATTTGGTTTACCCCATGGCTGTGAGGGGTGGAAAACGCAACCCCTAAAATTTATTTCCAATGCAACTTTTTGGCTTATTATTCATTTACCATTTAATAATTTATTTCCAGCAGGAAATTATTTTTGATGATGTATCTCTGTAGTTGTTCGTAAAATAATTTTTTGCTGCGAACTGGTTTACCTTGGGCAAAAAATTCAAGAAGCATTTTTTGTTTAGAATGAAACATGTTATCGGAAATAACTTTTTTAATGGTGAACAAACAAATAATAAGATAAAAAGTTGCATTGGAAATAAATTTTAGGAGTTACGTTTTCCACCCCTTACAACCATGAGGTAAACCAAATAAATTACTGATTAAGTGTCTTTTTAATAGTACAGAAAATGTCAGGTTGATTTCAATATTGTAACTTTTTCAGTGCTTGTGGAATAAATTGTTATACAAATTTTATGTACCCCCTTTAACAAGGGATGCTCCAATGAAGTTTCTTTATATCTATATATCTATCTTTTTTTCGATGAGGAAATACCCCCTTAAATGTTTTACACCTATTTAGTTACACCCTGTATAGCTTCATGCTATGAGAACATAATGAATGATTCCACCGTAATGTATAGGAAGAACTGAGTCAATCAACTTGACTTCATTTCTTTGTTTTTGCTGTAGATATTAAGGCCCGGTCAAACAGAGGGCGTTCTAGAACGCGGCGGTCCGGCGTGCTCTAACGCCGCGTTACCGCATTCCCTTGTTTGTACCAAACCGGCCTGTTTGACGGGTTGAGCAAAAGCGTTACGCCAATTTTTGTCAAAATATTTAGTGATTCAAACATAGATGAACTCAAGGCCCGGTCAAACAGAGGGCATTCTAGAACGCCGTAACGCCGCGTTCTAGAACGCCTCGTTACAGCGTTCCATTGTATTGTTAGAGAACGCCGGAACGCCTCGTTCTAGACCGCCCTCTGTTTGACCGGGCCTTTATTTAATACCAAATGCACCTCCCTCCCTTGTCACAGCATTAATAATGTTATGAAGCCCTTCTGGAGTATTGACAAGTGCGTACCTTCAATTGAGCGTGTAGTCATTGAAAGTGATTTTCGATTTTGAGATAATACGGGCCGATTTTATCAACATGCATATTTAACAAAGAATTTAACAAAGCTTTTCTTTTGGATGTTATTTAGCAAAAGCTTTCTATTGGGTAATGAGGGCTATGTTAATAAGTATCATCCAATAGTATTTTATCAATATTTAAAACAACACGTCAAAGCTGGATGACACTTTTGTCAAAGATATTTTAGAAATTCATGGATCAAAATCATAGCAGGATATCAGAATAAAGCGATTGATTTCCAAATTAATGCCACATTCTCCATGTTTACATTATAATTATTGTATAATTACTAATTGCAAACTTGGATAATTTGTGATAAAAGTAGTAGGTACCTATATAAATCACAGCAACTACCTACCTTATTTAATAATTAAAAATCCCACGTCCGTCAGTCAGATGGTTTATATGAAAATACATACTTTTATGAAGAATCAATCTTTCATTTACTGGATGCATGTTTGTTATAGATCTTCTTATAGAAGTATTCACAGGTGCATTGTACATCAAATAGCGTTATACTTAATTTTAATTATAATATGGCAAGCTTTGGCGTTCTGGGGTTCTGGATAGGCAACCAGTAATGCACATACGTTTGGAAAGTAGCTGTAACCTTTGAAATGTAACAAAATGCTATTTTTACCTCTTTTTACTATAAAACAAAGATATATTGCAGGTATTCATAATTATTATCGATAGTAAATTATTGTTTTATCCAAATAACGCAATGATTGAATTTCTTGTCATCATAGCATAGTATTAAAATACAGCATGAAACCAGCGATCAAATGGAAATGGAATCTGGAATCTGATTGGTTGAAATTAGCAATTGCTAAACTTTTGATTAAACAAGAAAATACAATTTTTCACCGATCTGGGATGGAAAATCAGACTGGAAAAGATGCTAGATGATTTACATTGCTCGATTGTATATAAAGTATGTCATTTTTGAGCTTTTTGAGGTCAACTTCAAGAGAAATCAACTTTGACAGATACATGTTCTTAAAAGGGCTGCTCTGATTGGTCAAAGTCTTTGTTAAAATCTGTATGTTGATAAAATCGGGCCTAAATGTTTTTATTTCACCCAGCCTTTTGGCATTCTGAACTATAGCATGTCGTTTGGAAATCCATCAGTGCGCCGCTGCGTGAAGCGTAATGGGACAGCCTTTTCCTCCCATATAAATAACAAGCTGCCATCTGGAGACAAGCCTGTATCTGTATCTGGTGGAACTTATCAAAATCCGCGAGCTATCGAAAAATGGCCGACGTTGATTTATGCCCATCTGATCAGAGGTTGATAACGGCAGGCATGGCAGTCGATGTGCACTGAGTGACTTCGACGGATCAAGAGCACTAACCTTTAATTCGGTTTCAGTTCTTTTCTAGTTCTTAGACGGTTACGAATAACGTATCGTGCAAAAGTTTCGAGAATTTCTTTCAAAACTCGGGAGGTAGTTTCACCGTTGGAAACAATTCAGAAATCGTTATCATGGTAACCAGTCAACATCTAAACGTAACAATTAAACCATTTTGGTTATGATATATGTTGTCAAAATGTCGTACAAATTAGATATCCGGAGAGAGTATTTACAGTCTAGTTTGGACGACTTGAAAAACAAAAAGAAATAGTTCGCCTATATCAAGATCAAAATATTTCTGTTGCCACAATTTATCGAGCGATCCGTGAATGCGAAGAAGGTATTGCTTGTATAAATTTACCAAAAAGTGAACGTCCAAGAGCGTTGAATGCTGCTAAAGTTCAAAGAATGGTCAACAGAAGTAAACATCGAGCTGGAACTTCAACACGAACACTTCAACGCATCTTTCACGTCAATGCTAGCACAATCTGTAGAGAAATGAAGAGAAATAACTTAAAATTCCGAAAAAGAAGAAAATGGCCAAAGTATTCCCCAAATCAGTTAGAAAGAATTCTTCAATGCTGTCGCAATTTACGTGGTACTCATTTTGCTGGCAACATAAAAATTATTCTTGACGATGAAAAGTATTTCACATTTTCGAACTCAGAAATCAAATGTAATGATGGTTTTTATACAATATACTTTGAAGCCTGTCCAGAAAATGAAAAATTTAAACGAAAGGAAAAGTTTAAAAACATAGTGTTAGTGTGGTGCGCTATATCGGACAATGGTAATTCACAGCCGTACGTTGGACGAGTTATGGCCGAAGCGGTTACCGCAGAAGTCTATACTCAAAGATGTTTGCCTAAACTACTCAATTTCATTAATACCCAGCATGCTAATGACAATATAATGTTTTGGCCAGATCTGGCTTCAAGTCATTATCCTTTGCGTATGAGAAACTGGCTAAAACAGCACGGAACACCTTTTGTACCAATCTTTCTTAAGCAACACCTATCGAAACTTTTTGGGCTCAGCTGAGTGCCAAAGTTTATAACAATGGCTGGGAAGCTCAAAACGAACAGCAGTTAAGAAGAAGAATGATGCTAGAGATCATAGAAATTGATTTAGAATTTGCCCAATGAGGAACATTAAGAGGAAATTGCGAGCCGTGGAAGATCATGGCCCATTAGCAGTACTTTAATATAATTTTTATATTGTCACGACGGCCTCTTTTTCTTCACCCAGGGAATCAAACTCGACGTAACTTTCACCGATTTACTTCACAACTCGATACAATATCTCCTAACCTCATCTCAGATACAACTCAACTCGACTCCTGCCACGCTACTCGTGGTACCTTATATACTTCATCGAACCATCTAGAAGATTCCAGACACCCAGATGACATTCGAGAATGCCGATCTGTCAGTCTAGAAAATTCCAGATGATTCGATGACGTTTACACATCAAAAAAATCTAACCTAATCATTGTGAAAGAAACATTAACAAATCCAAATAAGCAATGTAATATACAGGATGTTACACTCTTCCCCCCTTAGCGTTCGGCGTCCTCGACGAACAGTTCGCTTCGATCCTTGTATGGCCACAGGCGATCGCTATGGACGACCTTCGGTTTTCCACTACCCATACGTATCCTGTAGACTACGTCGTTGAGGCGCTTCATCACCACGTAGGGTCCCTCCCAATGGCGTTGTAGCTTCGGATATCTACCCCTTCTCCGTCGTGGATTGTAGAACCATACCAGATCACCTTCGACGAACTTTGGGCTATTTGCTTTCAGATCGTATCTGGCTTTCATTCTGTCGCTGGCAGACTGGATGTTTCCTCTAGCAGACTCATGGATATCCCAGAGCGTTTCCTGAAGCTCGCTCACCCATTCGCATGGAAGACGGCGTTCCGTCTCTGGGGGTGGACCAAGAGCTAAGTCCAGAGGCAGCCGCAGTTCTCGACCAAAAATTATCTTCGCTGGGCTCAACCGAGTTGACTCGTTCACCGCTGATCTGTAGGCCAACATTCCCAGAGGAATCTTCGTATCCCAATCAGACTGATGTTCGTTAACGAATTTTGATAGGTAATCCAGGATTGTCTTGTTGAAGCGTTCCACCATACCGTCGGACTGCGGATGAAGAGCAGTTGTTCTAGTCTTCCGAATTCCGAGTTTTCTCATCAGCTGTATGAAGACTTCCGATTCAAAGCTTCGTCCCTGGTCTGAATGTAGTTCATGAGGAACTCCGAATCTGGACACCACGTGTTCTAAAAGAGCCTGTGCCACTGTGCCTGCTTCTTGATTGGGCACAGGAATTGCTTCTGGCCATTTAGAGAAATAATCCATTACAACAAGCAGATACTTGTTCCCAAGGCTGGTTTCCGGCAAAGGACCCAAAATGTCTATGGCGATTCTCTCAAACGGCGATCCAACGTTGTACTGCTGCATGCGTGATCGTTGACGAATACTTGGACCTTTTCTTGAGTTGCAGACATCGCACGTGGAACAGTAATTTTCAACATCTTCGCGACAGCCAACCCAGTAAAATCTCTCCTTGATTCTTTCCAGGGTCTTCCTGATGCCAAAGTGACCCCCACTGCTACTATCATGTAGTTGTTCCATAATTGCTTTCCGTAATTTCCTTGGTACTACAAGTTTTTCTTTAGCATGTCTGCCATCAGTATCCTCCCAGATTCGATACAGGAGGTTACCCCTTACCTTTAGTGAGTCCCATTGTGCTAGGTAGGCTTTAGTGATGGGACTCATGGCACTTATTTCCTGTTGATTAGGCTTGTTTCCATTTAATAGCGAATGAATAACTAACCCTAGCTCAGCGTGTTGTGACTGAGCTTGCTTGAAGGTTTCTAGTGAAATCTTGGTTCCTTCCAATTCAAATTCTTCTATTCTTAATGTGTTTATGTCGAATTCTCGTTGTTTCTCTTCTTTCGAACAGTGCTTACAGTCTTCATCACAGGGCCTGCGTGACATAGAATCGGCATTTCCGTGTTGCTTTCCTGGACGATGACGAATTTCAAAGTCATAGCTTTGGAGGTATTCAATCCATCGAGCAAGCTGGCCTTCTGGATTCTTGAACTTCATTAACCACTGCAAAGCTGAATGATCGGTTCTCACGACAAATCTTCTTCCGTACAATAAATGGTGGAAATTTCCGATCCCTTTCACCACACTGTACAACTCTTTTCGTGTCACACACCAGTTTTTCTGCGCTTTATGCAAAGTTTTACTGTAGTATCCAATTACCTTTTCGATGCCATCTTGTTCTTGAGATAAGACAGCTCCAACAGCATAATGGCTAGCATCTGTGTCCAAGTAGAAAGTTCCTTCCCTTGTAGGATGAGCTAGTATCGGTGAGGAGGTCAAAGCCGTTTTCAATGCGTCGAAGGCTTCTTGGCAGATGGAGTCCCAATAAAACTTATTACCATTTTCAGTTAAGGCAAATAATGGTTTGGCGATGGTAGAGAAATCTTTCACAAATCTGCGATAATAACTGCACAGTCCCAAAAAGCTTCGTACCTCATGAGTGTTGGACGGTACTTTCCATTCCTTCACAGCCTGCACCTTCTCTGGATCCGTCCGGATTCCGTCTTTGGTTAACAGATGTCCGAGGTATTTTACTTCCGTTTTGAAAAGATGGCATTTCTTAGGGTTTAGCTTCAAGTTCGCTTCCTTAAGCCGCTGGAAAACTTGTCTTAGTCGGAGTAGCTCTTCTTCAAAATCCTTTCCAAACACAATAACGTCATCGAGATATATCAGTGCTGTCTTCCAAGATAAACCTTGTAGTACAACATCCATTAATCTTTCGAAGGTACTGGGTGCATTGCATAGACCGAAAGGCATTACTGTAAACTGCCATAGCCCAGCACACGATGTAAATGCCGTTTTCTCTTTATCTTTTTCATCCATTTCAACCTGCCAGTACCCACTTTGCAGGTCCAAGGTGGAGAACCATGAAGAATTTCCAACTGCATCCAAAGTGTCGTCAATTCTTGGTAAAGGGTATGAATCCTTTTTGGTCAAATCGTTGAGCCGCCTGTAATCCACACAAAACCTCGTCGATCCGTCCTTCTTCCTAACAAGGACTATCGGAGAGGCCCAAGGGCTAGATGATGGCTCGATTACTCCTCGTTTCTGCATATCTTTTACCATATTCTGTACTTCATCAATCCTAGATAATGGAGTTCTTCTTGGGGGCTGCCTGACTGGCTGGGCATCTCCTACATTAATTTTATGACGTACCAGATGGGTTCGCCCTAGGTCATCATTATTTTTAGCGAAAATCGAATGAAATTCTCTTAGTAGCTTCAGGACCTTCCGCTGCTGTTCGGGTCGCAAATGCTCACAGCTTCTATCATACAAATCTTGAAGACTATCTGAGATTTGGGTGAAGTCACTATCATCTTCTTCTTCCGCGCCATCTAGCCTTCGTATCCATGCTACTGGTTCTAGTCTACCCAGTGGCGTACCTTTCTTGATTTGTATTGAATTCCTGGATACATTCACGGCCCTTATTAACATATTTGAAGAATCCGTTATTGTTCTGGCTAATAAAATAGGTTTATTCCAACCTAGCGTAGGATCTGGTTCAAAGACGCATGGGGTAAGGCTATGTTCAAGTGCCTTATGTGCATATATGGGTATAACAATCTCTTTCTGTGGTGGAATTGTGAAATTCGTTGGTGCCATAACGTTCATTTCCTCTAGATGAACAGCTTGGCAGCTAAATGAAATCTCTTCTGAATCCCCAATGCTTAAGGTATTACCAGTGAAGTTTATTACGCAGCCAGAACTCTGCAGAAACTCAGCACCAAGGATGCAATCATTTGTGACTGAAGCTACTAAAATGGGATGCTTCTTACCGAAACTGCCAATGCGAATCTCTAATTCTTCAACACCCAGTACTGGTATACGGTCTCCATTAGCGGTCTTCAGCAACATTCTATCCGTTTGCGTGGTTCTGCTTGGCAACTTCCTTCGAATTTCTTGGTATATGTTAGGGCTTATTATAGTCACATTTGCTCCGGTATCGACTAATATCTTGCATGGTATATTTTCTATGTAACCTTCAACTACTGGACTCTTCTCAATCTTATTAACTTCAATTTCGATGACCATGGGGCTTTCGTCATGATGGCCAGCCAGTATTTGCCCCCTAAAACTGGCCGGCTCTAGTTTTCCGACTCATTATCAGTATTAGTACTAGCTTCCCTTGACTTCTCTGCCACCTGCATGCGACAGCCTACTCGAAGGTGCCCCTTCTGCCCACATCTCCAGCACGTAAACTTCTCAGGTCCTTCTAGATTGGTGCGAGCTGGGTTTCTTTGAAAGGTACCACCTCTTTTTCTTGGAACAAACGCTGTCGCCCTGACTTCTGCTTCATCATCTTGTTCTACAGAGCGCACCCTCCGTGTCATTCGCGTGGCTTTCGTGGCAGCTTCAATTTCAAGAGCCTTGACCAAAGCATCTTGTAAGGTTCTGGGACTGGATAGCCTTACGATTCGCTGAACGTCCAGGTCCGCAATGCCTTCGACAAACTGACGAGCAGCGACGTATTCCTGTGTCTCGATGGGACTGCTGACGAATGCTCGTTTAGCTAAGCTTTGGACTTCGTATGCAAATGTGGTTAAATCTTCCTTGGGTTGTTGTGTCCGGTTATGCAACTGGCCATGCAACAGCTCTGTTAAGTGTGCATCTCCAAAACGTAACTTTAGTGCAGATGTTATCTATTGTCCGACCGTCGAAGCGAGTAGACGTGTTTTTCTTGCTCCTGAAACCCGAGCATTTTATTTAACAAAAACGATTTAGTAAACAGTAAAATGGTGATTACAAGAAAAGGTGTAATAAGTGATGACACCGAAATGCACTCTGTGATTAATTTCTTGAAAAGTGAACAATTTGCAAAGATAGTAGAGGCTGCAGTTTCAGCAAAACTAAATAATTTGCTACACAGAATTGATGAGTTAGAAACGCACATCAAACAGCTGCAAGATGAGGATCAAAATCGCAGTTCGAACAGGAACATCGAAGAAAAGGAGACAGTTGCAGGTGACCTTAATTCCCCAAATTCATCGAATTGTTCATTTAGCACAGTTGTAGATCAAGAAATACACAGACAGGAAAAAAATCTCCAACTACCTGAAGATAAAAAGGAGCCCAATAACGAAAAGAAATTACATCTGAGTGAATCATCTAGGTCGGAAAAACAATACACAAACAGTAATAACCATCGAAGGAAACATAAGCGTGCAGTTGTGGGAAATAAACCGGTCGTTTTCGGTACCGGACAGAACTCTGTTCATATCGCGGCAATAACACGTAAAACCTGGATCTACATTGGAAGGATAGCACCTGGAACAGGAATTGAAGGTTTGAGAAACTATATGACCGCCATGTTCCCTGGCAAAGAAGCGGAAATAGAAAGACTCCCTCAGTGGAAGAATAGCAGAACCGAGGCATTTAAAGTAAAAGTGGACAACGATCTAATAGATCAAGTATTTATCCCCGAAAAATGGCCTTCAGGATGTCTGATCAAAAAATATCGATTTTTTCGGAACGAGGGAAAACGAGAGTCCACATATCAACATAGAAGATAAGATCCTGACTTCGATGAGTAGACAGAATACTCAGAGTTATAGTGACAAAATTGCAATTATGCATTTTAATGTGCAGTGCATTCGAAATAAACTTTTATCTCTGGATAGCTACGTGAGTGCGGAACAGTCTCTGAAAGTGATCTGTGTCACGGAGCATTGGCTACGTGATAGTGAAGTTCAGTGTTACAACATGACTGATTTTCTCTTGAATTCCTACTTTTGTAGGACAAACCACATACATGGAGGAGTGGGCATCTATACTCACCATTCATTGACGAGCAAGGAACTGATTAACATAAAGTCACTCTCTCAAGAAATTCATTGTGAAATAACTGCAGTTCACATAATGAAGGTAAATTTGATTGTTGTAGTTTTATATAGATCACCGTGTGTAGGCTCAGATTTTGAAATATTCTTTAATATACTACAAGAGTCTCTTCATTATATAGATGATCATTATGTCAATACTGATATTGTCATATGCGGCGATTTTAACCTCAATTTTATATCACCAGACAACAAAACCAAGCAAGTCATCCACTTACTCATGCAGTTTAACTTCAGGCAAACCATTTCTGGATATACAAGACAAGCGGGCGAAGCGAAAACTTGTCCAGATAATATTTTTTGTAACTTTTCGTATATTCAAACAAACATTGTTAACATGGGTATGTCTGACCATGATGCGCAAATACTCACTTACTTTCCCCCAAAGAACGATTCCACGTATATACAAAAAACTTATAGAAAATTTACTACGACAAATATAGATTTGTTTAAAAATCATTTATCCAGAGAATTGTGGCATGGAGTATATACTGAACCTTCTGCAGAAGCCAAAAGTGCAGTTTTTTTTGAAACGCTTTTATTTCATTTCAATACCTGCTTTCCCATAACTAGCTGCAAACAAAATACTAAAATCAAAAACAAAACATGGATAACGCCCGAACTGAGCAAGCTAAAGGATCTGGTATTATTTTACCACAGTAATTTTAAGCAAAATCCTTCAACAGAAAACAAAAATCTATATAAACAGTGCAAGGTGAAATATGAAGACTTATTACGTGAGACAAAATTAAAACAAAATAAACAATGGATTAACCAGTCTGAAAACAAAAACAAAACTATATGGAAAATAATCAACATTGAAACTGGAAGGAGTCGTAAAAGAGAGGATAATGACGATATTACTGACTTGGATATGTTCAACAATTTCTTTGTTAATCATGCTGACGAAATAATAAATAACTGCAAAAAGACAAGTGATATAACAACTAAATATATAAGTACTGAGTGCGACAGCATGTTTTTGGCGGCAGTAACGCCGCATGAAGTGTTGTCATATATTAAACGTTTAAAAAATAAAAAAACTTGCGATATATACGGTATAAGTACATCATTGCTTAAAGATATTGCGGTTTTCATAGCAGAGCCATTAGCTGATGTGATCAACACCTGCTTTGATGAAGGACATTATCCTATGTTTTGCAAATCTGCGAAGGTTGTACCAATACACAAAAAGGGTGAAACTAATACACCTGAAAACTTTAGGCAAATACACATAATCCCAAGCGTATCCAAAGTCTTTGAATATGCTATACTGGACCAGCTTATCAAATACACTGATAAAAAACATATCCTAAATGATAACCAGTTTGGCTTCAGGCGTGGTAGGTGCACAGCTGATGCCATACTGCAACTGTTAGAATATATTCATTATTGTCTTGAATGCCGTGATACGTGTGTAAATGTATTTGTGGATCTATCTAAAGCCTTTGACTGCATCAATCATAACATTTTATTGGAGAAACTGAAGTGCTATGGGATACGAGGTACGCCAAATGATCTTCTCAAAAGTTACCTAACAGATAGATCACAACGGGTATATGTTGACAGCAACGTAAGTCAGCCATTGATGATAAAACGAGGGGTGCCCCAGGGCTCTATACTGGGGCCGTTCCTATTTATCATCTACATAAATGATATACCACAGCACATGTCATCACTAAACATGCAAGTGTCAACGGTAATGTATGCTGACGACACCACGTTCAGTTTTCGTATTAATAACAGTAACATCAACGCGAAACCACAGTACATAGAACGTGTGTTAAATCACTCCAATGAATGGTTTGCCTCAAATGAACTGCATTTAAATACAGAGAAAACTAGTACCGTTGCCTTTTCATTAAATAAAAATGTCGAACTATCTGATACAAAATTCTTGGGAGTTAGCATTGATTCGAGATTATCCTGGTCGGTACATATAGACAACTTAAGTAATAAGTTATCTAAATCAGTATACGCCATCCGTAAGATAGCTTTTACAGTAGATAGCGTAGCCGCTCGAATGACTTACTTTGCTTTATTTCATTCTGTTCTCAGCTATGGTGTGCTAGGGTGGGGTAATTGTGCACAGACGCGTTTACAACAGATTTTCTTGATACAAAAAGCTGCAGTTAGAAACATCGTTAAAGCACATTATAATGAACACTGCAAACAAATTTTCCAAAACCTCACAATAATGACACTGTATGCCGTCATAATATATCATAACTTACTTTATATAAAAAACAATACACACCGATATGTACCTCACTCAGCAGTCCATAGTCATGAGACTAGAGGCAGAAATAAGTTGATTCCGCCGAACAGCAGACTGAATAAAACAAAATCTTTAGGAGTCGAACTGTATAACTTGCTTCCGCAATACATTATAGAGTTACCTATAAGAGAATTCAAGAGGAAAATCAGCCATGTTTTATGCGAACTAGCGCCATATAGCTTAGATGATTTTAAAGTTTTTTGTAGATCCAACAAAACATTTTAATTGTACAATTCTTGTGTCATTTGTATTGTTATATACACTTATTGTTTATATGTTTGTGACTAACCTGTTTTTAAAACGTTTTATTTGACAGAATATCACATATGGTATATGGGATATTATGACTCACGTGAGAGATGCTCTCTTGTGTGTGTTTGTATTTGTTATTATATTGAATAACCTACTTACTACAAGTGTTGAGACTTGTACTCGAATATATTGTAATGTAGTTTGTTATTACCTCTATTTTATGTGACGGACCAACAATGTATCTACATTTATTGGAAAAAATAAATATCTATCTATCTTATCTTATCATAGTCACGTAAATCTGATGAGCAGAGATTTTCCAAAATAGCTGCTGCAGAATCTCTGAGCATTGATGTCAGCACACAAGCCTTTTCCTCATTCGACCAGTTATTCATACGTGCGATGTTTTCAAATTGCATATGATAAATGTCCCATGACGTTTTTCCATTGTATGGATAGGGCTTTGCTACTACGCCACTGTGTCTATCAGTAAAAGCAGGTGCTGAAGCTGTTAAACTACGCTCACCTGCACTAAACTCTCGCAGCTCCTCCCTAACCATTTCTTTCACCTGATATTTCACTTGCTGAAGCTGTTCCTCAACGTGTTTTTCTGATGCTGCTAGCTGCTCCTCAATTGCACTAATACGGTGGTCTTGATTTTCTAATGCTTGACTTACGGCTTGCTTCTGCTCCTCCAACCGAGTCATCACCAGTTCCTGTCCACTCTTCAAGTCTGCGACTGCCTCGTCTTGATGGCGCTTCAGCTTTTCTTCAAGGTTCACGACTGCCTCGTCCTGGTGGTTCTTTAGCTTTTCTTCAAGGTTCACGACGGTCGCTTGCATAACAGCTGCTTGCTCGTCCTGATGCTGCTTTAATTTTTCTTCGCTCTTTTCGAAGCTGTTTCTCATATCTGCCTTCATTTCCCTCGTTTCGGCTGCACTTTGTTCTAAACTGGCTCGCATTTCTTGTATCATATTCATCAATGCACTCATTTCGGATGCCATAGCTCTGGTTACTGGCATTGACTCAAGCTGTACTCACTTGTAGTTTCCTTTTTCTGGCTTGATTCGATGGATAATCCCACACTTCCGACACCAATTGTCACGTCGGCCTCTTTTTCTTTACCCAGGGAATCAAACTCGACGTAACTTTCACCGATTTACTTCACAACTCGATACAATATCTCCTAACCTTATCTCAGATACAACTCAACTCGACTCCTGCCACGCTACTCGTGGTGCCTTATATACTTCATCGAACCATCTAGAAGATTCCAGACACCCAGATGACATTCGAGAATGCCGATCTGTCAGTCTAGAAAATTCCAGATGATTCGATGACGTTTACACATCAAAAAAATCTAACCTAATCATTGTGAAAGAAACATTAACAAATCCAAATAAGCAATGTAATATACAGGATGTTACAATATTAAGGAATATTGTTATTTTTTGTAGTTCTTGTTACAGTTCAAATATATTGTGAGATATTTTTTTAATTTTTTGAAAAACTTCTCAAAACCTTTGCAACGTATGTTCCAGGACGTCGTCGATAGACATCATTGAACGCCCAAAAAACTTATCATCTCGAAATCGAAAATTGTTGCCGTCGGAATACTCACCTCACCTCACTACGGCGTTAAGCCCCGGCCACACGTGCGTGCTTTACCTCGTACTTACTTGTGCAAACTAGTTTGTATCTGGAAGCTCATGCATGTAGACGATAAGATGGTAGCTCGCGCAAACCGAAAAGCGCGACTTGTGTAAATTTCAATCTGCTGAAAGTTTTGGCTTGCGCCAACTGGTCTGCACGATAAAGCCTGTGTGAGTCACCATAGGGTTCAGTTTTAAGGATAGCAGCACCTTTCTGAAGTAATCAGTTTTCGAGTTATTAAATAATGGATGTTTGCGCGAGCTTACTTGAATGGTGTGGATACTCAGCGCCAGCGGTATATCGTCTTGTTTGCGCAAATCGGGGCGGGCAAATCGCTGTGTGTCGAGAAAGAAACTGCCTGACGCTTGGTATTTGGGTTCTAGAGGCAGCTTGGAAACTTTTTTGTCATTTGACCATAATCCCAAAATGGTAGGGATCAGAGATAGAGGGGTGCGTTAAAAAGTGAAAAAGTAAGAAACCGAATGAAAATGCGATAGCATTTTAGTACACCTACCAACGTACCAACGTTTCAGTGTTCCAAAAAATCGTCATCCGAAATCTACGGGCACTTTGCGTGTACCGATTTTCTTAAAATAAAAATAAAAAAATCGCGACGAAATCGGTCAGAACTTGATGGAAATTCTTTGTTTTTTTGTAGATAACACAAAAAATACTGTCATCAGTTCCTGCTGGGCACTTTATGAGAAATTTCAGCTTAAAGTTCGATTTTTCACGTCATTTTCGTTAGAGTTCGTTAAAAAATTGTTCATATTGTTTAAAACGGATGACGTTTTTTATGCATGTTCTTGAGAGGTCCAACTATGTATCAATGTCTGGAAGGATACGGAAGGCGTTCAATAATGTCACCCCCTATAGGGTTTGAAAAATGCGGTTAAACATAATAAAAACGCATGACATCGATACATGTTATAGTTGGACCTCCCAAGAAGATGCATAAAAAACATCATCCGTTTTAAACAATGTGAACAATTTTTTAACGATTTCTGACGAAAATGGCGTAAAAAAACGAACTTTGAGCTCAAGTTTTTCATAAGCTACCCAGCAGAAATGGATGACAGTATTTTTTTGTAATCTACAAAAAAAAACAAAGAATTTTCCATCACTTCCCGACCCGTTTCGTACCGATTTTATTTTCATTTTCAAAATTCGCTACGCGCAAACCGCCCGTAGATTTCGGATGACGATTTTTTGGAACATTAGTTGGTAGGGGTAATAAAATGCTACCGCATTTTCTTTCGGTTGCTCAACGATTTCTTTTCCACTTTTTTCACCCTCCGATTCCTCCATTTTGGGGTTATGATACAATGACAAAAAAGTTTCCAAACTGCCTCTAGAACTCAAATACCAGGCGTCATCCGGTTTCTTTCTCGACACTAAAATTACGCGTCATTGCTTCACTAAAACGTACGTATTTTTTGCACAAACGAATATGGTGTCATTATTGGCATGTGAAGCGCGTTAACTGTATTAACATAAATACATTTTGCATATGAGGCAAGTCCAAGATAATTTGTTCTATTTGCGTCATGCTATGTTACTTTTGAAACGTGTTTCTGACTAATTGGATCTCCCCGGGGCAGTGTAATTGAGCAACATAGAAGATACAGTAGAAAAAAAATAGGAAGTTGTAGCACCGGAGCCCTAAACGCGAGTCGGCAGCTACATTGTTGCTCCCTTGCGTGCCATGTCGATGATCCTATCTCATCACAATTTCATTTCAAACTTGACGCATAAAATTTTCGCTGTACTTAAACTGCCGTTCAACGGCAGCCTAATAAAATGCCATTTACAGATGTGACGTCACTGAAGTAATCGCTGCACTTAAACTGCCGTCAAACGGTAGCCCACTAAAATGCCGTTTGCAGCTGTGGCATCACTGACGGCTTTATATTAGCCGTGATTAAACTGCCGTCAAACGGTAGCCCACTGAAATGCTGCTAATAGCATATTCGAATTCTTGTAAAAATCGCTATATTTCATTATCGGTTATATTGTTTTTGACTTGTTTGCATTACAGTTGTGACAGTTTTTGCTGAATTATGGGAATCCGGATATTTATTTATTTATTTAATCGTGTCTGAACTACAACTTGTAACTAGAAATCATAAAATATCTAAAGATAAAAATAAATACTATGACAATATGTTGTGAATATAACTATAACTGTTCATAATGTCACTCCAGTGTCTGGCGCATTTCACAGCCTTTTCACTGCACGTCCAAATGTCTCGGATGGTACATGGGGCTTGTAGAGATTGACACGCTAGAAGGTGCTCAATTGTCTAGAATTCTCCACATTCGCACGTTTCCTCTTCCACGTATCTCCATTTCAGGAGGTTGTTCTTGGATCTCCCCATTTGGCACCGGAGTCGGTTGAGGGTTTTCCAGGTGCCCCAGTCTAAGTCTGAGCCTGCAGGGAGTTTTTCTTTTGTATTCCAGGTTGAGATGTTGTTGACTGCGAGGCGCCGTTCCCATTTTGCCTCCTTGGTAGCAGTTTTAGAGGCTATGAGGGGCTGTGTAGTTTGCATAAAGCCTCGCATTGATTTCAGTCTGACCGCTGCCGGTATATATTGGTACAGAGGATGTCACATTGTCTGCTTCGTTCGGCCATGGCTAGGGTTTCCCTACGTATTTGCGGTGGTGCTATTCCGGCTAGCATGGAAAGCTTAAGGTTAGTGGGTTTTAGGCATCCGGTTATTAATCTACATGTGTCATTCAGGACAGGGTCCAGTATATAAGCATGTGATGATCTCTCCCATACAGATGGACACACCTGTTGTTTGAGCAAGGACCTAATGTATTGAAAAATCTTAAAAGGCTATGGGCCAATGATAGTGATGCTATAACTGTAAATATAAACAATAGTGGCAAGAATCAGACTCAGGTTTTCATTGTAAGCAATGATGAAGTTTTTTTTATGAATGAGCAGACCGCGTAGGCAGAGCCTAAATACCAGAGTACCGCGGCTGCTGTGAAAACGTTATGTTTAGTGTTAAGGGAAGTTTGTTAACGCGTGATTTGAATGAGCCAATACCCGCAGGTCCAATAAATACATCTCTTGGCAGTACATCCCAAGCTTTGGACATCCTGGGAATAAATGTGCGGTTGTACCGCTCGGTTCTCGATGTATGAAGAACGACCGCCTTATAATGAGATGCAGCAGTTGCGCGGGTGCACCTGATTTGTGTTTGAAAGCTAAAATCTAGTTTCTCTTGAACAATCAATACGAACAAAGCCTTTGTTTTAGATAATCCAAATCTATCATCCCAGTATCAGTTATCTGGAGAATCATCTGCGCCTGGTGACAAGGCGATTCTGGTATAAGACAACAGAAATCCCTCATCTCGCAGACCATGTGACATTGTAGAGAAGGATATAATACCTGATTCAATTAAAGTTGATGAAGCTTAAATATCAATGAATTAGTTCCAAATGACGTCAACAGTTCAGCAATCATCTTAATGAAAAGTGGGAGTCAGTGATATCACATTGCCGATAATGAAGATGTATGTTCCAATAAAAAAAAAACGAGGTCAACCAAAAGGACAAGACCAAATATTATCATAGAAAAAGGAAAGAAGTACTGTAACATCTGTGAAAAGATCCCATAATATTGCACGATGTATTTCTCTGGGCAAAGTTATCAATAAAAGTCTGGAACCGAACACCAAATTTTAAATTTCATCGACAGTTTTGTCCATTATTACAAATTTTCAGGAGAAGCAAAAAACTGGTACACAGAAACCAAATCATAGAGAAAAAATATTTGGGATAATATACTCAATACTCAATCGCAAAACTTGGTACAAGAAGTTGGTAAACAACTTGTAAAAATTAAAAAAAAGAACTGTTGGACATAATGCAGTATGTGTAGACGATTATTAATTTTTGTTTAATAAAATCATTTTGATTATTCCCAGCGCAATCAAAAACATATAGTTTCTTTCTAGTTCCATACTGCACTAGTTTGGCACAGTTTTCTCACGTATTGCGGCTACCATTTCAGCTCTCGAAAGAACAATAAACGAAAATTAAATCGCAATCAAAATGCATTTTACTTCAGTCAAATGAGACTAAATCTAAGTATGATTTCCTATCGAATAGCACAGAGACAAAATGCATCTTGTCTGTCTTACTGATCATAAAATGTAGGTATTTGATCATAGGAATACTGATGAAGCTGTTGGAACGTCATTTCAGTGGGCTTTAGTTTGACGGCAGTTTAAGTACAGCGATTACAAAGCCGTCAAACGCGTCACTTCAATGACGTCACATCCGTTAACGGCATTTTAGGAGGCTGCCGTTGAACGGCAGTTTAAGTACAGCGTAAAATTTTTCCTCCGTTGAAATTATCTTCCTGAAAAATTGTGTTCGCGAATCAGCTACAGTTGAGCGAGCATTGCAGGAGTTAATGTGTTGACTACCTGACACCTGCATCTTCTCACTGATAAATTGGCCGTAACTCTAGACAACCGTAAAAAGTTGTCGATACGATGTTAGATTATATCCCATATTTAGAGAAGATTTATGGGTAACACTTTTATTTCTTAGGTACTTACCTGGTAGTTATGATTTCAGTTATTAAACGAGGTAGTGGTTTAATGCACCAGGAAAATTACGGCGAAAACGGACACAATTACCAGAAGCAATATTCTAATAGTATTCAGTAAATATTTTAAATACAGAGGTGTCTAGATGTGAACCAAGATCCTTTCGTCTGCTTTATGGATTACAAAAAAATACTTGAATCGGTGAGTCCAAGAACAGTGCAAGTCCAAAGAATGGCGTTTGATGGCCAAAACGTTTGAAATATGAAGATCTGTCGGTTGCGCTTAAAAAGATTACAAAGTATAAGAATAACCCCATTACACGCACCATCTGTTTACGGCGTTGCGGATGAAAAACATTACAGGTCCCAGGACATGTACTGATTTTAACGTCATTGGTCAACTCATTGTTGGCCGTCAGCGCCACGATTCGCGATGTCGTTAATAATAATAAAACAATTTTTACATATTTAGCACCCTCTATTGACGTTGTGGTAACCTTATTATACGTTGAAACTAAAAAAAAAAAAATACAAAAAGCCTGTAAAAAGAAGTGAGTCCAAGAACAGTACAAGGGCATCAACTTTTTTTTTTAATTGCTTGGAGGAGGGTGAGACTTTTGGATCTATCATGTTTTGGAGTTAATATGTTTTTTTTTATTTATCTCAAAACTATGTTTTTGGACTTGTACTGTTCTTGGATTCACCGATTCACTTGATCGTTCCTCATTGTATTTTTTTTATGGTCGGCCTCCCGCAAAGGCTGAGAGCCTATGGCGCTGTAGAAGCGCTGCGAGAGGATAAGTATCGGTTCACGTTGGATTTGAAACGCTGCAGGTTGTAGCCGTAGGGAAACAAATTCCCCGGCAGCAGATTCCACAGCGTCGAAGTTCTCCAAAAGAAGAAATGCTGGAGGAGACTAGTTCGGGGAGTAAGGACCTCGACCTGGTAAGGATGAGCTCGCAGAGCTTCTCTAGTGTTCCTGGTTCGGACGGTCTGTGGTGTTATTGTCTGAGAGAGCTCACTCGAACATCTTCCGTGATAGAATATGTAAAACAGGGATAGGTCAGCCATTCTCCTTCGATATTCCAGGCTGTGGGGGTCCTTTGTGAGGTTAGGCGTATCGATTAGTCTAATCGCTCTTTTCTGGATAGTATCCAGAAGCTATAGAGAGTGCTTCGGGGCTCATCCCCACACATGGGAGCAATACTCCAGCGATGGTCGGATCTGTGCCTTGTAGAGCAGCAGCAGTTGCTCTGGTGTATACAACTTCCTACAGCGGAACAAAACATCAAGATTCTGGGATGCCGTTTTAGCAATATTGACGACGTGGTCGTGCCAGGACATGTTATTGTTGATGTTGATTCCCAAAAGCTTGACGGAAGGTGATTCGACTATGGAGTGACCCTCCATTTCCACGGTTGGTAAGCGATCGTGAGACTTCTTTGCAAGTGCTGTTGCCTGAGTTTTTTGTACGTTGAACTGTACTTTATTTGCTAATCCCCACTCGACAATTGTTTTGATATCTGCGTTGATCTGTGAGGCATGCTGCTGTCGCCGCCGTACCTTCCCAATTTCAAATGATTTCACTGTTATTTCTTCATTAAAATGAAACTTAAGTGAATGATCCACTGGCGAGTAAAACCGTTAGCTTGCCAGCGTGTATGCTAAATTTTTTCCAAAAAGGTCCAACATTTCGAAAAAGCCATATTTTTTGAAGCAAACTTATTTTCTGACAGACTGAATACTCACCTCGAATATGGCGTGAACACTGACTGAAACGGGTTGAATCAACGAATTCGAATAGGTTAGAAATAGCGACGCCCATGCTCTAACAGGCATGTGAGTGTGCTCAATATCCCGTTGTTAATATTCACTGGTGTTCACAAACACGATGTTATTTTTTACAGAAATCTGCGGGATTTAAATTTTATGGAATTGTTTAAAATAGTCTTTTAACACTTATGCACTGTTAAAACCCAAAATACATTCAAAACTATAATAGTTAACCCGAAACGATCAACCAAAACAAAGTAGCTATTTATATTATGCCTTTACATGAGTACTGTTATTTTTAGGATTATTTACCTATTATCTGGACAAAGGGTATATGGGTTTATCAGCGATTCAGCGGTCAGTGTGCTAGCTGCCGCGTTACGATTGTGGGCACAAACAAAAACCTTGTTTACTTCTTCTAACCTATTCGAATTCGTTGGGCTGAATATACGTACTTATCGTCAAGAATATGTTCTGGAATTCATATATTGCCTTAAAAACAATGCATGACAATGATGTTGAATATCAAAGAATATACAAACAAAAACGTAAAGCAGTTGGATTATGCGAGAAATTACTCAAAAAATATTACCCAGCCACTGGTTTACTGACGTAGATAGACTATCCGAAAAAAGGCCTTTTTGAAATCTACCACATTTTTTAGGTTAACAAGATGTAACGCAGATTTCTTTTTGATTTTACTGTAACGGGAGACGAATGGGAGAGGAGTGACAGTTTCATATCGTCTTCTGATCTTGCACTATTCATGGATGGCTCCAAGTCAGAACTAGGGACTAGAGCGGGAGTAGTTGGTAGTAATTCAAGTGCTGAAATCTCAGTAAACCTTAAGAGGTAGACCACAAGCTTGCAAGCTGAAATGATAGTCATAGAGTAGGGAGTCTGGGATCTAAACAAAGGACTCCTGACAAACAAATCTATAAAAATCTTTTCAGATAGCCAGGCTGCCCTGAAAGCACTGAGCTTCAATCAGTTTGACGCAAGACTCACATGGAATTGCACACATCTCCTCAACGAACTTGGAATAGGGGACACGGTATTTTGGTTTGGGTTCCAGGTCATAGCTGAGTGGAAAGCACACACTCGCAAAAGGACGAACCGAATCTGTGTTCATAAGACCAGAACCATTCGCGGGCATTACAAAAAGCGCCACTGAGAAAATCATCTCAGACTGGACAGAGAGAAAAGCACTCCTGTAATGGAGGTGTAATGGAGATACACCAGATACACTACACTAAAATGCGTTCATACGATACCTCTCTAGTCAGGCCTCCCGAGAATCATAGAACGGAACAGGAATGATCTTCGGATTCTGGTTGGTCTGTTGACGAGACATTGTCGTTTGAGGAACCACTTGCTGTTCAGTTCAGCAAACACAGATTAAATATCCCCAAGTAAAGCGTATCCAGATCTAAAAAACAGCACTTTAGAATTCTGTTTGTAATTAAAGACGCTACTTTTTTATTATATGCATACTTGAAATCGAAGAAAATGAATTCTTCTTCACTATACCATTTTCAGTAAAAACAGATTTGGTGCGTGTCATGTATGGCATGGTTATGATTAATTGAAGCTAATTTTTAATTATGTGGATACTTGAAATAGAAGGCGACGGCGCATTCTACAGGCACGTGTGGCCATGACAAAGCTTACTAAAATATTGCGTGACCATAACTGTATAAAGCTACCAAAATGTCGCTGGTTCAGTCTCTTGTGTTATGCATATTTTTGTATGCCTCGGAAACTTGGACTGCTAAAAAGGCAGATCGAGCTCGCATAGATGCTTTTGAAATGTGGACGTGGAGGAGAATGCTGAGAATTCCTTATACCGCCCATCGAACTAACGTTTCCATACTGGATGGGCTCGGTAATCCAAAGAGACGATCATTCAATGTGTCGACGAGAACGCTTACATATACACACAAGCGATAATATGGAGAAACTTGTAGTACAGGGACACTCCCCGAGTGGGCGGCTCCGTGGTCGTTCCTCTACACGCTGGGTGGATACGACGAAACAGTTGCTGGATATGAGTATCAAGAGCGCTACTGAACTGACAGTCAATCGCGAACGGTGGCGAGCTACAGTTCTCAAAACTATTGAGAATATTAGTGTCTGCAATACTCTAGCTCCGCCTTAATGCATTTTTACGAGTTCACAACATGTCTGTTAAGACATTGTGACTATGATGGTGATGAAATAGAAGAAACAGGGTTCTCGTTTGCTGAATCGTTTTCAGTAAAAACATATTTGTCGTGTGTCATGTATGGCGTGGTTATGATAAATTGTAATGACATATACCTACGTTATTTACTGTGGTTAAGCTAAATAATTGTTAAGTGGTACAATTTATTAAAGTAAAGGAACAGTGTAACCAGTCATCAATAATAAGCGCTTCTTGAAAATAAATAAATAAAAATTAAATATCTCAGAAACAGTGGGAAATCGGACCCTACTTTATATGACTTCTCCTAAAGTATTTTCTACTCGTCCTATATATTTTATGACTTTTGGGACACTACCTCCATATCGCTTTAGGCTACCTCAGAAGGCCGCAATATTTAAGCGTCGATGACACGGGGCTAGTTTAAGAGCTGCTAGTCGGGCGAACTAGCAAGCTACCTGGAATCACGTCCTGTTTTGCGTCGTATGTTGTTTGCGATTTACCGTTTATCCTAAGCTTAAAAATGAAGTGGGACACATGTGATATTATGGAGTTTCTCGACATCTACCAGCAGTATCCTATTTTATGGAATATTAAACACAAACATAAAAGTCAAGGATGAAATTTTCAAAAACCTCTTAACCAACTGAATGAAAAACAACTAACTGTGGGTATGGATGTGAAGTAACTGAAAGCAAAAATGAAACGAATTAAGGACGCGAAGATCTTAAGGGTCTAGGGTATAGCGTGCGAAATTGAGAATCCAAGAAAAGACGTATTCCCGCGTTAGGGAGGAGGCGTGGCCACCTGTTCCCTTTCTCCAGTGTGTGTGTCTAAGATAAGGGGAGATAAGTCCAATAATCCAAAGGTAAGGTCAAAAGGTCCAAAGGTAAGGTCCAAAGGTCACCATAAAAATGAATTTCACATTTCCAAACTCCTGACGTTATGCGTTACCTTTAAACTTACAGTAATGACTGAAAGACCAAATTGAAGAAGAAAGCTTGCACTTGTGCAACTTTTAGCCTTTTTTTGATATCGTGGATGGTTGTTAAATTACAGGCATTTATAGAATGTTGATTTTGCATTGCGAGCTTTTTTGCACATTAAAAAACTTGTTTGAGAGAATCGAAAATAGTTGTCATTCATTAAGGTCTTAACTATCGCCTTATGAAATATTATATAAGGTAGTTTGAAAATAGAGTGAGTTATGCGAGAAATTGTGAATCCGTGTTTTACATGGCAAATACGTAAAAATGTCAAGCAAGTACTCATCATTTGGTTACTACGAAGTTGTAAGTGCGGTCCTGTCGCAGGCGTCTTACAGGCAAAAGTACGATTTACGATGATTTCTTCAATTTGGACCATACGAGGTTGTCTAGGTCTCCCAGCGTGTCCACCACGATGTGGATTCAGACATCCTGTGTCTCTAGCTCCTTGCACGAGCGAGTCAAATCGACGGGGTGCGGGGTGAGTATGGTTAGGGAAACGATCGCCATACACCCGCGAAGCCGTAGCGGTATTTTGACCAAACTCACCGTACATTGAAATAATGTCCACCAGTTAATTATTGTTATAAGCTTGCGCCATTGTTGTTTTTAAAGTCCGATCGTCAGATGTAGCTCGTCAAGCACTCTCGTACACTATGCCACAGCAACGCGACGTATGACGAACTGCCTGTTCTAGTGTTCTCTCACGGGCTTCGCCACCGCTAGCGCTACCTTGTTTGTTGTGATACTATGACATGGTGAGCCATTGCTCAGGGACGGACTTAGAATTGAGGATTTCTTTAACGGTCAGTATCTTGTTTTCTCTAAATATTTCGTTTATACAGTTACTGGGAAAAACATTTTGGCGAGTATTATCCGCTGTATGAAAAAAAGTCCCAACTTATGAAACACCCTGTAGAACGTAAACTAGCGCCGTGTCATCGACGCGATTTAGGCTCCGAATTTATTCCCAGTATTTTGCTCTCCTTCTCGCAGATATTTTCAATACTGGCGGCCAGTCTATGAAACACCGTTAAAATAATGCTTATGGCAATTACTTCCTGAAAAAAAAAAATGTTATTTTCCTGGTCTATTAAGCGAGGCAGTGCGTTAAACACCGACTCCTGGTTCTCCCGCAGCTAAATTGCCAATAATAACTGACCATCGGTGATTTGTGAACACGGATATTTGTCAAAGTGACTTTAAAAATGTTATAGTATCGCTTTTGGGCTAATGAGGAGTAATTGAGGCGTAAATCTGCCGAGATTTTTTCACTCCGTTCAGTTTTAACGTGCTCCTTCAGCCACTTCCGCCAGTAGCGGACTCAGATCCCTCGATTATAACTCTTGAGTCTAGTGTGGAGCAGAACAGCGTAAGTTACTAACTAGACTTAAGGATCAGTGAAGGACTATGGTTACGTTTGCAGAGAGGTCGAATGAAATTTCTATGGAAAATTAGAACTTAATTGAATCGGTTGAGTCCAAGAACAGTACAAGTCCAAAAACATAGTTTTGAGATAAATGAAAAAAAAAAACATATTAATTCCGAAACAAGTTACTGTGTTCAGCATCATATAAAAATTGCTGTAATTCCTTAGACCAATGAGTCTCACCTTTCTCCAAGCTATTAAAAAAAAGTTGCTGCCCTTGTACTTTTCATGGACTCAGTCTTCTTTTTACAGGCTTTTTTGTACTTTTTTTAGTTTTAGCGTCTGATAAGGTTATGACAACGTCAATGGAGGGTGCTAAGTATATAAAAATTGTTTGATTATTATTAACGATATCGCAAAACGCCACTTTTTGGACTTATACTGTTCTTGGACTCACCGATTCAATTGCAACTTTCACTTCCCACATCGATAGGTGAGGGGAGTATTGTCACCACGAACACTTTCAATTTTGAGATAATACGATGATATTATATCTTGTAAAAAATACAATTGTAACACAAAATATGAATTGCCGAATATGCTGATAATTCCTCCTTCTCAATTGTTGGGTGTTAATAAATACTGAAGCAATCAATCTATTATTCTTTTACAGATCAATTCAATTTATCTTCCACACCGATAGATGAGGGGATGATTGGGATCGCAAACATTTTCGATTTTGAGATAATACGCTTTTTGGCCGTTTTATCATATCTACATAACAAAAATCCACGTCACTCATTTCCGTCGGTCTGTCTGTCAGTCTGTCTGTTGGCGTTTTTCTAGCCTCATAATCTCAGTAACCGCTGCATGGATTGTGACGAAACTTGGGCACTGATATGCTGTGGGGTCATAGTAGATAATGCTGCTATAATTTTTGGTGCATATGCGGTGGAGTAATTAGCAAAAAAAATTCAGATATTTCTTAAATTTTGTTTTCAGGCAATTTGGGGTTTCCTGATTGTTTTCTATTTTTTTGGGTGGGGGTCAAATTGGGGTGGTTGGGGTGGTGGGTGTAAAACTGAAAAATCTGTTGTATTCATAATAGGCTGTCCATTGACTTGTAAAAGAAGGACCTATCGGCATAATACACTTTTTTAGGTCCATACGAAAATTGCCTTGTCTATTACAGAAATCAAGGGACTTAGATATGATGTATGTACATATGAGTATATTTTAGATAGTTCTGTATTGTGTCACGTAAACATTTTTGAATTGATTGTAATGAAATTTCGATACAGTATTATGATCTTGGCGAAGATGGAAAAAGCGTATGATTTTTAGAAATCGTGTCAGTAGCGGCGCAGCAATAATAGAAAAACTAAAAATATAAAAACAGCTCAACCTTCGTTTTTAGGCGTTTCAGGGGTTCCTCATCGTTTCCTACTTTTTTTTGATGGGGGTAAAATTGGGGTGGTTGGGGATTGACAGGTTGTGTATCTCAAAAATTTGTTGTATTTATAATAGACTGTCCTTGACCTGTGAAAGAAAGACCTAGCGGAATAATACACTTTTACTTCCCGCACCGATAGTTGTGGGAAAATCGAACCAAAAATCATGAAATCATTCATTTCCGTCGATCTGTCTGTTTGTCTTCCTGTCTGTTGGAGTTTTGCTAGCCTGGTAATCTAAGTTACCGCTGCATGGATTGTGATGAAATTTGGGTAGTGATATGTTAAGGGGGCCTAGCATAGATAATTATGGAAATCGGTCCATTGGCGGCGGAGTAATGAGCAAAAAACAAAACAAAAATTAAATATTCCTTAAAGTTCCTTTTTAGGCGTTTTGGGGTTCCCGATCAATTTCTACTTTTTTTATATATTTTATATTTATATTTATATTTCACCTAATCGTTTTTTTTGGCCTCTCTAACGATTGAAAACACTTTATATCAGATGTCACGTATATGATCATTCTTCCATTCTTCGATATCACGTATATGGATAAATGATAGCATTGCTTATACCTACACAAAGTGGGCAAAATAAATCCGTGCAACTGTATAGAATATCGCCTATCCCTCGTATACACTAAATAGGATACGGCCAAGCAGCGGCTTGCGAAAAATACGTGTTAATGATCTATATTGAAAGACCTGCAAAGCAAAGGTGTGGATGGCAAATCATTAATAATTATTATTAAATCACGCTGACATATTTATTTATCTATTGTTGGGGATACGCTTTAACGATCGTGAAAAATGGACGTGCTTAAAAAGCTGCAGCACAATACGGCCTCTTTGAAAGGCGTGGATTGTAGAAGGAGAGATAGAGAGAGACGGAAAGGAACAAATGAATACTTAACAGCTATCAAAAGCATCCGATGTAAATGATATGATTAATCAAGCTGACATGTTAAAACGCTCAATAGATGGCCACACGTGCAACTCTCGATGAATGCATATTTTTTAAGGCTTAATAAAGTCACGAATTGGAGTAAGAAGAGTTATTTTAGGGCCTATGTTTTGAGATGTCCGCATAATACTACATCCATCTTACTGGGAATATACTACTCGTGAAGTGAAATCCGAACACCTATAGAAAAAAAGGATATTCGCTTTGAAAATGTGTATGTGCATAGGTTGAGAGGACCCTCTCTAGTACACATTTGCTGTTTATTCAGACGCTAGTAGCACCTCCAAAAAACTCCCTACGTAAAAAAAACAAAGTATCGCTTTTTGTCGATCCAAAAATGATATTGGTTGCAGATATGGATAGGCACTAGTTGGTCCCCCAAGGGACGGTACGTCGGCGACAGCAACATGTCTCACAGACCAACGTTGATAAAAAACAATTGTCGAGTGGGAACTAGTAAATAATGTACATTAATGTACAGAATACTCAGGCAACAACACTGACAAATAATCTTACGTTGGCTTACCAACTGTGGAAATGAAGGGTCATTCAACAGTCGAGTCACATTCCGTCAAGCTTTTGGGTATCAACATCAACAATAACGTGTCCTGGTATAACCACGTCGTCAGTATTGCTAAAATGACATCCCAGAAGCTTGAAGTTTTGTTCCCCTGTAGGTAGCTAAATATACCAGAGCAACTACTGCGGTTCTACTAGGCACAGATTCCACCATCGTTGGAGTATTGCTTCCATGTGTAAGGATGTCCTCCGAAGTGCTCTCTAAAGCTTCTGGACACTGTCCAGAAGAGAGCAATTAGACTAATCGGTACGCCTAACCTCTCAAAGGAACTCCACAGCCTGGAACATCGAAGACAGGTGGCTGTCGTGTCCCTGTTTTACAGATTCTATCATGGAAGATGTTTGAGTGAGTTCTTCCAGATAATAACACCTAAGGTCATCCGAACGAGGAACACTAGAGAGGGTCTGCGAGCTCATCCTTCCCTGGTCGAGGTCTCTACTCCCCGAACAAGTCTCCTCCAGCATTCCTTCTTTTGGAGAATTTTAACGCTGTGGAATGAGCTGCCGGGAAATTTGTTTCCCGATGGCTACAATCTGCAGCGTTTCAAATCTAATGTGCACAGCCACTTCTTACCTTCTCGCAGGGGTTCTACAGCGCCATAGGTTTTGAACATTTGCGGAAGCTGACCATAAAAAAAGACGACAGCTCCAGTTTATGAAGTCCATTTGAATGTGGTCGGATTAAAGGCCAACGAGAACGTGGTACTTCGCCCAGAGCAACTGCGTATAACCATGAGGCGTAGCGTGGCTACAGTTGTAGCAGCACGGCACGCGTGGATAGAAGAAGGGCGACTGCAGCGAATTAGGGGTTCTGGGGCACGTAGGAGGACTACAGACCGATAAGATTGTCACCTACGACTACTGGTCCTCCGAGACAGAATGCGATCCACTCGAACTTTTGCTGACGCTTGGTTTGTTGCTATAGGGAGGCTCCTTCTAGGCCGTACGGTCTACCGCAGATTGCGTGAAATGGGCTCAAGATACGGATGAGTGAGCTTTAGAGTTTTTCTCTTTAATTGATTTTATTTGATTGACAGACCTCTCTACGTGAGCGTCATATGACCCAAAAATGCACGAAGAACTTAAGGTATTTTATAGTTGGTTGATTCTATATCTAATCTAAAAAATTTAATAAATCCGTATAAGGCCCCTGGATCATACATATTATGTGCTATGGGTTATTAAAATCCATGTAACATCTATGTATCGAACTGTTACTATTTTAACACTATACCTTAACGTGCTGTTCAAGATCAGTACTCCGTAAGCAGTTAGTACCTAAAAAGATGTCACTCTATTCTTGTTAAAATTTTGTACCTTGATAAAGGGAGAAATAAATTGCAGATGTAGATTTAATTGTGGGTGAGTGAGACCCGAAGAAGTGACTCTCTTTTTTATCCCGTCTTTCCATTTATCAACAAAAAGAATTAAGTATTATTATAAAGATTTAACCATCATTTGATCAACTAAGTTAAAGATCAAGACTCCACAGGTCTCTTTCTGTATAATGAATCATAGCTGACTTAACGTTCGAGTCGCCGAAAAGCTAATCACTATCACTGTATTCTTAGTGCCAACTATAATGAAACATATTTGGTGCAGATAGAGGCCGCTACGGTCGTTTTGCTAGTTCAACGGTTTCAAAAAATTGACGCTGATTGTCTAGTATAGTTCTATAGAAGTATCAAGGAAATGACTATACCTTTCATCATCATAATCACAATTTCTTTAAGAGACATGTACTCATTTTACGAGTTCCTCTTGGGATATCTTTAAGATCTTTAATGCAGTAGTTTCCCATTTGCTTTCTGCATCCTCATGTCGTTGACCAGATGTATCTACTGGTTCATCCGCCTTTAGGGACAATCTCTCACCCCAAGGACAAGAAGGTGTCCTGACTCTTGTCAACTCGTCCACCCAAAGCTGTTGGTTGAGAAGAGGTTACTGCTTATACCGACAGTAGTTCGGTTCCTTTCAGTCGCTTTTTACGACACGCCGGATATACGATGGAAGATATTCTAACCCGCCCCCACACAAGGAAACTATACCTTTACTACGACTTAAAAATTATCTAGAGCTTTCAAAGTTTACAACAAAAATTTCATCATTTTCAGATTATCCATAAATATTGAACACGACATTGATATAAATTAACTTCGAACATCAGCATTTTATATAGCACTAACAATAGTCAAGAAACAGGTAATATTAAGGGTCTAGGGTATAACGCCCGAAATTGAGAATCGAAGAAGATGAGGGGAGATAAGTCCAAAAATCAAAAGGCCCAAAGGTCACTATAAAAATAAATTTCGCATTCCCAAGCTCCTGACGTTACCCTTGAACATACACTAATGATTCAAAAAGCAATTGAAGAAGAAAGCTTGCGCTTTGTCACCTATTTGGCCTTTTTTTCATATCTTGTTTGGTTGCTAAATTACAGATATTTGAAAAATGTATGATTTTGGTTTGCGAGTTTTTTTGAACATTAAAAATCTTTTTTGAGAAAATCGCTAATAGTTGTCATTCAATAAGGTCTTAACCACAGCATAATAAACAACCAGCATAATACCTCAGAGGATTTCGTATATAAAAATGGTTCCCAAAAAATTTGACCTTGGTACCAACTCGGTATTTTCTAGCCAAATAGGTACGTTTGATTCGTACAGAGCATTTTGTGCAACTGACTACACCCCTCAATAATTATATAATTATTTTCGATACCGATACAAAAGTATCAATACCAACTTGGAATGCCTCAAAAAGGATCGATGACAAAAATACTCGATATTAGTGCAGAAATATCGAAGTATCGTTAGCATCCCTATAAAAAACCCTCCAAAAGTGGGGATGCGCGTGTAATTTCCGCCATCTTGAGTTATTGTGCTGGTTGTTTACTATGCTGTGGTCCTAACTATGACCTTCTGAAATACTCTGTATGTAGTTTGAAAAACAAGTGAGTTCTGTTCCAAATGGGAATCCGTGTTTTAACATGGCAAATAGATACGTATAACTGTGTATACCCAGGGCCCTTAAGGGTCCGACAAAAAATGTATCTTTAGAAGACTTAGATCGGTGACCGATTTGATAAATTTTTAAGTCGCCCAACGTTTGGAAAAAAGTTACTGCTACCATGGCCTTAGATTATTGTTTGGCGTTGGACGCTGATAGCCGAAAGTCTTTGACAAGTTAAAGAGAGAATACAACATCCCCTAACCCCACTTCCATTCTTTAGAAGACACGGTCCCAGAGTTGCCAGATGTGTAGGTTTTCTGCCAAAGTGGCTAATTAAAGACCGAGTTAGCGACCAACGATCGTAGCTGGACGATTAGCAACTTTCGGCGGCGCAAAACACACAGTGAGTTAACGATTTTCGCCTATTTCTAACTTTCATTTCATTGGCTTTCCCCTCAAAACGAAGGGCTAGTTACATAAAGCGGCGATATTACCAGTTGTTTTACAGTTGACACTCTGACCATAGTACCCTTCAAGGAGAGAGGGCAGGTAAGTGAAATTGGCCGACCTTCGTTATGGTTATTTGAAATCGTTTACCTATTTCTTATAACTATGCATGCTCGAAATAACGATAGTCACGAAACTCGTTATTTCTGGTGGTCCAGAAACACCCAATGTCTCAAAATAAACATTATAAGCTCGAGTTGATTTGCAATTAACAAATAAACCTTAGAAAGAGCAGGCGACAGAAAAGATCTGCTAAGATATAGAGCAACCCTCGTATAACCCTTAGAAATTTTAAAATAAATTCATCTCTCGGGACAGTTGTTTTAATTCCAGTAAGATAGTCAGAGAGTTAATACGTAGTTGTGTATTTTCAAATGTAAACTCATTGCCATCAATACCTCCCAATACTTGCCTGGTACTCAACTAAGATTTACAGCATCGCGTGAAGTTATAAGAGTATTGAAACAGTCCCATACCATCAGTTTTTGTATAATCTCCTCCACAAGTCGAAGGCCCATTTAAGCGGTCTGGGAGTGCAAAAGGATCACAATAGCCCTAGTTTCAGTTTGCCATATTTTTGCAGTTCCTTAGGTCAGACGGTTTCGACGGCGCATTCAAGACACGTGTGGCCATGCCAAAAGCTTCGTAAAATATGGCGTGACCATAACATCACTAAAGCTACCAAAATGTCGCTGGTTCAGTCTCTTGTGCTCTTCATATTTTTGTATGCCTCGGAAACTTGGACTGTTAAAAAGGCAGATCGAGCTTGCATAAATGCTTTTGAAATGTGGACGTGGAGGAAAATGCTGAGAGTTCCTTATACCGCCCAACGAACTAACGTTTCCATACTGGATGAGCTCGGTAATCCAAAGAGACTATCCTCCATTATGTCGACGAGAATGCTTACCTTCTTCGGACATATACACTGAAGCGATAATATGGAGAAACTTTTAGTTCAGGGTCATGCCCCGAGTGGGCGGCGCCGTAGCCGTTCCCCTACACGCTGGGTGGATACGACGAAACAGTTGGTGGATATGAGTACCAAGAGCGCCACTGAACTGACAGTAAATCGCGAACGATGGCGAGCTACACTTCTTAAAACTACTGATAATATTCGTGTCGGCATTTTGCGAGTTCACAACATGTCTATTTAGACATTGTGACTATGATGATGCTAGGTCAGAAGTCACCCTCAGCCATAGAATATGTCATACTAGGCGTTTCGGTTTTGAAATTTTTCTCGTTCACATCCGCGAAATAGCTATTTTTGGCGATTTTCGTTCACTCATGCGACGGATTGGCGATTTTTGGCGATTTTTATGTCAAAAGCTGGCTTCAAGCATACTTACACCTGACGACATGTGATACAGGCTTTGAGTCTGACATGAACGCGCTCCACCGAAACTTGCGCCTGTAGTGGGAATGTAGGATGTATGAGAGGTTAGGTGTCTCTTTTTAACAGATCCAACTTTTCCAATCATGTATAGAATAGTTAAACACTCCCCCATAAATCATTATTATTGTCAACAAACGTTGAATCTACTTTATTTGTAAGTGTAAGTAACAACGGTAGTTTAATTGAAGCGGAACATATCTTTCAGCTCTTTGGAATAATAGAGATTCTTATCTGACACCTCAATTAAAACACATATCAGGCGAGCAGCCTTTCGCATTATACGGAGTATAAAAAAATAGGCTGCTAATAGATGCAATATAGATGAGAAGTATCATATGTGGAATTATTTATGGTGGATGAAAGTTATGAGTATATTACCCGCAGGAAACTTAGTTTGCAGCATAAATTATATTGAAACAGCTTGTTACACCAGCATCAGATAATTTTATGATTTATTGTTAAATCGCTCAAAAATATTATAAATAATAATCCTTCCGCAACGCTGGTTATTATTCGCAATAGCACACCATTTTACTTAGGAGACTATCAGGAACACAAAGTCATTATTATAATACGTACGATGTCAAACGGTGTTACCATAGAGTTACTTAGATTTGCATTATCTTTTGGAAAGATCCTCGATTGAAACTGACACATACAATTATTATTTTCTGTTGACTAACTGCTTCAAGAGATGAAGACCACTACCGAGCTCCATCAAAACTGAAGTTTTCACCGCAGCTCCGAAGGACTGGCGCACTTCTAAGGGAGTATAACAAGATTACGGCCAACAACATACTGCCCATCCACCGAGCAATACCCCCGTTGCAGATAAATAGACTTAAATCCCGACAACCACCAATAAGAGATGCAGAAGCGCTTAAAACCAACAGCTTCAATTCCTTAAATCAATGGTGCTCCCATTGGGAAGGTTTTGAAGAACATTACTCACTATGCGCATTTTTGGGGGCTGCCTTACTTCCAGGATCAGATTTACCTCGGAAAGAGTGGGTAAAACTTAATAATAGGCCACGGCAGATGTGCCGACTCCCTTTACAAGTGAGGCTACGTGCAATCCCCCTTATGTGACTGTGGCGCGCCCCGCCAAACCATAAACAATATTACGAGCGACTGTGAACTGCGTGCATTTCAGGGATTGCAAGAAGAGTTCTTCACAGCCACACCGTTGGCGCTGGAGTGGTTAAAAGGACTGGACATCAACCTATCCTATCCTAAATACCAAAGACTTTGCATCTTGGTTTTTAGCTGTACATATTTTATTTTAATATAGGTTATAATAATTTCTTTATATATAGTTATAATTGTCATGGTTTTGAGCCATAGGATAAATAAAATAAATAATTCTGTTGATTAATTCTTGGAAAAAACGGAAACTCAAAATGCATTTAAGACTTTTAACTACACTTTGAAGTAATAGTCGCAAATAGGCGAGGAGATAACTTAGCCTCTAACAGGTTGAACTGAGAACACAATATCCTCTACCTACTATCTTTTTCAGCTAAAGTAGCGACTTCAAAACTGAGTTGTCGACCAAAAATCGTAGCTGGCCGATTGGCGACTTTTTATGGCGCAAAACAGTGAGTTGGCGATTTCTAGATAACTTCCAATAAACGGCGCCAAACTTCAAACAAGTAACCTATCTATTTTCGATGTATTTCTGTGACAGAAGTAGGAAATTTACCTTCCCTGCAAAGAGTTGTATGTTTCCAAATCGACAGTAATTAAGAACTACCCCAACTGCACTTCCATCATATCTTGTTCTATTTCGCTGTTGTGTTGATTCATTCGAAATTCTTGAAATTGCAAGACATTACGATGACATGACAGCATTACAATTACAAGCGATAATTTTAGGTTATGTTGGTTTGAGACAAACGTTCGGTTGGTTTTGAATACGTTTCGAATGCATGGGCGCCAGAAAACAGCCAAGATGCGTGAAGCTAGCAAGCTGAGAGCGTTGAAACAGACCGATACCAGCTTTGATGTAATCTTTATGGAGGCCAAGGCTTTTAAGCGGTCCGGGAGTCCGAGAGGATCACAATCTCCTAATTTCTAATTTCTACAATAAATATGACCTTGAGCACAGGCTAATCATAGGATAATTTTAGGCATCAATACTCGCTTTGAACAAGACGTCAACGCGCTGCACTCAAACTGCTTTCTTACTGCGCCTGGCTGTGATTGTAGTGGGAATATAAGATGTATGAGGGGTTACGTGTCTCTTTTTAACTGATGGCTTTGTCCGTATGTATACCTTCTCTCTTGGTTGCACTGGAGGTTTCGCATTCCAGATTCAAGCTTGCCAATCGTGTATGCTCTTAACCTAGGGTGTAAAAGCAAAATTGGTACATAGACCCTCCAGCAAGAGGTCTGCCCTGTCTATGACGTCATAATGGGAGAGTGTATTGCCATCTTAATCATCTAGAGAGAAAATCTGCAGCTAGTAGCGTCCCCAAGTAACTACATAGAAAGATATGTTAAGAGTACGTAGAACATTCTGTAGAGGGAGAGAACCTCAAACTAACATTGGTATTTCAGTATGTAAAAGTAGGCTCTACTCATGCGCAGCTCTATTTGTGACAGCGTCATGATAGCGAATTCGCGCTTGCAAGTCAGCCTATAGGATCACATTGTGGATATCAGCGGTGATATCTATAGAGCAATGGAGCCTAGTGAATTGTCTTGTTACTTTCTACGCATTGATACCTATTTCCAAATACCTTATCCCAATATGACTGACAGTTTAGAAATGCTGAGTAAATCTCGGGAACCACCAGACAGTTAACTGGCCGTCAGTATTCGGACAACCAGGTTGGATAAGGCACATTCATTTGAAAACTTCTACAAAAGTGTGACGATCTTCGTTGCTCCAATAACTGTTTATTAACAAATCCAGTTAGATAAAATGTGCATTCATCAGTAAGACATGAATGATATTACCATTAATCACTAGTCATTTGTTCACAAAAATCAACCCGCCGATCGAAATCATATGTTTAGTAACTGTGTGTATGGAGCACAATTTTGGGTAATGAAGCCTCAGGTTGAACGCCAGAATGACCCAAAATTTTAACTTGTGCGGCTTCATCCAAAACAATACGTTTTTTATTTGCAACAGATTTAGTTTGAGTAAATTTCGTAACAAGGTCCAAAACGTACCTATGCGAAGTTATCTTTCCCGTCTGACTTGCGTTAAACCATTGGTTAAACGTAACCGAAGTTTGCCGAGCACATTAATTTTGGAACCATAAATTAGAATCGTCTCCACTGTCTTCGCAATTGTCCGTTAGGAATTTAAAGGTTTTTTTTGAAGTTATTGCAATAAAAAGTGATATTTACGTCTGTTTTAGTTTTGTATCTGAAGAAATTAAGATGCAGAAATATTTTTCTAATTTTCTCGAAAGCGAATCGATTGATTTCAAAAAATTGTCAAAACTAAGAATTCGACATACCTTTGAAACAAGCTATTGCTCAATATCCCTTGCCCTTTAATCATTTTCAAGGGGATTTGCCTGGGAGGCAGAGGGTATAATGGGGTGAAGTAGTTTTTGGCTAAAATGCTGTCCCCTTGACAAATCTTTTGACATATCTAGGCACTTCTTATTTCAGTCAATGGTTTTCTATAAATTCGGGGAGGGAAGTTTTAAAATGATACGCATACGTAATTCATAGATAGGGTAAAATTATAAAATATGCTATATTATCTGGCCAACGGTTCTGAAGCTACGGGGTATAGGTAAGAGGGCTATAGTTTGCAAAAAGCATGGCCGATTTTATTCATAAGATAGCCATGGATGCGCGGATTTTACGTGAATACTTCAGGGCTATGAAGCGCGTTTCTTTTTGTATAAATGCTCATTTTTAAATGAGATAATAACAATAATAACGACGAAAAATAGTGTACCTAACAAGCTGACAAGACAATAAACTCGACAAAACAGATATTCAAATAATTTGGGACAATCTGTAAAAAGATTAAAAACACGAAATAGAAAACGCCACTGTTATTTCGATATTTTCAGACAGACAGACAGGAACATAGTTATATAGTTATTTATACAAGTTGGTGGCAGGGTGGCCAATAGCAAGACTTAATCTCCATGGCAACGGCATGGTAGCAAATCCTCAACCAATAAGGTTACCTGACAAGACGTTGGATGACAGGATTTGTGAGTTGTTGCCGATTCACCTGAAGTTGATGATATCTTCAGAAAATATGTACATTTTATAACAGGCAGATTAAAAAATATCGGTTATTGAATAAAAAACATTAACAAATATATAAAAATATTAGTATTTTATAAAAATATATTACCAACTATATTAAAGTAGCTATAAAATTATCTTAAACTGCTGATACCGTTAATTTTGCTTTTTTTATAAACAAACTTGGCAACATCGAACATTTTTATCCGCATTCCTTTTGTAGCTCTAGGTCCGCTAGTCAGATAATATATTGTCACGACAGCTGCTTTTTCTGTACTCCAAGGAAACTGGACGTAAATTTCACCGTTTACTTCACAACTCAATACAATATCTCTTAACCTTATCAATCTCATCTACAACTCAACTCAACTGCTGCCACGCTACTCGTGGCGCCTTATATACACTTTATCGAACCATCTAGAGAATTCGAGACATTCATATGACATTCTAGATCGCCCAACCGTCAGTCCCGAAAATTCCAGATTATTCGATGACGTTTACATATCAAAAATCTAACCTAACATTCAGAAAGAAACGACAACAACAATACAAATAAGCAATACCATACAGGGTGTTAATTAAGTATGTTAACAAACTTTAACCACGAATAGTACTCCGACAAATAGAAAGAAAATGTCATATGAACATGAAGACGGTTTTCCCTCGATATTCTCGAAACTATTCATAACAAAACTACGAAATTAGGTACAGTGGGTAAACTTTTGACGCTGAATCTGATTATAAATTCAGAATGTCATAATTTTGATCAGAGGCGTATCATACGGGAGGAGTTAAGGGTAAAAATAACCTCATTTTCTAAATTGTAATTTTTTTGACATTTTGATTTCAGAATATGGTATTTCATAGATTTCTACGTAAAAATGGTTTCTCGATACATCTCGATAGGGCTAACCGTTTTCGAGAAAAATGCAAATTATTGAATCGATGCAGGCTATTGTAAATAAATAAATGCATTTTTCTCGCAAACGGTTAGCCCTATCGAGATGTACCAAGAAACCATTCTTACGTAGAAATCTCTGAAATACCATATTCTAAAATCAAAATGTCAAAAAACTACCGTTTAGAAAATGGGGTTATTTTTACCCTTAACTCCTCCCGTATGATACGCCTCTGATTAAAATTATGAAATTCTGAATTCGGAATCAGATTCAGCATCAAAAGTTTACCCATCGTACCTAATTTCATAATTTTGTTATGAATGGTTTCGAGAATATCGAGGAAAAACCGTCTTCAGGGTGCCCCATGCAAAGGAGCGTAGCTCCCTTAGGAAGCATTTCCGGACCCATGTTCATATGACATTTTCTTTCTACTTTTCGGAGTACTATTCGTGGTTAAAGTTTGTTAACATACTTAATCAACACCCTGTATACAGGATGTTACAATACGTATACTTTTAACCTATGGTGTAAACGCAAAATTGGTACATAGTCCCTCCAGCAAGAGGTCTGCCCTGTCTGTGACGTCATAATGGGAGAGTGTATCGCCTGACCGACAGACCGTTTCCCTTGCCATTTTAATTATCTAGAGAGAAAATCTGCGGCTAGTCGTGTCCCGTTAATCCCCTAAAGAAGCACGTCCGTTTGCGAGCAGAAACGTATGATCGCATTAACAGGCCGCCGGTAATGTTGGGGCATTGTTTACCACTGAGCAACGCGCACATAAACAACTATAAACGCAGGTTTTCCTCGCGTTTAACACCTACATTTATTGCAAATTGTTTTTCGACCCGCAAAAATGCCTATTTATGCGCCAATTTTCTTTATTAAGTGTTATATGCCTCTCGCATTATCTATTTATGTTCCTGAGGACTATTGTGTAACATTATTTTATTCGAAAAGCATGCTGGTCATTTGTTGATTTGAGAAGTGGCTTTCCAAGAAAAATGACGGAGTTGCTAGTGCAGGTGTTTGGTATCTCCTGTCGCTACTCTGACTTGTTTCATTTACAGGTAGTGTCCCACCGAACATTCGGTTTCTGTTTCGGTTTCGGCCTAGTTTCGGCAAAAAACGAGTTTCGGTTTAGTTCCGGTTTCAGCTGCCATCCAGCCGAAACTACGGCCGAAACTGAATTCGATTGATTTCGCGCTGCGATCGGACGCTCTCGGAGCACTGATCTGCAAGCGACGAAGCGTCATTTTGCTGTGAGATGATGGTAATAACTTGTCACAAGTTAATAAGCTTACTTATCGGAGCCCAGCTTGCAAAAAAACGCAGATATTACTCTTACTACACACAGAAAAATCTGTCGTTCCGTCAAAGACTTACGCTTGGATTCAATGGGACGTTGTATTCAACATTCCTCAAATACAGCGATGTTTTATCCAATGGGAAGTGTATAGCTGGTAACGAATTATATCGTATTGTCGATTCAACTACAAGATGTCATTGGATTCCAATGAATAATTCAATCGCAGCCTGTCGTTGAATCGAATCTGTGTTTGGAAATTGATTCTAAACTACTTTATTTTCCTTGGACCAACAGATTTTATTGCGAGGACAGCTGATCGATTCGTTTGGATGTTTAATTGTGTAACTTTGTATGAAGTTATAAGGAGCATGATATAAGAATTAGACCTGCACCGCAGTTGTTGCATTTTTACCTGAAATATAATTGTCTGACTGATCTAAATACCTACATTCAAATGTGGGTGTTAGCTCTTCTAAGCCCCAATTTCTCAGTAGGTCCTCCGCATTTAATATATAACTGGATACATTTAAATCACACAATTGCTGATGCAATACGCAAAACCACGAGACAACACGGCTAACACCGAAACAACACAACATAACAACCTCGTCCATGTTGACGGGTTCGCGCCGATAATAACACTGAGATGATCCCCCTGTTCTTTCTAATTACGTTTATTGAATCGAGACATCAGTCTGGCCGAATACTGACTATGGTTCAGCGAACAACAAGGGCCATTGAAACAAAATTAATTTTGATCAGATGAATTATCACGAACTTCTGTTGCAGTAATAATTTTTGTACATTGAATAGATTGTATGCTTTATTCAAATGAAACATAGGGTAAATTTCAAAAACAAAAGGATGTTTTGGTTGCATTATATGTCAATACTGGAATTAGAAGGATTATACATATCGTTAGAACGAGTATAAAATTATTTTGAATTTATTGGCGTACCTGTGATTACTTCGAATATAAGGATTGAATCCTTTCAATGACATGGATTCGAAACAACTGGAAATATATTTAAAGCGATGGAAAAATATCCAAATACTAACAATTAATTGGAAACGCAACAGTATTTTTTTCTGTGTAGAATTTCAGTCCATTTCTGTCTTTGAGAAGGGTTCCCCTAAAACTCATATCTGCCCTACCGACGACTGTTTCCATTGAAGAACTATTCAATGCTGCTAGTCAAATTCAATCAGACTGAAGAAGCAATTTGCTGAGCAAGAAGGTTGATAAATTATTGTTTCTCGCTTACAGTATTACAATATTGGATTGTTCAGTTATGAATACTGATAATCAACAATAGCTGTAGCTCACTGAAGCTCACAACAGAGAAAACCCCTTACTTTTAAAATTATTTAGTTGCTGTACTTAGTACACAGGTACTTCTGAAATTTAGTTTTAAGGCAGCTAATTGATAAGACTGCTATAAAGAATGACCAAAGTTTAGAAAGTTATTTAGTTCTGAAGATACAAAATATAATATAAATATAAAATATTTGATTTTTGGTACAGATTACCTTCTTACCTTAAAAAGTATAAATAATTTATTTGAAATAAGGTGTGATAATGCTAATGATATCCAGGAAAAAATTACTAACGTTATATTGATGTTTCGGTTTCGGCCGAAACTGAGACGGAAGCCGAAATTCGGTTCCGGTTTCGGTTTCGGCCGTTAAAAATAGATTCGGTTGGACACTATTTACAGGACATCTTAACCAGGTGCGTAGATAGGGGGTAGTCAGGTGTATCAATCCCCTTTCTCTCTCAGAAGCGACTATAGAGATTGGTGTTGTTAGTCAAAAAAATGGCGTCAAGTGTGTTGACTCAGTACTTCCCACACATTATCAGTGCTAACAAAACATTTGGAGTTCCTCTATTTCTACATCATCCTCATCAAAGTAGACAATGATCAGGGACCTTTCTAAAAATGAATATTGGGGAGAGTCTGATGATTTTTTTACTAATTTCTTCGCCGCCAAAGGACGTATCAAAATTATAGCAGCATTACTTACTACGACCCCACATCATATCACTACCCAAATCTCATCACAAATCAAGCAGCAGTTACTGAAATTACGCGGCTAGGAGAGCGCCAATAGACAGACAGACCGACAGAAATGTGCGACGTGAATTTTCTTCATGTAGATATCATAAAACGCCCAAATGCGTATTATTTGAAAATCGAAAATGTTCCCGATAACAATACTTTATCACCTATCGCGTTTTCCATCCTCGCTACGGTAACAATGATGTGTCAAAACTTCACTGAAATCAACTCAATAATTTCCAGCTTACACAAAATAGAATAATATGAAGCAATGTTCGTATGTATACATTAGAAGGTTCTTTTGATTTCTGTAAAAGGCAAAGCAATGTTCAGATGGACCCAAAAAGTGTACTATGCCGCTAGGCTTTTATTTCAAAAGGCGAATGGACAGCTTATTATGAATAAAACAAATTTTTTAGTCTTACAATCCACACCCCTCAACAGGTCCAATTTTACTTCCACTAAAAGAAAACAGAAAATGATCAGAAACCCCTACTAAGACGCTTAAGAACGAAGCTTGAGAAATATTCGAATTTTTTGTTTTTTGCAGCATTGCATACTACGACCCCACAGCATATCGCTAACCAAATTTCATCACAATCCATGCAGTGGTTACTGAGATTACGTGGCTGGAAGAACGCCAACAGACAGACAGTCAGACAGGCAGACGGAAATGGGTGACGTGGATTTTAGTTATGTAGATTGTGCGATTACAATATCGGTGTGGGAAGTAAAAACTATTTTGATAACCTTATTTAGCTAAGACCGAATCATCGGGTTCAACACTTGTGCACCTCGAGTCAGGAGGCTGTCTCACTAGGCCGTGCTGATTCTTGTATCTCTCCCTTACACCTTAAGATCTTAGTAAGTTACCCTGGCCAAAAGTTTTAGCAGCAAGCCTTGTGCGCGGTTAGCGCTTGGGTGGGTGACTGTATATACGCAGGGCATTCAGTTTCGGCCGTGTTGGTGTTGCCCACACGAGCGCTGAGCGGAGCATCTTACGCGGCCGGCACTTTGGATGATCGACCGGAAGGCCCGGACGGGTGACCCCCGTCGGACCGTCCGGGATGATGGTGTAATCATTCCAACGGTGCTGGCCGTGCACTGTCCCCCCTCTGGGAAGTCATAGTACAATAGGCCTTGAAGGCTTAAGTGCTGACGGCTCCCAGAGGAAAAAAAAGTTACCCTGGCCAAAAGTTTTATTTTAATTTAAACCCGATTAATCCATAGCAGGAAATATAATTATGTAAAATTGAGTAGCCAGCTATGTTTTGCCAAATATTTCTTCCTGTTCTTCATAGTAACATATAGATAAATAATTACCTGATGTATGTAGATTATAAAATGTAGATAACAACGAAGCATTGAATGTTGCCTTTTTGGGCAGCTTACATTAGAATTTGAGAGACCCTGTATAACATTTCTAGAATCTCATTACTTACTGGACTGCCTACATGCTTCGAATCAGATGGAACAATAAGATACTACGATAGATTACCGAGTAGATATTATCCTTTCCTTGACACTGCTTATGGGCTAATAAATTTCGATAAAAATAGGTCACTTCACTAACTCACTATGTTTTATTTTCATTGGTTGACGCCTATTCTCATAATACTCCAATAGCTGTTCTGATTGATGTATAGACTTTGCATTATTATTTGCGTAAGGTAGTCACCTATTCCAATCAGGCACAATGTCTTCTTTCTAGCATATTTGTTCCGGAATACTTAGAACTACTTCTGTAAGATAAGCATAAATACTTTGGTAGTTTTCTATATGGTGGCCAGTTAGGTGTTGAATGAAATACTAATATCATACGGTTTTCGCTAGCTTACTTAGGTATCATTTCTCTAGATTGTTTGAAACAGAGTCACATCATTGCATTTGATTTTTTAGAGGATTTTGCAGTTTTCGGTTATTGTATCAAAAAACGCGCTCTAGGGGTATCACTAGGCATTAGGAGTATCATATAGGTAATACGAGGTTGATGGAATGATAAATGCTTTTTCCAATAAGACTAAGTTTATTAAAATCCGTTCAGTCGTTTAGCAATTATAGCTGTCTATTTGAAAAACAAATGAATTACCCTCCAGTACTTTAAGTCATAATTATGTCAAAAAGTGTTGAACAGCATTTGCCCCACTATATCCTAGCTTTAAAAAGCACATATTTATGGGTAACATTTGCTAGGTGGGTTTCGATGAAAAATCACTTTAAACGTTTGCGCCCTCTGGTGACCATCTTTGAAATCTGGAAATATTTTTCACGGTGAACTGTTGGTTCTTGAGCTGTTCAGCCGGCGTCGACACACTTCGCCGTCTTGGCGTCGTCAGTTGGTATCATCAGAAGCTGTTACCTGTTTGGCGTTTTCCGAGAAACTGTGTCGACGCCGGCCGAACATCCTAAGAACTAACAGTTCATCGCGCCATGGCCGCACAATAGACTTTTGATGGCCTTCTTTTAGGGCCGTATTCATAGTCGTCTCTTGAGTAATAATTAGGGTTTCCTACTACTTGAGGAAACCTCAAGCAGGGCCCCGCCTAGTATTTCTGCCGCCCGTGTGCAAATGATAAGTGGCCGCCCCTTATTACCCGAAGCACAATGAGAGACGGTAATAAAATTTCAGAGACGTTCACTTTTAAGTTGTGTTAAAAATTTAAATTTTTTTACATAAATACCACATAAACAAAAATCCTTAAAACTAAGCAACAAAAAAAAAGAAACATATAATTATGTACTTTAACCTTAAAAACAAAAACTCCCAGAAAAGAAAATTAAACATTTCAAAAACCTTAAGTTTAATGTTTTAAACTTAAACAGTTAAATAAAACATAATTATGTACTTCAAGCTTAAAAACAAAAGCACCTACAGAATAATATAAAATATTTTTTAAAAACTTAAGTTCAATATTTTAAACATAAACAAAAAACAAACAAAACAGATAATTATGTACTTTAAACTTAGAAACAAAAACTCCTAGAAAATAAAATATGATGCACCTATCTTTTTTAAAATTTATAGAAAAGATACTTGCCTTGCTTCAGGTGCTACAAAATTCTTTATAATTTGGTCTGTATTTAGTTTTTCACATAATTCAGATTCTATGGAAATTAATTCCAAATTATTGAGTCTATCCTCGTTTATCAAGGATCTTAAGTAATTTTTAATGAGCTTTAGCTTTGAAAGTGAACTTTCTCCGCTTGCAACTGATATTGGAAGTGTTAAGAGGATTCTAAGAGCAATCGAAATATTGGGGAATGTATCAAATAAATCATTTTTAAATATGTGGGGCGGTACTTAACATTAACAGGCGTATCGATCGGGAAGCGGGACATTTAGAACTGAGCTGATCGCAAAATAATGGAGACCGAAGAAGACAGTTATCCAGATGAACGAAATATCATGGGCGCCGAGCCGCCGCCCTTTTAGGCTTGCCGCCCGTGTGCGGTGCACACTGTGCACACGGGGTTGGCGCAGCCCTGACCTCAAGCACAGCATAATAAACAACCAGCACAAAAACTCAAGTTGGCAGAAATTACACGCGCATCCCCACTTTTGGATGGGTTTTTTGTAGGGATGGTAACGGTAGTTCGATACTTCTGCACTAATATCGAGCCTTTTTGTCATCGATACTTTTTGAGGCATTCCAAGCGGTATCGATAATTTTGTATCGGTATCGAAAACAATTATATAACTATTGAGGGGTGTAATCAGTCGCACAAAATGCTCTCTACGAACCAAACGCGTCTATTTGTTTAGAAAATATCGAGTTGGTACCGGTATCGATATTTTCATTTTCGCATCTCTACCCAAACTTGACAGCTGTAAAATCATCCAAAAACCCTCTCAGGGTCAAATTTTGTGGGAACCAGTTTTATATAGGAAATCCTCAGAGATATTATGCTGGTTGTTTATTATGCTGTGCCTCAGGTGTGCCTTAATCTTCTTATTTTATCCTTACGGCTGCGCGTTACCACAATCAACATTATGGCTCTTGGCCAAGTTACAGTTCAAAAAGCAAAGCATCACTTATGCTTCTTCTCACTTAAAACTCGAAGATATCATTATAATTACATGAAAAGATGAATACCGCGTATTACACTATGTAAACATGTATCAACAAAGATTGGAAGTTGAAAATACGGAAAAGCACGTGTTATAACGGCCCTAACCGAAAATCGACTCCCTCAAGAGTGCCCTTTCTTGTGTATCTGTTTCATAGACAACACCTTATATCATAAAAGTCAATTTTTTATGCCCATACCTACGCATTTTTATGTTATCTGTTATCTCCTTTTGCTTTGTGCCAGTATTTAGTGTTTTGTGCCGGACATTTTTCCGGATGTGACAGAAACTGAGGGACCCAGAAGTATCGACTATGAATACGGTCCTTAGCCTTCAGTAATAATCTTTAGTATAGTTTATTTGTCATCAATGTACATTATACATCATACATGCAAATAAATCAAGTTATCGTCCGCGTGAGCAACACTCTGTATGCGGCCATCAACAAGAACGATAAATTTTACATACAAGAATTATGTGTTCCCAAAGACTCCTCTTGTTAGTACATTATCCTGAGGTAAAACCATCCATAGATGAAGTCGTGGGTCCTTCTTATAACTCATTACTTTTGCAGCTTTCCAGATCACTTGTAAGATTTTGCAGACTTCAAATTTTGATGTGTATAACTTTTGACTTTTAGGCGATTGTCACCATCAAGTCTCCATGGTGAATAGTTTCTGACACAGTAGGTTCTTTCCAACAGCATAATATATTTTGTACCGTCCACTGAACCATCACGAAACTGTTCGGATCGTTTGTGGTGTGCATGCGTTGATTTTGGATGGTTTCGTGACCGTACAAACAGGAAAATCTGTTGGAACGGTTCTTTCTCTTATTTCACTGGACAGTGGACTCGTGTTAGTTCTAACAGCTATCAAAGAAAACTAACCTCGATTTCATTTGAAAAGCCACCGTCAAAAGCCAACACGCCTTTATTAAAATTGATCGGGGCCTGAGTTTTCTGACGATGACTTGGTGTTAGTCTATCAACCACAACCGAAAAATGAGGATTATTCGGGTAATTTTAGCCATGAATAATGGCTGCCACTCACAACCAGGAATTTCTGTAGCTCTATAAACAAAGAACCTGGGTTATGTTTTCCATAAAAATGACCGAATTTGTCATATCATACCATCATGTATAACATTATTGTTTGATTCCATTTTTGTATTTGGTGAAGTTTCGGCCAACAAACAAGCCAGCCAAATAACAAGCAACAGCTAAAACAAAAAAAAGCAAAATCAAATCACACTCAATCTCAACACTCAAGACTCAAGGAAGCAAGAAAACAGAAGGCGCATGGAAATGACAAAATGAAACTGTGCGCCAAGCGGGCGATTTACTTTCTACTGCGCATGTCAGTCTTCACAGTCCTTACTCTGGACCAAGTACCGATTTGACCGTACAGAAACCGTCCCATGAACGATAACGAAATCTGTTTGAACGCTTTATGGACCGTTTCATGAACGGTCACAAAATTGGAACGCATTTCACGTTCTGCGCATGTGACGATACATTGTACGGTATGTATTTATACATTCCGTACATGTATACAGCACCTAGCACAATCCGATTGGTCAGATTTGAATTTTGAACCAATCAAACTTCGAGTGCCACACGCGTGTATGAAATGTATATCAGTGCCATATGCACTTACGGAATGTAACATAGTTAAGGGCATGTCAAACGTATGGTTTTGGATAGACTCTTGTTTTAATTCTTGCGATTGCGGCGCGACAGGGTAATTATATGTTTGAAATCACCATGCGTGCTGAGGCAAAGTTACCTTCCAATAGTCCTAATTATAAATATTTTAAAGTGAGTCCTGGCAAATATAGATCAAACCTATCGACTGAGAATGATGCTAGACGATGGGTGGAAGAATTTGAGCCTTTGACAAATTCTAATTGTAAAGTGTCGGGTTTCAAAACGAACACACCAGGGCTCATAAATATGTAGGTAGGTATTGTATGTTTGCTTTGAACACTAAAACTTAATACTCAATTATTTTAATACACCAGATGTTTACAATCATTATATTTACTATTTCGCAGAAAAGGACAAAAATTATACACCATTCTATAACTTAATTTGTAATAAAGTTTACTGCATTTTAATATATAGTTAAAAAATGGTTTTGGCTTGAATCGCTTTCCTCTTTGTAAATTCTCAGCCGTATTAAGTACTACATTCCGTAAGTGCATATGGCGCTCATTCACATTCCATACTCGCGTATGGCACTCAGAGTTTGATTGGCTCAAAATTCAAACCTGATCAATGGGATTGTGCTAGGTGCTGTATACATGTACGGAATGTATAAATGCGTACGGTATTCAGGCCTGTTGGAAAGAACCTAGTTGTGCATTCTCATCTGACCACCCGGTACAATCAAACAAAGACTTGTCAGCTGGTTGACATGCGCTTTTCTCATGTCGATACCAGCAGTCACCGTTCCGTCGCCGTCGGCAGTGTGCGCATCCCAGGAAACACATAAATAACGAATTAATCATCTGGTTGACTTGAGCGTGTACACGCGGCCATCAGTCAAGCCATCAGGCGTCAATAAAATATGATTCTCGATCACGAGAGGTTCAAGAAGCTGCTCTAAAAATCGACGCGGCGCGGCAACCTGATCACAGAGAACGGATATTAATTGGCTCTTTAGTAATTACGCCGCACCTCAGCCGCATGGGGCACCCAGTCACCGGACTTAGACATAACAAGAAAGGTCATTTGGCGTTGGTTCTTTGAAGTGGACCTCATAGAGGCGAGCCGCTTAAGATCCTTATTCACCCAATTTGAGAAAACAAAATAAAATGATAAGTAAAAAAAATTAAGTCAAGTTGATTGACTCAGTACTTTTTTTATAACTAAGCAGACCGCGTAGGCAGAGCCTAAATACCAGAGTACCGCGGCTGCTCAGAAAGGGTTATGTTAGGGGAAGTTTGTTAACGCGGGAATTGAATGGGCCAACACCCGCAGGCCTGGCAGTTCATCCAAAGCCTTTGACACCCTGGAAATAAATGTGCGGTTGTACCGCTCGGATCTTGATGTATGAAGAACGACCGCCCTAGGATAGATGCAGCCACACATCACGGTGATACCTGTTTATTACGTGAAGCTATAGTCTGTTATGCCGCTAGGTCTTTCTTTCACAGGTCAATGGATAGCCTATTATGAATACAACCAGTTTTACAACCCCTACCGCCAACCACCCCCTTTCACCCCATCCAAAAAAAGCAGAAAACGATCAGTAACTCATAAAACGCCTAAAAATGAAGTATGAGATGTTTTATATTTTTTGGTTTTTTATTATTGCTGCGCCGCCAGTGACATGATTTCAATAAACCATAACCGTTATCCATCCTTACCACTGTAGCAGTACTGTGTAAAAATTTCATTATAATGAGTTCAATAATTTCGATCTTACACAATATAGATAGACCTAAAGCAATACTTGTATGTTTACATCAGAAAATACTTTGGTCTCCACAATAGGCAATGTTCGGACGAACATAAAAAAGTATATCATGCCGCTAGATCTTTCTTTCACAGATCAATGGACAGCTTATTATGAATACAATAAGTTTTTCAGTTTTACAACGCCCAACCTAGTTACTACGCCGTCCATTCAACTATTTTCAAAATTATAGCAGCATTATCTACTACGACCCTACAGCATATCGCTACCCAAATTCCACCACAATCCATGTAGTGGTTACTGAGATTACGAGGCCAGAAAAACGCCAACAGACAGACAGACAGACCGATAAAGCGACAGACAGACCGACGGAAATGAGTGACGTGGATTTTCGTTATGTAAACATCATAAAACGTTCAAAATGTGTATTATCTGCAAATCGAAAATTTTCGCGATCACAATACTCCACTCACCATCAGTGTGGGAAGTAAAACAATATTTCTTAAGAAATTCTAAAATGGTTAGGTACATGGGAATCCATAGAACTGTAGGGCAAATTGACCAAAGATACACATTCCAATGGAGTTGTCTAGTTACTGTATCAACGAATTTAGCATGTCATATATATTCTTCCAGAAATGGTTCAAACAGATCCTCTAGAAGATCGATTTGGGTGATACAGAAAAATTAGCAGGTTCTCAGTATCATGTATCTTTGCGTCAAATTTTTGAATTGACAAGAAATTGTGTTTGCTTAGCATGCTAGCTTTCTTCTCAAATTCAGGCAAAAAAATCACAATAGATTAATTAAGATGTGAATCCAGTATTGCTAACATTCCAGATGATTCACAGTTTATTTATCGACGAAATTGAAATGCCATAATAACTTTGTAACAGTTCCAAAAAATTTCATTATCACAGACTCTGAGGCTATCTCTAATAGCCTCATTTCTATAAAAGAAGCCGTTGACACCGATCTGGTGTCGTCGTTCAGCCTCGTTTATTTACAGGGGCATTCTGTTGAAGGACAGCGGCTACTATCACGCTACTCCGTGTATGTGAGGATTGAATTAATAAATTTTAATGAAAGGAGGAGAGAGGATTTCTGGTAACAAGAACCATCAGTGCATAGGCCTACAAGCGGACCCTTCTACACCTCCCCTTACCCTAGTTCCCAAGCCCAGCCTTCATCATAAAGGTGAATAAAGCCTTGGGTCCCGTCCGTTTTATGTCTTCAGGAACCCTTGAACTTACTGTGATGCCCAAGGGTCCAAGGGTATCACATAGAATACGTGAAGAGAACTCCTCCTCCTCGCCACCCTCATCACATAAAAGTGAAGTCTGAAGATGTTGCGGCCAGCTAGCAGGCCCACAAGTAACCTTAGCTGGCTTCTGTACAATGAAAGACAGAACTGCTCCATCTTGGCCAGAGGCTCTAAAATAAGTTCTGTGGCTTCACAGAGATGTACAGAGATTCCTCTCCATCTGATAAGATGTTGATTTTGCAACCACACCTATGTTTTCCTTCTAATGGTATCTGATATCAGCCCCACAGCCGCCTTAGGACCCGGGAAATGATTTCTTGATCCTTGCCTTTGGAGCGCGTCCACCGTTTCATTACCACAAACTCCAGCATGACACGGCACCCATATATATATATGTGACACAACACAGAGCAATGAGAGATGCGAGGCATTGCGGGCGAGTTTACCATCCTTTTATAGTTGGAAGTTAGGGGGCTGAACAAACAACCCTTTGCAAAAAAATCTATAAAATACTTTTCAGATAGCCATGATGCGGTAAAAGTACTAAGGTTCAAACGTGTATACATCTCATCAATGAGCTTGGAACAAGGTTACTTTGGTTTGGGTTGCAGGTCATAGCGGAGTGGAAGGTAATGAATTGGCCACCTTACTCGCAAGAGGAGCATCTGCACTCATAGGACCAAAAAAAGCCCTATCTCATGAGATGCTACTTTGAATGTGAATTAATACATATCTGGCTAGGTTTGGAGGGTACAGGATTACACCATAGTTAAATATATCTATAGTAAAGATGGCTATTTTGAAATACAAAAAGTTTTGGACCCTCCAAACTCGTTGGACCTTCCCACCCAAAATTAGCTAGACGGCTTTTGTATAGGTGCTGTATAATTGCTCACTACGTGGTGCTGGGTATGTTCTTCTACAAAAGCATCAGATTTTCATTGCTCTGATACCTGCAATTATGTTTATTAGCAAATCCAGTTAGATAAAAGGTTTATACCAAATGACCCAAAACTTCAATTTGAGCGGTTTCATACAAAGCTCTTCGTATTTTATTTGCAACAGATCCAGTTGGAGTAAATTTGGTAACAATGTCCAAAACATACCTATACGATAATTGTTATCTCCCCCGGATATTTGGTGTTCTCCGACCATATTGATTTTGGACACCATAAACTGGAACCACTTCCATTTGTTTTGCAAATGTGTCCGTCAGAAATTTGAACATCGTCTATATCATTATTTGGCCATTAAGGGGCAACCTATTGCAATAAAATGAATGAAAAGAGGTATTTTCGTGTTTTTGTTTCCTATCCGAACAGAGGAAGGTACATAAAGATTTTCTCGAAAACGAATCGATCGATTTAAAAAATTAAATGCCAAAATAAAGTTGTCTGTTGAAGCGGTTGACACTGGAAGGGGGCAGAGGTTACAAGGGGGAAAGTAGTTTTTGGTTAAAAGCTAAGGTTAAAAGGTTGTCCCCCTTGACAAATCTTTTGACGTGTCTCGGCGCTCTTTTTTTTAAAGTGGTTGTCGATAAATTCGTGGTGGGAAGTTTTTAAATGAGCACCTTGTATAACATTTTATTGTGTCTCCAATTATGTAAGGCAATTCATACTTCTGAGTTATAAAGACATCAAGAATGCTACTGGGCTTAGACTCACTCATTTGCTGCTGAATAGAAGCTTTCTGCAATGAAATGTCATTACACGTGGCGTCAGACCAAACCAATTAATGAGTATAATGTTATGATTGGGTGTTTGCAGTTGTCGTATTTATATACCCAATAATTAAAGGCAGTTATAAAAATCCAGAAATTTATCTCGGAATTAATCTTTGTAAGTATTGAGTACAACTGTCTGCTTAGAGTCATTTGCATATTAAATGATCCATTGATCTAATGGCGGAATTCGCTATTATTTATCACCTGAGAACAGTTTCATACGAAAAATCAGATTAATTGCAACTGGTGCTAGTTCTGCGAGGCTTGCATAAAAAAGAACTGCTGTTACTGTGGCCATAGATATGACCTATACCTCAAAATACTATGTAATACATTTTGCGCGCATTGTTCTGCTATCTATAGAAGGGATCGTAACGAAGACTTCAGGCGCAAAGTCTTAATTCTCTAAAGAATCTTGCAATTCGCCTGGAAAAACAGTGTATGATATTCTCGATCAATCCGGTCAAAAGTCTCCAGGTCGTCCAGCGTCCAGATATCAATAATTTTGAATGCCAGAGTCGGTAGAAAATTAATAAAATAAGCTAGTTTTGTGCCCATAAATGTTTAAATATTCAGTACAAAACTCACTGCATATTTTATACTGAATGTTATATAAAAATGTGAACAGATATAATGATAATAATACAAAATACTGGAGTGGACTTATTTTAGTAGCTACGTGCTTATTTGAGTACATTTCACGCAACTTCGCTTTTAAAAGCTTATGCCTATGAGGACTTCTAATACGCATGGCATGCAATCTATTGTACTATAATTTTTAACAATCTACCTGCTGAGGGTTTCTTTCTTGAAAAGTATGAGTTTGGGGGATCCTATATTTGAAAGAAATCCATCTTTTCTACACTTTTAAGTATCGAAACTTTACGAAAATTAGATATCTATCATTATATTAATACTCTTGAGTATTCTTGAATTTGGCAAATTATCGAAACTACATATGTTGAATGGTAAACTCTTAACTAAAGCTTTAGCGATCTGTGTAGCCTTCGTTAAAGCTTACACAATTTGGCTGACAAAAAGTAATTTGAAATAAATGACACAGGTTGACAGGTGAACCAGAAAGCCAATTTTGTTTTTTGCATACTAACTTCCTATGTCGGTAATTCGGAAATTGCTATTGTAGGTATGTAGGCCAAAGGTTCATCAAAGTACAGCATCAGAAACGTTCACAAAAGTGCAGCGGGCTGAGTGTATGAAGGGTGCACTAACAGCACTATTGGAGGTTCTGCTGAATATCCCACCTCTTGACATTTACATAGATGTAGAAGCAAACATTTTCAAAATCGGGCAAGATATAGCAGCTAGGATTAAATGCCGGCCGAGGCATGCCGTGCGTGCCGATACCGACGTATGTGCGATGCTGGTCGGAGATTGCCGAGGCACCGTCGGCATTTTGCAAGTATCTACTTACCTTAAGCATATCATCAACCTTTCTTTTGCTCTAATAGGTGGGCGAGATGGAGATTTTCCGTCAGTAATGGCCTCCAGTAGAGAATGGAATTTAAAACGCGTTATTCTGAAGTAATTGAGGAACCTTTTTTCGTCATTCATTAAGTCCGAAAATCAATGTACACCAAAAACTGCCCTTTTCTGACATACTTCATAAACCCACACCCATCTACGCTTTCTACATTTTTGAAAATTTTCTTCTTCCAGAACAATCGTCAACTCGTCACCGTTCGAAGACATATTTGCAACTGCCTCCCAATTCTTCCGTCGATTCCGATCAGATATGTGCGATACCCTAATGAAAAATCCGTACCGCACCGGCCGTTCCATCCGTCCCGTCCGTCCGATGCCGATTTATGTGCGCGTACCTTAAGTGTCAAATGAGCAGGTGAAGCGCTAGGTCAGAGTATTAACAAAGACAAGTAGGATCACTCTAAGCCCCGCCCCCAATGTGGCCTTTCCAACTCTGCTCTCGGATACTACACAAGCTGGCGGATCACTGGCAGATTTCTGGCACCCGCAGATCTCGAGCAGTAGCCGAACGGTGCCGAACGCTAACAGCTGTGGCTTACAGGTTCAGATCAGTCCACCTAACACCACCTAACATGCGACGGTGCACGGGATACAATCGTCGACCGTCGACGTCGAGAAAATCACGCAGTCGGATTCCCCGTAAGTAGACGAGTCCGAGTCCGCACGAACTCAACCCCTCTCACATCAGGCGGCTCGCATTTGTGAGACTCACATCAAAGTCGGCACGGCGCGTGACCCTACTTGTCTTTGTTTATGTACGGATGTACGGTGGTCAGAGTGGTGGGAAGTAGTGAGTCTACGAGGACGCTGAGGGGACTCTCGTATTTCAATACCCCAGACGCTCTCAGACTGAGCAGGAAGAAACTACGAAATGTGATTAGATTTATAACTTGTCATTGGACGTTCAGGGCGTACCTGCAAAAGCTGGGGATTGATGTGGCAAACCCATTATGCAGGAAGTGCGGTAAGGCAGAGGAAACAGCTAAGCGTGCTATCTTCGACTGTCCTTTTTTGAGTGAAAGCAGGAACCCCTGTCTGAATGTAGGACAGAAGAGAAGAAAATATACAGGGGCGGGTTTAGGATTTCTTTCAGAGGAGGGGTGGGCGGTTAACTTGGGATCGAACCCAGAAACCACTCACCTCCCAGGTTCGCCTATTTGCCTCTGACTTCGCGTTTGCTTTGTTGCCAAGCGCACTTAAAAATAATACAGATTTAGAAGAAATAATATTGGTCAGAAGCTTTTACCTTTTGGAATTTATACAGGGTTATTCACGTTATTCGACACGGAGCATTATGGCTAAAATATTTGATAAAAAAGAAAATAATAATTTCAGATGGATAGAGACCCATAAAGACTACATTTTAAAAATATTTTCATGTCATACAGGATGTCCAGCCTGCTCTAGCACGCAAGTATCAATCATATGTAATGGTTTAAGAAAGTAGTAATTTGCGTCGAAGTCGATACCTCTGAATGGAGCCCTTCTACTTTTCAATATCTATTAGCAATATTGCAAAAAATGCATAGTGAGAAATCAGATTGAGATTTTCTGCCATTTAAGTTATGTTTTATAATTTGAACAAATTTTAATTCATTCTTTATTTTCTGCGATCTTGCTTAAGAATTTTCAGAACTCCAGTCAGAGGTACTTTTGACTTGAGTTTTGGCAGAATTGCATACTTTTTTATATCATTAAATGTGAAATTTTATTATGAAAATAATAAAACTGCCTACAACATTGTCTAGTAGTTTTCGTTTCATTTCAAAATTTTTAATGGTTTTGGAAATTGCCAATCTCTAGAACATTGCAGTACGCCGTGAAAAAATCCATTTCTGCCATACTTCAGCTTCTTTTTGACCAAAGATATGTTATGTTTCTGGTTAGACTTTGTTTGGTGTGAGTTTTTTTTATAATCTCACTTTTTTAGTCTAGTTCGTGTGTATTTTTCTGCTAAGTTAGTTGTTTTCTTCTACCTGAACAGATTTTTGTTTATATCTCATGGCCTGCTACGTTGCTTATAGGTAGGAAAATTGAAAAACGCCGATTTGTTTGAAAATTTGAAATTAAATGAAAACTACCAGAGATTGATATTCACAACCTCATATCATTAGAAAGGTTATCAGATTCTACGTTTAACCGTATAAAAAAATTAGGCATTCTCGTTTGAAAAATCAAGTTATCGCTAATCGAAATTTCCTTAATTAGTCGACCGATTTCTCCAAGCATAAACGTTGTTTAATTTTGACAGTCTCGTCAAAGCTGACGCATTTTATGTTTAGTAATATGGCAGAGTTACAGCCTTCCAGATTTTATAATCTCTGCGATATTCAATTTTTTCCTGATATCTACTTATTCCGAAAATGGTGATTTACACCTAAACGGTTCACTGTAAGTCCCATGTATGGTACATAAAGTCACACTAGAGTTCACCAAAAAAATCCGAATATGCAATAATATATAGGATTTTCCGTTTAAAAAACATAACTTTGATACATTTCGTGTTTTTTAGACACCCTGTATAACATGAAAATATTTTTAAAATGTAGCCTTTATGGGACTCTGTCCATCCGAAGTTATTGTTTTCTTTTTTATCAAATACTTTAGCCATAATGCTCCGTGTCGGATAACGTGAATAACCCTGTATAAATATAATATGCTTTCGTGTTACCTTTAGAGTCTAGGGGGAGGACGTACGCCCCCCCCCACCTCGCCCCCTCTCCGCCACTGAAATGGGAGCATAGTTCAATGGATCCCTTTGGCTGGAGGTGCACAATAAGCCTTAAGCTGAGCGGCAACTAAACAAAAAACAGAAAAAATTAATGTGTCAATAAGCTTGAGTCTTTCTCAAATGCTTTCGGAAGATTTTACAATCCGTCTTCAACTGCTATTCCCAAGCCGTTTGTAGAGCCTCGGGTCAGTGACTCGCACGTATCAATTCATAACCAGCAGATCAAGAGCGCTTCCCCGCTCAATTCATACACGTCACACACAACAAAACAATAGCTAGCTAATGTGGAGTCGGATGGTCATTATCACGACCGAACAGCGGACATTTGTCATGCACTGTCTCTTCGATTTCGTTTCTACATGTATCCATTTCGCCCGTTAGATGGTATCGTTATATGGGTACATGTACCCACTCTAGAGGAATATCAATATTTAGCTTCCGAACACGGCATTTCCATCTATTGTATACGTATTCCTTTTTTAATTGAGCCATAAATATTTACAATAACTGCCACCTACCGTATTTGTTACGGAGCTCTCATCCGTAGAACGAGTCACATGTACATCATTCTACTTCTAGAACATTGCTCTTAAATTTGAGTTATCCTATAGTAATTCTGTCAAGGTATTTGGAAAATGTCAAGTTAATTGACTCAGTACTTCCTACACATTACGGTGATACCAGTTTATTATTTTCGAAGCTATAGTCTGAGATCCCCTTGCACCAAATCATCGCCAGTCCCCCCCCCCCCATAAAATTATGTTATGCCGCTAGGTATTTTAGGTCTTTCCTTCACAGTCAATGGACAGCCTAATATCAATACAACTAATTTTTCAGTCTCACAACCCCCCAGCCCCAACCACCCCAATTGCACCTCCCTCCAAAAAAAAAAAAAAAAAATTGGAAAATGATCCGGGACCCCTAAAACGCCTAAAAACAAAGTTTGATTTGATTTTATATTTTTAGTTTTTTTATTATTGCAGCGCCACCACTGACACGATTTCTAAAAACTATACGTATTTTCCATCCCCGCCCAGGTGATAATACTGTGTCGAAATATCATTAAAATCAATTCGATCATTTTTAAGTTACACAATACAGAACGATCTAAAGCAATACTCGTATGTATGTACATCATCAGTTCCTTGGCTTCTGTAATAGACAAGCAAACGTTAGGAAGGACCTAATTTTTTAGGTATTATGCCGCTAGATCTACCTTTCGCAGGCAATGAACATTCAGTTACGCATACAACAAATTTTTCACTTTTACGACCCACCACCCCAATTTCAACCCCTCACCCCAACCATCCCAAATTTCACCCCACCCAAAAAAGTAGAAAATGATCAGGAACACCCAAAACGCCTAAAAACGAAGTTTGAGGAATATTCGATTTTTTTTGTATCTTGCTAATTACTCCACCGCCCATGCACTGATTTTCAAAATTATAGCAGCGTTACCTACTACGACCCCACAGCATATTGCTGCCCAAATTTCATCACAATTAATGCAGCGGTTACTGAGATTACAAGGCTAGAAAAACGCGTACAGACGGACAGACCGACAGACAGACAGACCGACGGAAATGAGTGACGTGGATTTTCGTTATTTAGATATCATGAAACGTCCAAAAAGCGTATTATTTCAAAATCGAAAATTTTCGCGATCACAATACTCCCCTCACCTAACGGTGTGGGAAGTACAAATGGAGTCAAGTTGATTGACACATTACGGTGACACCATTTTACTATTTTGCCATTAGTTGAAGCTATAGTCTGCTAGTCTGAGATTCACTTGCAACAAAAGATCATCCAACACAAAAACTCTCGTAAATAGTTTCTTGCATCTTTTTCCGTAGGAACTAGGGCGAGACAGTTTTCATTCTGCAATCTCCAACTGATATCCCAATTACACGGCATGCCGATTTTCGGATATTTAAAAACAGATTATATTATCACTATCAATCTTTAAAGAATAATGGGGTTTCCCAAACACCATATCCGACACCCCATCAAACCTCGGCTCAATTTTTTTCATCATTATACTTGCTGGCCGAAGAGAGAACACTGATACGTCATGGTCAAGCAGGCAATACGATATGCCGTCCTGAAGCTATAAAAGACAGACAGAAGGTGGTAAGTGGTAAAACCTATGGAACGAGACCACTGATGTAGCACAGTGGGCGAAACGACTAATACTGTCCATAAAAAAATGGGCGAAATGCAGTCACCTTTAGACGTCCTATTTCCAAACTCAGGCACTGTTTGGGCATGGACCTTCTCGATTGTATAGGAAAAGGATAGGACAGGTGATGGACAAGAGATGCCTGCACTGTGAGGCGGAAGATACGGACGAGCATGCTCTGTTTCTGTGTGACAGATGGGGGCCATACAAACAGGAGGCAAGTCAAAAACTGGAGGGTGAGCTAACCCCAGAGACTATGGTCCCGCTGATGTTATCTAGCGTAGACGCATGGCACATTATACATGGGATGGTAAACAAAATTCTCTCTGCAAAAGAGAAGGAGGAAACGATTACAAGACTAGATGAAGATAAGAAGATATTCCTCAATGGTATAACCATTACCATCTCGCGCTGCGAAGAATATCGTTCACGATGATGCCCGGTGCAAATGGAGATACAGCAGAGTTAAGAAAGATGGAATGGGTTTTAGCCGGTCGGGCTATGGTGGCATGTCGGATGGACGCGTTTGCGTCCGTGGGACATGTGATCAGAGGACTCAAGCTGCTTCAATGTCGGGCGGGCAGATTCTCTCTTGCACCTTCGGGTGTGTGTGTGCTTCTGTCCTGGCGATCAAGCCGATTCCCTAAGCCCTCTATAATAAAAAAGCCTCGTCTCATTTTAACCACTGCACAAAAAGTAGAAAATGATTAGAGATCCCTAGAGTACCCAAAAACAGATTGAATGGCTTTTATATTGTACTATTTTTTTTAAATTGAGTTTCACGGCCAGGAATAATTTTCAAAAACTACAGACTCTACCAATATCTGCTACGGCCCACGGTACGATTTCGAAATTTAATTGCTATCGGCTTAGTGATGAGCTGCACATATCACAAAATTACCTACAATATAATTTAAAAAATTGAAGGATTTTTCTCATAAACTAATGTCAAAAGACAAGAATTTTCAAATATCAATCGACTATTCCCATTTTCAAATTTATTATATGTGAATATATATCCCTCTGACTGGTTTACGGGATAACATATTTCTGGATTATATTCCGTTCGGCTATTTTTGCTAAAACCCTGTAACTTTCGGTTCGATTTATTCACTAACGGTGGTAGTTTATGCCTTAATAATATTTTCGGCTGATACATATAACGTTTCTGGTAACAGTGGTGCCAATATCTAAAATTTGGAAAAAAATGGCTGGCTGTTTTTGGTAAAAAACCTTCAATTATTTTTTGTCTAAGGTAGGGCAGCATCCTAACAGGGCATATCATGTCGTTCCTTTACGTAGCAATGGAAAGCCCACTAGGAATTCAACAAAATGTTCACTTTCACAACCACCCCATCCCCAAATTACCCAAATTTTACCTCTTTAAAAAATATGGAAAATGATGAGGAACCCCAAATCACCCAAAAATGAAGTTTTGGGCTTTTTTTGTATATTTCGTTTTTTATAATTACTGCCACTGACATGATTTATAAAAACCGTACGTGTTTCCCTTACTCACCAAGGTAGTAGTGCTGTGTCAAAATTTCATTATAATCAATTCAATAATTATCATGTTACACAAAACAGATTGATCTAAAACATTACTCGTATGTACACATCATAAAATTCCCTTGCTTTCTGTAATAGGGAAGACGACGGGAATGAGTGACGTAGATTTTCGCCATGTAGGTATCATGAAACGCCAAAACAAGCGTATTACCTCAGAATCGAAAATTATCGACATGATGACAATACTCACCTCATATATCGGTGTGTAGTAAAAATAGCAAAACAAAGTTTTTGGATGTCATCTTAACGGTATCGCTCATGATAATCACTCAATGCTTAGCTACTTTATTGGATTTTCATAGGAAACACGGTGTCTAGATAGCAGATGGTGTTTATGGTCACATAAAAGTAAATGGTGTCGGAAAAATGTTGTAGCTTCTCTGCTACCGCCTCTGTTTTTGCTGTCTTATCTTGGATCGTTTCTATTAGCATGGTTTTTATCTCAACCGATGGTGGCTTCTTTTTGAAAAAAGCTAAAGATGTTTCCGAACGCCAGTTTCGAGCTAGACCTGCGATAGTGACGTATTTATACTTTTTGTGAATTGAAGGAAGAGAGAGACGCGTACAAGGGGCAAAGTAACAGAGGTAATTAATTTGTTAAGGGAGCATCTTGAATAGAAGGGCTTTTAGTGTATAACTAAAGTCTTTACCAAAACATATTGCTAATATAATATGTTCTCCATAAACTACATATCAGTTCAATCATTTTCTTCATAATTTATAATGTAACTGAATTGTACTTAATTCAATTCATTCTTTGCATTTCTGATAAATCCTGATAATTAGAGGTTTAGAGAAGATAAACGATATTTAGTAAGTAAGTAGTAAGTAATTCAACTAATTTTTTTAACTTAAAATTCTGAATGCGAATTTTCATTTGAATGGCATACTAATGCATATACGGCAATATAGTAAAGTAATGGCAAATGCCAAATTTCAACATCAAGATGTAAAAAGCATTCTCCAAAAACTAAACACGAAGAAAGCTACAGGTCCTGACCAAATTCCAGCCATTGTCCTTAAACGCTGTGCCGCCGAGCTTGCACCTATTCTTTGTAAGCTCTTTAAACTATCGTATCAGCGAGGCGTGTTTTCTGCCTCATGGAAAATTGGCTGCGTACAACCCATCCCTAAGAAAGCCAAAAAACCGATGCCACCAATTATAGACCTGTGGCGCTTCTCAGCATCATGTCTAAGGTTATGGAGACTGTCATTAACACACATCTCTTGAAATACCTGGACAACAATAACATCATAAATGATCGACAGTATGGCTTCCGTAAGCACAGGTTTACGGGTCACCTCCAGTCTACGTCACTCGCTTGTAGAGCAGAGCAATTGAAAATCATGACGAATCCCGTGTTGTTGTACCTGACATATCAGAGGCCTTCGATAGAGAGTGGCATAAGGGACTTCTGGTCAAGCATCATGCTTATGGACTACCACCTGGCCTGCACCAGTGGATAAATAGCATCTTAAACGACCGATCTCTGTTTGTTGTAATCGAAGGCTGTTTAGACGTATTTTCAAAAAACGCCGGTAATCCTCAGGGAACTGTCCTATCCCCCCACACTATTTCTGCTGTACATCAACGACAGTACATAATGTCGTGGATAGAACCAAGCATCCCAGAAGAAGGTACGTCAGCGACAGCAACATGCTTCACAGATGAATGTAGATATCAAAACAACTGTCCACTGCAAATTAGTAGATAAAGCAACGCGAAAGCTCAGGTAACAACACTGACAAGGGAGTCTCCCGGTGGCTTACCACCTGTGGAAATGGAGGGTCACCCAATAGTCGAGTCACCTTCCATCAAGCTTTTGAGGATTGACATCAACAATAACGTCATGGCACGATCGCGTCGTCAGTATTGCTAAAACGGCTTCCCAGAAGCTTGGAGTTTTGTTCCGCTGTAAGAAGCTGTATCCACCAGAGTAGCTACTGCAGCTCTACAGACACAGATCCGACCATCTTTGCAGTATTGCCCTATGTGTGAGGATGCGCTCCAAAGCGTCCTCTAAAGCTTCTGGATACTATCCAGAAGAGAGCAACTAAACTAATCGATACGCCTAACCTCACAAAGGACTTCCACAGCCTGGAACATCGCAGAAGGGTGCCTGACCTGTTCGATTAAGCTCTCTCAGATAATAACACCAAACGTGGTCCGAACGGAGAACACTAGAGAGGTTCTACCAGGTCGAAGTCCCTACCCCTCAAACCAGTCTCTTAAAGCATTCCTTCTTTTGGAGGACTTCGACGCTGTGGAATGAGCTGCCGGAGAATTTGTCTCCCGGTGGCTATAACCTGCAGCGTTTCAAATATAACGTGCACCGATACTTATTTTCTCCGCGTCTACAGCGCCATAGACTTTCGGCCTTTGCGGGAGGCTAACCATAAAAGAAAGTACGGTGTAATGCATTTATTATTAATATGTTGATACTAAATAAATTGTTTTTGGGTAAACATGTCTATTTGTAACTCGTAATAACGAGATATTGTTAAATGGTTGAAGGTCTAAGAAAAAACTTCGTCAAAAGGATGCATTGAACTATTGAACATAATTATAACCAAACGGAGATGGTATTTCTTAATTACTTGTCACATATACTCGAATCTCTCTGATATCCAGCTGGCGCCTAGACAAAACTCGTCTGCTTGCCCTTGCAGTGATCGATCCTTTCACTGGACCAAAATAATAACTGACGCTCTTATCGTACACTGTCGTCGCCGAAATGGCTTAATTGTGTAAGTAAATGAACTGCTTACGCGGCTACTTGGCCGTTGGGAAAAAGCAAGTAGTCATTACAATATGAACTTCTTTATATAAACGCCAGATAAGACTTAGAACAATGCTTTGTTATCTGGGGAGCTGCTACCACTACCACCACTACCATTTCTATCGGATCCTGTTTAGAACAAATTGATTTGCTGTCCGATGACGCTACTTAAACTTTTGTAGGTAATCGGATATTTTTCTATCAGAGCCTCTATGCGTAATAGGTTAAGTGGAAGAATAGCAATGTTGCTAAACTTTGCCCGCATATTATGTACGTTTTTTATGGTCAGCCTCCCGAAAAGGCTTAAAGGGCACTGTAGAAGCGCTGCGAGAGGATAAGTGTCGGTGGACATTAGATTCGAAACGCTGCAGGTTGTAGCCGTCGAAAATCAGAGTCGCCGTCAGCTGATTCCACAGCATCGAAGTTCTCGAAACGAAGGAATGCTGGAAGAGACTGGTTCTGGAAGTAGGGAGTTCGAAATGGTAAGGATGTGCTCACAGAGTCTATCTAGTGTTCCTGATTTGGATAGCCTTTGGTGTTATTATCTGGGAGAGCCCACTCGAACATCTTCCGTGATCGAATCTGTAAAACAGGGATAGATTCTTCGATGTTCCAGGCTGTGGAGGTCCTTTGTGGGGTTAGGCGTATCGAATAATCTAATTTCTCTCTTCTGGATAGTATCCAGAAGCTTTAGAGAGTGCTTGGGAGCGCATCCCCACACAAGGGAGCGATGGTCGGATCTGTGCCTTGTAAAGCAGCAGTAGTTGCTCTGGTGTATATAACTTCCTACAATGGAACAAAGCTCCAAGCTTCTGGGATGTCGTTTTAGCAATACTGACGACGTGGTCGTGCCAAGACATGTTATTGTTGATGTTGATCCCAAAAAGCTTGGCGGAAGGTGTCTCGACTATGAGGTGACCCTCCATTTCCACGGTTGGTAAGCCATCGTGAGACTTCTTTGTAAGTGTTGTTGCCTGAGTTTTCTGTACGTTGAACTGCACTTTATTTACTAATCCCCACTTGACAATTGTTTTGATATCTACGTTGATCTGCGAGGCATGCTGCTGTCACCGACGTCCCATCTCCTGGGATGATAGTGGCTTGCCTGGTTCCATGCACGCTATTAATGTACTGCCATCTGCGAAGCTGTAGATTGGATTGGATGTTATTTCCAGCACCTCGTTGATGTACAGCAGAAACAGTGTTGGGAATAGGACAGATCCCTGGGGAACACGGCGTTTATTGAAAACACGTCTGATGAACAGCCCTCGACTACAACAAACAGAGATCGGTCGTTCAAAAAGCTATTCAGCTACTGGCGCAGGCAGGGTGGTAGTCCATAAGCAGCAAGTTTGATTTAGTGATTATGAGTAAAGCCGATTGTTTTTATTATTATTTTTCAAAGATGCTCTGGAAGGAATAGGTAATGGAGTTAAGATCAACGGGAAAATAATCAATTACGTCAGGTATGGCGACGACACCGTTGTGTTAGCTGAGAATGTGTAGCGCTTGCAAAGGCTAATCGATCATATTGTACGATAAACAACTAGTGACAACTTAGGGTTCCTCAAAAATGCAGCAAAAACTTTATCCATTACATCATTTGCCAAGGCACCTGTACAGGCTTATCTGTTCATCAACGGTACGGTGGAACAAGTGTCGTCATACGAATATCTGGGGAGTACGTGTGACCTGAAGAAAGAAGTCAAGTACAACTACAACTTCAGATACGCATGGTCAGATGCTATATATTTTCTCGGTTCTCCTGCATGGATGCTAGAGTTGGATTGAAGATAGATCACTAGAAAAGAAGATAGATAGCCGCCTTTGAAATGTATATTTACCGCCGTATACTCAAATTATCACGGGTCCAGAGAATAATGAACGATGAAGTCCTTAATCGTATGAAGAAGCAAAAAGAACTCATGGTTACCAAAAACAACTTATATAAGTCATATAATGTGAGGAGAAAAGTACGAACTTCTGCGACGGATTACAGAAGCAAAAGTCCAAGGTTTGGTTGCTCATCGCTTGACATTTTCCGGATGGTTGTTATTACGTTATCTATTTGGATCGCCAACCTTCGAAAGAAGACGGCGTCAATACAAAAAAGATTCTTATTATATTGCTGTCACCTGACTCACTTGTATGTGCATTAAGAATAAGTGCTTCTCGGCAATTTTCAAGACTTTGGAGCCTTGAGTCAATCCTTTAGGAGTTCGGTGCTTTCAGGGCAGCCTGGCTATCTGAAAATATTTTTATAGATTTGTTTATCAGGGGTTGTTTTCTGCGTGGAAGATTGTGATATATCTCTCAAGGTTTACCGAAATTTCAACTCTTGGGTATTAGTTACTCCCGCTCTTGCGCCATATTCTGACTTGGAGCCGTCCGTAAATAGAGCAAGATCGGAGGGTGATATGAAACTGTCACTCCTATTTAATTCGTCTCCTCCTGGAAAAGAGCGTTGTAGGATCTCTCCGAGTATATGGTGGTTTACAGTTTCACTTATAATGCACGCTGTGCCCAGTCTTAGTTCCTTTTTATCCTGTATGCAGTCTGTAGGCCACTATTCTCTCCCAACCCCTCTCTCTCGTCAATGTGTAGAGAGGCTAAGTTTAGCAGAGTCTCCATTAGCCAGCATTGGTGTAGTAGAATGGCTCCAGTAGCAGCGAAGCAAGCGATGCGTTACACAGCCGCCTGTTTGATTTTGGCTGTCCGTTGCAAACATTTCTGCCGCCAGACTACAGCACCATATACTACCATTGGTTTTACAACTATCCGATATACCCAGTATGATCTACATCTTGGCAGATGTAGATGCAGATGTAGACATTAATAGCCTGCATGGAACCATGCAAGCTACTATCATTCCAGAAGGCGGTACGTCGTGGACAAAGAAGTCCCACGTTGACTTACCAAGTGTTGAAATCAAGGATCTCCCAATAGTCAAGTCACTTTCCGACAAGCTTTTGGGGATCAACATCAACAACATGTCCTGGTATGACCACGTCATCAGGATTGCTAAAACGGCATCCCAGAAGGTTGAAATTTCGTTGTAGGAAGTTCTATACTCCAGAGCAACTACTGCTGCTCTACAAGGCACAGATGCGACTATCGCTGAAGTATTGCTCCCATGTATGGGCATGCGTTCTGAAGCACCCTCTAAAGCTTCTGGATGCCATTCAGAAGAGAGCAATTAGACTAATCGATACGTCTAACCTCTCAAAGGACCTCCACAGCCTGGAACATCAAAGAAGGGTGGCTGACCTGTCCTTGTTTTACAGATTCTATCATGGAAGATGTTCGAGTGAGCTCTTCCAGATAATAACCGAGGAACACTAGAGAGCTCTGCACTGCGAGCTCATCCTTACCAGGTCGAGATCCCTACTCCCCGAACCAGTCTCCACCAGCATTCCTTCTTTTTGAGAACTTTGACGCTGCAAATTGAGCTGCCGGGGAATCTGTTTTCCGGTGGCTACAACCTGCAGCGTGTTAAATATGGCGTGCACAGGCACTTATCCTCTCGCAGCGTTTCTATAGCGCCATAGGCTTTCAGCCTTTGTGGGAGGCTGACCATAAAAAAAATAACAGATTCATCATTTATGTCGGTGAAAGGATAATACTGATAATAGTCAGCTTCGTCTTCGACTATAAATTCATCCACTGCTTACGTTGTCTTTTGGGACCTGTGCCCTAAGGTTGGCCGCATACCCTCTAGAGACTCCAGAGGGATCGTCAGACCTTGATGCGTATAGAAGCTTAGCAGCCAATTTTGGGTGGATTTGGGAACCTTGACTTTTGACTGCATCCACCTAGATTCGTGACCATTCCCACTGTACGGTACTGCTGCTGTGGGGCGGCAGTAGCAATATACCTATGTGCAGTTGGTACGACGGCAGCGGCGCAAGGTAGTACCGTGGTGCCGATTATTAGTAGGCTGCGCTGGCCGTAAACTTCCACGGGGTAATTTTAATACAAACGATTATCTGCATATGAAATGATCTAGATGCAAGCGGCCGCTATCGCGACAACGGATCGGCTTGAATTAGAGTCGAAGCGACGGCGACGGTTCGCGCTGAAACATGAAATAAATTTGTTCATGCACCACGGAACGATTTTAATAAGTTTCCGCGCCGGTGGAGGTTCTCGTGCAGAGGCGCGGCGGAGGTCTCTGGACCAATCCACCTCACAGTTTGTCTTAGCGGAGCGATAAGGAAGGTTCCTCCTCCACCACTATCCTGGAAGCAATCGGGTTAGTAAAAAGTACGGTAACGCTTGAATATCTCCAAAACTGCCACAGCGGAAATCACTGGCGGCTCGTGACTTGAGAGACCGGTGGAGCCAAAATATAAAAAATAATCTAAATTTATCGACACCTTAAAAGGTATAATAAAACAACAGTAAAAACACTTACCCAAAATTTTCTCTGAATATAATCTATGTACAAAAACAAAAAATACACTTTTAAATTGCGCGGTATGTAAAATCTAATCGTCTTTCCTTATTTTTTGCAAAAGTTTTAATAACTTGTTTGTTAAAATTGTCAATGTTATTTAAAAACTTTTTTTTGACCGATAACATTCCAAGAGCACTGAGTCTATTTTCTTTCATAGAGTCTATAGAAACGTCTTAATCTTTTTTAGCCTGGAAAAGGCTCTAAATCTGTAACTCCATTCTTCGTCCGGGTAGGATTGCCACCAAACAAAACACATGGGACACAAAAAGTGCGTTTTTCTTATCACGTCCACAAATCCAATTGGTTTTATTGTACATATTTCGGCTAAACTTGCGTACTCGGCTTTTACCATTCGACGAACTAGACACATTATGGGTTTTTTGAATATCCAAATTGGGAAGCGGTCTTCCCAATTCCTTGATTTCAATTTTTTCCTCAATCGAGTGTGTGGAAAATGGCTTTAAAAAAAGATTGCTGATACTATTCATTTGGCAATAGTCCCTTACCTATTACAAGTCACCACTAAATATCATTAAAATAACTTTCAACTCAAAACGACCAAATACAACCAAAATATCATTAAAATAACTTTCAACTCAAAACGACCAAATACAACCGAGTAGAGTCAAAACTAACTCAAAACGACAGAAAGCAACCAGATAACAGCTGGAAACAATAGTAAACGACTAAACACAGCCGAATACAACCGAAATGAGCAGAAAACCGCTAAAAACAACAGAAAGCAGGCAGATAACAACTGTAAACGGTAGAAAACTACCAAACACAACCGAATAGAGTCGAAACCAGCTAAAAACGACAGAAAGCAAGCAGATAACAGCGGGAAACAATAGTAAATGACTAAACACAGCCGAATACAGCCGAAATGAGCAGAAAACAGCTAAAAACAAGAGAAAGCGAGCAGATAACAACTGCAAAAGATAGGAAACGTCCAAATACAACCGAACAGAACAGAAAACAGCGCATAACAGCAGAAAGCAAGCAGATAACAGCGCTAAATAACAGAAGGCGACTAAACACAGCGGAATACAACCAAAAATAACAAAAAACTGCTCTCAAAACAACAGAAAGCAAGCAGATAACGGCTGTAAACGGTAGAAAACGAGCGTCAACTTTCACGTCGGGGCGCGAAACGACAGTAGAAATTCATCCGAATATTCCCAATCGACAACAACAAGATCTAATATTGGTGAGCCAGCAAGTTACCCGGCTCCTTTCCCTATTAAAATCGCGCTCTGCGCATAACGTTATATGACCTCATTTAACCTTTCGGCTCGATGTATGTAGCAGAATTGGTGCCACTGCCAGTTTGGCTCCGACAGCGCACGCTGTGCTTTCGCAGCAATAGTTTGGGCGTGTTTGACGAAAAATTAGGATAATATATTTAATTTTTGTGAATGTTTAATTTTTGCTAAATAATTTAAAAAAAATAGGATGTAATATAATATTTAAAAGTAGCACAACAAAAAGTTAGATACTCGATTTATTGTGGTGGTGGCATGGCTCCTTGGCTCCTTAAGACGAGCCGCCACTAGCTGAAATGATACAATTCAATATCTGGGGGTTTTTAATCTGCAAAGTTCAAAAATGTTAATAGCAATGTTATTAGATTTACCACTTTTACGTTTTACATTACAATTTTGTTATTTTATATGGAATGCCTTGACCAAAAATATAATACTCCTTACAACTAAAATTTCGATACTCTCCGACCAAGTATTTCATAAGGCTTTAGTAAGGATATCAATTCTTTTACAACTGAACTGAGCTGAACTACTTCGATCAAGAATACAAATAGCTTACGAATTGTGGAATAGCATTGAGAATGTCATAATTTTAGTTCGTGCATATTGATAGATCACCACAGGCCTGTGTCTGTATTATTCTGTTATGTTCTCATGGAAGCACTGTGGCGGAGTTGGGGTTGTGGGGACCTCATATAGATATTCGTATGTACCTAAATATTAAGTATGTGACATGCCACATGCAATATAATTATTTCGAATGGAATATAAACAATGGTGGACTGGTGAGCGTAACATACTGTTCTAGTTCAAAAGTACTGCAGTAATCGGCATTTTGGCTTAGGGTACTTCCTTCGTAGACTGTCACTTGGTGACTTAATAATTGATAAAGGCTATTCAGTAAGTACTTTCTAGGTTTTTCTGTAGAAACGTCCTTGACGGCTGTACAGTCACCGATGGTACTTTATATTAGGTTAGGCGCAGCAAATTTTTACCCAAAAATTGTGTTTTTTGGCATTTTTCCGCGACTCGGCTAACCTAACCTGAGTTAGATTAGGCTCAAAGCATGGTTAAGTTATGTGCGGAACATAGTTAGGTTAAGCACGGAACAAATTTCATTCAAAAATAATGTATTGAACATCTTCCGGTGACTTTTTTTGGCCTCTGCGGACCCTGAAAGTTATGCAGATTGACTCCACTAGAGGGGTGTAGTTGAAATTTGGTAAAAATATCATATGGCAGAGACAACAATCACGTATCCGGGTCAGGGCCGGATCCAGGGACCTAAAGCCTCGTTCTCAGAGCAGCGTAATGTTGCCAGCGACACTACGCTCGGGAATAGACTTCCCCTGTTCCTTCACCACTGTGTCGCCAGCGACAGCTTGTGTAGTTGGCTATTTTCAACTTCACTATCCGTCAAAGGACAGAAGTGTCATCACGTTGTCATCTGTTGTCACTGACGACACATTTCAAATTTCGCAACACGGATGTGGGGAAGTGTAGCCGCGACAGTTCGAAGCTCTGAGAACGCGGCTTAGTACATAGCCAACTTAAACGTCAATAAGAAAGCAGTGAAACAACAGAAACAAGTACTGCGAGGCCAAATACCCCTACCGGCATTGAAATACATATAATTCAAGGCTGGGGGCATTTTCCCCCAAAGTGGTTGTTTCTGTTGGTTCACTGCTTTCATATCAGCTTGATACTGGGCTTTACCCAGGTTCACGTGATGAGATCCTAAAGATCGAAACAGCACTGTCGAGGACAGGGACATCGTGCCTGATGTGATTCAGGACATGTTCCAAACAAGGACTGTGATATCCTTGAGCTCACTTTGAATAAGGTGGAGATAATTTTCTTAACGTTGATTTTTTTTCACTTGACTTTGTTAAAAAAATCAGTAGAAATCAGTAGAGTTGTCAGACGCTGGTGGCGTAACTAGTCAACTGACCTGAGGGGGGGGGGCTAGCGCGGTCAACTCCGTCTCTGAAGGGAAAAAACAACGAAATAACGTGCCACAGTGACTCGCTACTTCATGGCGCTGGAACGATGGCACGGATAACAGAAGTGTCAGAATAATCAAATATAGATTTCAGTAAATTAAACCAGTAAAAGAAATCATTAGAATAGCAGCTTGAGAATCTTAAGGGCTTAGATCAGTAGAGAAAGAGCAAAATCAGTAAATAATCTTCCAATAGGGTTAGCATCACTGGCGGACGCTGAAAGCTTTATCTATTCATATTGTCACGACGGCCACTTTTTCTTCACTCCAAGGAATCAAACTTTCTTGGCCTTATCTCAGTCGCGATAACTTCTCAACAACAACTGCTACGCCATTTCTAGATAATTCGAGACATTCAGGTGACATTCCAGAATGCCTATCTGCACACAGAAAAATCTGTCGTTTTGTCAAAGACTTACGCTTGGATTCAATGGGACGTTACACTCAGCATTCCTCAAAACAGCGATGTTTTATTCAATGGGAAGTGTATAGTTGGTAACGAAACATATCGTAAGGTCAATTCAACTACAAGATGTCATTGGATTCCAATGAATAATTCAATCGCAGCCTGTCGTTGAATAGAATCTGTGTTTGATAATTGATTCTAAACTACTTTTTTTCCTTGGACCAACAGATTTTATTGCGAGGACTGCTGATCGATTCGTTTCGATGTTTAATTGTGTGATTTTTGTATGCAGTTATAAGAAGCATGATATAAGAATTAGACATAAACCTCCACCAGTTGTTGCATTTTTACCTGAAATATGACTGTCTGACTAATCTAAATACCTACATTCAAATGTGGGTGTTAGCTCTTCTAAGCCCCAATTTCTCAGTAGGTCCTCCTTTTCATATATAACTGGACACAATTAAATCACACAATTGCTGATGCAATACGCAAAACCACGAGATGACACAACACGGCTAACACCGAAACAACCCGTTACCGAACAACCTCGTTCATCTTGGCGCAGATACCGGATAACCGGGTTCTTTTTACGTTCATCAAATCGGGACATCAGTCCCGCCGAATTACTGTTTATAGTACCTATATAGTTCAGCAAACAACAAGGGCCATTGAAACCAAATTAATTTTTATCAGGTGAATTATCACGCACTGCTGTTGCAGTAATAATTTTTGTACATTGAATAGGTTGTATGCTTTGCTTAAATGAAATATAGGGTAAATTTATATGTCAATACTGGTATTAGAAGGATTATACGTATCGTTAGAACGAATATAAAATTATTTTGAATTTATTAGCGTACCTGTGATTACTTCGAATATGAGGATTGGATTCTTTCAATGACATGGATTTGAAACAACTGTAAATATATTCAAAGCGATGGAAACACATCCAAATACTAACAATTAATTGGAAACGCAACAGTATCTTTTTCTGTGTTAGTCTCGAAATCTCCAGATCATTCAATAATCTAAGTTATGGTTCAGACTTTACGTTATACATGATAACTAACACATAATACACTGATACCTTATTATATAGTTTTTTACAATGTATACGATTTTTCTCTACGGTTGGACCACTGAACAGAGTTTATACTCAGAAAATTATTTTTAGAAAAGGTAAAACGTAATACTATACAGTTTGTTACAATGTATACGATTTTTCTCTACGGCTGGACCACTGAACAGAGTTATACTCAGAAAATTATTTTTAGAAAAGGTAAAACGCAATCGGTTAATCATTCCAGGACAGAGAGAGTAAAAGCGTCCGCCTTGGCCCGCCCCTGTGCATCTGATTTAGAGCGTTATTGAGTTAGAGCGCTGCGAAGCAGTAACGCGATCCCGTGACGTGAGTTACGCGCTGAAGGCGGGAATATTGGCCGTTGGTTAACTATTTCCACGTTGCAGAAGCGGGGGCCACGCTGATTTACTTCACGGTATTATTTCGAGCCCCCGAGATACTAGCGAAACTCGTATTCTACTATGGAATATTTAGCGCTTCTAGCTACATCGGAATTATGATATGTTATAACGATTTTTGTACTTTATCGAGGATGTAGGCTTTGTTCATTGAGCCACGCTTTTTTCCATGTCCTCAATGAATTACCACACATGATCCGACCAAGTATTTGTAATGGAGTCAAATTAATTGAGTGGAATACTTCCTCGTTTTTCATAGCGTACTGCGATACCGTGTTATAAGCCACCCACATTTATAAATAGGGTAAGGTTATGCAGGTTGTTCAACCTGTGCAGGCGATCGGTGCTTGTTCGAAAATCAATATCTTTCAGAAACACCGTACAGTGAACCTTAACTTTCCGGTGCAGTACCTGCGCAGGTATACCTGCGTAGGCAGACTTCTCCGGTAGACTGTATCGTATGCGGCAGGCACAACCTAGTAGCCGATAGCTCAGATAGAGTTGCAAGAAGCTCTGTAGGGAGATGTTTGTTATGGCCTATATAGAAACCAGCTTAAAGAAAACCGTTGCCATGTGACTCTTCTCTTATGTCAATATTTGGCTTTAAAGATAAGACTTATGATCGGTCTTATGTATCAGCTTCTTCAAACCCCAATACCTACTTCTCCTGTTCTCAAATAGGACAGATCCCAAGTCATCCACACTTCCAAGTATAAAAAGCCCAAAGCTGGAAAGAACCCCTAAAATACCTAAAAAGTAAATTTGGAGAAGTACTGATAATTTGAGGCTTTTCAGTAAGTACTTCACCTTCAGTAGATTGGTTTTGAGATAAAGATAAGATAAAGTAGTTTCAGAGAATACCAACAAGTGATTTGACAGACAAATAGAAAGACCGGCTGATAAAGTCATCAGTACATATATTTGTTTTGATCGTCGTGTTACAGAGCATGTGTAGAAGATATATCTATCTTTACTGACCAATAGAATATTTTTGATGTAAATGCAGTTGACCTTATTTAAGCTCAAAGCTTAAGTTCTTTAGTAATAAACTCAGTAAAACCGGATAACTAGAAGACATTTATTAGTTGTTCAAGCAACATAATACTTAATAAATAATCACAAATGAAACATTGGTTGCACAAGCTACAAATCCAAATGTCCATTGAAGTTAGTTTTATCAAATGCTATTTTGATTGTAAGATGACATGATTGCAGAAATAACTCGAGTACTAAACTTCGAGTACTAATTTCATAATTGATAATAGTAACCGAATGGTATACACGATTGGCAAAGTGCGAAATCTCCAATACAACTAACAAAAAAGGCAAACGCGGGCAGATCTATCAGTTAAAAAGAGACACCTTACCCCTCATACAACCAATATTCTTGCTTCATTCACAACCAGATGCAGAAAGGAAGCAGTTTCGGTCGACGTCTTACTTAAATCGAAAATCGACTATCGCATTTCTCCAGGTAATAAGTATGCTTGTAGCCAGCTTATGGCATGAAAATCGCCAGAAATTGCGACTTCGCGGTCGTGATTGTGAAAATTATCAAAACCGAAATACCCAGTATGGCATATTCTCTGCGTGAGGGTGACCTGTGACCTAGGGAGCTGCAAAAATATATCAAACTGAAATTATCCTGTGACTAGCAGTGACCAAGGCCATAATTGTGATCCTCTTGGACTCCCAGACCACTTAAAAGACTTTGAAGTCCTGGATGGGATAACACAAAAACTGGTATGGCACAGTTTCAACACTCTCAGATTACTAGCTTCAGGCAACGCTGTACAACTCAGCTGGAGACCAGGTCACGAAAGTATTGGTGGCAATGAGTGCAGTTGTGCAGTTGAAAATCCATAAACATCACTACGTATTTGTTTCTTTTTACTTCAATAAAAATATATCTTATCTCATTATTAACTCTCAGTCTATCGGATTGGAATTAAAGCAACTTCTTAGTGAGATAAATTTATTTTGAAACTTATAATTACTAAAGCCAAGATTTTTAAATAATGTTTATTTTGAGACGTTGAGGCGTTTTTGAAATAACGAATTTCGTGGCTATTGTTATTTTGAGCATGCGCAACAATAAGATATAAGTAAAACCCGGTCGCTTATATTGAACTGTGCCGTCTTTGTTACTTCCCGTAAAACTTGGCAATGTTGCCATCGGGTATTCGATAAGGTGTGGTACCTTTGAGCCTTCTCGCGACTCAGCTGATATTTAGATGAGAACAACGTAATACAGATCTGTGGAGTGTTGAAGAATTCGAACACGCGCAACGTAATATTTTATGAATTTGGCGAAGGCTTCAAATATAACTTAAACAAGGTAAGCTTGTTTCAATTTTATAATTTGTTTATATATTACCTAACAATAGCATTTTCAAACACTTATTTAAATATGAGATTAATCTTGATTCTGGGGCTAGGTGCTCATATTGAACCACTTAAGAAACCTCTAATCGAATCCTGGCTCAATTAAGGCCATTCTAAATTTATAACGCTGTTGAACCTGAACTTTCGTGGTTCTGTACTGAATGCAAGACTGAAGACCAAGTTGAAATGACTCAGTGCCTGCACTGTCACACTTGGTTTTATTGGAAATGTGCTGGTGTGGAACCAAAAAAAAAATTTCAGTTGCCTAAAAAGAACCATTTATTGCTAACAAATATAAAAATAATTTCAAAATATTCCACAAGGTTGAGAGATTTGTTTTGTATTATCAACTCATTTTATTTTTTTAATGGCACACATGTACGGACAATTTTTCAAAATTTGCTACTGTATGGGCAAATGCACCCTAAGTGATGCCCAATAATGATAACGAAGCACGAGGGTTGCTCTATACCTCCGTCAATCCACCAGTACGCAGACAGCTGTTTCACGCTTATTAGCGATCATCAGTGCGCCATAGGTCGATTGACGAAAGTAGAGAGCATCAATTTTTCCATGTTTAATAAACATGTGAAAGATGTACGAGTACAATCGACCTATGGCGCACTGATGATCGCTAATAAGCGTGAAACAGCTGTCTGCGTACTGGTGGATTGACGGAGGTATAGAGCAACCCTCGTATATCGGCTTCACGCTGCGTGCGTCAAAATCCGCGCCTCTAGTGGCAAAAAGCGAGCGAGCCTTGTCGTTCCACCAAGGAGAGGTAAACTGCTTCTAGTGGCGTTTCTCTCTTTGGTTGCCGTCACCTTCGGGTACTAGATGGCGCACCGGCAGAATTCCTTCTGTCTTACTCGTAAAATGATAACGAAGGTCGACCAATTTCACTTCCCTGCTCTCTTTCCTTGAAGAATCACTAGGTCAAAGCGTGAATTGTAAAACAGCAGTCAATATTGCCGCTTCATGTGGCTAGTCCTTATTTTTGAGAGAAAAACCAATGGAATGGAAGTTAGAAATACCCAAAAGTCGCCACCTTACTGTGTGTGTTTTGCGCCGCCAAAAGTCAATCGCCCAGCTACCATTTTTTGGTAGCTAACTGTGTTTTGAAATCGTCACTTTGGCAGAAAATTGCCACATCTGTCAAGTCTGCCGGAACGCGTGTTCTAAAGAATAGAAGTGTGAGGTAGGGGATATATGTTCTCCCTTCAACATGTTAAATGCTATCGGCTATCTACGTCTGATGCGTTTATAGGCCTTTACGGAAACACTGATCTGGATCCGGATAGATCAGTTATATGTCAAACAGCTGTCAAGTGGCATTTATGATTCCATGAATTTAACGGGCATCGAACAACGAAAAAGTTAGTTTAACAATAAAAAACAGATGGTAAAGTAAAGCAGCTACTGATCTCAATCATCCGATCGCAATCACTTACTGTACAAGAGTGAACTACCCTATTTTTGACCGATCCCAGATCACTTTCAGAACGTTAAGATCAGTGATCAAACTGATCGGGTTAACCCGATCATAGTTTCCATATACATACATATAGCGGGGATCCTACAGCCGTGGCCGCTTCCCGCATTTTATTCTCCAGCCTTTTCTATCCATCCATTCATCATCTTTTATTTCCCTGGACCTCATGTTTTCCTCTATACCTTGCCTCCACGTTGTGGCCGGTCTCCCTCTTCTCCTTCTACCACTTGGTGTATAATTGAGAATCCTTTTTGGCCATCGTTCGTCTGTCATTCTCATCACATGGCCATACCAGATAAGTTGACGTGTATCTATCCTGTTGTTGACAGTGACTTCCATTTTCGAGCGCCGTCTAATCTCTTCGTTACGAATATGCTCTAATTTCGAAACTCTACAGGATCTTCTTAAATAGTCCATCTCCACAACTTCTATTTGTTTTCTTTGCTTATTTGTGAGTTGCCAACTTTCAGCTCCGTATGTCAAGACGGGCTCCACTATAGCTTTGTATATCATCAACTTTGTCTTAATTTTTATTTTGGCTGACCATAGTATTGGATTCAAAACCTGGGTACATCTTTTTCCTTGCGCTATTCGATGCTGTATGTCTTTAGCAGAATTTCCTCTGGCTGATATAATGCTACCCAGGTATTTGAATTCCTGGGTGCTTCTTATTTCCCCTTGTGGTAATTTCATGTCTTGTCCCTGTCCTCCAACCCTCAGGTATTCTGTTTTTCCCAAATTTATTGTCAGGCCCCATTTTTGGAATTCTTCTTCGATTTTCCTATAGATGTATTCTATATCCTCCTCGTCGTTGGCTATAACAACTTGGTCGTCCGCAAATAGTAATGTAAAAAGGCAGTTGTCTCCTACTTCTATTCCCATGCCTGAGCATTTCCTGATCCAAGTCTTCATTGCTTCTTGGACGTAGATTTTGAATAAGGTTGGGGACAAGCAGCATCCCTGTCTCAGACCCTTTGTTATTGGAAAAGGGTCAGATAGATATTTACCCAGTTTCACCACTCCCTTTGTACGCTCGTAGATATTATTTATTGCCCTTACATATATTTTACTAATGCCAGCTGCGTCCAATGTGTCCATCAACTTATTCAAGGGAACATTATCGTAGGCCTTCTCTAAATCGATGAACAAGAGGTGTGTTTCCAAATTTCTTGCAGATCTTTTTTCAATCACCTGCCTCAAGACAAAGATGTTATCCATACAGGACCTTCCAGCGCGAAATCCGCATTGTTCCTCCATTTCGGAAATTTGATGTTCTATTCTTTCCTTTAGTATTTTACCGTACAACCTTCCCATGGAACTGGTTACACTTATTCCTCTGTAATTCTTACAGAGTTTCTTATTTCCCTTCTTGTGAATGGAACTGATATAAGCCAAATTCCATTCCTCTGGTAGATTTTGGCCTTCTATTAAACATTTATTGAAAAGGCAAACTATCATCTCTAAGAGATGATCTGGGGCATGCTTCAACAGTTCCATAGGAATGTTTCCTGGTCCGGGTGACTTCTTATTTTTCATTCTTTTTAGTGCTATCTTTAGCTCGTTCAATGTTATTGGTATTATGCTGTCTTCATCGTCAATTTTCACTGTCTTCTTCTCAACAGCGAATGCGTCTCTATCTTCTGTCAAAAGACTAGCATAATGTTTCTTCCATTCATCTGGTATTATTATTTGTAAGATCCTGCTTTCTTTATTGTTTTTCCTCAGATTTTTTATGGTCTTCCACGCTTCTGACACCCTTGTTCCACCTGTCCATCTTTCTATTTCTTCACATTTCCTTTCCCATGATTTATTTTTCAGTCTAGATACGTCCCTTTTAACTTCTCTACTGTACTGTGCGTATACTCTGTGATCTTCTATATCCTTTGTTTGAAGCCATTTTTCATAGAGTTTCTTCTTCTCCAGGACTTTTATTTCAATGTTCTTGTCCCACCACTCCACGTTATTTTTTGCAGTCTTTTCCTGGTATCCTATCGCTTCCATTGCTGCTTCCTGTATACACGTTTTAATTTTTGTGTATAAATCTTCGCTATTGAATTCTTCCATATTATTCACTTCCTGTATTTTTGTTGATATGCGAAGTTTGTATAAGAACTGTACAGATCCGTGGTTCAGGCTATCTAAATTGAAATATTTGTGGATTTCTTGGTCTTCATTTTTATTTTCTAGATTATGGTGTTGAATATTCTGTTTTCTGTATCTAACCAGTACTTTTATTCCTAACAGGTGGTGGTCCGATCCACATTCTGGCCCACGATATACCCTCACGTCTGTAGTTTCCGTAAAGGCCTAATACCGGCATTCCAGGGGGGAGATTCTAATTCGCAAGCGACAATCGCCTCGAGGCGATTTGACGGATTGCCGCGGATTCCACCAATGGGAGCTAAGTATTTACCACAGGTATTTACAACGCATCTTTCATCGTTTGGCGAGGGTCGCCAAGATTTGTCAACAGACGCCAGGATTCAAGCGACTGTCGACCTGTTGAGAAATTCCGTATTTTGACATACCACGAAAGTGCAAATGTAAGGTAATGAAATTGGTGGTTATGTTTTGATTTTTGATTTTGTTCTGTTTATATCATTGACATTCTAAACGATCTTGTGTACGTGTTGATCTCTTGATCTTGTGTTAATTATTCATTTGTGAGATATTAGTCATTTTGCAAGTATGGCTAGTATGTGCCTTTTGCACATTTGCAAATTGTTGATGAGCTGCAAAGGGCGGAAGAACGGAATCGATCTCGATTATTTCGGAGGATAAGAAATGCTCAAGATCCATTTTCCACCCAGATCGAGCATTTAAGGACAATTTCCGCCTATCTAAAGATACTTTTATTAAATCGTTACATGACAAATGTAGATTGATGAATCGACACACACAGATAGATAAGTAACCTATTTTTATCTCTTTCAATTAAAAGCGATGTGAGGGATACACCTGCAAGGCGATACAACCAAAACTCAGTAATATTTAATATTGGATCACTTACCGGAGTAAAGAAGAATGCATTCCCGTTTTTCATTGTAGTCAACAAATTCGTAGGCTGTAATGCTTGCGATCGGAACCATATATACACTATTAATTCGCTTATATCCATGTATCTCAATTTTAAAGGTACCTAAAGTATAAAAATAAAGTGATCCTTAACCAGTGGCCTGGGCTCCAGTGGCGAGTGCATAGACAAAGCTCGTCGACTTTCTGTGCCCCAAAATACAGGTGACATCTACTCTATTGTCAAAATCAGTGGGTTAGGGTTTTTAGTAATGCCAATCCCGAAAATATATGCTACCAACCTAAGGCTATCAAGGTCCTATAAGCATCTCCTAGCATCGAAGCGACTGTCGCTTGCGAATCAGAATCACGTCCCTGATCACAGCTTGCCAATCTTGTACAGTTTTAAGAGGTGTGCCGAAATTACTCGCCATTGCTTCACACCCTGTACAATACGAAGCATACTGCAGTACGAGTATGCTGATGGTAGCATTTGTCTTTCGTGATGCTTATCAATTATCTGCGAAATATGCAATTACCTAGGCAGTACCTATCTGGGCAGCACGCACGTAACAATGGCGCTGTCTGCAGCGATTACGGCCGCATTGCTTCCTTCTTCAGACCCTATTTACACCCACGTCAAGACCAATTTGGAATTGGTGCATTTGAATGGGTACCGCAACAGATGATAGTCGTACTACATGATAACGTCGAAGATATTGGTCTGTGGAGTTTAATGAACGGTACAGGTGTATTTCCGTTTTTATGCCTACGCTGTTATTTTGAATGGGATGAAAATAAATAAACAAATATTGACAGTAGTTAACGCATACAGTGAGAACAAATAAGTTTATTATCTTTGCATATAGTTCAAAAGCTTAGGGGTACATAATGGAGTGCTTGACTTTTCCTCTGCGATATTCATCTCTAATTTAGTATATTCTGCTAAGTGTGCAGCTGCTTGGAGAAGCAGTCGCTAAGCTAGCCAACCAATGAGATCGATAACAAATCAAGTCCTTGAATCAAGAAGTATGAAAAATTGTTGAATACCATACTTTCCATATCCATAAATATTTATGATTGTATTTATTAATACACTGCGTTTCATAGATCAGCTGCTTAAAAGTGAGAGGGAACCACTTACTAGGATGGTGGAAAAACTATCAAGAAATGAAAAATATAACAGAAGGGGTCAAGTTGGGTGGAGGAGTAGCGCCGGTACTGTGTAACTTTAGAAAAGTGTTTCTATGCACCATGTACTATAGGATCGGGTGGCTTCGTAAATATGTCAGCGTAGCAAGCACTTTGTGATAGGCACCCGAAACTGCCCGATCATCATGATCGTCACACAAGTTTCTATCTCTTAAGTTGCAGAGTACCGGTGCAGGATGTGGTTGAAGGAACTCTATTGACCCTGGTTACACTTTCACACATTTTGACAAAGGCGATGGTCGTTTTGGGCGAAACTCCTTTGAAGTTAGTAATTTCCAGATGGATGAATCCGACAGCCTAAAACCTAGCTTTTTCCAGTAGGTACTGTAATATATGTATATGTACTATATATACACAATATGTGCTCCGCTATTTCATCCTCCACATAGCGGAAACAACAGTCCGATGTTCGTTCCAGACCCATTTTCCGCAAATTATTTTTCAGACGACAATGTTCTGTCAACAGACCGACTAAAATGCGCAAATCATTCCTGCCTCATACTAGGATCCTTGGGAAGGCCTGACTAGAAGGGTGTTGAATGAATGCCTTCGAGTTTTAGTAGCCTTGGTGTATCACTCCAGTCCAGAAGTATTTCTCTCACTGCCGATTCTGAGATGATTTTCTTGGCAATGGTTTTGTAATGCCCTCAAATCATTCTGGTCTTCTTCTTGCGAGTGTGTCGGCCAATTCATTGCCTTCCACTCCGCTATGACCTGGAAATCAAACAAAAATTGCCTTGTTCCCTGTACCAAGTTCATTTAGGACATGTATACAGTTCCATACGAGTCGGGCGTCAACCCTTTTGGAGCTCAGTGCTTTCACAGCAGTCTGGCTATCAAAAAGATTTTCGTAGATTTGTTTGTCAGGTGTAATTTGTTGAGCTCCCTGGCTCCCAACTTTATGGCTATAATTTCTGCTTAGAAGATTGTGCTATCTCCTAAGGTTTACTGAAACTTCAACTTCAACTCCCGCTCCTACGCCCAGTTATGACTTGGAGCCGTCCATGAATAGCCCAAGATCGGAGGACGTTGTAGGACCTTTCCGTGTGCGCTTGGGGAACTATAGAGTCCGAGAACATTGCGAGTATTATAATGATTTATGGTTTCACATAGCTGCCGTGTTTATTCGTGGTTGTCCTGTCTGCCAGTTGATATCAGTCTCTAGGCGACTACTCTGGACCCTTTTTCTACCTCAATGTATAGAGGCGTTAAATTAAGCAGGATCTCCATGGCCAGTGTTGGTGTAATAGATATGGCTCCAGTAACGGCCAAACATCAGAAATTCATGAGGGACGTAATGAAAGCCGAAGAAAAAGAAGAGAGAACATCAGAAGACGCTATTAGAAGCTCGAACTCCTAATCTCTAGCAGAGGAGGGGAGACGTAGAGTACGGAGAGATGAAGAACTGAGACGGAAGAGAGAAGAAAAGACAGCCCTAGCTTGAAGTTATGTTTCACCGATGGGTCCAGGTTAAGGGCGGTTCGCTGGGGGCCACTGGTTTGGTGCGTGCACCGGCTATGTCCCAAAAAAAAGTAATGGCCAAGCAGGCGATGCGTTCCACAGCCGCGAGCTTGGTTCTGCCTGTACATTGTAAACATTTCTGCCACCAGACAAAAGTACCACATAATACCATTGGTTTTACAACCGTCTCATATATATATAGTGGATCAGTTTAGCACTAATTCCCCAAGATTCGGCGTATATCCTGGACGTCCAGAGGGGTAGTCTGGCCTTATCAATTCTGTTAGCCAGATGGGAGTTGAGAGTGGGTCTTTTGTCCAGTATCAGGCCAAGATACTTCATCTCATCCACAAATTAGATTGACTCTTTCGCTATTCTAAATAGGCGGAGCTTATATATAGTTTCCATCTTCTGGTAATGAAAACAACAGCAGTTTTGTGGGGGTTAACAAACACCTGTTTCCTCCTATACCAACCGTCAGAGATAGTCTTTTCATAACTTCATCTCACTGGGATAACTAGATCATCCGCGTACCATTAAACTTCCACTTTCGTTCACTCAGGATGGTCACAGGAGAGGTGATCTGAAGACACCCTCTGGCGGACGTGAACCTCATCAGTTCACTATACAGTGATGTTGAGATGTCTCTGTTTGCTAACATGCACCCGATCCAGTCATTGTAATTCTCTTCACCCAACTTTTAGCAGGAGCAACCTGGAGCGAGTGAGGGAGTGCATTGTGGAACCCTTCTTCACTATCTAGGAACGTGCTCTGCGCAATTTATTTATTCAAAGTATGGTCGATTGTGCCAACTAGGTTGTACAAGGCAAAGTCCATTGATTTGCCAGCTGTGTATGCGTATTGGTGAGGATTTAACGGTATTACCCGTAGTGGTCCCTCCCCCTTATATATTATTTATCCACAATTTATATTAAAGTTTTCCACGAAGAAAAATATAAGGCAAATGGAACCGTAAGAATTAGGTCGTAACGTGCTTACTCCAACTGCCTTCTGTATGAAGACAGTTTTTGCTAAGATCCACCCTAGTGGAATGTAATTCAAGCTAGGCTTGCTCTAAATATCTTCACCAGGAAGGGCAGTAGTATATGTCCTGTCCTTTTATTAGAAAAGCTGAAAATATCCATCCTTTCCAGGAGATTTTTATGGTGAGAAGGACTGTAGAGCCCAAATCACTGAGTTCGGGGAAACTAAAGTAGCTGCATTCTGCTGCATACGACTTCCGAGGCTGGCAACTATACCATGAGCGAGCTTTTGTATCTTCTAGTATTGAAATATCTATTTAGACTCAGATTAATGTAAAGGCTGCTGAATATCTTGCGGACATATAACCTGTACTGGCTAGACTGATAAGTACCGTATGAACTTTTTGTGTTACAAAAAGCAGCTCTACGCTGCCCTTGATTATGTAAGTCAGATAAGGCGTCGCATGGTTGGATGAAGCGTGAAAATTCTTTGATCTCGGAATAATTATGCGATCTTCGAACGATCCGCTCCTGAAAAATGTGCAACCGGTCAGGCTAGAACTTACACGAGATGTACGTTTTAACGCATTTCCTGTTCCAGATATTAGGCTATTTATATTCTATGCTACAGAGCTTTGCTCTTACAACTCTTAGTAAAATATACACTTAAAAATGTTGTTGTGCCTTGAATTAATTGTTAGTATTTTGATGCTTTTCCATTACACAAAGTCATTTAATATTGTTTGAAGTCCATGTCCTTCAAACAACTTACTCCTCAGGTTCGAAGCAATTAATTGCAAGTAACCTAATGAATTTAAAATAGGTTATATTCGTTCTAATGTCTAATATACAAACATTAGCGTATAATGCAATAAAACATTCTTTCGTTTTTATATAAATATGGTTAATGTTTTTTTCAAGCAAAGCGTATTTGATATACTCTTACAGTAGCAGCTCTTGATAATTAGTTCAATAAAAATTCATTTTGCGCCAACAGTATCTTATACTGAATTCAAAGGTCGTTGTTGTTGGCTTAACTGCTCTCTACTTTGCTGGATTGATATGGGGATTGAACGAGTCTAAAAACAAGAAGGCGGGTCATTGTTGAGCCTCGTGTCCACTGCCAAGTAACTTGCGATAGTTTTTGCAGAAAGTATTTGCTTGTTTGTCTACACTATCTTTTAATTGTTCGCAAATTTAATCTAGAAAATTGCTCTCGCAATTTCACTTGATTGTTCTGATTCCGCGTACACTATAGATAAGATGTCGTATGCAAAATCTGTAGCTGCTGCGGTAGTTGTGATATTTTTAATTAAAAAAAAAAGAAAACAGGAGAAAGACAGTAAAAGGCGTAGAAAGTGGATTCAGCGTGGAACTACTCTAGGGTTACATGATCTTTAACGAGTCAAGTACTCTTATATATTTAATTAGTCCCTTGTCCATTTGTCCTTTTTTTTAATTTTTCTCCACTCTTGGTTAACTTGCGTTCTTAAATTATGTAGCTTCCTTTAAATTTCCGCTGCAGAAGTATTTAATAAATCGGCCAATTTTTGTAGTGCATTCCGCTGTTTGAATCTGTCCTTGAACTCTAGAGTATGAACTTTCCATAATTCAGGATATAATTCAAAATTTTCATTAACACACACGTGTCTTTTCTCGTCCAGTTTATCTTCTCCATATTTGATTTATGATACTCCTTGCTGCTAAACTTTCGGAACAGGCTGGACATTTTTGTGGCAAACTAATTTTCTGAGAGTAACCGTGTACACTACAAGCTCTCAGCAAGTCGCAAGTCCTTTGTGTGCAAGTAATTTTGCTGCAGTATTTTTCTAATGACGTCGTGCACACGCTACGCAAGTGACTTGTGAGAGTAACTCTATAATATCAATTTTATTTGCTAGTGGACACGAGGCTTTAGCGTGGAGTCGTCGGCACAGCGTATGATTTTTTATCAAGTTTTGTGTGTGTGTATGTTTTGACATACCCCAGTGTTCATGTTCCATCGAATAAATTATAAAGGAATTATCAAGCATCATGTATAATAATTAATGTACATGATTATTTTATTTTATATTGTGACTAGTACGTTCAATGCTCTAAGCTTAACGTCATGAACATACTAGAAAACATACTGAAAACAAAACAGAAAAATTTGGAAAAATAGCTAAAACAAAAAAATGTAGTAGTAGTAAAATGTTTTTCAAAAGAGGTTTGATATTATTTATACTTTACCTTATAATAATTGTATAATCATTAACATATCCTCAAATATGTTGACAACCATTGTAATAAGACCTTTAAATATTGTTTTTGATGTAACTGAAACAACGAATTTAAAATAAGGAATAATTTAATCAAATATCACAGAATTGAAACTTATGTGTAAACAAATAACTTTTCTTCACATTTTAAAACATTTGATGTGTTTAAAAATATAGAAGTAATTAGTAATGTAATACATATTATTGAAAAAGTAGTAAGCACTATTAATTCCAATCAAAAATCAGTTTTCATTGATTTTTCCCATAACAATAGTAATAATAATGTTTATGGCATAGAGCAATAAGTAGCAATATAATAGATTTGCTTCATACAATAAACATTCACATGATGGTCCAATGAATGCCGCAGACACTGTGTTTGGACCGATATAGCACACTAAAATTTAAATACTTATATAATTAGCAGCAACAATAATAACGGCTATCTTAACTACAGAAAAATTCATAAATTAGAAACTTATATATAAGATACAATGACAAACTAAACACACAATTATCACGGAAAATTCTCAGGCATAACTAAAAGAAATTTATAGATTCAATTATAGCTCAGTTTGGAAAAACATGGGTCGGTTCAATGAAGGACTGCAATTGAACCACCCACTGAAATTCAATGACAGTTTGTTGGATCGACAGCAGTATACTAGGTGAAATTGCACGTTATAAAACTTGATGCCGAACTAAGTAAAACCTCTCCATTGTGCTGAGTGGATAAACTTCCTTTCATTCTAAAACGTTCATTAAGTCTTTTGCCCTTTAAATGTTAATTAGCAGCCCTCAACCACGGTACATTAGTATAGTTAATTAAGTTGTAAGCCAAAGATCAGCATATAACTCAACCACGTCTGCACACTTAACCAACACATTTTTGCAAATTCCCAGCAGTTTTCTCACGATATAAAATGTTTGAATAAATGACATGGCGGCAAAATCTGAAGCTTAATCTGCAGTCGGCAAGCAAAGTTGGTACCGTCGGATGTCTTATAGTACAATAAAGCTGTTGGAGAGATATCTTTTGGGGAAAAACAGTTTCACATAAATCTATGGACACGTACCTACCTGGAAAGCCTAATTTTAAATTCATGAAATCCTTCCTTCGAGCATCTTGAAATCCCATTTTTTGTATTATATTTTATTTTGAAGCAGGGTATCCACCCAATAAGACTCAAATATAGATACATTATATTTCATCTGTCTAAGATTTTATACCATAAAACATCTTACAGTGAAAAAAAGGTAGTGTCTCTCTTTCTGATGATACTCTAAAAGTATAGGCACTTATATCCTTCGAGCTTTTTTGGAATTTTTGGAAAATAAGCGCTGTGAGCGAAACTCGTACGGTAAATATGATGTGTTGTGTATATATTTTTATTATTGCTCGTACAAGAAGTTATGAAAATGTTGCCGACGGCTCCCAACAGAATGCTCCTGCAAATTAACGAGTCAGCGCAACCACACCCGATGCGTCCTGCTTCAAAGGACCAACGTAAAGTGACCCTCCTATCGTCACCCATACTACATTGACTGAGAGACATTGTGGAAAGCGACAGCAGCAATATTCTTTTATGTAAAGGCTTATCTTTACGACGAATATTTAGACACACAAAAGAGTTTTCCAACATACTTCAATAAGAAGACTTCGCAAAATTAAAATTAAACTTTTCGTCTCGCTATGTCTTAAAAATTTTCGTTCTGGGCTTCTCCACCCCAAGAATAGTAAGTTAACTTTTTCTTGTGCCTGCTCGCGTAATATTTTTGAGCAAATATATAAATTTGCCTCTAAATTGACGTATACTAAGGGCAGAAAAACATACAACCCCATTAGCTTGTTGAATTTTTATAATAAAAAATTGCAGACAAGCAGATAACTGTCATGGAAATGACCACCGAAGAAGTAAAACTGTTTCTCTGTTTTATAAATGCGTCTACTAAAGCTGATAACATGTTCCCATACAATTTAGTCAGTTACTTGTGCTTTGATAGGTGATTCATTTGTTTGTTCAACATGTCACGAATACGACGACATCCACAATTTACTCAAGTTAGTGAATTTGAAAGGGGTAGAATCGTTGGACTTCGAGAGTAAGGCATGCATCTAGGAAGGAATGACGCCACATTATTCAGATGTTTTTTTTATGGTCAGCCTCCCGCAAAGGCTGCAAGCCTATGGCGCTGCAGAAGCGCTGCGAGAGGATAAGTGTCAGTGCAGATTAGATTAGAAATGCTGCAGGTTGAGCCACAAATTCCCTGGCAGCTAATTCCACTGCGTCGAACTCTTCTAAAAGAAGAAATGCTGGAGGTTCGAGGAGTAGGAACCTCGATCTGGTAAGAATGAGCTCGCAGAGCCTCTCTAGTATTCCTCGCTCGGACGGCGTTCGGTGTTATTATCTGGGGAGCTCACTGGAACATCTTCCGTGATAGAATCTGTGAAACAGGGACAGGTGTACCGATTATGTTGGCATGCATGGAATAAAAAAGTGCAAGTCAATGGTTTGCGGATGTGGGTTGGCCAGTATCAATGCGTTCTGTTCATCAACGAATACGCTCATTTGGTCTACGATGGTACCGTCTATAATTAATGTAACCCTCTTCTTTGTCGTTGATATTGTTTTTATGTTTATAGATCTCGTTGGACCCCCTGTATAATCTAGCGTAATAAGAGGAGGTCACAATGTCTCTTCTAATTGTACTTGTGGCAATCGGCAATTCGATTTTGTTCCGGAATTCTAGTTTGTACCGATCTCTTTGTTGTTCCGATACACTTCCACAAGTACATGGTATCCAACAAATCCCTGATGTTGTCCACGGATCCCGTTTGTCCTTTGTCGATCCTAAATGATGTGTTTTCCCACTTGGTTTGTATATCGTCCAGAAATTTGCCTTCAGCAGTAACTTCTCTATTCTGTCAATTTCCCTGGGAAGATAAGGTAGGAAAGCTTTTGCTACTGGTGGTGGGTGTGGTTGGTTTTCTACTTTACCAGCTCGCATAGATCTTGTTATTTGCTTTTCTGAGTAGCCGTTTGCCTTCAAAGCATCTTTTTAGATGTTCGAGCTCGACTCTGAGTTCTATAGGTTCACACACTCTTCTTGCTCGTTCTGTCAGTGTTTTGAGGATTCCATGGATGGAGGCCTCGACCTGTTGTACAAATAGCGATCACGAGTATCAGTTTCCTATACACTGTGTGTCCCAAGGTTAATCTCTTTCTGGTTAATAGCACATTGCAAAAAGCTAGTTTTTTATGTTCCTCTGCTTCCATCGTGAACTGGGTGTTCGCATGTACACTGCTTAGGTATTGTAGGAATTCCACTAGCTTGTCTTTCTGTGGTTCCATACAACAGATGTGTCATCCACGTGTTTGACCTATATTTTTGGCGCTGTTCAAGGCCATCTACTCAATCTTCTTCATGATAGAGTTAGCCACCGCTAGACTCAGAGGGCTCCCCGTCGCCGTGCCTTCCACCTGATCATACATTTTGCTGTTCCATGCAAAGTATGTTGTAGTTCCAATCATTTGGTTCACAGAAAAATCGGAAAAATGAGGGCTACCGGCTGGATTCGAACCAGCGTCTCCGGGCCAGCGCGTTTACCAACTGCGCCACGGTACTCCGCAGTTGGTAGACGTGCTTGCCTGGAATACCGGAGACGCTGGTTCGAATCCAGCCGGTACCCTTCATTTTTCCGATTTTTCTGTGAACCAAATGATTCGAATCGTCTCCATCTTGCGGAGTAAGCAAGTACCTTTCATCCCATGGAATCCTGGCCGACTGAGTAGTCGTAGTTTTCAGTAACATAGAGAGCTGTGTCGTGCAAAACAGCGGTGAGAGATTCACACTCACCCAACTGCCGACTAGATGTCTCTGGATGACTGAAATACATGGTTCACAGGAGGATACGGGGGAGTGGTGGGTGTCGGTGGAGTCGTGGAGTCGACAACAGGTCGTAGGCGCTGTGTATCGGCTGTGGTGCGGAGTACCGTGGCGCAGTTGGTAGACGCGCTAGCCTGGAATGCCGGAGACGCTGGTTCGAATCCAGCCGGTACTCTTCATTTTTCCGATTTTTCTGTGAACCAAATGATTGGAATCATCTCCATCGTGCGGAGTGAGCAAGTACCTTCCATCCTATTTTGCAGTTCTTACATGCTTCCATATGTTAGTTATGTCATACACTGTACTGTTTGTTTTATATATTTTGATGTTGAAATATTTATCATTTGTTAATTATAACATGCCTAATTCGTGGTAAAAGAATTGTTTAAAATAAACCACTCTATCCAGGTGTTGCGTTTTCTTGTTTCCTTCTGCACTTAGTATATTTACTGTACTAAAAGGCGAGCAGCAGCGGTACGGTCAGATCCAGCAGAAGCCTTAATGTGGGCGATATATACACATCATTTGGCAAGCCGGTGTCCATTTTTCCTGTAGCCAGATTATATCAGGAGCATAAATAATGAGTCGCTGAAACATTACGATTGTGCTTATTTTGCGCCGTATTTGAGCTAAAGAGGCAGCGTATCTCAGTGATTATCTTTTGAGAATTCTGAGCGGTCGTCATTTGTCATACGAAATGCGAAATCTTTAAGAAGAGTGTACATAATTTGTAGATGGTTATCTTGAAGGAAAATTATACATATATTACTTTAAATGCTCTCTATATTAGTATCTTTTGATTAGTGAAACCAGTTTTTGGTAATCAGTAGGTAATTATAGAATGTACACTGAAGGTATTTTGTACCTAAGAGAATATATCATTATATAACTAGTCCCGTAACTTCTTTCAAAGGTAGAATATATATTAATAAATTATATGAGACTTGAAAGCCGTATCTTCATTATTCTTTCGCTCAATTGAACATTCGTTTAAAGGTACGTTTACACGCTTCCCAAGGTTCGACAGGCATCCACAAGCCCCAAGCGTTCACAAATGCCGCTTGGCATTTGGAAGTCGTTAACACGCTTGCGAATGCGTCAGTATGCTACGGACATCCAAGCATGACGGACACTGAACTTGTATCGGCTCTTACGTTCGGTTTAACTTACTTTTACTTCAAATACAAGCATGAAACAAAACCAACGACGACCACGAAGATGGTGAATCGACCACTTTGAATAGAAAACTATACGTCCGTTCGTCACGCAATCACAGCGGCTACTAAACGCGCACCGGCACCAACGTGTAAGTGCGTCGCAAGCACTTGTCGCAAACGCCGTTTGATTTGTATCAAAAAACCGACACTAGACTTGATTGGATACAAACAAGTCAAACGGCCTCTTTACACGCTTGTGCTTGTGGATGCTTGTCGAGCTTTGGCAAGCGTGTAAATGCGGCATAACGTTTAACGTTTGTTAGAAATTAATTATTGAACCGTCAGTGTTTTGCGTCAGCAGGTACTGTCAGCAATAAAAAAGTGGTTGAACTATACCATAGATGAATAGTAAGAGTCAAAGTGAGGAATGGAAACAAGCCCAGGATTTTATAGGCAGGCTGAACATATCTAGATCATGGCATGGCTACGGAATCAAGGCCTATGGGCAATTAGAAACCTTTTGGGTGTTCTGACGGGGCACTGCAGGCTCAGGTGGCATCTATCACTAATATTAGGAATTGAAGAAGGCTCCCTATGGAGAGGCGGATGGAACCGCCTATCACTTCCTTGCGGAATGTGAGTTGCTAGGCGAGCTGAGATGTGTGATCCTTAGACCTGATAGACTTCAGCCAGAGGAATTACCGTACCTAAGCTGGGTCGACATACTGGCTTATGTTAAAAGGTCGGGAAGGTTTGCCAGGGAGAGGGGCAAGCAGGGGTCACTGAGAGGTGATATTCGGGGATAGCAAAAAGGGCTCATTTAGGCTGACTTGCCAGGCGCGGTCGCCTTCAGCTACTACTACTACTATTACAGTGTATTGCCATTGATTAAGGTATTAAATTTAATACCTTAATCAATGGTATTGCGTACCATAAAAGATACTAAAGTGGAGCAAAAATATGCGATAAACTCCGGTTGGATCAAGCACCAACTTTTGATATGTTAGCTTATTGCGATATAGAGAGTTTAAGTGACATAAGAATTTAAAGACAGTAGCGAACTGGTAAACTGAACCTCTTCCCTGTTGACCACTGCACGGACTGCCACAAAAATTGTAGAGCTTATCAACTTGATGCAAAATTATCACCGGATTGGCATACGAATAATTTCTGATTTCTAGCTGCATAATGTCAGTAACCGCTATTTGAATTGTGATGGAATTTGGGTCAGGGGCGTATCCAGACCTGTCTTGGGGGGGGGGGGGGGTAAGCGGGGCATGATGTTTTGTGTGCTTTCACCATTTTTTCTAATACCATCGTGAAGGACGTTGATGCAAGAAAAAAAGGAAAATGTTAATAGTATTAAAATAAAAAGTGTTTTAACTTTTCTGCTCGGTGCAATTTTCATAACAGGTAATTAATGAGTTATATGAATTTTTGTGACAAGCTATCACGTTGTACAGGACATTCAACTGATTATGTAACAATGGGAATATATTAGATATGCATCACTGTAATGATGCAAAATAAATCCTTTTGTAATTTAAAAAAGATTTTTTTTCAGTGCGACAATAGTTTAAATAAATAAGTGAAATAAAATAAGTCAAAGTTGAATTGAGTTTTTTTTTCGAAAATCTTGGGAGGGGTAATTACCCCTATTACCCCCCCCCGTGTATACGCCTGTGATTTGGGTAGCGATATGTGAGATTGTAGTAGGTAATACTGCTCAAATTTGGAAAGTAGGTCTATTGGCGGCGAAGAAATTGCTATAGAACGAAAAAATATCACAACTCCTCCAAACTTCATTTTTAGGCGTTCCAGGAGTCACTAATCCTTCTCCGTTTTCTTTTGGAGGTAGCGAAAAATATTTGTTATATTCATGCGCTGTAAAAATTGACTCTGGTGATATCTTGTGCTTTTTAGACCTTTCCGATTATTGCCTTTGAAGTTTATTTATATCTATGTAATAATTTGATACAAACATATTATAATCCTAACGTGTAGTTTGGAAACTCCTAAATTAAGGGGCCTGGATACACATATTTATATATACGTAATTGCCGTGTAAAACACGGACTCACAATTTCTCGCATAACATACTCTGTTTTCAAACTACATATATATTATTTCAGAAGGCGATATTTAAGACCTTACTGAATGACAACTATTTTCGATTTTCTCAAAAAAGTTTTTTAATGTGCAAAATAACTCGCAATGCAAACCAAAATCAAAAAAGGCTAAATAGTTGCACAAGCGCAAGCTTTCTTCTTCAATTTGCTTTTTCAGTCATTACTGTAAGTTTAAAGGTAACGTCAGGAGCTTGGAAATGCGAAATTCATTTTTATGGTGACCTTTGGACCTTACCTTTGGATTTTTGGACTTATCTCCCTCACCTTAGATACACACACTGGAGAAAGGAAACAGGCGGCCACGCCTCCTCGCTAACACGGGAATACGTCTTTTCTTGGATGCTCAATTTCGCGCGCTATACCCTAGACTCTTGATTATTGTGATGGAATTTTGACACGGTATCACTACCATGAAGGAAATAGTAACAGTGTTTCGCCGTTGGAATTGACTGCAAATGTAGCTTGTGTAAGGATACGAGCTATTCTGTAAAACGGATGTTTTCGACGACAATACTTCCCATTTTTGGCGTAGGAAGTAAATCAGAAGTCTTTGACACTTACGACCGTTAGGAAAAGTGATTTAGCCTTTAAGCGAGGCATATATTTGCATGTCAGTTCGAATGCGCAATGCGCATATGTTTATTGAGACGCCCCATCGGAAAATGTGGATAATTCCTGTAATCTGTGAGTAACGGTTGCAAATTTTGCTGCCTGCTTCTCGGAAGTTAGACGGGGAGCCGGTGAAAAACGACCAAATTATTGATGCATATAACATAGCATGCGCACGATCGGTTCAATTATCTTCGTAAAGATGTGTTTCGCTCCACTAACCTTTTTAATACCTCCTCTTTGAACCATCTTAATAGCCGGTCTAAAAATGATGTAGGTACTTCTCGGTCCAGCCTTCTCTTTAATAGTGCAGCGGCAAGAGGTTTCAATACAATTTTTTAGATATAAGGTTTTCGTTTTCACTTGCTTTACCAATACGTAATGAAAAAGACGCTATCAGTAAAGGAAGAATAAAAATCACGCTCTCTGCGATAAAAAATATTTTTTACTTACTCAACTCCCGGTTCTCTTCATCATTCCAATTTCACCTGTGAACACTATCTGTAATAAATAGTCAAATGCTATTGGAAAAATCTGCATATATATGATGAGACTCCTTAATCCAATGAACAAAGTTACAGGATATAGGACTATGAGGTGTAATACGTACCAAAGTCACATATTATCTGTCCTCGAATACAATGTCCATATTTGTCTGAATGGTATAGAAGGTCAGCTAGATCATTTTTTAAAGCAATGGTGAGTTATTTATGGACACAAAAAGTTTCAATTTAATCCCATCCCGAGAAATAAATTAAATGTTGCCCCTAAAAAGTATGAAATGAGATAGACCAACGAAAATAGGGTACTTGCAGAAAAAAATATTATGTTGTTTACGCGTTCCTTAGAGCCTAGTAAACATGACAAAATCACTTGTTTGGTTTTTTTTGGAATCGGCTGTGTGAGATATTCCAAAAATTATTTCAAATGCCGGAAAATGCCGCTCAAACAACCTCTGACGTCAGTGATATCCTATAGTGATGGGATGTAAAGTATTGATATTCGATATCGATAGCCAGTGCTAACCTAACATTTTGATATTGATCATTATAACCACAGTCACGCACAAAAGTCAAAAGAATAAAAGTTAGGCTAGATTACTAATTCACTTTGTAGGGATGGGCTTGAATTAGATTCTATCTTTAGATTTATTCATATTGGGATGCGCCGAAATAAAATGGTGGCTTCGATTAGTTGCGAATCTTGGTCACAAACAGGATGAACTGTGATACCTATCAGATATAAAAATGTATTGCAACGAAAATGCTAGTGGGTTAATTGCCTGTTTCAAATATGTTTAGGTATCAGTGAATTGAGTCGCATTGTTAAATAATTCAGATCATCTCTAGTTTGCAGTTGAATCTCACTGACCTGCGCTGTAGCAGTATCATGTCTTATGTCACTTAATGTGATCTACAAGACTAATAAATTTCATTCATTCATTCATATCGTTTGCCGATATCGATAAGATACCTGTGACGTCAGCCCTTGTTTTAAGTCACGTGGAAAAATTTGAATATATCCTTATTTTATTTTGCAAATATTTTTTTTGGCCGTCAGTAAAAATATGTTTTTTGTTTCCCAGTGCTTCTTGGTATGGTTTGTATGTTTGTATGTATACTCCCGAGACGATTTCACGACCTCTGCAAGTACCCTATTATGCGTAGATTTTCAAAATAAGAACATTTCGCAATCATCATACTCTCTTCATCTAGGCTGAGGAAAGTAAACATGTAAAACCTTCTTTAACTCAGTAATTTCCACCCTCAGTTTACTAAGCTTACGGAGATACCATCTCTGATTGGCTAGAATACCGTACAATGAAGTTATAATTTAAAAAAGAATGATCTCCTAACTCATTACTTACAAAAGTACTAGCAGAGCTTGACGGAGATATGGAGCAACCCTCGTACATCGGCTCTCATATGCAGCAACATATACAACCGCGCTCTACTGGCCAGGCCAAGCGAACATGCCGTGGCGTTCCACCAAGAAGTCTGCTGCTGTTTAACAGCGATTTTCTTTGGTTTGCCGTTGCCTTCGGGTGCCAGATGGCGCACAGGCAGATCTTTCCTGTCGCCTGCCCTCAAATGGACATGCATTTCGTAAATTTGTTCTCCTGTATTGCATTGCAACAGTGGTCCAATGTTCCGACCAAAGATTTTTGTAAAAGGATGTGTCTACCTAGGTTTGTAGACGGTGCTCGGCGCTCTAGTGATAAATACGTAGAAGTCCAGTGATTTTATATAAACACTTCTGAAGCACGACAGGACAGAAGATAGCATATAAAGCTCCTCGATTATTAATTAAGGAAATTGCCGCGTATTAACTACCGCGCATTCATTTTCGCAGAGATAATTTAACGAGTCCCAGCTTGTGCAGATATATTCAGATGCGAAATTAGCATTTTGTAATGCAGAATAATTAGTTATAGCCAGCTTGTCGCGATCGGTCAATATGCCGGGACTTTTTTTCAGCGGATGTACCGTTAGACAGCCGTAACAAGGCGGATTCCGGGAAAGTAGAGCTAAAAACTGGTCCTACTTCTCCTTTCCTGGGAAAACCTTTTATTTTTGGCTGCACGTATATCCATTCATAGGCATCCATCGCGAATATTTATGCGAATAATTAACGTTTTTCAACGTAACGTGTCTTTATTCTGAACTAAAAATAGGAACATAATTATAATAATCAAATATCACATCGAAAAGTGTTAGGGGCATGCAACAATGTTGCACCCAAAGCAGAGCTGTCAAAAGTACTAGTAAATAGTATTTCAAATACCAATTACCAATTACCAGAGTCGCATGCGTCAAAGTACAAATACCAAGTAATTTTATTTTTGAAAGTACTGCAAGTATCAAATACTTTAATTTGGTACTTGATACATTTCAATAAAAATAGAAACTGATTTTTGTTTGAATGACACTACAAAGACATGGAACGTGATTGAATCACAAAACTACTTATACTATAAGAATATTATATATATAAACAAAACAAAAACAAAAAAGGTGCAACCCGGGCTCCGACACACCGGGCTGCTGTTCCATTTCCCAGCGACTACTCCTCACACCGTGAGGTGAGCAATCACTGGGTCCGCGAATCGTGCGTCCTAAGCGGACGAAGAGACCCATGGATGACTACCTTCTGCATTCTGGCGGCTAAGATGTGCGCCGCCGCACGGCACACCGGCATTTTGCGCAGTGCAGAGAGCAGCGTATCCCTCATACCACCCAGGGATCCAATGACCATTACTAGCAGACTCACAGTGTAGTCCGGCCAGAGCCTGCGAAGTTGTCCGAGGAGCTCCTGATACTTGGTCCGCTTTTCCTCCTCCTTAGAGACGATGTTCCCCTCGGCAGGCGCCGAGAACTCGATAACGAACATCGACTTTTGTTGGTAGTCGAGGAGGACTATGTCGGGCTTATTTGCATGTATAAGCTCGAGCGTGGAGAATGAGTAGTTCCAGTAAATTCGGCACCTCTCGTTCTCCACAACGGACTCAATGTCCCCTGGAGCATACGGCAGCACCGGTGTCTCATCTATACCGTATGAGTGCCTTAAATGGTAGTATAGCACTCGTAGAACCGCGTTGTGCCGATAGACGTAGGCTGTGCCAGCGTACACCTTACACGCCGACAAGAGGTGCGTAAGGGTCTCTGGCGTCTGCAGGCAGGCTCTACAGCGGATATCGGGCACATCCATACCCATAATCCGGCTACGGTATACTAAGGTGTTGAAGACACCGTCTTGGCAAACCATTATAGAGCTCTCAGTCTCCGACTTCAACCCATTAGACCTTAGGAAGGAGAAGGTCAACTGCTCAAATAAACCATGCTCTTCTAGATGTTTGTAGAAGATTCCGTGCATTGGTTTATCTTTGTGAAGTCTTAAAAGCAATTGCAAGATCAGGGGATCGGTGCTCGTCGTAACATAGCAGGCAGTGGCCAGTACTACTCTGTTGTGCAGACGCTCCAAACTCAATAGTCCACGCCCTCCCAGGTGTCGCGGGAGGTGTATTCGCGGGACAGAGGATCTAGGATGTAGACTTCCCTCCATATTCATCCTTTTGCGGGTCTTTATGTCGATTTGTCGCAGCTCTTCCGCTTTCCAGTGCATAGCACCAAAGCTGTATAACAACAATGGGACCGCAAGCATGTTTGTGGCAGCGACTTTGTTTTTTCCGGACAGTTCTGACGACCAGATCTGCCGGAGTGGATATATATAAACAAAACAAAAACAAAAAAGGTGCAACCCGGGCTCCGACACACCGGGCTGCTGTTCCATTTCCCAGCGACTACTCCTCACACCGTGAGGTGAGCAATCACTGGGTCCGCAAATCGTGCTTCCTAAGCAGACGAAGGGACCTATGGATGACTGTCTTCTGCATTCTGGCGGCTAAGATGTGCGCCGCCGCACGGCACACCGGCATTTTGCGCAGTGCAGAGAGTGTGGAAGTACCAAATACAAATACTTCTTATAGCATTTTGGAAATAAAATTAATTTGAAATACAGTACTTCAAATACCAGAAAGTAATTGAAATAAATTTTTCAAGTACTTTACTTCTTTAGTATTTCAAATAAAAATGCAAGGTATTTGAAACATATTTTTTGTGCTACAAGTATCAAATACAAATACTTCTTAGAGAGTATTTGGGGAATCAAGTACAAATATCAAAAAAAAAATGTATTTGAAGTACAGTACTTCAAATACCAGGAATTAATTGAAATACATTTTTCAAGTACTTTACTTGAAGTAATGAGAGCTCTGACCCAAAGTAGTACTAATCCGTAATAAAGTACTGGTGAGGAGGACAAAACTAGATGGAAGAACTTGATTTCTAAATCCTGGTTCAGACGCTACGTTTCTCACAACGTTTTGTCTGTGCAGTTCAAAAGGTTGCAGACAAAAGGCTGCGTGTGGATAGAACTCAGACAAGTCTGTGTGTGTAGACTTTGGCTCCGTCTTTCGATACATTTTGTTGGCTAATTTAATGAGAATGACACACACTACAATTTCCTGGGAGCTTTTGACTGAGTTTATCGCGTTATATGGAAGCTTTCAGTGAAATTTACATATCAAATCCAACAAATATAGTGACAGAGACAAAAAAAAGCAGGCATATTAGGTGTTGGTAGAGAGATCCAAAGAAAATCTTATAGATAGAAAATGAATTCTTGAAGAAGTGATTACGTAAAAGAGTTAGCAAAAATAAATCTAATCGATTTGGGACTTGACAGTGTAAGATCTGCAAACCATATTTGTGCCATTTCGTTTTGTTGTACTTCTTAAACGATTAAATAGTTTTGCCAATCATTAGTCATCACGTAATTCACGCGTAATCTGACGTGAGAAAAGTGTCGTATTCTTAAGGAGCCATTTCATCGACCACACCTTGAATGCCGGATACTTTTTAGACATTCCATTTTTTCCCTGTTCTTCACAAGACAACCTGCAAAAATTAACCAGAGTATAGTACTTCTTCCATGATCGATGCAACGAGACTGCACTATGTGGGCGCTCTATTTTTGCAACGTTTTCAATGTTTTCGTTCAGTTTTAAAACTGCACATACAAAACGTGGTGAGAAACGTAGCGTCTGGACCTGCCTTAATGCCGGCACTTCACTTCACAAGCGCATTCGTGTATTTGTTTGTTTAAAAAAAAACGACGATGTGAGGAGAACCTATTTGGGTTATTTGCCTTATTGGCGCAAATAGGAGCAATAATGTAAACAGGAAAATAAGCGTTTCCGTCAACTTATCAGTTTTTAGTTACACATCAAACTACTCAAACAAGATGAATGCATCAAATATTTAGGCAAATACAATGATGGCGCTACACGAACACAATACGCTAAGTAAGTTAGCACTGGCTAAAAGATAATTATCATTTCCAGTAGCGTCTCTGTGGCTGTCCAACGAAAAATATTAGCAAAAGAATGTACGCCACTGACTTTAAAATAAATAAAAACAAATTTTCAGATTGAATAGATAAAAACACAACTCTTTTGTCTTCTGATGTCTCTTCGTATCTTACTTTGTTTCCGAAGAAGAAATAAAAACCACTTCGTAGTCTGTCAAACAAAATGTTGAAACAAAATGACTTAACCTTGTTCTTCTTATTAATAACCCGTAATTCCAAGGGCATATTTCTGACCAAAATTTAAGTAGAAAAGTTTATATTTCTTAAAGAGTCTAGTTTCCAAGGTATAGGGAGTCAAATAATATTTCTTCTCAAATTTTGGCACCCCGTATCAACACTTCGTCGCCTTCCTTTCGAAAGGGCTTATCTCAAAAATTTCGGAATACAAAGTGAGATACCTACGTAGAAAGATTGACAGAAAAAAAGTTCAGGTTTTATATGTTTAATTTCAAAAATAATATTTTTTTAGGGTTAGTGACGTTCATTTTTTTGCAATACTATGCTAATATTAGTCGTGAAACTGCTCTCTGGAACACCACTGCAAATGATAATAACAATTATCTTCTGGTCAGTGCTGATTTAACTTCTCATTGCAGTGAACAACACTGGCAAGTTAAATACAAAATCAATTAGTTTCCAAACTTTGACACCCTGTATATTGAAAACTAGACTCTTTAAGACACATGTTTACATGAACGTTGCAATTACGGTCTAACACCCTGTAAATATTCTTATTGTAGGTACTTATGTTTGCATATCGACACTATATATATATAAAATCCTATTAATCTCGGAATTAATACCAATACTTTTTTTAAACCCTAACACAGCAATAATAAAAACACAAAAATATAGTAAACAAAAGTAGGTTTTCATTAAAAAAAACATATTTTTACTTTTGAAAAGTAAATATCGAACCAAATCAACTTTGGTTGTAAAATATAAAATTAGGAACAGAAACTTGAAATAGAAAGGAAAGTTTCATTTAAATGTGCTATAAAAACATCTGCGATTTGCTTAGAACATAAAATATGACCTTAGAAAAGGCAAAGAGTCTGGAGTTGAGTTTTTTAAGTGCGTGCGTTTATTCATAAATGAAATTGCTGAAGAAAAGGCTTTTTCAGCTTCCACATTTGTAGGTGGTACCGTCAGTAAATATTCGTAATACTGTTGAGAAGGCAAGCCTCTTAATCTCTTTCAAACTTTTTTTAATTATGTTTAGCGTGCTAGGACGACCTTTTGGATTTCCAAATTTTTGCCAATTAGGCTTACTTTTAGTAGCAACGGAACCTATGGCCCCTTAAAATGTCTGCTGTTAGGTTAAAATCTGTGTTAACTTTCTTTCTGTTCCACACAAATGGATAAAATAACACGCGGATGAGAAAAGGAATGAAGCAGAGTGAAATTTCGTCGTTTAATAAAACAAAGCTATCTCTCACAGAACTTTTCTTCGCGTGACACAGCCTAAAAATGAAACCCACAGTGCATCCCCTTGACGGAAGACAAAACACAAAACAGTAGTTTGTTTCTTGAAAATTGCGTCAAAACCGCGATTTTGGAGTTGACGAGGCAACAATGTAGTGCTGATGTACAGACCGCTTCACGCTGATTAGTCAAATTTAAATTCCTTTTTTAAACTTTAAAATGGAATTACTAGTGAACAAAATGATGAAGGGTAACAAAATGTATCAGTACACCTATTTTTGGATCCGCTAAGAGGATATAGTGATTTAATCATTGTTTCCAAAACCATGATACTAGTCCATATCACTTTCATTTTAGATGATTGAGCTGAACTTGCCAGTTACTTTGATTTATATAACTCCTATTGTGAACAGTTGTCTGGAAAAGGGATATTTTCCAAGATCCTGGAGACAGGCGATTGTGATTCTCATACCAAATATTATCAATCCTGATCAATTTCCTCATTTAAGACCTATCGGTTTGTTATCAATTTTGTCTAAGATTTTGGAGAAGGCAGTTCATATTCAGTGGATTGCAAACTCAGATGAAAACTGTATAATGATACAGGTCAGTCACTACCACAACATGTCCTTTAGATATGTGAGATAACGTCAAATCGGGATTACTAGGATACCGTTTTATTACATGATTATTAGATTTTCAGGACCAAGAAATCGCCGGGATCCAGGGATCTTAGATTGGAAACCATAGGCCGGAGAACGTTATCTCTTATAATCTTTGTTTTTGCTCCAGAGTGAAGCAAAGCTAAGCTACGCTTGTGGCACGCCTTCTGATTCGTAATTTATGATACATCGATGAATGTTTCGTCTGGCCGTACCACGTATTCATTCACAAGATGCATCTAGAGTATCGGAGCGTGCACACGATCTTTTTCCACATTCCTGCAAGATATTCATGAATGTAGTAATCATCATCGACATATCTGTTATACATACGTGACTACGAAATCCGGAACATAACCAGTCGCAGTTGGCGTATTTTAAATATACACACGGAAAATATGCACGTGTTCTCATTTTGCTACCTCTTATGGATCTGATAATGAGCACTGAGCACCAGTTAGGTACAGTGAGCTACTGTTAGCTTTGTTCCAGCAAAACTTATAGAACTATTTTGAGACGGAAGATGAATTGTCCTAGTGTGCAAGCGCACAAAATCTAGATCTAGATCTGTTTCCATACAACATATAGATATTGGAAAGCAGTAGTTTGAAAAAGTATTGGTTCGCCACCTATCTACCAAAGCCGGTACCTAATCGTCGAATTTGAATATCCAGGCGCTGTGTTTAAATGTACCCCATTTTTTAATAAACATCATGTAACTATAGAAGCCTACGGATACGATACAAGACATACTCTTTTTACTACTACAATAGTACAAGTTTGGCCAACTAAGCACTAGGATGCAATTTCATTAATTCGTCTAAACACCTAAATCACACTGACGAGCTTTAATAAAAGCGAAACGACGTCGTCTGTGATTGGTTTCTGGTGAATGAATGAAATTGCTACTCTTTAGTTCTGTTTTAGCCATATAGCATCTTGCTAAAACAGAATAGGATAGAAGATAATGAAATGTACTAATGGCGTAAGCACACATAATTTCGTTCTAGAACTGTTTTAACTTGTTGGAACAAAGTAGAGAATGCTAATTTTAACAATGTTCAAAGTTACGGTGCTTTCAGGAAGCTTACTAAGTTTGACTTGCGACTCACCGATTACATCTTTTACATTAAGAATATTCTTTATGTAATGTTTCTATCAATAATGTTTTAGATCCCATTCCAATTTTGATATAATAAGCTTTTTAGGCATTATATAGTATCTACATAACGAAAATCCACGTCACTCATTTCCAACGGGCTGTCTGTCTGTTGATCTTTTTCTGGCTTTGTGATGTCGGTAACTGCTGCATGGATTGTGATGAAATTTGGGTAGCGATATGCTGTGGGGTGCTAGTAGGTAAATTTTGAAAAACGTTGCGTGCTCGGTGGAGTAACTAGCAAAAACCAAAATTTTAGGCGTTTCATAGGCTCCTGATGATCATTTTTTAAATTTCTTTTAGGTAGTGCTGAAATTGGAAGGTTGGGGATTGTAAAACTGTAATACTTTTTGTACTCATAATAGGCTGTCGGCTATGAATATGGACCATTCTGAGCATTCTCTTACCTATTACAGATTCAAGACACTGATGTATGCGTTTACGAGTGTTACTGTAATATTTCTGTATCATGTTACCCGGTAATTATTGACATCTGACACCTGAGGATGGAAAACACGTATGATTTTTAGAAATCATGTCAGTGGCGGCGCAGTAATACCTAATAGAAGAACTAAAAATATAAAAACATACCAAACCTAGTTTTCAGGCGATTTGGGGGTTTCTGATCGTTTTCCACATTTTAAACGGGGAAAATTGGCAAAATTTGGTGGTGCAGGGTTGTGAAAGTGAACATATTTTTGTATTCGTTCTGGGCTTTTGATTGCTCTGTAAAGGAACGACATAATATACTTTTCAGCTCTATCTGAATATTGCCCTACCTTAGGCAATATATTTTTTTTAAATTATATTGTTGTAGATAATTTCGTAATGTGGGCTACGATTTACTTTAGGGTACAGCCGCTAGGTGGCGCCCCTATATGTCAATCGAAAGGGCTTGAGGTGGGGAGCAATAAGGTCCCCAGGCACAACACTCGAAAACAAAAGACAAAATAGTTATGGGGAAAACAATTTCCCATGTTAAGTCTATGGGAATTTTTCGAAAATTTTAGGGTACAGCCACTAGGTGGCGCCCCTATATGTCAATCGAAAGGGCTCGAGGTGGGGAGCAATAATGTTTCTGGGCACAACATCCGGAAACGAAAGACAAAAAGGTTATGGAGGAAACAATTTCCCATGTTAAGTCTATGGGAATTTTTCTTTCTCGTTAAAAGTAAATGAAATCTTCCACGTAGGTTAGGTGAGGTTGGGTTAGGTTAGGTTATGTTAGGCTATGTTGCTTTTTTCTTACATAATAAATAAAATAAACATGTTCCTTTTGATTCCCATGACTTTTAATGAGAAAAAAAGATTTCGAAAAATTCCCAAATTGTTTCCTGCATAAGTTTTTTTGTCTTTCGTTTCCGGGTGTTGTGCCCAGGGACATTATTGCTCCCCACCTCGAGCCCTTTCCATTGAAATATAGGGGCGCCACCGAGCGGCTGTACCCTAAATTTTCGAAAAAAATCCCATACACTTAACATGGGAAATTATTTTCTCCATACCTTTTTTATCTTTCGTTTCCGGGTGTTGTGCCCGGGGACATTATTGCTCCCCACCTCAAGCCCTTTCGATTGACATATACGGGCGCCGCCTAGCGGCTGTACCCTAAAGTAAATCGTTACCCAAATTAATATACTATACTATTAATATATTATATAAAAGCCAAAAACTCCGATTTTAAGTACTCCAGGAATCTCTGATCATTTTCTGCTTTCTTTACAGTATATCAGAACAGCTCTTATGTTCTGCAGGAACGAAGCTAATAGCTGATAGGCACATTAGACATGGTCATTACATATACAGATTCTAGGAGTATGACAGAAAAACAGTACTATTCATATAATCGATATTCTTTCCTTGGACTTGCCTTTATTAATGGTCAAGCGAGCGCTTTACATATGGAAACAAACCGTATCTGTACACGTGCATCTGTTGCTAGGAAAAATGAATACAGTTCGCATCATTTCTTTTGGCGGAAAACAAGCAAACTTATTTGTAAAAGTTATAATTCAAAAGTACAGTCGAAGTATCTTGTATAAATTAAATTATGTATTACATGGTGTATTGAATAAAATCTGTTTTAGAAAACAACAGTGTAAGGCATCATCACTGAACTGATTGCTTGCAAATACAATCCTCTGATTTCCTTATATCTTGACTTTGAACTTGCACCTGTTATTCGTTTGTGTAGGGCAGATAATAATAATGACTTTATTGCCAAAAATGTGCAGGACGAGCTCCAACACACCGAGCTGCTGTTTCATTACCTAGTGGCTCCTCCTCACAACGTGAGCAGAGTAATCACTAGGTCCGCATATCGTGCGCCGTAAGTAGACGAAGGGACCTAAGAATGACTGCGTTCTGCATTCTGGAGGCTAAGATGTGCGCCGTCACATGGCACACCGACATGTTGCGCAGTGCAGAGAGCAGCCAATTCCTTATTCCACATAGGAATCCATTGATCATAACCACCAGACCTACAGTGTAGTCTTGTCAGAGCCTGCGAAGTTGTCCGAGCAACTTCCTATATCTTGTCCTTTTATTGTACTATAATTGGTATACAAACATATAAAAACTGAAGTACAGCGGCATAGCAATACTGTGTTAATATTTTATTATAACCAAGCAGTAGCTAGTGATTTTAAAATTGTAGGTTTTAGAATTTCAAATGTAATATACTGTATCAAGTTCACTGCCATATACAGGGTGTCCCACGACGATTAAGACAAGCAATATATCAGAACTGGGGAAGCAAATTAGAGCAAATATAGTATCTTTCCTTATTATTGTGTCACCCAATGAGGTATTTATTTTTGGTCACGTGACGTCTGATTAAAAATGTTTAATGGGACACTCTATATATTTGTGCCTTTATGTGTTCCTCTCGACAAAACAATTCCAACAAACTAGCACACTTGGAGTCTAAAGTGATTAATTCAAAAGCTACAGGTACTTAAAGAACTGTACCACTACCATTATGAAACACTACCAAAGTAATTTAACTGTAGGGGTACATGTTATAATTTTATTGGTAGTGGTACCATCCTTTAAGTACCTGTAGTTCTTAAATAAATAACTTTAGACAGCAACTGTGCAGTTTGTTGGAGTTGCTTTATCGGGAGGAACACAAAAAGTCACAAATATACAGGGTATCCCATTAAAAGCTTTGAATCGGACGTCACATGATCAAAAACAAAAACCTCATTAGGTGACACAGTAACAAGAAAATATACTATATTTGCTCTACTTTAAACCCCCAAAGTTTTAATTCGCTACTACTATCCAGTTCTGATATATTGCTTGTCTTAATCGTCGTGAGACACCCTGTATATAGTTCCTCCTTTTCAAAAGAACCGAAAGTTACCAGTAACTTCTGACGCTCCTAAGTATGAAAGTACTTTACTATATTTTACTAACAATTCCGCCACCAATACATCCATTTATAAAAAATACTGTGACTATGATCCCATAGCATATCATACTCAAAGTTATTACAAATTAGGTAGAACAAAAATTGCAACGTACAGATGGACCGACAAACAAACAGTCAGACAGACAGATCGACTGACAGACAGATTGACACGGATGAGTTACATAGATTTTCCAGATTTTCATCATGTATTCTGCTGTGCATGGTATGTATGTCTGTGTATGGTACACTTTAGGGAACTGGTTAGCTTAAGCCAGTGAAAATCTTCGACTATTTCAAAGCACGCATTACACAGCTAGCCAGTTTTTTATGTAGTTATAGAAAAACCACCTGCTTAGTCTCAGCAGCTGGTTCTATTTACATCGTTAAGATTTTAATAAGACAGCAAAAATTCAGGTAATGATGAAAAGTGGAAGGAAAAAGAGAATTATAACATAAAACAGCGCGATGAAAGATTTATACGTTTGAAAATGGAAGTTAAATACAAGAATGATACAGGAAAAACGTCTAGAAGAAATAGTAAAACAAAAGGTAATATATTATTTACTTCCTTTCGCGAGGCATAACCCATGTAGATTTTAATGAACAATCATTATATTTGAAAGCTAATGCTACTAAACGGGGAGATCCTGAAAGAACTGCTTCTTACTGCATTCCTGGAATAAGTAATATTGCATTGGTACAAATACTAGTTGACAGATATCTCTTGTAAATAGTACAATAATGGGCCTACACAAATTGAGCTCAAGGATATCACAATTCATGTTTGGGACATGTCCTGAATCGCATCAGGCACGATGTCCCTAGTCCACGACAGCGCTGTTTCGATTTTTCGGATCTCATCAGATGGACCTGGGTAAAGCCTGATATCAGGCTGATACTGAAGCAATGAACCAACAGAAAAATCTACTCGGAGGGCAAATTTCCCTATCGGAATTGAATTGCACACTATACTGGCTCGACTGCTTCCTTTGGGGAAACATGAAGAAAATGATTTCCACCTTACCCAAAGTGAGTTCAAGAATATCACAGTCATTGTTTGGAACATGTCCTGAATCGCATCAGGTGCATTGTCCCCAGTCTCCGATAGCGCTGTTTCGATCTTTCGGATCTCATCAGGAGGACCCGGTAAAGTCTGGTAGCAGACTGACCTGAAAGCAGTGAACCAACAGAAACAACTAATCCGAGGGTGAGAATATAGTGTATTTGCACTCAGCTCTTATTTATTTAATAGAAGTCAATACGTGGAATATGAAGGCTATCGTTCACCGCTAATAACACCTACCTCAGGTGTTCCACAAGGTTCGAATTTAGGACCATTATTATTCTTATTATACATTAATGATCTTACTTTGACTTGCGATGTTCAAAATTACTGTACGCGGAAGATCTAAAAATCTATTTTAATATTAGCTCTATGAGCGACTGCATTGTTCTACGGCGAGACATTGAGGCAGTATTTACATGGTCCACTTCCAACCATCCCGAACTGAATGTGAACAAATGCTATATTGTGTCCTACACGCGAAAAAATAACATTATAATGTTCCCATATAGTATAGGTAATCATAATTTAAAACGTCAGGAGCAAATGCGCGACCTAGGAACTCTCTTTGACCAAAAAATGACTTTTGCTGCTCATATTGAGAGTACTGTATCCGCAGCCAACAGGATGTTGGGATTTATCCTACGAAATGGAAGGGAGTTCTCAATCTCAGTTATCACCACACATATGCTATGTGCGTAGCAAGCTGGAGTATGCTGTCCTGATTTGGTACCCTTTCTGTGCTAATCAGGTGTATACCCTGAGCGAGGATTTGATTATGTTTTATTGCTAAATGAGGCCAAATTTATTTCTTTAAATACACGAAGTATTTTCCTAACCATAACGTTCTTGTATATAGGTAATATAGTGAGTGAGTATTTGTTGGGTAAAGTTCCATTCACTTAACACGCGACTTAACAATAGAAATATAAGGATATTTTATTGTGAATGCGCACATACAAATATTATGAATAAGTCGCCCGTATCAATTATATGTAACAATTTCAATCGTATATGTAATAATTGTGACATCAACTTCTCCACATTGTCAGATATCTTAGAATATATCCTACAGCTTACTTCTAATATGTAGCTATCATATAATGTTTTCTTTTTGATACATACCTTTTCTTCTTTTTTTATTTTATATTAGTTAATTTACTTTATTCATGTTTGTTTTGGCTTATCCTGTTATTGGGTATGTGCACCTGTTGGATATTAATCTATTCTATTCTATTCTATTCGGAGTAGTTATTTGTGCTTCCATATGAGCCTGATACCGGGCTTTATCCAGGTCCATCCATCCAGGTGAGGTCGAAAGCCAGTTCAAAACGTAAAAAACATCACAAAACAATCGACGTTGCCACCTCTTTAGCTTTGGTTTAATATTTAAGGAATTTGCATTAATGGTTGAAAACATGAACACCGCAAGATCCAGGATATCTGTTGAATATTATTATAATCATTACTGAATTATCGAAGTACCGTAAGTTTAATTAAAAATTTCGAGAATACAGGTTGAAGGCAAAGGCAATAAAAGGCATAAATTATTGTTGTACTGTACTGTACGCAGTTCAACTCCAACTTGTACTTTCATTCTTCTTCTTCTTAGGGTGCCGTCTCTCTTCGGTTGGCAATCATCAAGGCAATTCTGATTTTTGATGTAGCAGCTCTGAACAGGTCTTTTGAACTACATTGGAACCATCAGTCCCGAGATTCTTAAACCGTGATATGCGTCGTCTCCCAACCGATGTTTTTCCCTCACGGCCCTCCCTCATGACTTTTATATCCTTCACTCTTTATGGAATATTGTACTTGCATTTATATGAACAATATACCTATATGTATTTGGATTATGGCAACATGTCAATAGATACTTGCCTATTGCATTTACACCAGTATGCACCGTAAGTCAATTGCGCGATGAGTTACGTAAACCTGGATTAGATTACCTGTTTACTATGCACTGCAAACTGACAATTTTGACACCGTCACTGTCAAAATAATCTTGCGAACATAACCTTGCCGTATATCCAATCTGGATTAGTTAATCTCTTGACGGTGCATGGCTAGATGCCAAAGATCAGCAAAACGCGATTACGGAACTGAGATTAGAATCCCCAAACGGTGCATACGGGTGTTAGTTGTTTACACCCTCTCTGTTTAAGCACTGATTAAAGTATTTAAATGTGTTAATCAATGGTTTAAGTCATCTGAGGGAACACCTAAGTTTTTGTTATTATCTAGAATGTGGGGAAAGGCTTAATTCAACCATTTGGTGTTATTTTTCTCTAATTCATCTGGATCCAGCTGGTAAAGCAAAACTTTGTTAGATTCTCTTTAGTCCAAGGGCCCGTGAAGGCCAGACCTTCGGAATTTTACAAAAGCTGAAACTTCTTCTATGTGTAGGCCCAATACAGGTAAGAACCATCCCTTTGCTGAATTACCATGTAACAGGTAGCAGAGGTGTACAAGGATTTCTCAAAATAAAAGTCATTTTTTTTAAATTTTGTTTGCAAAGAACTCGCGTTACTCATTGCTAGATACTTAGCAGGATTCCAATCTCCCTCCAGACACTCCTAAATGATAGTGATTCATAATTATACTTTCTTTATTTTATAATGAAAGCAAAATTTTATATTATGTTATTTGGGAGCCCATCAAACGATGCCTCCCCAGCAGCCCGACAGTTGCGAGGGTTCCCTCATCCTGCCAGACGTACTGTCTACAAGACTGCAACAGGTGCAAGCGCAAACAGTATATATGTATGCATTAATCCGTGCGAGCCTGCGTCAAATCAGATTTGGTCGCTAGGCAACAGATCGGTAGCGTAATCGCCGCACTTCTATAGATCAATGGGAGATTATTATAAAACGTTTACCGAATATTGTTAAGAAAATGTATTATTCAGGTTTATAGTGATTTTATTTACGCTGTACTTAAACTGCCGTTCAACGGCAGCCTACTAAAGCGTTAACAGATAACTGACACTGGGATGATAGATTTGGATTATCTAATACAAAGGCTTTATTTGTATTGCTTTGGCCTGGAGGAAGCACCTGGTCAAATACTCCAGATTGTTCAACAGAAACTTGATTTTTGCTTTCAAATACAAATCAGATGCACGCGCGCGACCGCTGCATCTCATCCTAAGGCGGTCGTTCTTCTACATCAAGAACCGAGCGGTACAACTGCACATTTTTATTCCCAGGATGTCCAAGGCTTGGGACGGACTGCCAAGAGATGTACTTATTGGGCCTGCAGGTATTGGCCCATTCAAATCACGCGTTAACAAACTTCCCCAAACATAACCTTTTCACAGCAGCCGCGGTGCTCTGGTATTTAGGCCCTGCCTACGCGGTCTGCTCAGTTACAAAAAACAGTTCATCATTGCTTACAATGAAAAACTGAGTCTTATTCTCGCCACTATTGTTTACATTCACAATTACAGCATCAGTATCATTGGCCCATAGCGTTTAAAGGTTTTTCAATACATTAGGTCCTTGCTCAAATAACAGGTCTGTCCATTGAGCGGCTCAAAACTAATCGGAAAGCTTACTCCAGTCAATGCCAATAATATCCGGATTCCCATAATTTAGCAAAAATTGTCACAACTATAATGCAGACAAGTCAAAAACAATATAACCGATAATGAAATGTAGCGATTTTTACAAGAAATCGAATATGCTATTAGCAGCATTTCAGTGGGCTACCGTTTGACGGCAGTTTAATCACGGTGAATATAAAGCCGTCAAATACGTCACTTCAATGATGCCACAGCTGTCAACGGCATTTAGTGGGCTACCGTTTGACGGTAGGTTAAGCACAGCGATTACAAAACCGTCAAATACGTCACTTCAATGACGTCACATCTGTTAACGGCATTTTAGTATTCTGCCGTTGAACGGCAGTTTAAGTACCGCCTTTTATTTAATGAATTGTCTTGAAAAATTAGAAGAAAGACTAAAAAACAATCGAAATCAATGACAGCGGATATGCAGTAAAAGATCGCACCGTACTGAACGCTCCATTTCACTCATACCCCTTATTGCATCATATACTCCTTGTACTTGCACCCATTGCAGCTTTCAATGCGTCTGGTAGGATGAAGGAACCCTCAAAACTGTTTGGCTACCGAGGAAACATCGTTTGATGGGTTCCTAAAAAAATTAAATATAATTTATCTGTTATGTGATTATAAATTGTCGTTTAGTGGTGTCTGGCGAGGGTTGGAACCATGCTAAGTATCTGGCAACGCGTAACGCGAGTTTATACAGGGTGTCCAGTTAGTGTGTAATTCTTCGATATCTCGCAAGGTACACCTGATAGAAGTAAATGTTAAATACAAAAGTTATTTGGTTACTGAAGACGCATATTACAAAAATATTTCGAAATGTACAGGGTGTTGCGGAAAAGTAGGATAGTGATCAACTTAACTTTGTATATGGAACTATACCTTTTTTTTAAATTCTTTTAGTTTTTATCATTGATCTCTATCTAACCCTAAAATATTTTTGGGATCGGTTGCGACGTTGCCAGGTTATAATTATTTTCTATTAATTTCCGGATCTGCAAGGTCGCAAGTAATACGTCCAAATTGATATATTCCTTCAACTGTTCTTAATAATATTACACATCGAGTTACTTGAATATTGAGTGGATATTATTTTGGATGTTATCAGTAATTTGTACCTACATGGTGTTTTTGGCAGAATTTTAAATTACGGCAAATTGAAGGTCATTTTACTTTGTTTTTTTAAATGTAACACCCTGTATTTTTTATTTTAAATCGAAATATCTACTAATACCCTATCTCGCCTTGTAATATTTTTTTTCGCGTTTGCGACGTTGCCAAGTTATAAATTATTTTTCCAATTTTTTAAACAAATATCCCCGATTTCAATTTATTTTAAATAGAATCCCCTACTTATTTTTATTGCAATGAATTGCGCATGCCGAATTTAGTAAGATCTCACAATTTCAAAATTTTGTTTCTAGCAATTACTGAGGTACGGCAACACCGCTTTTTCAGTAAACGGTACCGGAACGCTTAAATATTTCCAAAACTGCCACAGCTGGAGAGGTGAAATTCAATACTTGGGGGTTTTTGAACATACAGAATTCAAAAACGCTAAAACCAGTGTTGTCAGATTTACCAATTTTACGTTATAATTTTGAATGGAATGCCCTATTTATGAAGTGAAGTTAAGTAAAAGTGGTAAATCTGACAACATTGATGTTAGCTGTATGTTCAAAAACCGCCAAGTATTAAATTTCACCATTCCAGCTGTGGCAGTTTTGGAAATATATAAGCGTTCCGGTACGTTTTACTAAAAAAGCGCTGTTGCCGTATCCCAATACTTAACAGAAACAAAATTTTGAAATAGTGAGATCTTACTAAGCTCGACATGTGCAATTCATTGCAATAAAAATAAGTAGAGGATTTTATTTCAAATAAATTAAAATCGGGGATATTTGTTCAAACATTTGGAAAAATAATTTATAACTTGGCAACGCCGCAAACGCGAAAAAAATTATTACAAGGCGAGATAGGGTATTAATAGATATTTCGATTTAAAATAAAACATACAGGGTGTTATATTTAAAAAAACAAAGTAAAATGACCTTAAATTTATCGTAATTTAAAATTCTGCCAAAAACACCCTGTAGATACAAATTGCTGGTAACATCCAAAATAATAGCCACTTAATATTCAAGTAACTCGATATATAATATTATTGAGAAGAGTTAAAGGAATATATATCAATTTGGACTACTCAAGTGAAGACTTGCGACCTTGCAAATCCGGAAATTAATAGAAAATATATTATATCTTGGCAACGTCGCAACCGATCCCAAAAATATTTTAGGGTTGAATAGAGATCAATGATGGAAACTAGAAAAATTTAAGAAAAAGTCATAGTTCCTAATAAAAAAATCAAGTTGATCACTATCCTACTTTCCCGCAACATCCTGTATATTTCACAATCTTTTTATAATATGCGTCCTAAGTAACCGAATAACTTTTGTATTTGATATTTTCTTCTATCAGGTATACCTTGCGAGATATCGAAGAATTACACACTAACTGGACAACCTGTATATTTTTAGGGATAAAGTATGAAACAAATGAGCTCTGTTACCTGCCAAGGGTAGAGAAGAACTCTCACTCTCTGTTATGACAAGTGAGCCCAGTCCACTTGCTCATTCTTTCAATCAGAAAAGGAAATGAGACGTCCAGGACAGCCACGTCCGTCTTCTAGAGCCGACAAAAAGCTCTCCTGACCTTAAAAAGCATTCCACCAGCATTCCGGCGGTCGATTGGTATCTCTGGGTCGTCCGTCTCGAAATCATCCATTGATGTGATTGTGCGCTCCCAAACGGGGATTTATCTCAGCATCGCGGTTTCGAAGGTCAATCAGCAGCTGTCCTGGGCTGATAGCATCGCCAGTCATTTGTAACTGTGTGCAAGAAACGTCATTATTTTCGAATAAATTAATTGTGGCAGGCATCTAGGGGCATCGAGGAAACACGTGTTGCGTTTTGGATAGAAGTAATGTGTGGGCACATGCACACAATAAAAGAAGCATCGAATTTGATAAGCTATTATCAGCAATATATAAGCAAATAAGATTAGAATTGAGCTTACGATATACTTCAACGACAACTAATTATATTTCACTTGGAATTACTTTAGTTCATAGAGATAGCATTAACTCAAACATTACACTACTCAAGTAAAGCCTTAGATAGATTTAAATCAACTACATGATACTTCAATCAGTAGACACTGCAACTGCAATATAACTGGTATAATCAGATACCTACAGGACTAATTCAAGAATATTTCAGGTTCAAATAGAGGATATTACAAAATACTTCACTTAGCAGTGATGTATAAATAACCTAGCATCAACTTTATAATAGACAGGGTCCGGATGTTAGTCCGACAACGCAACGCTTGACAGGCGATAGACCTTACATTTCTATGAACATTGTGGTAGGAACATGAAGCCTTAAATGCTTAATTTTCAAGATACAGGGTGTCAAAGTTTTACCTTCGTCTTCGTTTCTTCTCAATTATTCCACAATAAACTGGCACAGCGATTTAAAATTACGTATCGGGAGGTTTTTCAAGGCGAGAAATTCAAATTTGATGACGGTTTCTTCTAGCATGAATAGGGGGCGCTACCTAAGGCACATTGAACTCATTTAAATAGCCAAAACTTTTTTCCGGTTTGGTGCATCAACGCAAGTATCAGAAAAATCGTTTCCTCGATATTTTTTACGTGAAAAGGTATACTTTGTTTATGTCCCTTTATTGAAATTTCTAATGCAATTGTAAATTTTGATCGAGAGAATAATCGGTATTTTCGCACGTATAAATATTAGGCTCATGATTTTACATAATTAACCGAACTACTGTCGGTATAAGCAGTAACCTCTTCTCAACCAACAGCTTTGGGTGGACGAGTTGAGAAGAGTCAGGACACCTTCTTGTCCTTGAGGTGAGAAATTGTCCCTAAAGGCAGATGAACCAGTAGATACATCTGGTCAACGGCATGAGGATGCAGAAAGCAAATGGGAAACTACTGCATTAAAGATCTCTAAGATATCCCAAGAGAAATTCGTAAAATGAGTAACGTGAGAATCAGCGACGCCTCGGATGTGATGCCTCGCGGTCCGACTGGCAATCGGCGCTGTGCTGTTCCTCGTCCGGGGAGGTCAGTGTGAAATTGGTGACCGGGCATAAGGAGTGCGACCATCAGGCTTCTTGTGCGAAATTAACTACTGATGACATTTTTAAAACGCGCCGAAAACATCGCCTGGCAACTTGGAACGTTAGAGGTCTTCAGGCTATAGGAAAGCTCGGCATCGTCGAACAAGAGCTTACAGCAAATAAAATAGCCATTGCTGGATTATCTGAGACTCATTATAGAGACACAGGTCATTTTACTTCTAGCAAGGGGAATTTTATTTGCTTTCCAGGTAAATCTGATGAAAGTGTTAACGGTGTTGGCTTTTGGGTGGCGAAAGCGCACGGAAGGACCATTCTTGGTTACAAGTGTATTAGTGACAGAATTATAACAATACGTATCAATGCGAACCCTACACCGATCAACATTGTGCAAATCTATGCGCCTACGTCAAATTCGGATGAGGAAACGATCGAATCTTTTAACAACGATCTTGAGTCTGCACTTGAATCTCTTTCGAATCGGGAAATGGTCCTCATTTTAGGCGATTTTAACTCAAAGGTTGGTCAAACCATTGATGATGAACATCTGAGGGCACATATTGGTAAATTCGGTCTTGGTGTCAGAAATGAAAGGGGTCAACGTCTGCTTCAATTCTGTATCGACCATAATTTCTCAATTGCCAACACTATGTTTTCACAACATCCACGGCGCCTGTATACTTGGACCTCTCCCGACGGACGATTTCGTAATCAAATTGATTACATTTTAGTTCGTACACGGTGGAAGTCATCCATTAGCCCTTGTAAGACTCTACCAGGCTCAGACTGCGGCTCAGATCATCAATTACTTCTGTGCGAACTTCAGTTGAAACTGAAGGTATGTGTACGTTCTAAGCGGATAGTACGGATGGAGATCGCTGATCCTTCTTCTTTTCGGTCAAAATGTTCAGAGCTTCTTCGGGATGCCTCTATAACAGATATGTCAAGTTCAAATGATATGTGGCTATCACTAAAAAATGTGCTTTTACATGCTGCCCAGATAAGCCAACCAAAGGGTAGCACTCAACCAGGACAACAATGGATTAGTAGCCACTCACTGTCCGTTATTAAGGCACGTAGAAGCCTTAAGATTTTAGGTCTGGATTCAGATACAGAGCAAAACACATATAGACAGCTCTCACGCGAGATACAAAGATTATGCCGGAAGGATAAGAACTCTTATCTACAACAATTGTGCAGGGAAATAGAGATGCATGCCAATACTAACCATCCGAAAGAGATGCTTTTTAAGGTCAAATGCCTCAGTCGGGATTTTAAACCCAAATCTTGGGCTGTTAAAAATCCTGAGGGAGAGCTAATTACCAACTTGCATGAGGTTATTGAGGTATGGCGAAATTATTGCGAAAATCTGTACTATGAGGATGGCCTTCACGCCCTCTTATTGGATTTTGAACACGAACCGGATATTCTTTTGTCTGAAGTGGAACATGCTCTCAACAAGCTAAAAACTTACAAAGCTACAGGCATTGATGTTATTTCTGCTGAAACATTGAAATGCTTGGGTGACGACGGTATCTCCCTTTTACATAATATTTGTAAGAGTGTCTGGTCCTCCGGTGTTTGGCCAGATGAATGGTGCACATCAATTTTTGTTCCACTTCATAAAAAGGGATCTCCAACAAATCCAGACAATTATCGCCTACTTTCGTTAATCTCTCATGCAAGTAAGGTTCTACTGTATATTTTACAATCTCGTTTGGAGGGTTTTATTGGCTGGCAAATTTCTCAGGCGCAGACAGGTTTCGTGAAACGACGCGGTACGCGTGAACAGATCTTAAACTTAAGACAAATTATTGAAAAAGCCAGAGAGCATTATTTTCCGGTTTTTATCTGCTTTGTGGACTATTCTAAGGCATTTGATAACGTAAAGTGGCCTGAACTGTGGGAAATCCTCATCTCTATGGGAGTTCCTTATCAACTAGTGTTTCTCATACAGCAACTCTACGAGTCTAATTCGGCTCGTGTAAGAATTGATGGTAACCTCTCTAGTCAAACGGCAACCAGAAAAGGAGTTCGTCAGGGATGTGTATTATCTCTGATGTTGTTTAACATTTACTCTGAATTTGTGATGAGACAGGTATCAGACAACTGGAATGGCGGTGTAACTATTGGCGGAAGCAAAATGTCCAACTTAAAATTTTCTGACGATACAACCCTTATTGCCGCTTCTCAGGAAGAACTAGTAGCTCTATTAAACATCTTAGAACAACGTAGTGCAGAGTATGGGCTTGGAATTAACTACAATAAGACCAAGGTTATGATCGTAGATAGAGAGCATGATAATTATCGAAAAATAAAGTCAATAGGCCGTTGTGAAGTAGTTCAAAGTTTTATATACCTCGGTTCTTTGATCGATGATTGGGGTAGCTGTGAAATTGAGATTCGACGGCGCATTCAACAGGCACGTGTGGCCATGACAAAGCTTACTAAAATATGGCGTGACCATAACATCACTAGAGCTACAAAAATGTCGCTGGTTCAGTCTCTTGTGTTCTCCATATTTTTGTATGCCTCGGAAACTTGGACTGTTAAAAAGGCAGATCGAGCTCGCATAGACGCTTTGAAATGTGGACATGGAGGAGAATGCTGAGAGTTCCTTATACCGCCCATCGAACGAACGTCTCCATACTGGATGAGGTCGGCAATCCAAAGAGACTATCCTCCATTGTGTCGACGAGAATGCTTACATTCTTCGGACATATACACAGAAGCGATAATATGGAGAAACTTCTAGTTCAGGGTCATGCCCCGAGTGGGCGGCGCCGTGGCCGTCCCCCTACACGCTGTTTGGATACGACGACACAGTTGCTGGATATGAGTGTCAAGAGCGCCACTGAACTGACAACGAATCGCGAACGATGGCGAGCTACAGTGCTCAAAACTATTGATAATATTCGTGTCGGCAATACTCTAGCTCCGACTTAATGCATTTTACGAGTTCACAACATGTCTGTTAAGACATTGTGTCTACGATGATGGTTCTACATACCATTTACGGGGTATTCTTAAATTTCAGTACTATCTGTTTTAAAAATTAAATATATTTGATCTGAAACATGTCTTTTGATCTAATATTAATTCGTGCGAAAATACCGGTAATCACATCATATTTTACAATTAATTGGAGTGCCGTGGAAGTTTCAATTAAGGTTATCACCAGGGACGAAGTAGAAGTATATCTTTTTTACGTAAAACATATTGCGGAAACGATTTTTGAAATAGTCACATTGATGCACCAAACCGGAAAAAAGTTTAGTTAATTTAATTTGGATTTCTCGCCTTAAAAAACCCCCAATCAAACTGATCAAATTTTTTGGCACATGTTCAATATTACTATCATCTATTAAAGCCTAGCTTCAACATTATTTAGATGCATCATTGTTATCCATTTATACTTAGAATAAGGATTCGGTAGTTTCACCTCGCTAGCCGCTTTACTCACAATGAAGCTCTTATACTTATACACTAGAATAATATACTCATTATAAACTAGAATAATATACTCATTATAAAGGGTGATTCATTTAGAGCTTTGTTTTTCGTATGGCCTTTTTTGGCAGATTACTAGTGACAGTTGTCAAAGTGTCATCCTACTTTGATTCAGTATTGCATGACATTTCATTATGGAAAGACTCACACCACAACAGCGTCTCCAAATTATTCAGCTATATTATGAAAATAATCGATGTGTAAGACAAGTTTTTCGTGCACCTCGTGCAACATATGGTGTGCATCATCCACCCTCCGAGACCACTACTGCCAATACCATCCGCAAATTTGAGTCTCAGTATACGCTATTGGATGATATGAGACCGTAATGAGAAGAATATTGCTGCTGTAGTGGATAGTGTAGCTGAAGACCGTGAGGGATCAATTCGACGTCGATCTCAGCATTTAAGCCTATCGTATTCGACAACTTGGCGAATTTTACGTAAGGATCTTGGCTTTAGGTCTTACAAAATCGAGCTTGTTCAGGAATTGAAGCCTCAAGGCCTAAATATATGCTTAAATTTCAGTCAATGGGCTCTGACACAGCTCAATGATCCGCTGTTATCGGCTCGAATTTTGTTCAGCGACGAGGCACATTTCTGGCCCAACGGATACGTCAATAAACCAAATTGCCATATTTGGGCTGACGAACAACCCAAAGCGGCACACGAAGTAGCGTTGCATCCTAAAAAATGCACTGTGTGGTGTGGTTTATGGGCCGGTGGAATCATCGGCGAATTGATCACCTACAGCGTAGCCACGGCCAGCATTTGAATGAAATTATCTTAAAAAGATTGTTTTTTTAGTTAAAGTAAATATTTTGTCATCGAACTCCGTTTTATGTATTTTATTTAGAATTTAAAAACAAAGGTCTTAATGAATCACCCTATATATTCGCACCAGTGGTATCAATTTTATCAGATCTTTATACTTGCAATAAGTCTCGGCAGTTTCACCTTGATAACCGCTTTACTCACAATTATGCTTATATACCTTATACAAATATACATTTTTGAACTAGAGTATACTCATCGCGACTCTATCGTGTCATAGGTGATATACAAAGCTATGTTAGTGTCAAAATGGTATTATTAGTTGATGCTACCGTTCTTTGTGTACAGTGATGTGACAACAACCAAGAATGCTTCTATTTCCAAATTACCTATGCGTACCAGCATAATTTATTCTTCACTTCGTATCCCCCGATCAGACATTCGTGCGAGTGCCATATAGCTACCGCGTCCTGGAGCACTTCTTGGGAACTGGCAGTGCCATGCCACTCTTCGTTCTTCGTCCGCATGCTGCTCATTTCGAAGTGTCTCTTCTCAGTCAAGTCAGCTGATAAAGCACACGCTATCAGTCACACGCTCTCATTCGAGACGCTTTTATGCGATTTTGTCATGAGAGAGTCGTTCGTGTTCCCAGTGGCCGATGTCTGCGGCGTTGCCAACGTCTACTTTAATGGAAAATATGCAGCCATGCATTCACAACTATTTCTTAAATATCGCATTTTTTTGTCAATTTGGCAACCATGACCGTAGTGCTACAACCACAGCATAGTAAACAATCAGCACAATATCTCAGGTTGGCGGCAATTACACGCGCATCCCCCCTTTTGAATTATTTTTTGTAGGGATGCTAACGATACTTCGATACTTGTGCTTCTCCATAATATCGAGCATTCTTATCTTAGATACTTTTTGAGCGATTCCAAGCTGGTATCGCTATTTTTGTATCGAAAGTGGTTATATAATTATTGAGGGGTGTAATCAATTGCACAAAATTCTCTGTATGAACCAAACGCGCCAACTTGGCTAAAAAATATCGAATTAGTACCGGTATCGATATCATTTTCGCATTTCTACCCAGACTTCACACCCGTAAGATCATCCTAAGGTTAAATACTGTGGGAACCATTTTTATATAGGAAATCCTTAGAGATATCCTGTTGATTGTTTTCTATGCTGTGCTACAACTGCCAGAATCTAGTCGAAATTCTGGTAACTAGGTTTTAGACGGATGTATTCATAAATCGATTGCAAGCCCTTTGTATGACCAGTGATGGACAAATTACCAGTATATTTGGGTAAATACCTATAACTTTACACCTACTATATAAGCAGCGGGTAAATACTATGTTGGTCATCATCACATCATAGTCACAATGTCTTAACAGACATGTTGTGAACTCGCAAAATGTACTCATTTTACGAGTTTCTCTTGGGATATCTTTAAGATCTTTACACACCCGTATGCACCGTTTAGCGATTCTAATTCTAGTTCCCTAATCGCGTTTTGCTAATCTTTGGCATCTAGCCATGCACCGTCAAGAGATTAGCTAATCCAGATGGAGATACAGCAAGGTTGTTTTCGCAAGATTGTTTTCACAGTGACAGTGTCAAAATTGTTAGTTTGCGGTGCATAGTAAACAGGTAATCTAATCCAGGTTTACGTACCTAATCGCGCAATTGACTTACGGTGCATACGGGTGACTCAAGTGCTTTCTCTGCCTAAAGCCTGCTGCCAGGCTTTACCCAGTTCCATCTTATGGGATCCGAAAAATCGAAACAGCGCTGTCGTGGACTAAGGACATTGTGCCTGATGCGATTCAGGACATGCTCCAAACAAGGATTATGATATCCTTAAGCATTTAAGAATGTCAGCGACATTCAACCATATCATCTCAAACATAATGAAATTGATTTACAGACACAATCATTTGGATAAGAATGTAAAAATTGTATGGAGTAAAGGACATACCTCAAAACGACACAGCCGACATACTAGCAAAGATGGCGACTACAGATGGAACATTGATGAGAAATTTCAAAATTCCCGACAGTGACTTGCACAGTACGTTAAACAAAAACCTGAAAGAAAAGTGGTGCGAACACTACCATAGAAATCCATCCGGAATGATATACAAACAGATCCAGCAGAACATAAGAACAGAGACTTCATTTAAGAGAGAAACGAATAGACCACTTGTGAGAACACTTTGCAAATTGAGGTGTGGTCATTGCTTAAGCCCTCAACACAAAACTAGAATAGGGTTAGACGATGACTCTCGCTGCAGATGTGGAGAGATTGGTACTGCTCAACACTGTATATTAGAATGCCAATTGATCAGTAATGAGGTAACAGACCTGCATTGCAGATTGTCAAACTATATTCCGTTACCTGCTAATATGATCTCTATACTAGCTAGTGAAAACAACTATGCGTAGAAACTTTTGCACACAAAAACTAAAAATAACACTGTAACTTTCAACTATAACTAATATAAAACAATGTTCATATTTATTAAGTAAAAATAGATATCCATCGAAAATAGAACTGGCCAGTTGATCTCAGATCAGAGCCAATAACATAAATATATAAAAAAAAAGATAACCTTGAGCTCACTTTGGATAAGGTGGACATCATTTTCTTGGTGTTTCCCTAAAGGAAGCACTAGAGCGAAATAGTCTAATTAAATGCCGGTAGGGGTATTTGACGTCTGAGTAGTTGTTTCTGTTGGTTCACTGCTGTCATATCAGCCTGAAGGACCATGTAAAATGAGGCACTCTTGCACTCCTAGTTGCTGGCCAAACGCTTGGCGTTTTAAACAAAACGCTGTTACCTTTTTAATGTATTTATTTTTTGACCAATATTGCTTCCAGCGCATTGTACTATATGTGAGAATCACGATCAATGTCAGAATGTCACGTGATGTCACGTCCTGTCTACTTGACGGCTTGCGACCAAAAAATGTAAAGCTAATACGGAACGTACCTCGCGCTGATACCGGGTATTACCTAGGTACACCTGATGAGATCCAAAAGATCGAAGCAGCGGTAGAGAAATGGTGCCTGATGCGATTCAGTTCATTTCAGTTCCAAACATGGATTTTGATGTCCTTGAGCTCACTTTGGGTAAGGCGGGAATCATTTTATTTATTCTGAATTCTGATCTAGAAATCAGGAAAAGCGAAATTCCAGGATATTCCCTACTAACAACATCGCTCCCATGTACCGATATTCTATCGTCTTTCATGAACCCAAAAAATTTAATAATATCACTCAAACTTTTCAGCTACTCGTACAACGATAATGCAATAACTTACTAACCAATCAACAACTATCTACTAAAAACTAAACTTTTCGTAGTAGGTAGTACAAAAAAATAAACACGATTGATTAGGAATTTAATCTAATGATAACATTTTCCTAGTGACTCCATAATGTATAGGTATGAATAACTTTCGGGAATTAGGTACTATTGAGTACGTATTCTTGAAAATGTCATTGTTTGATATTGGCCGGAAAAATTGTTTACACCTATTCCTCTAAATGTAAATCTTGTAACTAACGAAAATAGATTCATAATTATCTATAACGCCTGATATATTATTTTTTTTGTGCTTCCAGTTATTCACTTTGCTTTGGAATAACCGCGAAGTGAATTAAGGGTTAACCTGAAGAGTGGATAGAAAGTCAACATTCTCCTAAATTCCGAATTATCTCAAGACGTCTCCGCCAGGGGAAACCAGTTGTAGCACCAAATCTTTAAGGACGTGTCTGCCTCTATCCAGATAAAGAGTAACTGAGGCTGGTGGGTCTGGTGATAGTTTTTAGTGACCTAACGTATGCACGATGCTGTGCAGAGGTCCTTGCGACATACTCGATAAAGCTGGGAAGCCCTGGGGTACCCCAGTTTGAAACCTACGGCCATAGGGGATAGAATCAATGCCGTACTAATACGGTTTGAGGTAAACACTGTATTTTTTTTTACTTCTGTGTCATCGGCATCGACTACTTTGGTCATTAGCCTCGTGTTCTGTGTAGGCTCTGTTACTGTTTCCCGGCGCCACTTAGGAACAGCACTGTTAATTAGAAGCCAACAGTGAATGCTCAGGTGGGGATTCTCGCTGAGCTTTTTTTTATGGATATTTATTTTTGGTTGAAAAAAACAGAAAGAAATTTCCGCCTCTAACGAGAATCGAACCCGGGACCCTCCGAGCACGAGCCCTCGACCCTAACCACTGGGTCAACCCACCTCTTAAACACTGTATTTATTTATTGTTGATGTATTCATTCAACATGTGAAAATATAAATAAGTTGCACTTAACAGGTATCTAGTCTTCATCTAGATCTTCACCTAGAACTGCATACTTTATCTGTCGTGCAACAAATATAAACTTTTTGCCCTAATAATTTTTGTGAGCACGCTACTTAATCCTGTGTATTTAAAGAGCAATACATTCACCACCAGAAATAGTTTCCAAGCTTCTGTTCCATCGCATTCTGCCTGCTCCCTAGAGCTATCCAATACCACGAAAAAACCCTTTTACTACACCACTGCCTTGCGTCGTATATCTGACGATCTCAAATACCTTCCCACGTTGAAACATGTGTTCTACACATACTTATTTGTAGCAAGATGACATCCATCAAGCACCATAGAATACATGCTATCGATTTCTTGGTAATTATGGAATTATTTAACGGTATTTTTCCATCCAGCGCGCTGTAGGAATATGGGTCGAACACGAGCTGAGAAATAGGTTTCATGATCTGGTTTAAATGCACCTCACTTCCGTAGGAAAGGAGGTAGGACAGTAAAAAGTTCGACTACGCAAAATTAACATCTTTGTGCTGCCCTGGGTTGATTTCTATGCATGCAACTGGGTATCCCAACCAAAAAGCATAACTGAGAGATCAAACTCTGATAGAGAGATCCCTAAACACTTCAAGTCTGTCTTTCAGGGGAACGTTTGACTTATGAACCTGTGGCTCCCTAAAAGGGGGTATCAATCCTCACATTCTCCAAATGGAAACTGGGGAAAATGATGAAATAGTGGTCGATTTTTGAACTCAAAAAGTTTCACAATAAAATGCCTCCTTTCAGTGATGAAATCTGTGATATAGTGATTGGTAACATATTTAAAACTTATAAATACTTGCAATCAACTAAGCCAGTTCTTAATATTTATAATTTATAATACCTTTGTCTTGAACAAGTTAATTTTTGGTATTATAATTTGGTCACCTGTTTACGACAAATATAATAATAGATTCGAAGATATAAAAAACAAAACTTCAACCAAATTGGCATTCTTTTTCACTATATCAGTAAGAGTATAAAAATAATATTTTAGGTCACATTTAGTTTTATATAACTATTGCTTGCTGCTGTTAGCATTGGTGTATATTTTTACTTTAAGGAGTTGCAGATTGTACTAATGTATTATCTATTATTTTGTTTGGAAACCTAGTTTGTACGTTTTGCGATATTCTGCATCAACGTTTGTATTTTGTGGTTACACTTGTAGACCTTGTGTCTGTTATGCATGCCTGAATAGTGAAATAACTGAAAAAAAACATACTTTACTGAACAGGTTTTTAGTTGCCTATATGCTCATGCTTTAGCTTTAAAAATGGCTCCAGTCCTTTAGAAAATATGGAGTTTTAAAATGTCAACAATACGGTCCTGGAAAAAACGCTAAAGATAGCAAACTAATACATAGACCTTGCTGTTTTATAGCTTATATCAATGGAGTTCTGAAAAAAAATCCAGCACTCAAGTCACATGAAACGAAAAGCCTATAGCCTGGAAACTACTGGCTTAGTTTCCACGATATTTTCACAACATACAAAGAGTGTCCCAAAAGTTTGGTATGCTCTGAACATTCGAAGCGTCAACATTGTTGAATTAGTGCACCTCTGTTTTGAAACCTCGTCACGACGCGCGATAGCTGATACAAACGAACAACGTTGGTCGTTCAAAGCTCAACAAAACTGCTACTGGAACGCACTCGCTGCTTAAGTGAGTTTAAGAAGATGCAACTTTGAGCTATGTAGAAGTCACAGGGTGAGCCAAGAAGTGGAAGCGTTGCGAGGCGAAGCGTCATTTAGCTGATATCCGCTCACTGGGGCGAAGCGTCGCGTGGCGTCTTTTTCGGCGTGACGCGAATTTTATTAAATTTGTTTCAGCAGTTGAGCGCAGTACGTTACCAAGTGAGATACAGTGAGCAGTTCGTCAGAAGAGGAACTCTATATTAAGGTTAATAGCCACTATGAACAAAGAAGAAGAGAAAAAGCAAGAATCATTTCTGGGGTCATAACATAAATAAATAAAATTTCAATCTAAATATTTGGTTTTACAATGGTATAAAAAATAATTAAATGCCCTCAGTAATTGATGTCTCTGTACCACAGCCACAGACTGCAATTTAGCACAGCTTACTACCGAATAATGCTAAAAACTGAAATATGACAGAAATATCAACAAGTATTTGGATCTTCTCGCCGCCTGGTACCGCGAATTAAGGCGAAGCGTCAAGAGAAACGACTCCTAGTTGGTCCGAAAAGAATTCGCGCTTCTGTCGACGCACCTCTTCGCATCGCGTCGCCATAGTACGTGGCTGCCATATAGCCTAATGTAAATTTGTCTGGTGTCAAATCCACAATTTTCTTCGCGCCGCTTCCGTTCGCGACACTTCGGCTAAGTGCGCGGGCACTTTAAGGAAGAAGGTCCTCCGTGTGCGAAAAGAAATCACTGCTACCTGTGTGCTGTATCTCAACAATGCGCCAATCCACACTTCTCCGCACGTATATGAGTTCCTGGTGAACCAAAACCACAGCCGCTTTATAGTGCTGATTTCGCTCCGCCTTAATATTGACACTTTATACAGGGTGACCTGATAAGAATGGACGCCGGCAATATCTCGGTAACCGTGAATCTCTATATATCTATGTTAAAAGATGTGTAGCATACCATTTAAAATTTTCGTAATAATGCGTCATAATTGTTATGATGTCAAATACCGCCCTGTAGCTACTAAGTCAAGATAAACTTGGAAAATTTTTATATAACAGGTTATTAAGTAAGAAGAGCTCTTCTAAACGAGACCTAGCTTGTTCAATTTCGTTAACTCATACCAAAGTTATGGCCATTAGAATTAAAACTTTTTTGACATTCCCTCACTACTACATGTTACAAGATAGAGCAAAACACTATTAACAAAAAAATCAGAAATTGCCCTGTCTACATGATGGTAGAATTTATAATATACCTTTACTTGCATATTTTTTGAGAAAAAGCCGTTTTTCTGATTGATCATAACAGTTACGCCCCCTAGCCGCCACTTGCGGAATTTGAAAATAATTTCCAGCGATTTCTATTAGCCGATTTACCTAATAATATGTTTTGCTCCAAGTTATATAATTAACGGTTACCGAGATATTGCCGGCATTCATTCCTATTAGGTCACCCTGTACAAATATATCCCATACATTTTTGAAAAAAAATTTCAAGCCACTACTACGATGAACACTGAAATATTGTATAACCTTTGTGGCAGTGATGGAGAACTAATCACGAAATATTAGAGGCTTTTAAGTTTGAGAGTATAGGACAGGAAGTTGGAAAAATGCCAAAAGAGAAACAAAAAATACATTGGAAAACTTTAGTTCAACACACATAACAAAAAATGTGATAAAAAAACGATACCACAAATCAAGCTCCATCCAGAACAATTATTTTGTGTGGCGCGAGCTATTATATCCAATTACGCGCCATCCTGTTTGATGACAGTGGATGGTGGGACATGATGTTGCCAGATCTCTTCTGGGTAAAGTAATTGGATCTACCTTATATACTAGTCCATAATGTAAATATCAGTGCTGGTTTGACGATACAATGCAGTCATTACAGTAATAGTAAAATGGAGAAAAGCTGTTATTAATTCGACCAAAACTATGCTAGGGTTATTGGGGCAGTGGGCAGTGGTCAAGTTGAATGTTGTATAAATAATTATTTTTCACATAAACGTCACAACGTCACATCAACCGATAGCCGACCTTGGATAAACAGGTATAAACAATAGATAGTGGCAGCGCTTTATCTTGGTTTGATCGTTACTTGTTTATTGGGCGATTGTCGATTGAATTTTGGATTTTGTCAATGCATAAATAAAATATAGACTATTCTAAATTTAAATATTACACAAGATAGAGAAGTGGTGTACGATTTGCAAGAGAAGATTTGAACGTGATGAGGACAGATGTTATCATCGGTAAGAATGAAATGCATGGTAAATAATGTGAGAGCAGGCGACAGAAAAGATCTGCCTGTGCGCCATATGGTAACCCGTAGGTAACGGCAAACCAAAGAAAATCGCCACGGCGCGTTCGCTTGACCTGACCAGAAGAGCGCGCTTCTATATGCTGCTACATATGGTAAATAATAACAACAACATGACTTTGCAACAATAACATGCCTGTTAGAACGTTAGAACATGCGCTTTGCCTCTTCTAACCTACTCGAATTCGTTGGGTACCACCTACCGGTCAGGAAACCCAGCGCTACGCCACTGGGTTAACAGAGAATCTAAAGCCGCCGGCTATACGTTTCGTATTCAGGACGAACAATGACATAATCCACGCGTCATTGGCTACTTGATAAATGGTTTTACACCTTTTGTTCCGTTTCGCCATTTTAAATGACTCCGCCATTGCAACTTGCGCAAAATCAAAACAGATTTATAGCTTGGAAGTAGCTGTCGGTGTTGGAAAACTATAGCTATTATATTTATAGCCTGCTTGCATTTGATCCGCATTTTGAGTGCAGGTACAATTTATCAATCAAGGTGCGTTGAAAAGCAATCACAGCCTATAGCTGGACAAAGTTATAATAAGCTGGTGACAAAATTTGATTTACGTGTGTTGTTGGTAGTGTTGATACATCAGCCATAAATGCGTGCCTTATGAATGAAAATAAACCATAACAAAACTGAGTTCATGTTATTCGGACAACAAATACCATTCAGCATTGAATATAAAAACAGTGAGATTATAAGCATTAACAAAGTGAAGTTGTTGGGAGTAACTTTTGATGAGCATCTGCAATGGTCAGACCACGTAGATAACTTGTGTCTCAAACTCCACAGTCGCTGCTATGAGTTGAAGTTCATGAAAACCCAATGTAGTGAAAGTATTTTACTTACTTTATACTATGCTAATTTCCACTCACACGCACGATATGGAATACTACTATGGGGAATATGCAAACAGAGTGTTTATGTTACAAAAGTTTGCGGTACGCATAATTGCGGGTATCAATTCTAGGACTAAGTTACCGTTTGTATTTTAAAAAATTTAAAATTTTAACCATATACTCAATTTATATATTGGAAGCTTGCACATATGTCTTAAAAAACAGGGAGAGAATGAGTAACAACGGAGCTACGCACCACCACAAGACACGAAATAAAGATATCTTACAACTAGATCAGCATAAGACCACATTATGTCAGAAGGGTTTCTATTTTAATAGCTGTAAGCTGTATAATAGTCTCCGTACTCTACAGATACAGATGTGTAATAGCCTCAGTGACGACTTACGAGCGTCTTGTAATATATGGTTGTTCAAGAGAAACTCAAAAGACTCCCATTGGAAAAAATTGCTATAGTATTGGAGAGTTTTTTGACTAAGATTTCTATTTTTTTGTTTTATTTCATGACTTTCATGTATGTATTTGCCATCTCAGTATTGGTAATTTATATATGTTAAGAGTTTGTAGATGATTGACAAGTAATTATGTGTTACTGTTTGTATTTTTTTATTTAACATTTGCTTCAACTACTTATTTATGCTCCACATTGAGGTATTCCTGCATTTTATGTCATTTTTATTTGACAAGGAAGTGTGGAGATAAAGATGCATTATTATTATTATGAAGATTGATAAACAGACATGAATATGTACACTGGTAACAAAAATGTAACCTGACATATATTTAAATACTGATGAGGTTACACAGGATCCTCTAGTTTAGTAACCATAAACAGTACACAGCACAAATACCACCAAACCGATTTTTTCCGCTAATCGAATGCCAAAAAAATTCCAACCGGTCCGCTCGTAGGCACCACCCATTTCATTGGAAAACTTCCCACTGCAGATTTATCTTAAACTACTGATTAAAAGAAAAAACCCACACTTTTAAAGATTTGTCAAGGGGGACAACTTTTTAACCAAAACTATTTTAGCCCCTTGTTCCCTCTGCCCCACAGGATCATTGCCTTAAACATTTTAGATGACGAGGGTTATCGAGTAATAAATATCCTGTTTCAAAGTCCTTTATTTTTGACGTTCTATTTTTTTAAATTGGTCGAATAGTTTTCGGAAAAATTAGAAAAATTTTTATAAATCTTAATTTGTCAAGTATAAAACAAAATCGCAGGAAAATATCACTTTTTATTGCAATAAGTGTTAAAAATGTTGCGCGTTATTGCCCAATCATATAAGCGATGTTTAAATTCCTGACGGGCAGTTGCAAAAATATGTTGTAGAATAACATTGCTGCTTCCGATGATGCGTTGACGAAGGTCGTCCAAACTTTCAGCTTGGGGATTAAATGAGATATGGAATGAAAGGTGCTTGCTTACTTCGCAAGAGGGAGATAATTCCAATCATTTGGTCACAGAAAAATCGGAGAAATTTAGGGTACTAGCTGGATTCGAACCAGCGTCCCCGGCATTCTAGGCCGACGCGATACCAACCACACTACGGTCCCCCGCGATGTAGCCGATATACAGCGTAGACGACAAGGTATCGACTCCGCTGACACTCACCACTCCCACGTATTTCTCTGCGAACCATGTATTTCAGTCATCCAGAGAGATATAGTCGGCTGTTGGGTGAGTGTGAATCTCCCACCGCTACTTGCGCGACAGCTCTCTTTCTTACTGAAGTACGACTCCTCAGTCGGCCAGGATTTCATGGAATGAAAGGTGCTTGCTTACTGCGCAAGAGGGAGATAATTACAATCATTTGATTCCCAAAGAATCGGAAAATCGGCTGGATTCGAACAGCGTCTCCGGCATCCTGGCCTCAGTCGGAGTAGTAAGAAAGATAGCTGTCGTGCAAATAGCGGTGGGAGATTCACACTCACCCAACAGCCGACTACATCTCTCTGGATGACTGAAATATATGGTTCGCAGAGAGATACGGGGGAGTGGTGGATGTCGGCGGAGTCGATACCTTGTCGTTGGCGCTGTATATCGGCTACATCGCGGAGGACCGTAGTGTAGTTGATATCGCGTCGGCCTAGAATGCCAGAGACGCTGGTTCGAATCCAGTCGGTACCGTTCATTTTTCCGATTTTTCTGTGAACAGAATGATTAAACATAGTATATTTTAGATGGCCCCATAGGAAAAAGTCAAATGGCGTCAAATCAGACGTTCTAGCAGGCCATTCTATAGGTACTCTTCGCCCTACCTAATTTTCTGGAATCGGGTCGTCTAGCTTTTGTCGGACCGGAAGAAAATATAGTGAGGAGCGCCGTTGCCGACGGAAATAGATTTCAGCCTCATCAAGTATAGAGTTTTCATCCTCTTCGATTGGTTTTTGAACGGCTTCATTGACAAATAAATGTCTCCATTAAAATTTCCATTGTTTCTTAAAATACTTACCTACACATTAATTTTTTGGGGATACACAGAAACATGAGAATTTTCATTGCTCCAATACCAGCAGAGTTATGGTTATTAACACATCTATTTAACGAAATGTGCATTTATCAGTGAGGCAAATATTGTGTACATGAATGGTATTACCATTAATCATAAAGCTCAACTCGCCAATCAAAATCTTTAAGTTAACTTTTGCGCTATTTTCATTTATTTTGGAATAACTGTGTGTAAGGGCCAAATGAGGAATATCAGTCGGATCAATAATTTTGCGTAATGAATACTAGGATTTATGCCAAAATGACCCAAGACTTCCAACTTGAGCGGCTTCATCCAGAACTCTCCGTTTTCATTAGCAACAGATCCACTTTGAGTAAATATCGTAACAAGGTCCAACACATACCTATATATGCAAAGTGGTTTCCCGGATTTCTGGCGTCAAACAAAATGGCCGTTTGCCGAGCACATTGATTTTGGGCACCATAAATTGGAATCATTTACACTGTGTTTGCAATTCTCCGTCAGGAATTTGAGCATTGCCTATATCATTGTTTGGAGAAAAATGAATCCTTTATTCTTATACGCTTTTCACATAACGAAATAAAAAACATTTTACCATATCAATATCTAATACCCATGTTCATGGTTTTTTCCAAATATGTAACATGAAATTCTGCCTAACTACAGCAAACCTTAAGTCTAATCTTCCACTGAATGTGTTAACGTTATGTAGTTAACAAAATTTGAATTTCAATCAGCCATGGTTATGCTTTTAAAATCACTTTAAGACTCACTTGAACTTAATTTCTATTTCACAGTTTATGACGACTATTATTCGTGAAATGATCCATAATCTACCTCAACTAGGTGTTTGTCAAGGAATAATAACACATTGTGAATTACTTTTTGGCGGTATTTCCCTATGTGCGTTATCTTGAGTGTTTCACATAAGTGTTTACTTATTTACCTACAACTCAATGTATATAAATGGAACCAGAATTAACTGCAACAAACAGTATATTAAACGCATTCAAGATGAAGGCTGCAATTTTGTGTCTCCTTTTTTTGGCATGTTACTTAGCTGTGACTTTAGGCGATGGTAAGTTTTAAAAAACTGTTACTATTATTGTTTATTTGTTAGAATTACAAAAAAATAGAGCCAACTCTAAGAAGCTGAGTAGTGTAGCAGATATTATATTTTAATGACTATATTTTTAACAGGCTCTTATTAGATTCTAAGACCAGTAGAGTGCCAACGTCTTCAGGGGCCCCGCGCATTTTTTTTCACGGGGGCCCCCCTATACATAAAAAAATATACTGCCTATACTGAGCGAAAACGAAACTCACTGCCTACGGTGATATTTCAAATCGATTTATAGATAGAAAAAATTTGGTGTGACCTCAACTTTATATTTTGATATTTTCTTTCAAGGTTTTGAAGAATACGCGTCTTGCCACTTGTTGTAGTCCTTCTGGATTTTACGTTTGACCACGTTGTCGTGTTGTCAAATTTACTCATAAGGCAAAATATATTTAATTTGATTATGGAAAATTATGAGACATTCCGCCGCTATAAAATAAGTATAAGTATTATAGTTACCAGGTACTATGTAAAAAGCTTGCTCGAGGTAGTCGGGCCCTTTCGGCACGCCACTGTCCGAGACCTTTCGCAGTTGAAGAATGGTACCTAAATGTGATAGATTCCTTTTATCTTTGAGTGATAGTGAAAGGGCTTAACAAATTAAACCTTAATAATGACGTTTCTGGCCTAGATATTGAAACATATTAAATTATATATAGTACTGCCTTTTCCAACATCCTCTATTGCCTTACGAATTAGCACTTTAAAGAGTTTCAGCCATTGTAATTTCATTTCAGCTTTGATATAACGCATATATAATGAGTCGAGATTTTCAATACGCCTCTATATTAGTTTCACATGTAAGTTTGTTTGTGTGTTAGTAACTGACTCCTTTAGACTCGATTTTGACTCATCTTAAACGAGCAGGTTTAATTTAAACTTTATACAGTTATCAGCATTGTCTCATTGTCCTGAACTAAAAAGTGAAAAAGAAGTCATTTTGAAAAAAATAAAAAACACCATTTTAAAGCAATAAAAATAATCCTTGATATTAGCTGAAAATAATAATAAACAAAAAATATTGAGCACCCTTGCTTAATTCGGAATAATACTAACTTTTTCATTTATTATTATTATTATTATTTTCAGTTTATATTAAAAACTATTTTTCACTTTTTAGTGCCATAGAAGCGTGTTTCTTTAAACTGTGTCTATTGAGTTGCAATAAAGAATGTAATTTCAGTTAAATCATTTAGTACATTCTCAGAATTCCCTTTACTTTTAACTTTTTACAAATTCAACTAATACTAGCATCTACCGAGCGTTCTATAAATTTCCCGGGATGTGCCACATTTTGAAGGGTTCCATCAGTTCATATCACAATTTCATATTTTTTGTAGGAATCTTCTGCGTCAATCCCGACGGATCTAAAGTAAACTGTAACACGATGAGCCAATGCCGTAGATGTTGTGAGGTGTTTCGGAGAAGTGCACATGTCTGTGTTGCTGGACTCTGCTGGTGTCCATAGGATGGACTCCCTGTTACCTTTATGAACTCCAATTAGTATGCGTTAAGATTTATTAATAAATAGTATTTTGTACTGACCACTTTTAATAAATCACTATACGTATACCTGTTATATTTTCGAATATCGCTGCAGTAGATTTGGAGTGATTATAGAAAAATGAAAAAAAAAAGAATAACAAATGAAGTCAAGTTGATTGACTCAGTACTTCCCACACGTTACGGTGATACCAGTTTATTATTTTCCCATAGCATGAAGCTTTAGTCTGAGATCGTCTTGAAACCAAATCATCGCCAGTACACCCCCCCCCCCCAAATTGTCTCATGCCGCCAGGTCCTTCCTTCACAGATCAATGAACAGCCTATTATCAATAAAACAAACTTTTCAGTTTTACAACCCACCCCCCACCCAAAAAAGAGATAGAAAACGGTCAGGAACCCCTAAAACATCTAAAAACGAAGTTTGAGCAGTTTTCATATTTTTAGTTTTTTGATTATTGCTACGCTGCCACTGACACGATTTCTAACAAGCGTTTTCGATCCTCACCACAGTAACAATAATATGTCAAAATTTCATTAGAATCAATTCAATAGTTTCCACGTTAGAAAATACAAAACGATCTACAGAAATAAATACTCGTATGTATACAGAAAATTCTAAGTCCCTTAGTTTCGGTAATAGGCAAGGCAATGTTCAGATGACCTAAAAAGGTGATTTATGTCGCTAGGTCTTCCTTCACAGGTCAGTGGACTGCCTATTATTAATACAGAAAATTTTTCAGTTTTCCAAAAAAAAAACTCAGAAAATGATCAGGAACCTCTAAAACACTTAAAAACGAAGTTTGAGCTGTTTTTATATTTTTAGTTTCTTATTATTTCTGCGCCGCCACTGGCACGATTTATAAAAACCATACGCATTTCCCATCCTCGCCACGGTACTAATACTGTGTCAAAATTTCATTAAAATCAATTTAACAGTTTCTTCGTTACATAATATAGAACGATCTAAAGCAATACTCGTATGTTTACACCAGAAAAAATTCTAAGGCCTTTGGTTTCTGTAATAGGCAAGGCAACGTTCGGATGGACCTAAAAAAGTTATTTATGGCACTAGGTCTTCCTTCACAGGTCAGTGGACAGTCTATTATGGAAGCAACAAATTTTTCAATTTTACAACCCCCCACCCCCCAAACCACCCCAATTTCACCCCTACCAAAAAAAATGAAGTCAAGTTGATTGACTCAGTACTTCCCACACATTACGCTGACACCAGTTTATTATTTTCCCATAGCATGAAGCTTTAGTCTAAGATCCCTTGCAACCAAATAATTGCCAACCCCCCCCCCCCCTAAAATTGTCTTATGCCGCTAGGTCTTTCCTTCACAGGTCAATGGACAGCCTATTATCGATACTACAAATTTCTCAGTTTTACAACCCCCACCCCCCCCCCTCCCAACCACCTCACTTTCACCCCCACTCAAAAAACTAGTAGGAAATGATCAGGAACCGCTAAAACATCTAAAAATAGAATTTGAGTTGCTTTCATACTGGTCGCGTTCTTTGATTATTGCTACGCTGCCACTGACAAGATTTTTAACAAACATACGCGTTTTCCATTCTCACTACGGTAACAATATACTGTGTCAAAATTTCATTAGAATCAATTTAATAGTGTCCACGTTACAAAATACAAAACGATTTAGACCAATAAATTCTTGTATAGTATACAGTCCCTTAGTTTCTGTAATAGGCTAGGCAATGTTCGGATGCACCTAAAAAGGTGATTTGTGTCGCTAGATCTTCCTTCACCGGTTAGTGGACAGCCTATTATGAGTACAAGAATTTTTTTAATTTTTCAATCCCCAACCCCACAACCACCCCAATTTCACCCCCACCCAAAAAAATACAGAAAATGATCAGGAACCCCTAAAACGCTTAAAAACGAAGTTTGAGCTGTTTTTATATTTTTAGTTTTTTTATTATTTCTGCGCCGCCACTGGCACGATTTATCAAAACCATACGCGTTTTCCATCTTCGCCATGGTAGTAATGCCGTTTCAAAATTTCATTAAAATCAATTCAACAGTTTCCTCGTTACTACGATCTGACGCAATACTCTCGTATGTTTACATCAAAAAAAATCTTTTGCTTTCTGTAATAGGCAAAGGCAATGTTCGGATGGACCTAAAAAAGTTATTTATGTCGCCAGGTCTTCCTTCGCAGGTCAGTGGACAGTCTATTATGAAAGCAACAAATTTTTCAATTTTATAACCCTCCACCCTCCAACCACCCCAATTTCACCCCCACCCAAAAAAATGTAGGAAATGATCAGGGACCCCTAAAACACCTAAAAACGGAGTTTCAGCAATATTTAATTTTTTTTGTTTTTTGCTAATTACTCCGCCGCCTATGCACCGATTTTCAAAATTATAGGAACATCACTACTGAGATTACGAGGCTAGAAAAACGCGTACAGACAGACCGACAGACAGATAGAGAGACCGACAGACAGACAGACAGACCGACAGACCGACAGACAGACCGACAGACAGACCGACGGAAATAAAAAAAGAATAATGGTAAGATTGGTGCCAAGAACACCTACAGTGGTATGCTAAGTGGCATCAGACGGCCCTCTCCACAACGAGTACAGGTTTTGTCTGATCTCCAGTTTGCTGTTTAAGAGAGTTTCCTGCAGCTAGTTAACACGCGTTCTCATATTGCAAGGCTGTTGCTGAGGTTAGTACAGGAAGCTAAGATCAGGGTGTTTGGATTTCACTTGCGAGTAGATACTTCATAATTCCATAACATGTAACTTGCAAACTATTACAGTATACTGAAATGAGATAACTGTCTCATTTTTGATAATTTATAGTTGTCAGCGTGCAGTAAACAGGAGATGTGTGTGACAAAAATCATATTTATAAGTGTGATATTATATCACTTGAGTGCAGTGGTGACAGATTTTAGAGATGCACGCAGGAAAAAAATGTTCGCACGCTTATGCTCTAAATAATGATAATGACTGTTCAACTGGTCTTTATCTAGTTTATCGTTCTAACTACAAAAAAAAAAAATACCGTCCGACGTACATGAGCCGGCTCCAGTATCTCTTACATTTTTAACTATTACTGTTATAATTAGAATACGTGACGCTGCATCTTTGCCCGGTAACTACCAGAGAAAATCGGGTTTCTTTGTTGTTACTCATGCATGTAATACAAATATCATCAAAACGTAATTGCCACCATCTTTGTTTTCTAATCGAGGAATCATCCTCGTTGATCAGATTCCAGATGATTGGGTCACTGTGTGATGCAAGAAAGTGATGGCACTAGTAAGGCAATTCATCTTTGCGTTAGCTATAGGAAATGTACCACTGAAGACATCAGATTTTTTGTTTAACAAAATCCTGATTTTTTAAACATAGATTCTTAGAACTTTCTTTTCAGATGATGTGGTGACTATGTGTTGCAAGAGAGTGGCAGTAGTTCTACTACACACTTCTCGTATCCAGGAGCATAGGAGGCAGATTACTATCTGCTCTTACAGCCAGACAGCACTGAAAGCTAATAGGATGGAGGCTAATGCTTATCGATTTATATCAAGGCTCGGTCTGCAATGTAGATGGATGACATTTCGCCAAGACATCACGTGTCATTGATGTGGGTGCGGAGTCATGCTGGTGTTTGCGGTAATGAAACAGCGGACGCGCTGGCAAGGTGACTGTCGAGAAATAATTTCCAGGGTCCTGAGCCGGCTGTGAGACTGGCAGCAGGCACCAATAGAAAGAAAACAGAGGTGGACAGAAGCCAGCTAAGGTTACTTGTTGGCCTGATATCTGGCCATAACACCTTCAGACGCCACTTGTGCGTGATAGGGGTGGCAAGCGATCTGACGTGTCCATGCTGGATATCGCAGGCAGACTATACTAGGTTCAAGGGTCTTTGAACCTGCAGACATAAGATGGGCAAGACCCAAGGCCATCCTCACCTTTGCAGTGAAGTCTGGACCTGGAAACTAGAGCGAGGAGGGGACTAGAAGTGCCCGCTTGTAGGCCGATGCACTGGTGGCTCCTGCTGCCATCTTTTGTCATTTAATTTTTGATTCATTCACTCATTCATTTATTTATGCACCGCTACTCATCCACACAATGTTAGAGAGAAGTAAAAGGAAGGAGGAGTAAAAGCAAAAAGAGAGAGAGAGAGAGGTGCAACTGTTAGGATAGGCATTGTTGAAATAACACGGGTAAAATCATAAAGCTCCAAAATTTGGATCACATTGTGCCAAATGTGAATTTATATGTTCGAACTGTTCATATATAATTTTGCTCACAGTGCGAGCCGCAGCCTGAAATCTTTGCCGATTTGCTCCACTGAGTCACGCGACAAAGGAATATCGAGATCGATATGCAGGGCTTCGTTTCGGACATAACATGGGGCATCAGTGATGCTCCTCAGGATCCTGCTTTGGAGCATCTGCAAAGCTTGTATGTGCGTCTGAGCTAGAATTACCATCAGAGTACTATTAGCATGGTTAGAAATGTTTGATGACTACCTCAAAGTTGATGTAAGTGCTGTCATAAAAAGCGATGGAACTGGCTAGTGACTCCCTCACAATTGATCTATGGACTTAAAAATACTTATAAATATGGACACAGGAGCTATCAAAAACAGCGATGAAATTAGAAATTAAAAAACCAAACAAGGTACCTAAACTTATTCGGCGCTTTTTGAGTTTATATTTAGGTATCTTTAGAACATTTTTGGAGGAGAGAAGATATAAATAACTTATAAACTTAATTTTGTCTGAACCAACAGTGGAGCACCTATTCTGAGGGCAGATACCCCTACCGTCATTTAATTACACTATCGGTGGAAATCATTTTCATCATGTTTCCCCAAAGGAAGCACTAGAGTCAATAGTGTAACTCAATGCGAGTAGAGGCATTTACTTTCAGTTAATTGTTCTTGTATTTTCAATGCTTTCATATCAGCCTGATACCGGTTTTACCCAGGCCCACCTGATGAGATCCAAAAGATCAAAACAGCACTGTCGTGGCTTGATGCGATTCAGGACATGTTTGAGACAAGGATTGTGATATTCTTGATATCACTTTGGGCAACGTAAGAATCTTTTCCTCTGGGTTAACGTTGAGGGCTTTGATCATTCAAGAATTATAGATATGCCCACTTGTAATCGAATTTATAGGTACCACTTTCAATTCTCAAAGCAAGCCCTTATTCATCTTCAAGGCAGTGAGAACGCCACTGCTTAAAGTGTTATGCAAATGAGCGATTCCAAATAGTGTTTTGAATAAATATACATTCTGAAAAAATAATAAATGGAAGTGTCTTATCACAGCAACACATTATAATCGCTGCTACTGGTTTGTGGATAATAATAATTCATACACTCAAAGGACATGTTTTCAAGCTGGAGGGTGGAGGAAAAATGTCCTTAGATGGTGCAGAGTGCTTGCGTGGGGCATGTTTGTACAGGGTCGGATTTGGTCGCATATGCTCAAGCATGGGGAGAAATAGAACATGAATTTTATTGTACACTATAAATAGTGAATGGAATGGAATGAATTTGAAATGGAAGGTAAATGTGGTATAGATTAATCAAAAAGTATAAGAGAGTGGTTTTTATAGCTTAGCAGCGCGAATAGAGATTCGTTGGTATAAGTTTGCTGATGTGAGCTTTGAATAGGCCAAAATTCTCAGATTCAACAAAGACCTCGTAGGTCATTCCAAGCCCTGGACAGCCTGATGATGTTGTAGTACTCCTCCTTTTATCGATGTTATAAAACAGTCAGACAGTCCTGGCATGGGACACAGTAGTTTTGCGAGTACTTCCAATAATCTCGCTGAGCAGCGGATAGGGGAGCAGTCTTTGTTCGAATACCGATAAAAAGTGAAATGTTACCAATCACAAGATGGCAAGAAAGCGGCTGTAGGTAGAGTTTCAGATCCCTTGACAGCCTTCTGTATTCCAGTTCGACAGACGAGATCGGTCTGTTGCTCTACATGCATGCATGTCGTATGTATCATCCGCGAAGCTATGAATCGGAGGGTAGGTAACTGGTGTAAAGTAGAAACAGTTTTGGAGCAAAGACTGATCCCTGTGAAACTACCATGTTAATATGGAAATAGAGCTCTAGAAAGACTTATATTGCTTTAAAGTTAAGTTTTTTATAGTAAAACTGATTCTCGTGGAAGGTTGTGTTATTAATTTGTTTTAGTGGTCAATTATAATATAAATATTAAAGACAGAGTTGAAAGTTGGAATTTGGCTCAGGCTTTTTATTTCTTTTCAGGAGGGGGCGAAATTTAGTTAGTAGGGAGGTAGGCTTGATATTTGAACTTCAAAACTTGATATATCGATTGATCTTTCTACAGTCCTGATAAAAATTGATGTTGGTCGTGAATCCATAGTTTTCGGACTTATCCGGACGTACCGATGGCCAATGAGTTGTATTGAGACACCGGGTACAAATAATATAATGATTATCACTACGGACCTTGGATTTTTTTATACGCAATTTTGATATGTTACTTAACTTCGACAGCAGTAGTATTTACCAGATATCCCTTTCCCTATTGGCCCCCTATATATGCTTTGATTTAATATATAGGTTAAGGGTTAGAAAATAAGAATATACCGCGTGCCCTAGGACGAAACCCGAAAAAAGAAATCGCACTTAGGTTTCGGTATGTGAAGCCGATATCAAAAGGAATTATTCGCATTTTTTTCAGAGAAACCAACGTTGGAAATACATTAACCGATTCGCGATCTGATTAAGGGTTAACGATTGCATCTCGATCAACACTATTGTTATAGTTTAAGGTCTATACCTTAACTTTCCACTGCCTCTTAAGGATCTATCTTTGTTGTGTTCGATGGTTGCCTATAAAGGAATATATATTATTCTGTAATTTGATGATGTGATAACGGTTTCGGCGTACTCTGAGAAGGTTTGGAATATATTGAAATATTAAACTTCCATGTTTTTGCTTCGCAATCAAATTCTTACAAACATGTACAAACTATATTATGAATTTTTTTAGTAATACTACACATTTTCTATAACTGAATTTGGATTCTGTGCTCTAGCGTTAAAGAAAAAAAACATGAATTTTAAGAACGACAGAAACTCCAATGGTATCTCGTAAAAGCGTTAGTCCAGTTACCAATACTAATCAAGTCCATAGAGGCACTTCTAAAATTCAACAATTCAATTTAGCACAAACATTCATCATCGAAAACTTTGTAGTTCCGTCAAATTATGCTAACAGACCATTCAAGATGAATAAGATGAAGCTTCTTTATTTGTCGTAAAACGGCAGCTAAGATGCCATGCGTTAAACTCGCTATAATTCCAGAACACGATAAAAACGTTTTGATTGTTTTAATTATATCCTTGTCGTAGGCTTCATTGCGATAATAATTATATTTAATCACGACGAAAATTTGCTCAAATGTAGACTCTACAAAAGTTACGTTGTACAGCTCGACAAGAATAGCTAGAGAGCAGAGACATGAGAAATATGAAATAAGAAACGCCCCTCGATGCGCAGTGGACAGCGAACAAATTTGCCATTTGCTTCAGATATTTCGTGGCGGAACGGTGCACTCTGGGCAAAATCACGTATGGTGAATGGGTGATATGGGTTTTACAGGAAATGCGTGTTTAAAATTTAAGTCTGGCACCATGTCGGGGGATTGTCACCGCAAAATGAATTATAGCAATTTAAAAAAATGGCTTCAAGAAAAATTATTCCATTATTCCAAATATACCAGCTAACAGTGCATTGGTTATATATAACGCGTCTTATCATATCGTTGAAGTGAACAAATGTCCGACTATGACAACCAGGAAGAATAGTATGAAAGGGTGGTTAAGACAGCGCAATATTCCATTTTCAGAAGACATGCTAAAAGCTAAATTATACGGTTTAATAAACCCAGATACAAAACCTATGGAATAGAGAAAATTATGACTGAAGCAGGTCATTCTGTTTTACGATTTCCACCGTATCACCCCGACTCAAATTCAATTGATTTGTATGGGCATCCCTAAAGCAAAATGTGGCAGAAAAAAAGATGGATTTCAATTTCAAATATTTAGGAAAATGTTGCGATGAGGTTTTTTCCACATTTTCGCAAGAAGCGTGGAAAAAAGGTGTGAACATGTAATTCCTACGAGCGCTATTTTACTGAAAAAGAACCATTTCTGGATGAGATTGTGGAAGATCTAATAATAAACTTGCAGGAAGACAGTGACAGTGATGATCCAGAATTTATAGAAAATCTAATTTGTGATTCGAAAAGTGATTCAGAGTGAAAGTGAACTTTCAGAACTGTAGACATTTTAATGCCACCTAATAATAATTATTTATTACTTATCATCAACATTGAGGACCTTTCTTAACAAAGCAAATCTTTCCCTAAGTTTAATTATTTACTTAGAGTGTACTCGTGCACTGTATCTCTATTTCTTTTCCGCCGAACGCGTTCTCACTCTTTCGTGTGCGCAACCGGCGAAATTCTCAAGTCTCTTCCTATGTTTGTCGAGTTGTACGTCAGTACGTGTTAGCTTCCTAAGTACTACTCTGTTAATGTACATGTGTTCGAAGCTAGTGCCATCACAGAGCATTGCTTTATTTGTTTGTGTGGTATATGTAAAACGGAATACTTTTGCTTACTGTCAGCTTTGTCGTTGCAACTGGAGACAGCTTGCTGATACCCTAAGAGTCCTGCCGGATAATGAAACATCATAGGCTCTTAAAAGCAAACAGAGCATGGTAGGTTATTCTAAGATGTGTTGGGAATGAAATAATAGCTGCAAGAATAGAAAAAGCAGATTTTATACGAAGAAAACGATATTCATTTTGCCCTTAGTGAGCTCAAGGATATCACAATCCTCGTTTGGTGCAAACTTCCGGATCAGGTGGACCTGAGTAAACGGGCTGATACAAAAGCAGTGAACAAACAGAAACCTACTCCGGGGGCAAATACCCCTACCATCGTTGGATTACACTATTGGTTCCAGTGCTTCCATTGGGAAAATATGAAGAAAATGATTTCCACCTTACCCAAGGTGAGATCAAGGATATCACAACGCTTGTTCCTCCTGAGTCGCATCAGGCGCGATGTCCCTAGCTAACGACAGCGCTGTTTTGATCTTTAGGATCTTATCGGGTGGATCTTATCAATAGGGTACTTGCAGAGGTCGTGAAATCGCCTCGGGAGTATACATAGCGTAAAGAAAACCATATCAAGAAGCAGTAGGAAACGAAAAACATGATTTTACTATCGGCCAAAAAAAAGATATTTGCAAAATAAAATAAGGATACCTATATTCAAATTTTTCCACGTGACTTAAAACAAGGGCTGACGTCACAGATATCTTATCGATATCGACAATCGATACTGCTACAGCGCAGGTCAGTGAGATTCAACTGCAAACTATTTCTGATGTTGCCAAATTTCTTTTTAAATATTTACGTTAGCCATATATCAATAATTTATTTTACGAGCGTGTTTTGTTATATGGGTATACATATTTCCAAATTAAATGAGACCTCTATTATCCTACTACAGCCGTAGTTCCTCATTGAGTAATGCTGCGAGGTGCAAAATGCAAAACGAAATCATATCAGCTGTTCGAATGCAACCATATTTTCTTTGTGGTTTGCCAACTGCGCATTCGACTGGAGATGATCTGAATTCTTCAACAATGCGACTCAATTTATTGATACTTAAACATATTTGAAACAGGTAATTAACCCACTAGCATTTTCGTTGCAATACATTTTTATATCTGATAGGTATCACAGTTCATCCTGTTTGTGACCGAGATTCGCAACTAATCAAAGCCATCATTTTATTTCGGCGCATCTCATTATGAATGAATTCAAAGGTTAGAATCTAATTCAAGCCCATCCCTACAAAGTGGATTAGTAATCTAACCTAGCTTTTATTCTTTTGACTTTTGTATTACTTTTGTTGTGTACGTTGTGCACCTGTTTGAGTTTGAGAGTAAATTTTCATGGGTTAGCATATTTCTTCGGACCTTCTTCATACGCTATTGTCAAGAATATGGCATCTACATCAGGCTTCAAATCAAGAAAGGCGAGCAAGTTTAATACAAACTGTAGTGTTTATGGTTGCCACTCCAAAAATGACTATTATAAAAGCATTCATTGCCACGCATTTCCTCCAAAAGCATGTCACAGCGTGCAGGATACCTGCTATCCTCCATATTTGTTTACAAACGCCAGCGCCCTCATCGGTAATTGGAATCGCCAATAATCTTATGACTTATGACTGTGTTTTGTGGTTATAATGATCAAAGTCAAAATGTTAGGTTAGCACTAACTATCGATATCGAATATCAATACTTTACATCCCATCACTATACGATATCACTGACGTCAGAGGTCGTTTGCGCGGCATTCTCCGGCATTTGAAATAATTTTTAGAATATCTCTCACAGCCGATTCCAAAAAACCAAACAAGTGATTTTGTCATGCTTACTAGGCTCTAAGGAACCGCGTCAACGACATAATATTTTTTTCTGCAAGTACCCTATTGATCATCATAGTACATTCTACCCTGACTTAGAACGCAGTTTGACTGAAATTACTTTCCGTTTTTATATCACCTGCAGCAACATATATATTTCTTGCTGATTACATCAAGTGCTTCTAACAGCGTTAATTTTTACAATTTATGATTATTGGCTGTCTTCAAATGAAGTCGGTGTATATATCAAAGTTAATGCCGATTTGAAACCGATAAAAGCGTCATGTAATAAAGCTATAAAATTTTACTGACTGTAACTTGTACACCTTTGCCAGTATTTTGAAGATCGTATTTACGATTAAGGTCAATTGGTTCTTTTCGTTTGGCACGATCGTGCTGTTTGAAAATAATGAGTGGTTGACTGTAAGCTTGAAAAGTGTAACAGAAATTTCTATATTTATATTCGTATCAGTGATATCGGTAACAGTTGACGACGTAATGGAATCTGTCATAGGCCAGCAGATTTACTGACCATTGGCCAATAGATATAAATACATATTTCGAATTTAAAATATCACATCAAGGCTTGTCTCTTATTAAACTGGATTATCTAGGTTTCGTAAAGTCTATCGTTCTATAGTTTGGCAGCTATTTATCAAATAGAGTCTAAAGGGCTAAGGCTGGTAATTTAACATCTTCACAACGTTTTTGTTTAAAAGCCGTTCCACAAGGATCCATACTGGGACCGATTTTGTTTACTTTGTACCTATTGAACTTGGTTACTGTAATAGAACATAAATATGTGCATATTGTCCATCGCAGATGATACACAATCTATGTCTTACAGGCCTGACCAGATTTCTGTAGTAAATATTAATTTTTCGAATGATTTCCATAATGTTGCTAAACGGTTTCGTAGTCATGGTTTGTTGTTAAATCCAAATTCAGTTGAATAATAATAGTTTCAAACTGTACTTAAGTGGTGAAGAACTTATTCGTCAAAAAGCGTTCGAAATCTTGGGGTTTTTTTTGATGAACACCTAACACTTCATGATCATGTATCCAAAGCTGCACAAGTGTCATTTGCCATATCGTAAGCTATTTACAGTTTAAAAAATATATTATCAAATATCGAATATCCGGGCTCAGTTTATGGTCCATGTCTGACACAAGCTGAAGCGCAAGGAATACAAAAAGTACAAAACTTTTGTGTTAGATTTATTCATTGTATTAGAAGATTTGAACAGCATAGGCGCTGCCAGTGGGGGCAGGGGGGAAGTAAATGTCTCAAACTTGTACATTTTGGAAAACATAATTAAACTGACCATCTCAAAAAATATCAAGAAAATAGTCATCATAGTCACAATGTCTTAACATGTTGTGAACTCGTAAGATGCATTAAGTCGGAGCTAGAGTATTGCCGACATGAATATTATGAATAGTCTTGAGAACTGTAGCTCGCCATCGTTCGCAATTCACTGTCAGTTCACTGGCGCTCTTGATACCTATATCCACCAACTGTTTCGTCGTATCCACCCAGTGTGTAGGGGAACGGCCACGGCGCCGCCCACTCGGGGCGTGACCCTGAACTACAAGTTTCTCCATATTATCGCTTCTGTGAATATGTCCGAAAAACGTAAGCATTCTCGTCGACACAATGGAGCTCATCCAGTATGGAAATATTAGTTCGATGGGCGGTATAAGGAACTGTCAGCATTCTCCTCCACGTCCACATTTCAAAAGCATCTGTGCAAGCTTGGTCTGCCTTTTTCACAGTGCAAGTTTCCGAGGCATACAAAAATATGGAGAACACAAGATACTCAACCAGCAACATTTTGGTAGCTTTAGTGATGTTATGGTCGCGCCATATTTTAGTAAGCTTTGTCATGGCCACACGTGCCTGTTGAATGCGCCGTCGAGTCTCATTTTCACAGCTACCCAAATTGTCGATCAAAGAACTGAGGGACACAAAGCTTTGAACTACTTCACAACAGCCTATGGACTTTATTTCTCGATAATTATCATGCTCTCTATCTACGATCATAACCTTGGTCTTGTTGTAGTTAATACCAAGACTATATGCTGCACTGTGTTGTTCTAAGATTAAGAAAAACATACCTGAAATATACTTTCCTTCAAATATTTTTTTATAGAAAATAAGAAACAAAACTCCGTCTCTACCCTTTATAGGGTAATATAGGTGTAGTTTTGATCTGAGTGGGAAATCAGTCGAACCTCCACCATTCCACAGACTATAGGTGAACTTTTATTCTTTGTTTCATAAATAAATTATTTAAATCCTTACCCTTCATAAAGGGTGGTGCTTAACGTCATTTGCCGTTTCTTATGGAACCTATGTTTCCTTTAAACATTAAATAGGGAGGTGCGTAGATGAAACTTCAGGAGCCCTATGTTTTTATATTTAAACTAGCAGGGAAATGCTGAGCCTTGAAAACCCTTATTTTCAGACCTGTGAAGTAAAACTGACTTATCATAAGTTTCTGAAGTTACTGAATCACGTCCTAAGGAGAAGACCCTGCCTTGGGTCCCCGGACACATTGATGTACCATGTAACGAGAGAGCCGATCATCTAGCTAGAATAGGGACCGGCAGTCTCTGCATCAGCCCAGAACCAATGCTTGGAATTAGTGCCAATTTTGCCCTGGATTACTGGGCTTACAAGAAATTGGCGAAAGCCTGGTTAGAAAGAGAGAGAGAGAGAGAGAGAGATGACTGCAGCTAAGCTGGAAGATTCATAGCGGGCCTTAATAAGAACTGAACGCTAGGACTTCTGAATTAAGGCATAGAGACCCTCAGCCTTTCTCACTGGCCATTACCAGCTGAATAGACATTTGTCACTCTTGAGAGTCAGAGAGGACCCCATTTTATCCAGATGCTGGGAGAAGGACGGGACAGTGTTCCACTTCCTGGGCAAGATGTGCTCTATATCGCAACCTCAGGGTTCAGATAGAGCTCGGAGAGAGGTCACTTCATTCAGTGAGATAGTCGGACATACTGACATTCGTCAAGAGGTCTGGTAGTTTTGACAAAGAGCTTTCTAGGGCGTAGGCTTCAGTGTTTTGAGTGCAGGTTCAGTGGGGCTGGCAAAAAGGGAAAACGGTACCCTACTTGCCTGGCTTCGCCTCCCCATAACTACTACTACTACTACTATTGAATCACTCTGTAAGAATGTAAGGCACTTTTAAGGTAACTGCTTATTTACGAATACAAGCAATCATTGCTTGGAATTATATATCATAGCGAATGCTATTACTTGGCATTGTTCTCGAAACACCTATTTCCTTGCAAAATGATATTGCATTTATTAAGTAATATATCGATTTGTATACCAAGCAACGGTTACACCTAATTCTAGGTAGAGACTCATTCCCATACTTTTACAGATGCCTACAGGGTTTCTGGATTATTTAATAGTTATTATAAATATGAAAAGGCGCAGAAAATGCATCAAAGTATGTTAATTTTAGTACAATTTGAGACATACCTGCTATCATTCTTATGGGAAGGTATATTAAACTTATAGGTCAAAACTTAGCTATTGTGTAATGCTTATGTAAAATAATCTGCGAATCTGACAGAGCAACGCAGGAACTGTAATCGAACATGATCGATAGAACATGTTTTTTCCTGAACACGTATATTTCATCAATACAAAACAAGGTTCTAAGCTTTAGACATTTATTTTGGATGTTGAGTTGAATTGAGGCAAACCATCTGTCACAAATCGTTTGAATATACAATCTACAATATTTATTGATGCAAATGAAGTAAAAAAATTAAGTATTCATCAACCTGAGCCGTAATTCAGAACTAGAAAGTATCGAGAAACTTTTGTCACAAGGCCATCAAGTTGTGATCACACAGAAACATAGCAAAAGCTTGCCTTTGGCAACTAGAGTTTAGTCAGATGACGTTATCTTGCTAGGAAAGTATGTATAAGCACTTGTATTTTCCTTGTTTTGGTACCTTTGTCGAAAAAGAAATCCAGAAGTGTTCAAACCGACTACAAACCAATAGCTTTGCCTAATGTGATCAGCAGGGTGTCGGAGAAATGCATCAATCAAGGACTTATAAAGTATCTAGACTTCGTCACTTCCGACATCAAAGATCGACTGAAGATCTCGTCTCAATGGACATACTCGTCTATCATAATACATACACTCATTCTAGTTTCTGATCTCCATTGCCTCTTCACCATCATCCCTCCAGCTTCTTCTAGGTCTTACATTCTTTCTTTGATCCGGTGATGCCCATTATAAAATTCTTCTTAGCCGTCTCTTTCCTCTCATTCTCCTCGTATGTTCTGTTTCTTTTCAACTTCGTCTATAATATCCCTATCAACGCCCATGTCTTTTCCAGTAACTTCATTTCTGACCCTCAAGCCTAGATCTCTTACAACTTCTCCGCAAGAAATCCATTTTTGTAGCTAATAACGGTCGTCTATTGTTTTTAATCAAATCCCAACTTTCTCATCCATATGTGAGTATACACTTCACTATCCTATTATAGATTCTACTCTCACTCAGTCTCCTTATCTTTTTCCTTCCCACAAAACAGAGTTCAGTGCCCCAATGACTTGTTTCCCCTTACGTATCCTTCCTGATTAAAGAATACCCCTAAATATTTACACCTTTATACATTTATACCCCCTTCATTTGTTTTTTCTCCACTTGTAATGTGTTACATATGCCCTTTCCTTTTATGAAATATTCACATTTGTCAAAATTTTTTTATTTTCAATCCTGCTCGATCATAATTGTTTTTCCTGTAACTTTCTAATCATGTAACTTCAATCGTGTTCATGTTCTGCTAATACCACCTGATCGTCGGCAAAGTAAAAGGTGTCCCACGACGATTAAGACAAGCAATATCTCGGAACTGGGAAGTAATAGAGAATTAGAATTTTGGGAGTGTAAATTAGGGCAAATTTTGTGTCTTTTCTTGTCATTGTGTTACCCAATGAGGTATTTGTTTCTGGTCACGTGACGTCCGATTCAAAATGACTAATGGGACACCCCGTATATTAGTGCCTTTCTGTGTTCCTCCCGATAAAATAATTCCAACTTAAAGGATCGTACTACTACAATTTATTGATTATAACATGTACCGCTACAGTCAAATTATTTTGCTAGTGTTTCATAATGGTAGTGCTACAGTCCTTTAAGTACCTGTAGCTCTTGAATTTATCACTTTAGACCCCAAGTGTGCTAGTTTGTTGAAATTGTTTTATCGGGAGGAACGCAGAAAGTTGCTAATATATAGGGTGTCTCATTAAAAAATTTGAATCGGACGTCACGTGACCAAAAACAAAGACCTCATTGGGTAAAGCAATATAAAAAAAAAAGATGCAACATTTACTCTAATTTACAGCTCCAAAATTATAAATTTATGCTACTGCCCAGTTCCGATATATTGCTTCTCTTAATCGTCGTGCAACACCTTGTATAACGAATGCAGTCTATTCACTCCTTCTTGAAGCTCCATTGTTCTAATTTTTTTGTCCATCCGCTGAAAGATTGATCTAAATAAATTTTGAACAACGTATCTGAGAGACAATAACTCTACCTCAATCCTTTTGATGTTTGGAGTGATTCTGTTATTTGAGAGCCGATTTTTAAGGACGCAGTGTTTTGTTTATAATACAACAGGATAGCTTTAACTACTGTTCGCTTTACTTCGAAATTTTGCAACTTTTCTCATAACTGTGATGTTAGAAGACTATCATAAGCCTTTTCGAGATCTATTAATGCTATATGAGCTTCTCTATCTAGATAGAGTTGAGATTTCTGTTCCAATGCTATTTTTAAGGTAAATAATATGTCAGATGTGGGATCATCCTGCTCGGTAACCCGATTGTTCCTCTGGTTGTTTACCGTGGATGTCTTCCCCAAGCAGATTTTCCAGTAATCTGGACTTCTGGTTCTTCCTGTAGTCGGTATTACTGCTATCCCTCGATAGTTTGATAGTTTTTCGGTTCGTCTTTGGAGTATTTTGTGTGAATAGTGGATATAAATACGGTTCTCCATTCACTAGGTGTTTCTTCCCATTTAGGCATCTTTCATTAGAAATCATCAAATATTGAAAAAACCATGGTACCAGTCCAGGCATTCAAATTAACTATCCTGCAAAAACAAAGGAGCAAAAGTGAAACTAAAGCACCCACAAAATCCCAACCGTTAGTCACATGTAGCAACAGTAATCACCCCGATGGATCTAAAGTGTGCATCTATAAGATGTATCGCATTGTAAATTGTATTCAAATGCGCCAGGTTACTTATTTGGTTCATATGTAAATCACATACACGGTTTGGAGATAAAGAATTTCAGATAGAAGCATTCATGCATTGTTAGAGAAAACTATTAATATTTTTTCCGCTAGTGCGGGGTATGCAGGCCACTGAGCGCTGCTCTTCGAACAGGAAATTGTGCAACCTTTTTGGAGAGCGGTACCGATTCGTTCTGCAATAAATCCAGCCGTATCGTGTTTCTATCTTCGATTTAAGAAGCGTGTGCACCAAATAGAAGACGAATTGGGTTACTAATAGATATTTTCTACACATATTATGTAATTTGTGCTGGAAAGGTACTCCAGGAATAATTAAACAATGCCATATCATATCAGTCGGCATTTCGTCAGCCACACAAAAAAATATTTTTCGAAAATCCTACCCTGCTACTCCAATGTATTTTTAGATGCTGCATCCGAATATAGCTAAATTCAGATGCACTCGACATCCGACAATACGACGGTACGAAACTGCTCCTATTGGTTGAAATATTCAAAATGGACTGGCGCCAAACTAAGTGTCGGATGATTTTAACTTTTATACGACGGCGACGGTCGGATAAGTTGAAAATATTCTAACTTTTTATCCGATGTCGTATGTAATTTGACAGCTGACAATCTCCATTAATTTGTATTCGGAAATGATAATTTAGCGAGCGCAATACGTAAATTCAATGAATATTTTACTTTTATCCCTGTTATGGATAAAAATGAAGAAAAGACGAAGAACGCCAAGAATTTGGGTTCGAGACATTTTTAAAAATAGAAGAAGCAAGGAGCGTACCATAATATATTACAGGAGGTGAAGCTGACTGACACAGAAAAATATTTTAATTATTTGCGAATGTCAAGTAATGCATTTAAATCTTTGCTTCAAATTATTGGTCCACGGCTCGGTAGAATTTATTGTGTTCGCGAACCTATTTCTTCAGGGCAAAGACTTGCTTTAACGTTAATAAGTACCAACTATGAAAATACAGATTTCCCAAGTTTGTAACCAAATTTCATACGAAAATTTCGGACTCATGTGAATGGATACATTTTAGATGATACGACAGAGTCAGTCCGTCGTGTGTCGTATGTCGGTTGTCGTGTGCATCTGAATTTAGCTTATGACGTAAAAATAATCCAAAGTGGAAGATGTTAGTTTAGGGTTATGTACATTTGACGCCGCAATCTGCACCCTCTCCTATGTATTTTTTATCGCTGCATTTGAACCAGATGTTAAAAAATTTCAACACCCCTAAAATGACCCCCACAGTCAAAATCTTTGTGCAAATAAGATATGAAAGTCAGTTTAGAGTCATGTGTATTTATCGATGCAATTTATACTTAAACCTACGTATTTTTTGACGCTGAATCCGAATCCAACGCGAAAAAAGATTTAATACCCCTAAATGAGGGTGGGTTGGCTCAGTGGTTAGAGTCGAGGGCATGTGACCGGCAGGTCCCGGTTCCGATTCTCGTCAAAGGCAAAAATTTGTTTCTGTTTTTTTCAAACTGAAACAAATTTCCATAAAAAAGCTTAGTGAGACTCCACATCTGAGCCTTCAGTGCTGTCTTTTAATTAACAGTGCTGCTCCTAAAGTGGCGCCGGAAAACAGTAACAAAGCATGCACAGAACACGAGGCTAATGACCAGAGTAGTCGATGCCATCGACACAAAAGTGAAAGACAACACCCCTAAAATTAACCTCTACATTCAAAGTCATCCTTAAGTAGGTGCTAGAAATCAGTTTATGGTCATGTGTATTAGTCAATGCAATGCGTACTCATTCCTACATATTTTTCGACACTGAGTCCGAATTCGACGTGAAAAATTCCAGCACACCTAAAATTCATCCCTAAGGTATAAATTATCCCCTAAATAGGAGTGAGAAATCAGTTTAGGGTCATCTACGTTGGTCGATGCAATCTGTACGTCTTCCAACGTATTTTTCGACGTTGAATCCGAATACACGTGAAAAAAATTCCAACACCCCTAAAATTCACTCCTACTATAAAATAAATTGTGGTCTTTCTCCATCCCCACCTTTCTTTCTACCACAATTTCACTCCCTACCTTAAAAAACTGGAACACCTGAAATGCCTGAAGGCACAGTTTGGAGGGGTTATAAGATATGTTTGCCAATAATTCCGCCGCCATTGAACTCGTTTTTATTGTGATTCCACATACTATCACACTCCAAATTTTATCAAAACTGGTAATGGAGTTATTGATATTACCCTATTGAGAGAATGCACAATACTCCCTCATTTTGGGCATAGGAAGGAAAACTGGAAGTCGACAAACTGAATCGGTGAGTTCTAGAACAGTAAAAGTGCAGAAACATAGTTTTGAGATAAATTAATTAAAAGCACAACTCCAAACTCCAAAAACGAGTAAATTAACTGTGTTCGCCATCAAATAAGTTGTTATAATTATTCTTTAGACCACTGATAATACAACATAATAGATCCGAAAGTCTCACCCTCCTCCAGGCTATTAAAAAAATAGTGTATGCCCTTGTACCGTTCTTGAACCTAGTTTTCTTTTTACAGGATTTTTGTATTTTTTTAGTTTTAGCGTATGATAAGGTTATGACAACGTCAATAGAGGGTGCGAAAAATGTTTTATTATTATTAACAATATCGCGAACCGTGGCGCTGACAGTGACGCTGACAGTCAACAATGAGTTGACCAAATGACGTTAAAATCAGTCAAAATCAATAGTCGGTGCCTGGGACTTGTAATGTTCTTGGTAGCAGCGCCGTAGACAGATGGTGCGTATAATAGGGTTATTCTTATACTTTGCAATTTTTTTAAGCTCAACCGATGGATCTTCGTATTTTAAACGTTTTGGTCATCTTAAGTCAAAACGCCATTTTTCGGACTCGTACGGTTTCGGACTCACCGATATAATTATTATATCTCTTAAGACAATCTTTAGATAAGTCTATATAGTACAGAATTTCACCAAGATCAAAAGGAAGTAACTAAAGAGTATAATTTGGAAAAAACCATGTTTAGTGTTTATGTAGAGAAGGTAATACATAACTTAGCAGTGAATAGTAATAAAAAAAAATGGAGTTAAGTTGATTGACTCAGTACTTCCCACATATGATAATGATATGTACTACATTATTGTTTTCCCATTGCTCGAAGCTACAGTCCTAAGTCCTGTTGTAACCGAGTCATCGCCCACCTGTCCGCAAAAAAGCATCCAAGATAAAAACTCTCGTAAACAGTTTCTTGCATCTTCCTCCTTGGGGACTAGAACGCTACAGTTTTTATTCTGCATGCTTCAACTGGACGATGCGAAACGATCAGGAGCCTCCAAACCATCTAAAAATGAAGCATGAGCTATTTTTTATATTTTTAGTTTTTTGATTATTGCTGCGCCGCCACTGACACGACTTTTCAGAAACTGGCGCGTCTTCCATTCTCACCGCGATAGTAAATTCTGCGTCGAAATTCAATACAATTCAATAATCTTCACTTTACGCAATATAGAACGACCTAAAACAATACTCGTGTGTATACATCGCAAGGTCTAAGTCCCGTGGTTTCTATAACAAGCAAGGCAATGTTCGGGTGGACCTAAAAAGTGTACTATGCCGCTAGGCTTTTCATTCACAGGTTAATGGATAGCCCATTATGAATACAACAACGACAGACAGACAGACAGACCGACAGACCGACAGACCGACAGACCGACAGACCGACAGACCGACAGACCGACAGACCGACAGACCGACAGACCGACAGACCGACAGACCGACAGACCGACAGACCGACAGACCGACAGACCGACAGACCGACAGACCGACAGACCGACAGACCGACAGACCGACAGACCGACAGACCGACAGACCGACAGACCGACAGACCGACAGACCGACAGACCGACAGACCGACAGACCGACAGACCGACAGACCGACAGACCGACAGACCGACAGACCGACAGACCGACAGACCGACAGACCGACAGACCGACAGACCGACAGACCGACAGACCGACAGACCGACAGACCGACAGACCGACAGACCGACAGACCGACAGACCGACAGACCGACAGACCGACAGACCGACAGACCGACAGACCGACAGACCGACAGACCGACAGACCGACAGACCGACAGACCGACAGACCGACAGACCGACAGACCGACAGACCGACAGACCGACAGACCGACAGACCGACAGACCGACAGACCGACAGACCGACAGACCGACAGACCGACAGACCGACAGACCGACAGACCGACAGACCGACAGACCGACAGACCGACAGACCGACAGACCGACAGACCGACAGACCGACAGACCGACAGACCGACAGACCGACAGACCGACAGACCGACAGACCGACAGACCGACAGACCGACAGACCGACAGACCGACAGACCGACAGACCGACAGACCGACAGACCGACAGACCGACAGACCGACAGACCGACAGACCGACAGACCGACAGACCGACAGACCGACAGACCGACAGACCGACAGACCGACAGACCGACAGACCGACAGACCGACAGACCGACAGACCGACAGACCGACAGACCGACAGACCGACAGACCGACAGACCGACAGACCGACAGACCGACAGACCGACAGACCGACAGACCGACAGACCGACAGACCGACAGACCGACAGACCGACAGACCGACAGACCGACAGACCGACAGACCGACAGACCGACAGACCGACAGACCGACAGACCGACAGACCGACAGACCGACAGACCGACAGACCGACAGACCGACAGACCGACAGACCGACAGACCGACAGACCGACAGACCGACAGACCGACAGACCGACAGACCGACAGACCGACAGACCGACAGACCGACAGACCGACAGACCGACAGACCGACAGACCGACAGACAGACCGACAGACCGACAGACCGACAGACCGACAGACCGACAGACCGACAGACCGACAGACAGACCGACAGACCGACAGACCGACAGACCGACAGACCGACAGACCGACAGACCGACAGACCGACAGACCGACAGACCGACAGACCGACAGACCGACAGACCGACAGACCGACAGACCGACAGACCGACAGACCGACAGACCGACAGACCGACAGACCGACAGACCGACAGACCGACAGACCGACAGACCGACAGACCGACAGACCGACAGACCGACAGACCGACAGACAGACCGACAGACCGACAGACCGACAGACAGACCGACAGACAGACCGACAGACCGACAGACCGACAGACAGACCGACAGACCGACAGACCGACAGACAGACCGACAGACAGACCGACAGACAGACCGACAGACAGACCGACAGACAGACCGACAGACAGACCGACAGACAGACCGACAGACAGACCGACAGACAGACCGACAGACAGACCGACAGACAGACCGACAGACAGACCGACAGACAGACCGACAGACAGACCGACAGATAGACCGACAGACAGACCGACAGACAGACCGACAGACAGACCGACAGACAGACCGATAGACAGACCGACAGACAGACCGACAGACAGACCGACAGACAGACCGACAGACAGACCGACAGACAGACCGACAGACAGACCGACAGACAGACCGACAGACAGACCGACAGACAGACCGACAGACAGACCGACAGACAGACCGACAGACAGACCGACAGACAGACCGACAGACAGGCCGACAGACAGGCCGACAGACAGACCGACAGACAGACCGACAGACAGACCGACAGACAGACCGACAGACAGACCGACAGACAGGCCGACAGACAGGCCGACAGACAGACCGACAGACAGACCGACAGACAGACCGACAGACAGACCGACAGACAGACCGACAGACAGACCGACAGACAGACCGACAGACAGACCGACAGACAGACCGACAGACAGACCGACAGACAGACCGACAGACAGACCGACAGACAGACCGACAGACAGACCGACAGACAGACCGACAGACAGACCGACAGACAGACCGACAGACAGACCGACAGACAGACCGACAGACAGACCGACAGACAGACCGACAGACAGACCGACAGACAGACAGACAGACAGACCGACAGACAGACCGACAGACAGACCGACAGACAGACCGACAGACAGACCGACAGACAGACCGACAGACAGACCGACAGACAGACCGACAGACAGACCGACAGACAGACCGACAGACAGACCGACAGACAGACCGACAGACAGACCGACAGACAGACCGACAGACAGACCGACAGACAGACCGACAGACAGACCGACAGACAGACCGACAGACAGACCGACAGACAGACCGACAGACAGACCGACAGACAGACCGACGGAAATGACTGACGTGGATTTTCGTTATGTAGACATCATACGCCCAAAAAGCGTATTATCTCAAAATCGAAAATTTTCGCGATCACAATACTCCGCTCGCCTATCGGCGTGGGAAGTAAAAGTTATGTAGGAAATGCTGAAATATATATGCTTTGAAATAACTAAGGACGTTAAAACAATAGCTTTAACGTCCTTGGAAATGACGATATAGCATAATAAAAAGCTGCTCAATTTTGTCACTGAAATATGATGGTGGCATGTACTGAAACCTACTTGGCTTTCCAGGAGAGCATATTATTTCGATAAGATAACCGTCAGTTCAGATGTTTATTTGACTCGGTAGAGAACGAACGTTTCCTTCCTCCTTACAAGGACTAAATCGTTATTAAAAGTAGCCGGAGTTGAATTATGATCTTGTTCAATCTAGGAAAATGGCCGTATTCTCATTATCAGCGCAGATACTATCTACCGCTCGCGATAAGTTATCTCTTCTTGGTAGCTTAATCATGCTCGATACACAGGGTGATACCCGTTCAATCCTAATGAAATCGGACTAGGTTAGAAGGAACAAGAGGTCCTGATATGCAGCTTACAGAATAATTAGAGAAAAGGTCAGGTTCTCGAGAGAGGCCACCAGAAGGTCTTACAAAAATGATAAATGCGCTAGTAAAATAAAAGGATCGTATAAGATGAAAATTCTGTCATATGAATACTAGTGTTCGATGTGGTGCTTAGATTAGTGTCCTTATATTGTCTTGGGGAGAAAATCCACAGCACTAAGCAGGTTTTTCCATTTATCATCACCATAGTCACAATGTCTTAACAGACATGTTGAGGATTCGTAAAATGTACCCATTTTACGAGTTTCTCGTGGGATGTCTTTAAGATCTTTAATGCAGTAGTTTTCCATTTGCTTTCTTCATCCTCATGCCGTTGACCAGATGAATCTACTGGTTCATCCGCCTTTAGGAACAATTTCTCATCCCAAGAACAAGAAGGTGTCCTGACTCTTCTCAACTCGTACACCCAAAGCTGTTGGTTGAGAAGAGGTTACTGCTTATACCAACAGTAGTTCGGTTCCTTTTGGTCGCCTTTTACGACACGCAAGATATACGATGGGAGATATTCTAACCCGCTCTCACACTTTGCGTTTAAAAAGTCTTTTAAGACAGTTACGCAATTTTAAAATTAAGTACTTTAGTAAGACTAAATGGAAAAAAATCGGTTTTATGCAAAGTGGTACAAAAAATTTGAAAAAAAATTTGATGATTTTAGAGCTACTCTGAGACTTTCACTACAATCTTGGAAGCTAGCTATAGGAAAAATCCACATTTTATTTCGTTGTTATGGAGGGCAAATGGCCTATCAAAATATTATAGAATAATAAAGTTGTGTTCAAAACGTAACTTAAGCGAAACATCAACTGATTCACTTTCTTTTTCACGGATTGTTAATGGAACTTGAAAGTTACAGTAAGCGAATAGAGTATGTATGTCAATGCGTCTTGAATATGCCATCAACTACGTCTCGTCAACAATTTTTTAGAGAACTCAATTCTCTAGATTCGATTTTCAACAATTAAATATAATGTCGTCAGTTATTGCAGAAGCTGACAAAGTTTGGCGTACCTTATTTTCTAAGTAGACTATTATGTCTCTATTACTGGAATTTGTCAAACATTCTACGGAGGAAGAATTCTCAGCACACATTCTATCTCGCTGTGAAGCCCTTGGGTATCTCAGGCAGACTATACTAGGTTTAAGGGTTCTTGAAGCTGAGAATATAAGGGGGCAGAATCCAAGGTAACCTTCACCTTTGAGATGACGACTGGACTTGGGAGCTAGGGTAAGGTGAGGCCCGCCTTAAGGACTATGCACTGGTGACCAAAAAGTCTCTTTCCTTCTTTCATTCATTCATATGGCATGCTTAACACTCGACGCAAAAGGATTATATCATAAGTTTAACGTATGTGTATGCCCTTCTCTATGGCATTGTAATTCCCAAACAGATAAATATATTTCGATGTAATTTCAAACGAGCATCGATGTAGGATGTTATCTAGAGGATAGTGAATCTAGAAGCAGCGGCAGCATAGCAAATTCAAGATACTTCAACTTCTTCTCCTACTTCTTCTTTGTGTGCCGTCCTCTAAGAAGGTGACTGTCATCATGGCGATTCTTGCTTTAGATGCGGCTGCTCGGAATAATTCTATTGATGTACAGTGATACCATTCTCGCAAATTTTCTAGCCACGAAGTACGTCTCCTCCCCACACTTCTTTTCCTTGTGTTTTCCTTTGTATTATTAGTTACAGAATGTGGTAACTTTCTCCACGCATAACGTGACCCAGGTAAGAAAGTTTCCCCATTCTTACAGTTTCTACTGTCACTGTTTATTTATTCAGATACCTTAGTATTTCAACTTTTGTGACTGATTCCGTCCAAGAAGAGTATGCGTCCATATCCCCACATCTCGACAGCTTAGGTCTTTTCAGATCAACCTTGTTCGTTATCCACGACTCCATCCCATATAGGAGGATTGAGGAAACGTTACATCATGTGGCCAGTCTCTAGTTTGACCTATTCTAGATATATCTTAATTCTCGAGTGTCCTCCACTCTGGTTAAAAATGGTAGACAAGTCAATCTTATAGAGCAGGATTGAGAAAACGTTACATCTGACCAGTTTTACCTTAAGTTTGATGTTCAGACCTCTAGAGCAAAATTCTCTCTGCATATTTGTGAACACAGCTTTAGCTTAACCTATTCTAGATCTATCTTATTTCTCGAGTGTCTTCCAGTCTGGTTTAAAATGGCACTCAGGTATTTGTAAAATCAATCTCACTCTCTCGACTGCACTGTGTTGTTCTAAGATGTTTAATAGAGCTACTAGCTCTTCCTGAGAAGCGGCAATAAGGGTTGTATCGTAAGCAAATCTTAAGTTGTATATTTTGCTTCCGCCAATAGCTATACCGCCAGTCCAGTTGTCCAATACCTGTCTTATCACAAATTCAGAGTAAATGTTAAATAACTTCGGAGATAATACACATCCCTGATGAACTCCTTTTCTGGTTGCTGTTTAACCAGGCAGGTTACCATCAATTCTTACACGAGCCGAGCTAGACTCAGATAGTTGCTGTACGAGAGATACTAAATGGTAAGGGACTCCCATAGAGATAAGGATTTCCCACAGTTTAGGCCACTTTACGTTATCAAATGCCTTAGAATAGTCCACAAAGCAGATTAAAACTGGAAAATAATGCTCTCTGACTTTTTCAATAACCTGTCTTAGGTTTAAGATCTGTTCATGTGTATCGCATCTTTTTACGAAACCTGCCTGCGCCTGAGAAATTTGCCAGCCAATAAAACCCTCCAAACGAGATTGTAAAATATATACTGTTCCAACCTACGGTTCTATTACCGCCCCAGAACCGTTTTCATAATGCCCCGCCCATTTTGCTATTCTAGAATCGATGATTGGTTGGTACGTTGGTGGACAAACCAATGGTTGGTACGTTGGTGGACAAACCAATCACCGTTTTTATAACTGTAAAATGGGCGGGGCAGTATAAAAATGGTTCTGGGACGGTAATAGAACCATAGGTTGGAACAGCCCTATAGTAGAACCTTGCTTGCATGAGATATTAACGAAAGTAGGCGACAATTGTCTGGATTTGTTGGAGATCCTATTTTATGAATTGAAAGAGAAATATATGTGCAGTGTACAACCATTCATCCGGCCAAACACCGGACGATCAGGCCCTCTTACAAATATAATATAAAAGAGAGATGCCGTCATCACCCAAGCATTTTAATGTTTCGGCAGACATAGCCTCTTGCATAATTTTCTCTGAACAGAGATTGAAAAGTATCGGAGAGAGTACGTATCCCTGTCTTACTCCTCCCGTCTGAAGTTTTCTTGCCCTCCCTAAAAAACAGCTCTTTGATTAGATTTTTGATTAGATACTTCAACACACCCTATAAATGCGAACGCCGGCACTCTGTATATGAGTTACGCTCCAAATCCATTCCAACAACTTACTGGATGCTCTATATTTCCAACAAGGGAATGAATGATAAAATCAGATTTACAATCGTGTTTGCGTTTACGCTACACATAAATTCCCGACGCATTAATATACGGTAGTACCACAATAAATATGCTGCCGCAGTGGTACTGCACGTACGCACAATCTAAAATCACTGTTAGATGATATAAATCGATGGGCTTATTTATCGGTTCGCTAGGGTGGATTTACTGGCATTGTACGGCTAAATAGGGGAAGTAGCTTGTAAGCATGGTACGACTGACATATTTTCATCATTATTGGAATAGGTATATCCTTGGTTGTAATGAAAGCGTTCCATGTGAGTTATAAAGCAGTAGTTAGGTGCACCCGATTGGTGGAATCAGGTATCACGTTGTTTTGGTTGAAGCTATGCTGTAGCACCGCCTTCTTGAACTGCAAGCTTTGAGAGGAGGGAAGAATTATCACACTGCTTCAGTATTTTATTTTCCATAACTGAAGATGTGATGCTTTCCAGATGAAGCAAATGCAAAAAAACCCTTTTAAAAAGCATTTTGTTTAAATGCTCTAAAAAGAAGAAAATAAAACTGTCCTTCAAAATTTTAACTACTAAACTTATAGCCTCATTATACACAATTTATATGATCATAAAAGCTTGTCACGAGTAAGTTTATTTACACAAATAAATTGCGTGACAAGCTTTTACGATCATATAAATTGTGTATAATGGGACTATAAGATAATAGTTAAAATTTTAAACGGAAAATTTATTTTCAACTTTTCAGGGTAGGTATATAAAAATATAAGCTTTTCTCAAAAAATATTCTTTTGCTTTTAATTTTTACTCGCTGGATAGGTTTCTGATTGTGTTCATCTCATTCAACGCATCGCTGTAATCAATATCTTTTTTTAACTTGTATTTTAATTCTCAGCGAACCCTTTTATTTAATATCCATATTATAGGAAAGCATAAAAAACTTCAAAGTCTCATCATATTTTTCCAATTGTTCTCGGGAAGCTCTTCATTTGGTACCTATTTTTCAGGAGTGCATAAAAAATTATTACTCCGTCATCTTGGAGAGTTTGCCATATTGCATTTAGAATGACGTCACACAGCTCATTGTGTATTGTCGTCCAAACTAAATGCGTTTACAAACTTCAGCTTAATCGGTTATATTGTCAAAATGTAATGTGCGAGTCATAATTATGCCAATACCCTCATACAAGGTTTAACCTTCGAGGGTGGTAATATTTGTAATACACTTTTACAAATAAATGGAATATATCTGCTCCAAAATTGAGTAGTAAGATTCCACCCGAACAAACATACATACTTTACATTTAAACAGGGTGCTTTAATAGAGCTCAAGATTGTAATATTCAAATGCATGGTCCTTTGTAACTAAGTATTTTAATGTTTGGTGCAACTTAGCATAATTCTCTAAACTCCAAATATTATATTATTGATATTAGTATATTGTTGACTTACCCTACAGTGTGACAAAAAATTAGTAGCATAACCGGGAAATTATCTAGGCGGTCTATATTAGAAAATATATACAAAGCCTCCTCATCAAAAAACATTTTAGTATTATTTTCATTCACGACCGCATTCTTTTATTGTTTTTGGAAGGATCGAGGAGATTGGTTTCGTGTTTCGTGGAATGATAGCTTTAAAAGCCATTGAAATAATAAAATAGATTTCGATACCACCTGAGCACACCCGCGACCCCAATTCCGAAAATATTTGTTTCTTGTGCCGTGCAGTGATATACAAAGATGCAGAAGTGGAAATTTCATCAAAATCGGTAAAGCAGTTACTGAGACAACGAGTTTCAATGATACACTTTAGCATGGGAAGAAAAATTTATCTTTATAGACGTACAATATATTTTGAAACCATTTCTCCTCCATCATACTTACTTCATCAAATTTGTCTCCTACTGGAGAAAACGGAAAAGGGCCAGGAAACCTTAAAGTACATAGATGAAGTTTGTAGCAGTTCTGAGAATCAAACTTTTTTCCTAATGGTCCGATGCCACTCAAAGATCATCGGATAGACGAATGGCAACAGAGAGACCAGCAGGCCAATGGAAACTAGTAAGATACAGTTTTCGTGATGCAATCATCATTAGGGGAGACCGGGGCAAAACGAGGTCTGGGGCAGAACGGGAAAAGTGCTCCTATGCATGATTGATTCACTGAAATGCGCTGGCAACAGTGTTATTAGTTCGACCTTTAGTTGGCTTACGTCGGTCAACCAATGAGGAACGTGGCGCTGCCCGTATTGGCTGCGGTGTGAGAAAAAATTGAATTTCCTCCTCATTTTAAAAAGTTTTGTCATAAACATCGATGTGCTATTAGGTGAGTAGCAAAGTTTTTGCAATATGTTTAACCAGAAGCCGTAGCGGTAGGATCGAGTTTTAGTATGAGATACCGTTTGTAGCCTTAGCTGGTTTAGGTTAGAAATTCTTGAATTTACCATATTATATGTTTGTTGGGGCAAAACGGACGGGGCATAACGGGATAGTATACCGTCTTGCCCCGTACTATATATGCTATGTATTTCTTATCTGGTCTTTAATTTTTTTTTCAGTCGAAAATCAAGTGCATCAACTTCTCAAACAAAATCTCAGCCTGATGCTTCAACTTTATCTATTATCAGCCATTGTGGTGAAACGGAACCTCTCTCTAACCCTACTATTTTTCCTGGCACAGCCATAGTTGATCATAAAAGACCTCCATTATAACTATTTATTGAAGAATGAGAAAGCAAATAGCATATTCCTCGTTTTTGGTTAGCCCGGCAGATATTATATTTGTACCAAAAGAAATTAGAACTGAAGAAACAAAGACAAGGAAACGAGGTAAGATTGATGACGAATTTTCCATCTAAGAATTAACTTAGAAGAAAATTAGAAACAAACAGTAAAAAAAAAGAAGACTGAAGAACTAAAGACTAAGAAAAAGAAATCTGGCACACTAATGAAAGAAAGACCAGAAGATGAATCTGGGGAAAAAGCAAATGCTAAGAAACCTAAACAGGGTAAAATTAAGAGGACTAAAAGAGAAACTGAGACGGATACTGACTTATCACATGAAGATTGTGGTGACTGTGCTCGGATTTACAGTGAATACTTATATTCGCAGTCACAGGATCGGTGATGTATAGCATGCTTGGGCCCATAATTCCTGCGCTGGAGTTGATGACGAGCACGATAAAGCACATACTTGTGAACGTTGTCAGCCGTACTGAAGTATGTTCCCATTTTGCCCCGTGTCATTTCCCATTATGCCCCAATGGCGGGGCATAATGGGAAATAAAAGTTATACTGATTTTTGCTACCTTTCGCCAAAGTCTGAATGGTTTAGTTGCTATAAAAAGTTGCATTACTTAATTTAAATCCTTATGTTCCTACCTGACTAAAGGTTAATACAATAAAACATTTAATTTTCTTTATATGATGTGTTTTTCTTTAAGTATCCCATTCTGCCCCGGTCTCCCCTAAATGAAAAAAAAACGTATCGCAGATTCTAAGATTTTCCTTATTTCAAAATCCGCCTCACCTACGGTATAGGAAGAAAAATGAGCAGCGAAATGAGGGAAAAGTCGGAAAGTTATCTATAAAAATCATATATGAATGTCCTAGTACTTTTTCCTAAGAGACGGCTGGAGATACAAAAGCAACGTAAAATGAAACCCTGACCCACAGTTTTAAAAACAAACATTATATAATGAGCATACTATGTGCTTCACCGTCCTAGACACTGATAGGTTAGGAATTGTCCTTTTATGTATATACATACAAGATTCCCCAATCAATATTATCTCAAGATGTCACAATGTGGCTGGCAGCCTTAGATTTTCTTAATGAGAGCTACATTTACATACACCTTCTTGGATGCTCCTACACTTTATTAGCAACGAAAAATGGTAAGAGCCGAAGATAAGCTTTATCTGAACAATTCTAATTATAAAGTTCTAATCTACGGCCGCCGCCTTCATAGCTGTCAATAGTTATACATATATACAGCATGTTGTGACACAGTTTGAGGCGAACACATGCATGCACCTGTGTGTATCTCGCAACGTACAAAACCAGATAAGGTATAACTATGTATACAGTATCGAACATCAAAAAGGGAAATTGTCATGGATTAATAAGTGCACTCTAAAAATTGTTTTGTAAAATTACTAACAAAATCGTAAGTTATTTAGTGCCACCGATTTTGTTAGTAATATTACAAATCAGATTGGTAATTTCATTTAGCAATTTTCTAATATTGTAAATTCGCAAAAACGCATTTTTATAATATCACAACATTTGTCTGTGATTTAGCATGATGATTTGTAAAATTATTATGCGATTTTACACAATTTTAAGGATATCATATTGGTTTTTTACATATATATTTTGTAAAGCTATTTTGTAAGGTATGTAATTTCACATAATTTACTTGTAGTATCACTAGATTATATTGTAAAACTATTATACGTTTTATTACAAATTTGTTAATGATTTATTTTGTAATTTGGGTAATTTATTTTTTTAATTTAGGTTTCAAGAAAAGGCTGTCATTATGAACGTGTTTTTAATTTATGTATGAAAATAAGGTAACACAACATCAAAATTCTATAAAAAGACAAAATCGAAAATCAACTGTTTCAGTCTTATCGGCTGACAAAAAAGCATATTATATCATAAGCTTGTTCGCTAGGCAAACAGTTAGTTAACGTGTCAGTTTATTAATAAAAGAAATTACTGTTTTCCTACTGGGAGTGTGACTTGACTTTCTCCCAAAGTCAAGGTGCACTTTAATAAAATATGTTTGAGTAATTTCCAAAGTTACCGAAACGTTTTTTGGATTAATCCGGTTAGAATTAAAATATATGACAAATAGTAATTTTATTGCTTCTTCAAAGGAACTTGCAATGATGAGCTGGATTTGTTCATTGTAAATGGAAATTTTCTTGTTTCCTTCTTCATCTGAAATTAAAGAAAATATTGTTTTTAAAGTAAAGTATTATGACTCGAAAACTTTTTCATTAATTAACCATATCATATCGAAGAAAAATAAAAATAAATGCATCCCTAAATAAATTTGGTACACAGGATGGCCATATTTCCAAGATGGCGGCTTACCTTGCTTAAATGCACCTTGTACTCATTTTATCCAATGAATCTTCAAACTTCAAACACAAATAGCACCACAACACGTTATATACCGGCACTTCCAAAACAAAATCCATAAAATAACGACTATTCCGCTGTTTCTCTATTCACACAAGCCGATTCTTCTCGCTCCCCAGTGCTACCTTTCATCGGCAACGCGTAATCTGTAGTGAAGGCAAGTGGCCACATAAAGCGTTTTAGTCAAATTATAACATTGATACCAACCGAAGAAATCAATTATTTTACTAACATTATTGAAGTATTTTTCTAAAATAATTATAAATTTACAAAAGAAGATTGTAAAAAAACAAACATTTTGTATACTGGCAATTATCTTGTAATTTTATCTTACAAAAATGCAACACAGTTTTGTAATTTTACAAATATTTTGTGAAAAAATGAATTATTTGTATTTTTTTGTAAAATGCTCAACCATTTTTACAAAATTTAGTAAATCTACAAAATTATTGTATTTTTGTTAAACTTTACTGTGGTTTTACATGACATAGTAAAATCGCTCCAGTAGTGCTTGTAATTGTTTTGTAAAAATACCCACGTTTTTTTCAGTGTACCCTTCGAACATTAAAGGTGGATAGAATTAACATTCAGCCAAAGTATAGGGACAATGAGAGGTATAGTTTCTCCTCAACACTAACAAAGTATTCCGGTTCACATCACGAGGTATGTTGTCAGATCACCCCTCAATATTTCCTATCATAATTATAGGAACCCGCATATTTGTCACTTGAATACACAAATGTCAACGCATTGTGTACAATATGGCAACGCCGGCAGGGATGCTCATTCAGTTATGAATGGAGAACGACACGTGATCGAGACTCCCGCAGCCGATTGGCTTGGCTCCCGCTACTGATTGGTTAGTCGTCCCCTGAACCCTCTACACTCAACCAAAAAGGTATGTAATTATAATAAAACAGTTTGTGCTAACAACAAACTTGTTTGTGAAATTCGCGCCAACCAACAGTTTCATGTTTCCAATAAACGAGTATTTATGAATTGTTGAGAGATGTGTCCCAGTAATTGTATTCACAAATAGTAGTTTCTGAATATTATGAACACCGTTTGTGAATTACACAAAGTAAGTTTATTGATATAATAAATATATGTTATGGTTGTAGTGATTATTGTTTACTATGCACACAAACGCATTTATTAAATCAATTACCAATGTTTATGATCATAGCGTATTCTGCATATTGTATCAATAAAGTGATTAATTATATTCACAAAGAATAGTTATGTATTTTATAAACACTGTTGGTAAATTCAAGCAAAGCAAGTTTATTGATATAATAAATATACAGTGTGTCCCAACTAAAATTTGCCACCCATCTTATCTCTGAAATTATAATAAAAATTGAAAATCGCCGTGACACGTCGATTTGTATTTCAAGTGGGATTTTTTTCCATCGAATACGTAAACACTGTGCTGTCAACCCCCTCACACCCACCCAGCAGCCCCTACTTCAAAATCTTAAATGAGACTACCATACTTGTAATAAATCAATTTGAATTCCCTTCAAAATGATATATCATAAGTATCGTGGTCTCATTTAAGATTTTGGAGTAGGGGCTGCTGGAGGTGAGGGGGTTGATAGCACAATGATGACGAATTCGGAGGAAAGTTCCCTCTCGAACTACAAAACGACTTGTCACGGCGATTTTCAGTTTTTCTGATAATTTCAGAGATAACATGGGTGGAAAATTTCAGTTAGGGCAGCCTGTATATTATGGTATTAGTAATCACCATCTGATATAACAAACGCATTTTTCAATACAATTACTGATGTTTATGGTCTTAACGTATTTTACTTTCTGCCCCAATAAAACGGTGTGACTGAGACTACTTAAATTTGTAACTGAATTATGTAGGAGAGGAGCAAAGGACGTGCCAATTTTTTGTTAACTGTACCTAATATAAACCGAATGCAGCGGAACTCGTTTTTCTCTTTCTCTTTTGAAGGTGGTTAACTGTACTTGGGAAAAGGCAGATAAAATTTACATTTGTTCAAATAAAAACCATTTATTTTTTAACTTGAAATATGTAACAAACAAAACAAAAATATAAAAATGCTACCAACATTTACTTTCTCTAGAGTGGATTTCATCAACACCTAGTTTGTTCTATGTAGATTGGATACTGAAACAAAAAAAAAAGTGAATTTTCACCCAACATTCGAATGTCGTATAAAAACTATAGTGACCTCCAAACGTGAAAGAAAGTTCTAGCGGGTATACCCCTACCATCAATCCCGAACGCCGTGCCCGAGAAAGAGATTGGCGCGTGATGCGAAAAATTCTACAGGTACGTACATATCGTCATTAATAATGCTTCCCCGTTCACTGGTTAGGTTCTCATCCCTCTTCCTCAACTAAGCAAAAGCAAGGTATATGTATTTGTACAGGTTAAATTCGGTTGACGAATCCATGCAGCAACGACTTGTGCCAGTATGGAACAGAAGAACAGTTCGGGATCAATGTTGGGGTACCCGCTAGAAGATAGTAAGCGCGATGTAAACGTAATGTAATGTCGGAAGGAAGAAAAAACTCACCTTTTAGTAGCTTATCCCACCACAGAAACAGCAAGAAGCACAGTATTTCTTTATTAAATATTATTCCCAAAGGACGCTAGACTCCCAAGAGAACAGCAACACTTTTTTTCACAGCCCACCAGCCATCAATACAAACACAAACTACGTGTACCTGTAAGCACAGACGCTTCCACTGATTCGGTATGTTTAACGCCAAGAGGCCGAGTGGCGCTACTTCCAAAACAGCCTTTCGTTGAACGGTTTCATGATATTCAAGACAGCGTTTATTGATCTTACAAATGCGTTTTACTTATAAGCACTGGCGTTTGTGAGTAACATAAAGATAGATTTATAGTATCAATGAAAACTATTAATGGTGCCCACAATCACGGTTGTTGAAACAACAAATACTTTAATTATTATGATAAACGGATGTTACTGTTCTTTCAGGATATTTAATAAAATAGATTTATTGTCATCAAATATGAACATGAACCAATAAAGAGGTTTCGTGTGCACCATAAATAAAATTTTCGATACAATAAAAAATTAACTAACAAAGAGCGTTTGTGAATGTTACGAACGGCGTGTAGTTATTCGGAATAACATCAGATGTTCATTGTTAATTCTATCCACGTTTAATATTCGAAGTATGTACCAGATATATTTTAGTCAAAAAATTGGATAAACATGGTTGTTCTGAAATAACATTGAAATGGTTTATCTCTTATTTGAATAATCACTCTCAAATTGTTAAATTATCTTAAAATGCAACTTCTGAAAAATTAAACATACACGGATTTGTATTAGGTCTCATAGCATTTTTTTTATAGGATGATGATATTATAAATAAGTGGCCAACTCACTATATTTCCTGATCACACTACAATACTCTTGTATGATAATGGCATATATAATTTAAAGAAAAGCATGGAAGACGATATAGGTTTAATCAGACGATGATGTGACAGCAATCTTCTTTGTATATCTCGAAAATCAAGTTCTTGATGTAATGTACTTAAACAATGAGCAGTTATACTAAACATACACCATGAAGTTTTTAGGCCTAACTAGTGATCAAAAGAACTTTACAAATCACATTGATGGTTTAATTAATGGATTAGATAAAGTACTCTTCATAGAATTATTAGTGAAGCTCTTGGAAAGAACACCACGCCAGAAGTTGCTATTTTGCATTGTTCCAAAGTAGGTTGGGTTACGGTATCCCATTTTGGGGTGTCTGTTCTCATACCTACTCAAATAGTTTGTTAGTCTTACAAAAGTGAGCAGTTTTGCAGTTTTGAGCAGAATTGCCAAGAGTAGATCTAGAACTTCATACACCATGAAGTTTTTATGCCTAACTATTGATCAAAAGAACTTTACAAATCGCATTTATGGTTTAATTAATGGATTAGATAAAGTACTCTTCATAGAACTATTAGTGAAGCTCTTGGAAAGAACACCACACCAGAAGTTGCTATTTTGCATTGTTCCAAAGTAGGTTGGGTTACGGCATCCCATTTTGGGGTGTCTGTTCTCATACCTACTCAAAGAGTTTGTTAGTCTTACAAAAGTGAGCAGTTTTGCAGTTTTGAGCAGAATTGCCAAGAGTAGATCTAGAACTTCATGCAAGCCATTACTTTTTGAATAAAAAAAATATTTAAAATATATATATGATTTGACACCATGAATATAGATCATAATATAAGTCAAAAGAATTATTTCAAATTAATCACCCCCAAATCATCAATCATTGAAGATTCAATTATATATAATGGGGTGAAGATTTATAATAATTCAAAACGATTTTGTTACAACAGCATTACTGCAGCCTAGGTGAGTTCTAAGACGAATTTTCGTTAATATTTATCCACTCATTCTGTTTTTTATAGTATACCTCTGACAATAAGAATCTTGTAATTTTTAGAAAGTATACTAACTTATCTATCCATCTATCTATCTAGATAGACAGATAGATCTGTCTACCTATCTATCTATCTCGCTTCTATCCTGTCACCTGTCATCTGAAAGGTTTGTGGTTATCAAAAATTTGTGATTTCAAGATACTCTGAATATGTGTTTTATATGCATGCCACTCATTTCCGTTGATCTGCTCGATTCGCCGCTCATCCTCCAGCGTTATCTCAGTAACCGCTGTACCGGCTTTTATTAAATTTGGAAAACGTCATGTTGTATAGGTAACGGTGCTTCTAATATGCATTAGTAGGATCTCTCTGACTACGGAGGGAGGTCAAATAGAAATTATCATTTCCCTGACAGAAATTGTCCATGGTATTGTCCTATACCTTCTAGACATACACAAAATTTGCATACCTGTGGACTTTGTGATACTATACTTAATATACCCGTTACTACTACTAGCTTGGTTTGAGGGATATTTTGACACGATATTATGATGCATTGGAGAAAAGGCTCAGCTTTTGAAAAGCGCACCAGAGCTGGCGGAGTGATAATCAAAAAGCGGAGAATAGAAACCGCTCAGATGTACAAAATCAGGTTCTACTTCCTTTGCAGGTAGGGATAACATGAGGAAGGGATTTATCGGGGTTTGGAGGAAAGCATTCACTTCTTTTATTTATCCATTTACGCATTTTCTATATTTGTACGATGGTAGGGATTTACGATTAAGGTTTTTAGTCTTTCAGAGGAGTATTGATTTTTTATAAGGATGAATTTGAATAAGTTTGTGAGAATAAATGTTACAGTTTCGTTATGGATAAACACTAAGGTGCACCACATAAACGACTTCGAACATGTTCGAAAGTAGTTTAAACATTCGCCCCTGCTTCAAATTTGAAGATATTTTTGTGCCCGTAAATTGAAATATGATCCAAACTGATGTGTGGTTAGAAATCAGTGTAATCTTCTTTTTGAATCAATAGATCCATAGTAGAGGGTAATCCTTTTCACCAAAATTCAAGAGCATATGTCCCACTGAAATGTCTCAACATATCGTTTATCTACCCTCTATGAAACCCGTTGTGTGAGTGCAGCAGCTGTTTCCAAAATTTTTCCAGACCGTTCTTCATCCATGCAAATTGGCAAAGCTAGCAAAAAACTAGTAGAGGACAAGGCTGTATTCGGATGCTGTTCGCAACACAAAGACGCCTCATGGAGCATTCAGAACATGTGCGTAGGTATTTGAGTTCTCAAAGGGGTAATTTACAAGTGTCTATTCAGCCACAGTAGTGATGAGAAGTGAAGTTGTCATTATAAATAAGTACACGTTTCTAGTGTCCGTTTCGGCCTAGTTTCGGCAAAAAAACAAGTTTCGGGTTAGCTTCGGTTTCGGCTGCCATCCAGCCGAGACTACGGCCGAAGCGAAACTAAATTCGATTGATTTCGCGCTGCAATCGGACGCTCTCGGAGCACCTTATTATAAGCTAAGAAGCCTACTTAACGGAGGCAAAGTTGTAAAGAAGCGCAGATAATTATTTTTACGAGAATTCTAGTACATTTCTGTCTTTGAGAAAGGTTCTCTTAAAATTCATGTAGGCCTTAACGAGGACTGTTTCCACTGAACAACTATGTAGGGCTGCTAGTCAAGCTTATTCAGACTGAAGAAGCAATTTGCAGAGCGAGAAGGTTGATAAATTATTGTTTCTGGCTTACAATATTAGATTGTTCAATTATGGATACTGATAATCAACAATAGTTGTAGCTCAATGAAGCTAATAACAGTTTCTTAAATTCAGAGAAAACTCCTTACTATCTTACTTTCATAAATATTTAATTGTTGGACTTGGTACGTAGGTACTTTTCAAATTTAGTTTTAAGGCAGCTAATTGGTAAGAAAGTCATAAAGAATGACCAAATTTTAGAAAGTTATTCAGTTCTTAGAGGTAGACAAAATTTTGAACTATCTCACAACGGCCTATTGACTTTATTTCTCGATGATTGTCATGCTCTCTATCTACGATCATAACCTTGGTCTTGCTGTAGTTAATACCAAGACCATATGCTGCACTGTGTTGTTCTAAAATGTTTAATAGAGCTATTAGTTCTTCCTGAGAAGCAGCAATATGTAGAACAATACGTGGGGCGATAGCTAACGGAGGATAAATTTTACTCCAATCGTAGATTTTCCTCATTTTTCTTTTCTACTACTTCGGAAACATTCAAAAAGCTAAAAACTCCAAGAATCTCTATCAATAATACTTGATTTTTAGTATTATTTGTATATAAGTCGCGGTGACTTTTCGTATTTTGGTGACAGGGACACATATAGCAGATGACAAGTACATAGCAAGATTCAGAAGTTGAACTGAAACTTTAGACCAACGACCCCATTCAACGACGCCCCTGGTAAAGCCAGCAACTGGTCACTGACCACTGTCCAGCGAGACCAAATTAATCATCAGCCAAACCCCATATTCGCGCAACCCTTTTCTATTTTGATGAAAAATCAGCCCGCTAGACAAGGTAGGGTGAGGATTTGCATAGAGGTGGTCGGCCTTTCTTACAGCGCAGCAGCGTCAATTTTCATGCGACGCACATCTGGCCCGGTAGGGTCTATTTTTGCCAAACGCTTAAGTTTCTTCGAAGGGTGAGCAGAAAGCCCTTATTGTTTGCTTTGTTATTTTCTATTTATTAAAGATATACATGCAAATGTATTGGCTACACTGTCGCAGCTTTGGAACGGGGTATGAAGACGTCTTTTGTGCCGACTATTTTCACTCATACAGAGAAGAAAATTCGCAGTCTTGATGTTTATATTGTCTTTCCAGTACCTCTAAGGAGACAGAGCAATATAGAAATACAAAGTTTCCCAAAATTCGGCAATGGACTAAAAATAAAAAAAATCTAAAAATATTTTTTGTTTAGATATTTTGCGCATTAAAAATGTTTCACATTTGTAATATGTAATCAGAGATACTTTTAAATATTTCCTTTACTCACTTTGGCCTCTTCGTAGAGGAGCATATAGATATAACATTTTAGATGCAGCTATAAGTCAGTTGATAATAATTAGACCCATTAATGTAACCGAAAATTGGTTGAAAAAAGACATATAAAAGTAACTAACCTAATCTTTTTATGCTTTTGATCACAAATACGCCAATAATGATTGCAACAAAAGCCATTTGTGGATTTCGGTTCCTCATTTTCTTAACAGATATGTAGATAGATCTACTCTTAGGGGGAAACACAATACATCCTGAAATTTTAATTATCTTTTGTCCTTTCTTTTTAAGCACAATGTTTAAAATTGTTTGACAACATTTAGAATTAAAATTTAACTAAAAATCTATTCTTTAAATAAATTTGCAAAATAGTAATTTTTTCTAACGACACGACAGAATAACAACGATATCAATGACTCACAAATATTGTCACCTCAAAAACAATGCTTGTATGAGGTATAGGCGTATACGAGTATACACATACGATAATTTAGCTAACCTATTGCATTTATCCCATCCATTGGTCTTTTCTGGCTTGTGTTCAGTCTTGAAGTTGATCCGTCCTATCCTGTCTTTCGCCTAGACTGAAAACGACGCTTCTGCAGCCTTTCACAAGTCTTCGTTTCTTAAATAAATGATGTCTGATGCATAAAATTTTGACGTAGCGATTCGACACTTTTGACATGAATAGACCTGGCTAGAGCTAATAGTTAACACGAAACTGAAGTCAGCGATAGGACTTGTTTATTCTACACAGCCTAATATCATCCAGTCTCTAAAAGGTGAATATTGACTTATTAGACATCTTGAAATTGAAAGAAAACTGCAAGAGATTAATTTTGACAATTATATAATTAGGAAGATACAAGCAAAGAAGAGTAGTATCAATTTTAGAAATACCAATATTATTTTGATTTTACAGCATTGTATATAATATATAATATGCTAGAGTTGCGATAAGTATATTCTAGTTTATATATGTATTTTTTATCAAGTATAAGAAAGCATAACTAAGAATAAAGCGGTTATCAAGGTGAAACTACTGAGTTTCTTATTGCAAGTTTTGAATACACTATAATAATATCTATACAAATGGTACTACAAAATCTCTCTTTAAACTAGTTCTGCCAAGAGTCACTAGTAATTAAAACACACTTGTGGCCCAAGCCCGCAGAAGGTCGCCATCACGAGAAAACTGCCTTCCTTTTTCACCGCTTTCACATGCGGAATCAATGCAAAGTTGCAGGGAGCAAGATCTGAACTACAGGCAGGGCGCGTGAGAAGTTTTGGTCATGTCGTAGTCAAATGTTGGATGCAGGCTTTAGCGCTTCGAGCTGGAGCAGTATCGTGGTGGAGATACTGAATATTCGTTCTTGACTTTGGCCGCAGGTTTTTCATAAAGCTGTGACTATTTTCTGTATATCCAGAACATTCCTCAAATCCACTCGACTTTATAAATACAGCTAACATTTTCTTCCTCACAGATCGCCTCTCTGAGATAGGTCATCATGTTCATTGCAGCTCTCTGTAATTCTTGGAAGTCGCTCATTCCTGCCCAGTGATGGATGGTTTTCAGTCACTTTAGCTTTTTTCTTCCAATTCTTCTTCGTCCTCCTCTTATCTTTTCTTGAAAAATGAGACGTAGGAGGTGATAGCGTTCCACACGCATTAAATGTCCTAGGCAAGCTATTTTCATCTTATTTATAGCCTCAAAAAGTTCCTGTTCTGCTAAATTGGCTCTTTGGAGAACGTTCCCATTTCTCACATGATCGACCCAGAATCCGCGTCGCAGCGTCCACATTTCAGATGCTTCGATCATTTGTTTGTGAAGGTGTAATACAAATATTGCCTTCAGCGCCACGCAGTAGGGTCGAGCAGACATAACATTTCATCATCCTGTATCTCGGAATGTTTTTGTTGGTGAGAAATTTTCGAAGTTTCGGGAAAATGGCCTAGCTTGTTCAATTCTATATCTTATCCCTTGATCTAGGTCCCATCTTTCACTTATCATCTATCTCAAATGTTTGAATTTGCTGGCCCGTTCGATGTCCTCTCCATTCAAGTGTATTCGTGTTTGGGATGTGGTTTCTGCTAACAACCATGAGCTTGGTTTTGTTGATATTTATCTTTGGACCCAACATTTGGCTTTCCTTATTAACGAGACTTAGGGTCGTGTTCATAGTCGGTACTTAAGGAGCTCTTAATACTTGAGGGTCCCTTACGTAAGGCTCCCTTGGGTAATACTCAAGTAACGAAATGTCAACATGACATTTCGTTGCAGTCAAGCTGATATTGTAGGTTAATTTTGGAGTACGGTGTTGTCAGTTTCTGTCACATGAGGGAAAATGTCCGGCACAAAACACGAAATACTGGCACAAAACAAAAAGAGATAACAGAAAACATCAAAACGCGTAGACATGGACATAGGCAAACAAATTGACTTATATTTAAAATATGACAATGTCGCTAAATGTATCCCGCCATATCGTAGATGTTGTCTAGGAAAGAGGTATGCAAGGAAAGCTACACTTGAGGGTCCCTCAAGTATCCCTTGAGTGTTACTTAAGGAAACTTTAAGTATTATTCAAGGGACGATTATGAATATGGGGCTTAGTAGAATTTGAAGATCATTCACATTGTCTGCTAGTATGGCAGTGAGACATTCTTATCGGATATTGTTGTTTGAAATCCGTTTATTTTAATGCCGACAGAGCTATCCGAGGTTGCCTCAGTAAATGCTCTCTCCACATAATAGGTTGAATAACATCGGCGACAAAATACACCCTTGTCTAACTCCCTTGTTTATTTCAACATCTTCTGTTAATCCTGCATTATATTAGTGACTCGAATCCTTGCTTTTGGTTCCAGTATAGATTACTGATGCATTAAAAATCAATAATTATACCAAAACTTAGGCCCGGCTTCATAATCATTCACTAATGCGTTGATTATCAAATGTACCTATTAACTTAATCATTCCATTAAAGTGATGCGCGTCAATTAATTAACAGGCAATAGAATGTGGTTGGTACACCTGAAAGGTTTTATGCCACATTGTTGTTTGAACGGCATTATGACATTCTGCTTAACCCATAAAAGTGAATGTGTCAGATTGTGACATAAGTTTTCGTGTTTGTTATTCTATCAACATTATAATAGCATTATTACTCATAAAGAAAGGTATGGAACCAATGCCATAAAAAGCAAAACGTGCGCGTGGTAGTAGCTTTACTAAAGGAGATGAGTTGCTACTCAGTCTTGCAGTAACAATATGCAAAAGATAGAACGCAAATTTACAGATAAAGCGAACAATCAGGAGAAGCATGCCCTGGACACTTTTAGTTCCTACCGCAGTCACGGGTAGCGCCACAAAAGGTAGCGCTGGAGCTAATTTATGAATGACACTTGAGACTCTTCGACTCTTGACAGCCTAAGTAACCTCATAACCTTTTAACTAGCGTTTTGTCAAATGTCAACTTGGCGTTTTGTGTATTTAGCGTCCATTGTGATTTTTTCGGTGTTATTTCGCTTTTCCGTTGGATTGTTTCATTATCTGCGCTTTTCCTTTATAGTTTCCAATTATAATGGTATCGCAGTGCTGCGTGAAAAACTGTTCTTTTAAGAACAAAAAGGTGCATAGGTTCCCTAAGGGTCCTGAGGTGAGTACCTACATCAAATATTTAACTTATCGTTCTGCATTATCCATAATGTAAGCCATGGGCTATGGTTTGAGCTTGAGTATGTGAAAACTGTAATAAAAATCACCTTACTAATTCTTACTATTGATGTTAGCTGTGAAAAATGTGGGAGAAATCTACCGGTCGTGTGGATCTTCAAGAGAAGAGCGTTACCACTTTGAGGAACAACAACAACATTTAAAACACAAAGCAAAACGTATTGCTATAAGAAGAATGAAACGACATAATGACCAAAAAAAGCTATTACCGCAAAACCATATTTTTCGTTTCCAAAACGATTTTTCTAAACCCATATTTTTCAACAAAAATTTCTCGTATTCTCTATTAGCCATCATAATTATTTAAATATTTGTAGTTGTGTATTACTTTATGACTGGTATGTATGTGGCAAAATAATTGTAAAATAAAATACTGCAAACACTTGAGAGGATTTTTCATAATAACAATTCAAAAATTGGAATAGCATACTTGCAAGTGATAGTTTCAAAATTTAAATTTCCCGCTAACGTAGCTGTCAAGACGATCTGCGACAGTGGCGAGATTTGTGACTGCGGTAAGAACTAATAGTGAATAGATGTTGTACTGAGTGTCCCATCTTCTTAACCCAACCTATTCTGATAATCTGTGAGGAGAAGATAGGTACCTGATGAGTGGGGATATAATACAGTCGTCTACAAATACATATAGAGATGAATAAAGAATATACGCAATTAGATGAATACTTGCTTTTAATTGTGCTCAAAAGCAGCTATGAATCAATGTAATATGTGAAATAAATTTTATAAATACTGATAAAAGCGAAGACCCACTGTCATCTCAACCTTAACCTAATGAAATTCTGATATGTGTGTCAATCTTAAACGTCATACAAACGACATAGGTTGATTTTTCAATTAATACGCTCTAACTGGCCGAGGGCCTTGCCATTACCCTATTGGACAATTATGTCATTTTAATCTGTCAGTTAGCGATTATGAAAACCATTTATTTCCTAATGCTGATTAAACATAATGGGTGAGTTAAGTTTGATTACAAAACCGGGCCTTAGCTAAATAAAACAGCGTTTTCTTGAATTTAATAGATTTGTGCTCTTACTGCGACACCCTTTAAAGAAATACTAGCCCCGGAGGTTCGAAGACCTCACATATGCGAACCACATATCTATTTCCCAGAGTATTCTGCTCAAACATCGCGGTTCCATATAACTCACAGCTACAGCTCATTCTTTTTCAACGCTTCACATCTGATCCATTTGGCTGGAACGCCAAATACGGCCGCGCACTTTTTGCTTTATATATAGTTCACATCCAATTATGCGAGTGTCTTCCTGCTGAGCGGGGATAAAAGGTAAATCATTAATGTTCCCTGCGATCCTGCATGGCGCTCACTGTTGCGTGCACATTGTCGCCATGTCAAATTCCCACATATTTCCCCGATGCCACTGTCACAGGTGAATGGATTTAGAGATACTCGGAAATTGTGCGCTACTACGGTCATAATGATATGTTCAGCTCCTAGAAGTCAGTATTCCCACCTTCCGGTATACTGAGTCGGGTTGATGTAACGTGGGCATTCGTAGGTTTAAGTCTTTAGACAAGGAAAGAGAGAGGACGGAACGCGCGACTGACATTTCTGTTACCAAATGGCACCAAAAAAGTACCAAAATTTACCTGTGATGAGTAATTCCTGGCTCCTTCCTGCTGCTGTGCCATTTACAACCGTAAGTTGCACACCCTACCATTATGCACACCACAATATTTCACAATGATTGGTCTTAAGAACGCTAAATATCATAAAAAAGTATTTTGGTGGCTATTCATTTTCGGTAACAGCTAATTGACAGCTAATTCATATAGCATCAAACCGGCGTGCGGTATCCCCTCTCTTTCCTTATCTAAAGTCTAAGCAAATTTCTCTGTACTCTGTTGCCTGATACTTTAGACTGGTTTGACGTCTATTTCATAGGTATCAGCTGACAAAGAAGTGCATCTCAGATTTAATTTTTTAGTAGTGGTCTGAATTGGCAATCCATGAAGTCAGGACCGTCTTAGTAATATATTTACTGAATATCTCATTGCAAAAAATAATGGTTATCTTTGTGAACAAGAAATTGATTCAATATCTAAGAATTCACAGCAGAAATGCTGGACCGAAGAAAATACATTTTTTCGTTTATATATTGTTAAGCGTCAATTTCTCGTCAGTAGCGGTACGAGCACCGAGTGCAGTCCTGTACGTATGCCGTCAAAGCATGTGTCAAGATTCATTCTGGGGGATTTTTAGTTATGACTGGCCAAACATCTGTTCGCTGTTGACACGGCCGACAGTCTAAAGAATTGGGTAACAGGGTATAGAATATAGATGCATTCCTACCTTTTAAACCATATTTCACTTCAGCAAACTATTAGCAGGCTTACACTACTTAAAACTGATGTAAGCATGCCAATCTGAGAAAACCATTTTTTTAGAGAACCATAGCAAGCAATTAGTCGGTTGGGTGTAATCCATCGGGAAACCTATTGCATACTTCGACATTCTGTTCAGGCTTTTTGAGTACTTAGATAATTTTTTTGTGCGAAATTGACACCGATAACTATAAAAACCATAGAGGAAGTGTTATACCATATCTCATGCCCGCATGTCGGGTTCACAAGTCAAGGTGCTACCAGAAAATGCAAGAAAAAGAACCACCGGCCAGCGGGATTCGAACTCGCGCTTCCGAATTCTAGTCCAACGCTCTTACCAGCTGAGCCATGGAGGTCATGCCAATCCAGCCGGGAAACGATCCCAACAGACATCGAATTCTCTTCACGCTTACTGACGGCTACACCTCCGCCATCTTCTGCTAGTGCGGAGCGGCTCGCATCTGTGCATCGAAGGAAAATCTGTTGGGTCAGCATTGATCTCTGACCACGTTGGACTCTCGACGCCACCACGGAGCTAGCACGGACAGCTAGCTCTGTGTAGGGAATTAATGTTATACCATGTTTCATGTCGCATGTCGGTCTCTCTGGTAGCACCTTGATTTGAGAGCTCAACATGCGGGCAATAGCATGAAACATGGTAAAACATGCATTCCCTACACAGAGATGCCAGTGCTGGCTCGACAGTGGGCGTGAAGAGAACTCGATGCTTCTTGGGATCGCTTCGCCCGTTGAATTGCCATGACCGCCATGGTTCAGCTGGTAAGAGCGCCGGACTAGGATTTCCGAGGCGCGGGTTCGAATCCCGCTGGCAGTCGGTTCTTTTTTTGACATAGTAAGTTTATTGAAACACAATTTTGAAGCTTGTCTGCGAAACATATAGCCCCCTTAAAGCTTTATAGTTAAACAAATTTGAATTTCTTTGGCAATTCTAAAGCTACATTGTACGCCACATAATACGATACATTAAATTACCCTTTTATAGTCATTATCAAACCTAGTAGGCTATCACTTCGATGTGCTATCTGTAAAATACACTCAACCGGATGGTAAATTTTAATTATCTTACTTGTGCTTGAGGAAATACTTACGCCAATTTGATTTTCAATTAGAGGTAGCTAAATTATTACATATCATATAATTTGAGTCTTCTACCACATTACACACAAAAAAATGCACCATCAAGTTTGATGATATGTTATTATAAGCCAATAAGGCTAAAATTGAGCTTACAATATACTTCAACTACGACTACGTGTACTTCTCTTCAAGAAGCTTTAGTTTAAAGATAGCATTAACATAGGTCTGAATCAACCACATGATACTTAACTCAGTAGACTATATGACACTAGAGTCTCTCGTTTTTATGGTCAGCCTATCGTAAAGGCTGTGAGGGGATAAGTGTCGGTGCACGTTAGATATTGAAACGCTGCAGGTTGTAGCCGTCGGGCAACAAATTCCCCCGCTGCCCATTTCACAGGGACCTCGACCTAGTAAGGATGAGCTCGTAGAGCCTCTTCGGACGGTCTTTGGTGTTTATTATCTAGAAGAGTTGACTCGAACATCTTCCGTGATATAATCTGTAGAACAGGGACAGGTTAGTCACCCTTCTTCGATGTTCCAGACTGTGGAGGACCTATTGTGAGATCAGGCGTGTCGATTAGTCTAACTGTTCTCTTCTGAATAGTGTCCAGAAGCTTTGGAGAGTGCTTCGGAGCGAAGTATAATTGGAACTATCATTTACATGACTAATTTATGAATATTTTAGGGTTGAATAGAGAATACTAGAATAGTACCGAATTTAACATAAATTATTCTCAATATTAACTACCATTATGCACTCAGCATTAATTAAATCTTCCTATCATAACTCTGTGTATAACGCGTTGGCACCTCATATAGGATATGGCCAACATTAGCATCAACTTTATAGTAAAATTTCAATTCCATATGAGTATATATATACTCACCACCACCATACATCTTAGAACGATACGACTCAATGAATCGATTCTCGATAATTTCGGTATGTGAACAATATTGTGATAGGTTACGAGACTTGGTTACATTAGTCTTAAAATAAAGTCTTTGATGATGAGCATACAAGATTAAAACCTTCTTCACCTTCTGATGATTGTTTAGGCACCAATAACACGAGCAACTGTGAAATTACATCATATCATAGTTTCAATTAGGAATAAGGTGTGAAAATATGATTACATGGTGTAAATGTGACAGGTTCATGGGTTACTTTCAAAGGGAGTCTTCAGAAATGTTTGCAAAATACAAAATGTCATTAGGATTATTTTTCTTAAAGTAACTAAAAGCCATTTTGTTTCCAGTTGAGTAACATAGGAATTGCTGGAATCAGATTTATTATATTTATGAAAGAACAATGTAAAGTTTGGCATAAATAGTGGTTCAAATACCAAAAGTACGTCTTTTCAAAATAATCGTATTTACCTTCCTATTTTCTTTAAAAAAACCCACAACTAAAAAAAGTTTTGAGCATTTTTTATTTCTACTTCCTACACCTAGCGGCACAATAGATGTTTTTGGGTCCATCCAAATATTGCGTTGCCTATTACAGAAATCAAGGGACTAGAAAGAATATTCTGATATACAGGGTGTCCCAGAAGTCAACGTCAAGCCGCTACGGGGTGACAGGATTGGTTGTAACTATCATAAGAAAAATCACAAAAAAAATCTATCCCATACAATTTGAAAATTATGGGCATTTAAAAAAAACCTAGAAATTTTCTCAAATTACAACAATTTTTCGGTTATTTTGGTTACCTTTTATTATTTTTGCGTATTTAAGCTTTGGAAGCGTAATCCTAAATAACATTTCTAGAAGCACAGTCAAAAATAATGACAGAATTGCCTCAAGTTTTCTAAAATGAAGACTATTTATTAAAATATGAATTTAAAATTTTTAAAGTTTGCCGACTTTGAAAGGCCCTCCTTTAAAAAAAATGTACTAAAGTACCTTGGCAAGTGCCATTTAAAGTTGGCGCATTGAACCAGGATTGTAAAATGATACAATACTTGTTAGTTTCATACTAAAAAAACGAGTAAAAAAAGGAAAACCTCAAGTAACCCGATTTTTCCTAATCCATTTCACTCAGGTCAGATGTTCTTTATCCGTACAAGCTTCTGGTAGGTTCTTAATTTTACGGCAAAATGATGAGAGAGGTGGATAGTGGACATATTAGCCATGAGTGAGCACGACAGATAGTGACGCCACTTTTAACAAAGTCAACAAAAATAAGTAAAATTAATAAAATAATGAAAAATCTTGACCTAGCTTAGTTTAGGTTTAGGTTTTTATTACAACAAAAGTTCAAATTGTGTACCATCAGCCTCAATAAAGATCTACTTATTAGCCAGGCACATTTAATGCGAGAAGACGGATCCCAGTATCGCTTTAAAGTAAGCCTGTGGACCTGAATTTTGAACGGCAAAATTATTGGGCCTTTTGAGCTGCCTGACAATTTGAATGGCACAAATTACCTACATTTTTTACGATAAAATTTACCAACTTTGTTAGAGGGCGTACCACTAAAGCGACCTACAGACGTTGATGTAAGCTGCGATTCCTCAATCGACTCAAGGTTTCATGAAACTTGCATGAGTTGCATAAGTTCCTACTGAAATCGAAACCTGTTGCGATGCCCGAATCGACTTGATATTTCATGCACGTTTTATGCAACACAAGCATAGTAGGGCGTGCTTATTTCTTTGCATCGACGCAATACTATACACGTTGAAACCTGCATCACTGCGTCAGCGTCACCGGCTCTGCGACATGGCTCACCGTCCATAATAGGATTCCAGAATCTGCATCGCTGCAAGCCGCAACTGATACCAAATTCGTGATTCAGTACCACACACGCTGCTACTTGCGTTATGAAACGTAGAAGTAGATGCCTGAATCGCAGCATGCATCAACGTCCTTAGACCGCTTAACATATCGTCGCCACATGAGGTATCAACAAGATGGCTGCCCAGCGCATTACGCAGTGCAAGTATAAGAGGTTTTCTTGACAAAAATTATCCGGGATATCCGTGAATGTGGACGTTTAGGCACTATCTAGTGGCCAGTCCGTTCCCCAGATTTAAATCCCCTGGAATTTTGTTATCGGGGTGTTCTCAAAGAAAAAGTTTATTCAAAAGCCATTGAGAGCGTAGCCGAGCTGCGCAAACGAATTTCTCAAGATGTTGAGGACATCCACTCTCGAGGGCAAGTAGACCTTTTTTAAGAAGATTAGGGCGTGTATTGAGGCTGACGGTAAACAATTTGAACATTTATTGCCTGACTTTTATTCCAATAAACCTAAACTAAACTAGGTTAAAATTTTTTATTATTTTAATAATTTTACTTATTTTTGTTGACTTTGCTAAAGGTGGCGTCACTATCTGTCTCGCTCACTCATAGCAAATATGTTCATTATCCATATCTCTCATCATTTTGCTGTAGAATTAAGATTCTACCAAAAGCTTGTGCGAATAAAGGACATCTGATCAGAGTGAAATAGGTTAGTAAAAATCGGGTTACTTGAGGTTTTTATTTTTCTACTCGTTTTTTTAGTACGAAACTAACAAGTATTGTACCATTTTAAAATCCTGGTTAAATGCGCCAACTTTAAATGGTATTTGCCATGGTACTTTAGTACATTTTTTTTGAGGGAGGGTCTTTCAAAATTGGCAAACTTTGAAAATCTTAAATTCATAGTTTAATAAATAGTCTTCATTCTAGAAAACTTGGGGCAATTGTGTCATTATTTTTGACTGTGCTTCTAGAAATGTTATTTAGGGTTACGGTTCCAAAGTTTAAATGAACAAAAATAATAAAAGTTAACCACAATAGCCGAAAAATTGTTATAATTCGAGAAAATTTCTAGGTTTTCTTTAAATGCCCATAATTTTCAAACTGCATGGGATAGATTTTTTTTGTGATTTTTTTCATGATAGTTACAACCAATCCTGTTACCCCGTAGCGGCTTGACGTTGACTTCTGGGACACCCTGTATACATATGAGTATTGCTATAGATTGTTCAAACAGTTCAAACTTCATTTTTAGATAGTAGAGTTTCCTGATCATTTTCCACATTTTTTTAGAGGCGGTCAAACTGGGGTAGTTGGGAGGTAGGTTGTGAAACATAATTTTTTGTATTCGTAGTGGGCTTTTCATTGCCATGTAAAGGAACAACATAATGTGCTTTTCAACCTTTTTCGAATGCTGGCGACTTTAGACAAAAAACTGTTGAAATTATATGGATGTATAATAACTCTTTAATTTGTGTACCTCATCACTAAACTGTTAGCAACAGCATTTTTCAACCATAATGTGTGCAGGAGCAGAGATCGGTAATATCTGTGGTTTATGAAAATTGTGTCAGTGGCGGTGAAGCCGAATTAAAAAAGAAGCAGTTCAGTATAAACACTCAAACTTTGTTCTTGGATACTCTAGGGGTCTCTGATAATTTTCCATTTTTTTTTTTGAGTGGCGAAGAGATGAGCCGAAGTAAGATGATGTCTCGGTTAAAGTGGCTGGGAAACAAAAAAATACTTTTCACTGCTTTTTAAAAATCAATGCTCGTCACTACAATCTGTTGTTAAGTATCGAAAAACCGGCATTCCATGTGATTGGGTTGTCAGGTGAAGATTGCAAATTGGAAACTGTGTCGTGCTAGTTCTTATGGAAAGAGATGCCAGAAACTATTAGCGACAGCTTTTGTGTTAGAGGTTTTTTTGGGCGGGCAATGATTTGGCTGCAAGCAGATGTCATGCTTCATGCCATACAAAAATAATGAAATGGTATCACCGTAATGTGCAGAAAGTACTGAGTCAATCAACTTGACTCCATTTTTTTTCTTAGTAACCTTCCGGAGAGCACAGCCTTGCCTGCATTCCAGTGGGTTAATTATTGTCATACAGACGACAAGCAACAAACTAGAGAGTACACGTGTTCTGAGCTGACTTAACAGCAGGGAAGAAACTTTTCTCGTTCATACTGCATACCATTTAGAAAAGTTTGTAATGCGTGTTTCCAATAGCGATGTTCCAAAGCATAACACACATATCCCAGGGCTTTCCGCTACGAGCAACCATGTCCTTGAGTTATGTCCGAAGAATTTCCTCCTTGTGTGGGTCATAAACTGCGCAACGCTGAGCAGCTCCTTAGGGTTAATTAACTTATTAGAACACAATTTATTAGTCCACTTGTTATCACTGTATAATTGGGACCTCATTAGTTATGGGCTCGTTTTTTCGTTTGTGCGAATACCATTTGAAATTATTAGTTGTGTCCAGGAAGCTAAGAAGAAAATGTAACGGTTCCTGGAAATCTCTGCATGCTTATGGCATTTTGTTGAGTGCAATATAAAGTGTATATGTTAGTAGAATAAATAGAGCACTTTGGTGTTTGCATTGACAGATACCTTAAATGGTCACCTGCAATTAAATCACTAACGAATAAAATGAAATAATTAACCTAAGCGAAATATTCTTAACAAACAATTACCCGTGATTGTATACAGCAGTATACTTAGTTGAATATGAATACATTCTTAGATATGAAATTTGGGTGTGGGGATCTGATTACTTGACAAGAATGAAAAACCTACAGATCTGTAAAAATGATATTCTAAGAATAATATTTAAAATGTAGAATCGCCAGTGTGTGAGAAATTTATTCAAAATGGAGGGTATTTTGCATATGAAAGCACCATACATTCATGCAGTTCTTGAAGTACTTCATAATGAAAACAAATTTGCAAAAGACAGATCAAGGATAAGAAACAAGAGACAATCTTAAGAAACTGTATACACGTCAATATGTGAGCAAAACTGCATGTCAAAAATCTATATTCTATATTGTATTAACATATACATATCAATCCCAGAAGAACTTATTCTCCTTTCTTTTTCTTTTTCTTTTTCTTAACGCTGCTCCTACAATCTGGAATAGTTTCTCCGGAATAGTCCGGAAGATGCGGGGAGCTGAAAAGGAACCGACGATGGGCGTCATAAATAAACAGGTGCGCACTATATTAGAAAGAAATGGAAACAGTCATGTTAGCGCGTCGCCCGAAATTTGTAAAATCGAAGAGGAAGGCGATTTGCAGATGTTTTTTATCCCAATTCCTGATGCTTCATTTTCCAATATTTTTACATGAAATTTTTGCATGATGTTTAGAAGGAAATTGCCCAGAGTAATATCGAAGCACTTTTTCATTTCTGCTTCTGGGCTTTTCTTAAAAAAATTACAAAGTTGACGAAGAAAATAGGCAACTTCAAGCGATCATATTTCATGTTCAATCAATGTTTTTAAAAAAATGCTTCGATAGTCCCCTGTGCAATTTCCCTTTAAACTTCATGTAAAAATTTCATGCAAAAATATTGAAAACTAGAGCGTCAGGAATTGGGATGAAATCACATGAAAATGACCGTTTATGCTCTCCGTAAGAGCCGCCTTAATTGTACCGCAGCTATACGAATAATAGTATTGGACATAAGATTGCTTTAGGTGTCGTAATTGTTGTAAAAAAATGTTCAGTTGTAATTTTAGTTCTGAGTTAACGATTAAAAAAAAAAAAAGAATAGTATATATCCATAGTGAGACTGTGAGCTAAGAGGTAAGAGGTCAAAAATGAGGCAAGATTGTACTTTACTATAGTGGAGAGGTAATCCTCGAGATATTGATTGCCAGGCAGTACAGTGCACTCACGCAGAAATATAATACATAAGATGGTTCAAAGTTTTTTGAAATCGAATGAGGCAGAGCAACGTGGGAACATGTAGCAAAAAGAAGAAGGAGAAGAAAAGCACAGTTGACTCATCTTGCGCTGCGAAGGATATCGTTTACGATTATCCTGATGCGATGGAGATTGAGCAGAGGTTAGACAAAACAGAACGGTTTTTAGCCGGTCGGGCCGTGGTGACATGTCGGATGGACGCGTTTGCGTCCGTTGGACATGACATCAGAGGACTCAAGCTGGTTCAACGTCGGGCGGGCAGACTCTCTCTCACACTTTCGGGTTTGCGAGTGCTTCTGTTCTTGCAATCAAACCGATTTCCTAAATCCTCTATAATAAAAAAAAGTACAGTGCTCTCGAAGAAGGCTTTTTTACTTCTGTTAACGGATAGTTGCCATTTAAAACTGAAATATCTAGATAATATGATGCAGCATAGGCGATAGTTGGAATGTCAGTACCCATTATCAAACTTCATCGCTGACACTCAACACCAACAAAATAACAAACATTGCCCAACCTCTTAACGAGGCTGCACACATAAAAATAAATTCTTGGACGAACAATATACATATGTACTTCAAGTATACCACAATTATCTTCCTATATGTGCAAAGTTGTAATAATATTAAACCAAGAATAGGACACTTTCAATCATATAGGTTTATACAGGGTGGCCAATCGGGTGACGATAATAAATTTTTTTTAGATAGCCCGTACCGAGACCTATCCAAAACACCCCCATGTATGTGTACCGATTATTGATAGTTTTCGAGTTATGATTTTTTTTTGAAAACTTAGAGATTTTCCAGTTTTTCCAAGAAATCGTCAAAAACAAAAACAAGAATGCTTTATGGCTTTTATTTTTTTCTGCAATTATACTCAGTATCAAGCCTATTTTAATATCCAATAAAGAGAACCTGTACATCCGAACAATAATTAAGTACATTTTGGGGCCAAAGTTTGAAATCTCGGTTTTAGTCAGGAGACCAAAACCTTCAAAATCAGATTAAAAATACTTATGCCTAGTTTTGGAGCTTCAAACTAATCTTAAAAACTTTACAAGACATTGCACTTTCGAAATAATAATGAAAAAGTAGCACTTATGGGGACATTTTGCGCCGTACGTGAGTATTAAAGGTAAAAAGGTGATAATTCACGAATTTCCAAAATAATTAAAAAAACTATTATTTTGCTTTATTGTGACATATTAAAGAAGAAAAAACTCGTAACAACTAATAAACCCGAAAATCATTGATGATTGATGACTTTTAATAAAAAAACTAATAACCAAATTGTGATTTTTAAAGTGAACTTCTGCTAAATTAAGTTGTATTGAAAGTTAACAAAGGAAAGAAATAATAAACAATAATCTGACTTCCAATTTCATAGCAGAATTACCTGGGAAGCGATGTCATAGCATACGCCATCCCTTTTCAGTTCTTCAACCCCCCACCCCCTAAACACCCAAACACCCAAATTCCATCCCCACCCAAAAAAACGCAGAAAATGATCAAGAACCTCTAAAACGCCTAAAAACGAAGTTTGAGGAATATTTAAAATTTTTGTTTTAATTACTCTGCCGCCCATGTACCGATTTCCAAAATTATAGCAGCATTACCTACAAAGACCCCACAGCAGATTGCTGCCCAAATTTCATCGTAGTCCATGCAGCGGTTACTGAGATTACGAGGCTAGAAAAACGCTTACAGACAGAGCAGACCGACAGACAGAACGACGAAAATGAGTGACGCGGATTTTCATTATGCAGACATTATAAACGCCCAAAAAACCTATTATCTCAAAATCGAAAATTTTCACGATCACAATCCTCCCCTCACCTATCGATGTGGGGAGTAAAAGGGATGGCGTATGCGTCGATAACGCTTCACAGGTACTTCCGCCATGGAATTGAAAGTCAGATTGTTGTTTTATTATTCTTTTCCTTTGTTAACTTTCCATACAACTTAATTTAGCAGAAGTTCAATAGTACACAACAAAAAGCACAGGTATTAATTTTTTTTATTAACAGCGATTAAAACATAAATGATTATCATATTTATTAATTGTTATGAGCTTTTTTTCTTTAATTTGTCATAATAAAGTAAAATAATAGTTTTTTAAATAATTTTGGAAATTCGCGAATTATCACCTTTTTACCTTTAACAGTCACGTACGGTGCAAAATGCCCCCATAAGTGCTATTTTTTCATTATTATTTCGAAAGGGCAATGTCTTGCAGAGTTTTTAAGATTAGATTGGAGCTCCAGAACCAGGCATAAGTATTTTTAATCTGATTTTGAAGGTTTTGGTCTCTTGACTGAAAACAGAGATTTCAAACTTTGGGCCCAAAATGTACTTAATTATTGTTCGGATGTACAGGTTCTCTTTATTGGATATTAAAACAGGCTTAATACTGAGTATAATTGCTGAAACAAATAAAAGCCAAAAAGCATTCCTGTTTTTGTTTTTGACGATTTCTTGGAAAAACTGGAAAATCTCTAAGTTTTCAAAAAAAAAATCATAACTCGAAAACTATCAATAATCGGTACACATACATGGAGGTGTTTTGGATAGGTCTCGGTACGGGCTATCTAAAAAAAAATTATTATCGTCACCCGATTGGCCACCCTGTATAAAGCAAATACTTCCAATTCAAAACTGGAAAAAAATATGAACAATTACCTATAACAAAAAAGTAAGGCACTACGATAATTAAATTCAGGTAAAGAATTTATTTTTCCAGGCAAAATTGTGGATTGAGATTTGAAAGAACAAGCTAGGGGTGGATTCCAGGGGTTTAAGTAAGAAAAAAATGATTCATAAGCAAGGAATGATACGTCATTCACTACCCCTGAAAAACCTACTTACTTTTCTTTTTAATCCGTTTTTGTTACAAAAACATCAGGAGTCAAACAAATTATCATTTAATTTGTCTTATGCTTATGATTTTACGGAAAAGATAAGTTTGCATATAAAATTAAAGGTACCACAAGATTTTAAATAAAATGGGGATATCATTTATGTAGGAAAACCTATGGGGTGCTATTTGAAAAAAAAAAAAAAGTTGAGGGTGAGTTTTTGGGGGTTGACGTACGAAAAAAATGTTTTGAATGCTATAGTACCTTCAAAAGTACTACTCAATTCTTGCTTGAACCGTTTTTCGTTACGAAAATATCACGTGTCAAGGAAATTCTGGGACACCCGGTATATTTTCAGTGTTTTTAAATATGTGCCTTCGTTATTTTAATAATATGACTATTGTCTCTACTTGTACCACTGTTGACATAAGAAAATTGGTTGGTATTAACGTCAATAAACTATCTATACATCTATGCTTGATACGAAAATCCGTATGAGGTCCCCATAACCCCAACTCCGCAACAATCCTTTCATGAGAGTATAACGATATAACACACAGGCACATGTAAAATTATTTACAAATACTTTCAGGCCTGTGGTGACCTTTCATTGGGCATGAACCAAGGTTATCATATTCTCAAGCTGTTTGTAATCTTGGCGGAAGTAATAAGAGTTCGATTCTTGGTCGAGCAGTATTGAAATTTTTTTTAGCTGTGAAGAAAATTAAATTCTTGGTTAGAACATATTCATTTAAAAATGAGAACTGAAATCAAAAATCAATTGTTGTTGGTTCAAATTAACCATAATTTCTTCATTAAGAAAATCTTCTCAGACCGAGAACAGATGTTCTTGTCGTGAATATATCTCTACAAGATTATCAGAATTGAGAATACCTTTTTATTTGTGTGCTATTTGATGTATGTCATAGATTGAATAAAATATCACTTAGGTATACTGTTGCAGAAATGCACGTTAATCACTAAATTTAACGTTCGCAAACTAAACGTTCAAAAATGAAAGACACATGGATCGATTTGACGAAGAGAAGGTAATAATGAAAGACATAACACAGATTCCGTGTCGATCCCTACTGGAGGTACCTCCGTAGTCGATATCCTCAGCTTTGTAGATCCAGGGGTTGTGTTTTCGTTGCTTTAAATCGCAGTTATGCGGTATTGATTCAAAATTGATTCTGGAGGATGAAAATCCGTGTTCTCGTTTGGGTACTTTTCTTTGTACTCTCCTTCTTCTCTCTGTCTCTCTGCCTCGTTCGACCCATTTGATTGAGCACGAAATTTAAAATCTATATGCTGTTCGTGTGGCACGAACATATTCTAACCGAAAACTTGCTACCCTTTGAGTGACTATACAAGAGACGGAAAAGCAGGCATTCCAGTATCTCTAGCTTGAACTCCTTTTCCACATGGATAGGTGCTAGGGAATGCAACCTTCAATACATGCTGCACATATTATATATTATCAAGTTATTGGTTTGTGTTATCACCACATTCTTTCGCTACGTAATGTCAGAACTACCGTTGGAATTTACGTTCAGGTTTTCGCGATATGAACTCAACCCGAGAGTCATAAAATGGACAGACACGTATCTATCTGTCTTTATGCAACTTAATGCGTTCGAACTCATAGAAACCTTACAGCAGTGACGGACCGTATGGAGTGAGATATAAATAAGGAGGGAATGTGCAGAATAATCATTTTGTAGAGTTCGGACCTGGTACGCTTAAGCAGAACAGTTAACGAACCGTGCTCTTCAAATTTCGCTAATCATTCAGTGATTAATAAAGTTATATTATTTGAATCATCACCACGACATCCACAACATACAAGGACATCGAACTGTGAGTACAGCCATTCAATAATATCTCACACATACGTGCAATTGCACGGAATTTACCATCGCAAGGCATTCGGAATTCCTCCGTATTCCTACGATTGGAAACAAAAACTGGCCACTCAGAGAAATATTTATTTTCCGAGACAAACCACCTACAATTTTCTCGGACAAAAGACAGGGTCGGATCCAGTAATGTTACAGCGCACCAAAATTAGACTAAAATAACGCTGCAGAAACATGGCTTCCACGAGTAGCCATACAGAAAATCCTACTAATACTACTTCTAATGTCGTACAAACATACACAGATGCCGTCAACAAACCTAAAAACCAAAATGCGGACCAAACAAGCACCTTCAAATATCCTACTAAAGAACAGGCGGTTGTGTTTAATGCAATCGACGGAGTACGAATACAAGACTATCTCCTGAAATTAGGACCACTTGTCGATCCAAAGCATATTTTATTCTGCTCTAGGATATCTAATGGCAGAATATGTGTGTACTTGTCGAGCAAAAACATAGTTGACCTATTTATGGACAAATATGGCGCGATCACGATACAAGGTGAAGCAGTAAAGGCAAGACGACTAGTCACACCCACAGACAGACTAGTGATATCTAACGTATGCCCAACAATACCACACAACACCCTCAAAGATAGTCTGTTGCAACTAGGACTGCAGCTTATTTCTCCAATAACCTTTCTGAGAATAGGAGCGACTGTCCCAGAATATTCGCACATCCTAAGCTTTAGACGCCAAGTTTACGTAGCAGCCACAGAGTCAATCATTCCCGAATCACTGGAAATCATGCACGATAACCTAAAATATAGAGTTTTCCTCTCATTAGACAGCCAAAGGTGTTTCAAATGCAAACTTCCTGGTCATATCGCATCTCAGTGTCCAGAATCTATACAGCCATCCTCCACAAGTCTCCTCCAACAAACTGGCCAACATACTCAAGCTATTCATCCTTCCACACCCACTGACCTAAACCAAACGCAAACAAACTCTACCATTACTCCAGCACCATCAGTACAATCAGAACCAGTAGCACAATTGAGTAACATTCAACATCCATCTCAACAATGTACTCAAGGAATTCAATCATTCACATCCACCGAACAAATCGAAACGCAAACTAACCCTACCAGTACCCCAGCACCGTCAACACAACCAGAACCAGTAATAGAACTGAGTAACATCCAACCTTCATCTCAACAAATCACAAATGTCTCCGATGATAACAGCACCTGTAAGAGGGGCATTTCGGAAATACTATCCCCAACACCAGAAACCATAGCTGAACACTCAACAAAACCGGCATTCAAGACACCCCAAAATATTAAAACAAAGAGGCTCAAAACAGATGTTCCTTCGTTCCACATATCAGACGATCACATGCAACCTATCAGACAGTTCATGGAATCCAAAGCATCCCACCTAGAGTTAAACTGTGACCAACTGAAAAGTCTTTTGGAAAACACCCATGGTTTTCAAGATATACTAGGCATCGTTAATGAATACACCACTGACATAAAGAGCCTTATTGAAACATTATTGTTAGTATACCCACATATAACTGACAGAACCCTCAAGAATCGCTGCACCCGACTAAGAAAAAAACTAGAACATCTAGAAAACAACACAACCGACTCCTTAAGTGACACATCATCCGTAGATTCTGTACAAATTTAATATAATCACTTTCAACTCAATCGCTCAGTGGAATTTAAATGGATACTTTATCCATTTAAATATGCTCAAAAAGCTGATATCCAATCACAATCCAGATGTAATATGTTTACAAGAGACACACTTCCATGAACAAAAAACCCACACTCCAAGGAACTACAAAGGTTTCTTCAAAAATCGACACAACCCGACTGCTAGTGGTGGAGTAGCTATATATATAAAGCAAAACATACCAGTCAATCAAATTCAGCTTAACACAAACCTCGAAGCAGTAGCAGTAACATTAGATGCACCAGAAAAGATACACATTTGTAATTTATACATTCCCCCAAATTATTATATGGCAAAAAGTGAACTTGATTCACTCTTAAATCAAGTTCCAACGCCGAGAATTGTTTTGGGTGACTTCAATGCTCATAACTTTAGCTGGGGCTCTCTAAAAAACGACACCAGGGGACTCTTATTGGAAGATGTTATTCATACAGCAAACCTAGCACTACTGAACGACGGACGTAATACTAGATTTGACTGTGCATCAGGCAGGTTCTCTACTATCGACCTAACTTTATGTTCACCTAGCCTTTTACCCTCTCTGGACTGGAACACTGAAGAAGACTTATACGATAGTGATCATTACCCCATTTTAGTAACAAATAACAATCAAGAAACTCACAAAACAGTTCCTATACCAAAATGGAAATTGAACAAGGCAAACTGGGAAGAATTTTCGAATTATATCGAAAGAACGTTTAGTAAGGCGACATATGACAACGATATCAATCTCACGGTTGAAAGTTTCAATCGGGTAATCACAGAAGCCGCAGAAATAACGATAGGTAAAACTAAACATATACTTAAAAGAAACCCAGTCCCTTGGTGGAACGAAAAATGCAGCTCAAGTATAAAAGCTAGCAAACAAGCACTAAATAAGGTTAAAAGGCAAAACACTCCTGAGAACAGGATGGACTTCAAACTTAAACGTGCACGCGCTAGGCTAACAATCAAGCAAAGTCAAAAAGAGTCTTGGCAAAATTACGTTAATACTATCAATTCCTCAACTCCAATATCTAAAGTTTGGAAAAAGATCAAAAACATTGCAGGAGCAAAGTCTTATAATCATATTAAAGCCTTAAAGCAACAATCAACGATCTACAGTCAAGAAGAGGACATTGTTGAAGTGTTATCTAACACCTATTATAACAACTTCAGTGATATCCAGTACAATGAAAAGTTTCTAGAACACAAACAACTCTCAGAAAACCTAGCAATTGAGATACAAAAAAAGACAAATCCTATGAACGATCCAATAAATGAAAGTGAACTAAACGATGCACTCATAGATCTAAAAGATTCATCACCAGGCCCAGATAATATACCACCTTCCTTTTTGAGGAACCTTCCATCAATAGCGAAAAAACACTTACTAAGAATCTATAACTCAGTATGGACAAATCAAGTGTTCCCAGAATTATGGAGACATGCAATTATCATCCCAGTACTCAAGCCTAATAAATCTCCTTTACTTCCCGAGTCTTACAGACCTATCTCTCTTACCTGCTCTATGTGTAAGCTACTAGAGAAAATAATAAATCGAAGGCTGTTATGGAGCATAGAACAAAGGAATTTATTAATCCGCGAGCAAGCTGGATTCAGGCCGAATAGATGTACTATAGACAACATAGTGGACTTAGAGAGCTACATACATGAGGCTTTTGCCACCCAACAGAACTGCCTAGCTATCTACTTTGACATCAATAAAGCTTTCGATACAGCTTGGAGGTACAACATCATCCGAACGCTGCAAAAATGGGAATACGACGGCAACATTTTAGCCTATGTCTCGAACTTCCTCTCAGAAAGAACCTTCCAAGTACGCACAAACGGGAAGATGTCAATAAGTAGACCCCAAATAAATGGCATTCCTCAAGGATCTGTAATAAGTCCCACACTTTTTCTCATCGCTATCAACGACGTGCTGAGTAATCTATCGAAGCCAATCCAAGCACGCCTATACGCAGATGATATGATTATGTACGTGAGAGGAAAGAATACAAGTACTTGTGCTAACCTACTGCAAACTGAATTAAACAACTTAGAACAGTGGTCCATGACATCAGGCTTCTCCTTCTCACCTCAAAAAACAAAATGCATGATTTTCACAAAGAAGACAGAACCGCAGAAACCCCCCCTAAAGCTTTTTAATGAACTTTTGGATTACGCACAAGAAATTAAATTCTTGGGAGTAACATTCGACCAACGACTCACATGGAGAAGTCACATTAGGAAGTTAACGCACTCTTGCCAAAACGGTATCAATCTATTGAAATGTCTGTCAAGCAAGTTCTGGGGCGCAGAAGGAAATACACTCCTCAACGTGTACCGCGCACTAATAAGATCCAAGATTGACTATGGATCTATAGCTTATGCATCTGCCAAACCATCGGTACTAAAACCGCTAGATGTGATTCATAACCTAGCCATCCGCCTTATTCTGGGCGCATTTAGAACAACCCCAGTCCACAGTATGTACCAAGAAGTCGGAGAGACATCTTTACAGATACGACGCCAGACCCTAAGTTTGGCATATGCAACCAGAATTGCCTCCAACCCTCAGACACCATATTATTCTAACATAAGCAAAGTTCTCCGTCACTCAAACCAGACACAGGGTCATGCAGTCTCCTTCGCCCAGAGGATTTCCAATTACTTGCACCAGATAGACATCCCAAGACTACAAGAAACATACACTTCATCCCCGCCTTCAACTCCACCCTGGATAATCAGCACTCCAACAATAAACCTGCACTTAAGCCAGTACAACAAGCACGAAACCTGCAATGAGTTAATGATACAGTACTTTCAAGAGCTGATCAATCAGTACCCTCGCCATAGCAGACTCTATACTGACGCATCCAAATCTGACATCAACTCAGGTGCAGCTGTTATAACACCTACAGAAATTATAAAATTAAAGCTACCAAATTGCTCTACTGTTCTTACAGGCGAACTATTCGCAATAATAGAGGCGCTAAAGTACATAAAGGGCAGTCATTCTCAGAAATGGTTAATCGCTACAGACTCTCTGAATTCGCTGCTACTGATTGGAAGGGTATATACTAAAAATCCTTTAGTAAACACAATCAAGGACTTACTACATAACATAGAGCTAATCAAAAAAGAAGTAGTTCTAGTATGGATTCCATCTCATGTAGGCATAGCCGGCAATGAACTTGCAGACAGGCATGCCAAAGCAGCTGCGCATAGAACAGTACCACCTACCCTATATCCACCAGCCACTGACGTCAAAATCTATTATACTAATAAAATAATAGAAAACTGGAACAACACCTGGCAAGTGAAACCTTCGAAACTCCTCGAACTGAAGCCGAAGTTCGGGCCATGGGAACCAGTTAACACCAGCAGAAGACAACAGGTTATAGTAACTCGTCTGAGACTTGGTCATACCAGAGCTACCCACGGATACCTCATCACCCGAGATCCTGAACCTGTGTGTGCAATATGTGAATGTGTGCTATCTGTGAAACATATTTTAGTGGAGTGTCCTTTGTTAGAATTAGAAAGACTAGTCCATAATCTAAGTAGTACACTAAGAACCATACTCGGACCAAAATGTAATGTGTCCAATCTGATCAATTTTCTACATGCCACAGGTTACCTATGTAAAATATGATAAACAACTTCCGCCGCTAATGACCAATAGGTAGATGCGGCTTTAAATGAAAAAAAAAAAAAATCATTTTGTAGTACATTTTTCTCGAGTTCTATAAAATCAGAAAAATACACCCTATTTGCCTAAAATATCCAAAATTGTTGTTTGTCACTCTGTTAAGATAAAACTCGATGTTTTGCGTAATTTGAGAGTGTTGATTACAAATCCGGTCGGCGTTTTGATTTTCAGTGTCGTTTGACGCAATTAAAAAGTTTCACATCTTTCAGATCTTCATGCTTGCCAAAAAAATTGAAAATGTTTATTTGGCTTGGCTATTTGGCTTTGAGATGAAACCTCGTATTTTGGATGATATAAGGGTGCTGATTATAAATATACTCGCTGTTTTGTGTTTCAGTCTCATTGGACGCAAATAAAAAATTTCACATCGTTCAGATCTTCGCAGGTTCGCACAAATAATTGAAAATCCTTATTTGATTACAAATCCGGTCATAGTTTTGAGTTTCAGTTTCATTTGAAGCAAATCAAAAATTCAGTTCCTTCAGATATCTTCAGGTGTGCCTAAAAAATATAAAATCCTTATTAGGCGTTTTATTAAGACGAAACTCTTGTTTTGGCTAATTTGAGGGTGCTGATTACAAATCTGGTCACCGTTTTATGTCTCAGTATCATTTGACGCGAATAAAATATTTCAAATCTCTCAGATCTTCAGGTTTGCCTAAAAATTCGAAAGTGTTTATTTGGCTTTCTATTAAGATAAAAATTCGTGTTTTGGATAATTTGAGGATGTCGATTATAAATGAAGTTGCAGTTTTAAGTTTCAGTCTGGTTTGGCGCAAATAAAAAATTTCACTCCTTTCAGATCTTCAGGTTTGCCTAAAAAAATTGAAAATCTTTATTTGACTTTCTATTAAGATGAAACCTCGTGTTTTTGGATAATTTGAGGGTGCTGATTACAAATCTGGTCGCAGATTTGAGTTTCAGTCGCGTTTGATGCAAATAAAAAATTCCACATCTTTCAGATCTTCGAATTTGCCTACAAAACCGAAAATGTTTATTTGGCTTTCTATTAATATAAAACCTTGTGTTTTGGATAACTAAAGGATGCTGATTACAAATCCAGTCGTAGTTTTGAGTTTCAGTATCGTTTGACGAACATAAAAAATTTCAGACGTTTCAGATCTTCAGTTTACCTAAAAAACGAAAATCGTTATTTAACGTTCTACCAAGATGAAACTTCTAAAATAAAAAATATCAGATCTTCATATTCGCCTAAAAAGTCGAAAATCTTTATTTGGCTTTCTATTAAAATCAGGCCTTGTATTTTCGATGACTTTCAGATCTTCTGGTTTGCCTAAAAAATAGAAAATGTTTATTTGGCTTTCTATTAATATAAAACCTCGTGTTTTGGATAACTAAAGCATGCTGATTACAAATCTTGTCGCAGTTTTGAGTTTCAGTATCGTTTGACGAAAATAAACAATTTCAATTGTTTCAGATATTCAGTTTACCTAAAAAATGAAAATTGTTATTTGGCTTTCTATCAAGATGAAAACTCGTCTTTTGGATAATTTGAGGTTGCCGATTACAAGTCCAGTCGCAGAGTTTCAGTCTGATTTGACGCAAATGAAAAATTTCACATCTTTCAGATCTTCAGGTCAGCCTAAGAAATCGGAAATGTTTATTTGGCTTTCTATTAAGATAAAAATTCGTGTTTTGGATAATTTAAGGATGCTGTTTACAAATTCAGTTACAGTTTTGAGTTTCAGTATCGTTTGATAAAAATAAAAAATTTCAGATCTTTAGGTTTACCTAAAAATAAAAATCGTTGACTTTTTATGAAGCCTTGTGTTTTAGATTGAGGGTATTGATTACAAATCCGGTCGCAACTGTGAGTTGCAGTCTCATGCGACTAAAATAAAAAATTTCAGATCTTCAAATTTGCCTCAAAATCGAAAACCTTTATTTGGCTTTCTATTAAGATGAGGCTTTGTATTTTGGATAACTATTAAAATCTATTAATGAAGCCGGTTCAGATTTGCAAACAGCATATCTAAGCATTGCAGATACGCTACTGCTCTGCAATAAAGGCAAAGCGATATCGTGATTTTATTAGCAGCAGTCGATGACAGTAAAACCGAGTGTATTAAGTAATGTTTTGAAACCATCAAAGCTCTAATGATAGCGCTGAACTGATGAAATGGTCGATAGGTTTCGACAAGTCGATATTTTTACCTTTACCGCAGCTTATTTAGTGTCGGTCATTAACATTTTTGGAATAAGGCCGTTTTTAAGAGCAATTACTTGAGTTTATTTTATGTCAGTATGCAGGGCACATGTCGCGCTTTCTCGCATTCCGTATGTTTCCCGATGTTTTACTAGGACGATAAACTACTTTAAAATGTTGCTTGCTTTTATGAACACTACTAAAAGGTTCGTTGCTCGATAAGCTTAACTTTGGCTAGTTATCAATTCATCGGTAATTTAGCGGAGTGGCGTGAATGAACGAATAAAAGGAGAGAGGCTTTCTGGTGACAAGAACTGCCATGACATAGGACTACATGCGGGCCCTTCAGCACCTCTCACTACTCTAGTCCAGCCCTCATCGCAAAGGTGATACCCAAGGGCTTCACAGCGATATAGAAAGTGTGTAGAGTACTCTTTCTCTTCGCTCCAGCGAGCATAGGTCGTGTCTTTTGCCACCCCCATTACATACAAGTGACGTTTGATGATGCTATAAATGATGCTATAACCAGATGGCATCTCTAATCTTTAAGAAACTGAAAGAATTAGTATTCTGTTTGCAATAGGCCTTATTCGTCTTAATTGCACTACCTGACTTTTTTGCTATTTTTAAGCTTCCATATACGTCCAGCTGCTTAAAGTTTACTATATATACTAAGAACTAATTATATATTACTTAAATCTTCCTGTTGGTCGTATTTAACTATGTCAAAATAATTATCTGAGGATACTAGCATTGCGCAAACTTGTTTGGAGTATATTGGTTTAGCGAATGGTTGAATGAATGAATGAATGATTCGCAATATAGTCTACCTGTGATACCTAAGGGCTTCACAGCGACATAGAATGTGTACCGAGTACTCTTTCTCTTCGCCACAGCGAGCATAGGTCGGATCTCTTGCCACCCTCATTACATGATGCTATGACTAGAAAGCAGGCCCACAAGTAACCTTAGTCGGCTTCTGTCTAGTGAAAGACGGAAACGCCCCACCTTGTCCAGATGTCCTAAAATCAGTCCTCTAGCTTGACGAAGATGTCCAGAGAATCCACTCCATCTTATAAGATGTTAATTTTGGATCCATACATCTGCGTTTCTTCTAATGGTACCTGCTGTCAGCCCCACAGCCGGCCCAGGACCCAGCAAACTATTTCTCGACCCCGCCTTGCAAGCACGTCCGACTTTTCGTTACCGCAAGCTCCAGCATGACTGGGCACCCATATAGATGACACCTGATGTCTTACAGAAATGTCATATAAGACCTTTCTACATTGCTGAACAAGCCTTGATGTATACCTACAAGCATTCAATGCGTTTGATGTTGCCTGGCTGTTAGAGCAGACAATACTCCGCCTCCCCCTAGGCCCCTGAATTTCGCGAATACGAGAGGCACAAGCTAAAATCGCGTATATTTCTGTTTGGAACACCGTGGTGTATCATTCAACAGAAAGGCTGAGCTGTGGTTCTGGCCCAAAGACTTCGTCACCGGAGTCTTCATCGTTAATTGAGCCGTCTGTATACTGGACTGACCTTTCCTCCTCAAAATACCACCTGCTTGTAGAATACTTAAATATACCATAAATTTGCAGTCGAAGCAATATGTAGGAGAAATTATCATCTCCGTGACCCTATTCTCATCATAAAGAAAGTCGTGCGAATCACAAACAAGCACAAAGGTAGAAGATCATGGGGCGCGTCCGCAAAAAAGGAAGAGGTTGAGAAGAAGAACAATTTATTATTGAAGGATGATAACCTGAGCGACAGGTGTTTCATCAGGTCTAAATGGATGTCATGTGCCTACATCTAGATGAGGTCACATAGTATACATAGCAAGGATGAATAAAACAAAGCCAAAAGCCACCTGGATGAGATCGGTAATCTAAAAGACTATCCTTCATTGTGTCGACGAGAATGCTTACATTCCTCAGACATATACACAGAAGTGATAATATGGAGAAATCAGGGTCATGCCCCGAGTGGGCTAGTGGGCGAGTGGGCGGCGCCGTGGCCGTTCCCCTACACGCTGGGTGATGGATACGACGAACAGTTGCTGGATATATCAAGAGCGTCAGTGAACTGACAGTAAATCGCGAACGATGGCGAGCTAAAAACTAAAACTATTGATAATATTCGTGTCGGCAATACTCTAGCTCCGAATTAAAGCATTTTACGAGTTCACAGCATGTCTGTTAAGACATTGTGACTATGATGATGTAGACACATATTTAACCGTAATACAGGAATATCACAAGGGGAAATGTATTCTTAAACCGCTTGCGATAGCTGGCCCTTATAACAGAATGAGCTAAAAACTTGATACACATATAACGTAATTTGATAAAATGTAGTTTTTTTTGATGGCCAGCCTCCCGCAAAGGCTGAAAGCCTATGGCACTGTAGAAGCGCTGCGAGAGGATAAATGTCTGTGCACGTTAGATTTGAAACGCTGCAGGCTTTAGCCGCCGGGAAACAAATTCCTCGGCAGCTCATTCCATAGCGTCGAACTTCTGCAGAAGAAGGAATGCTGGAGCAGACTGGTTCGTGGAGTACGGTCCTCGATCTGGTAATGCTGAGCTCGCAGAATCTCCCTAGCGTTCCTCGTTCGAACGGCCTTTAATGGTATTATCTAGGAGAGCTCACTCGAACATCTTCCGTGATAGAATCTGTAAAACAAGGACAGGTCAGCCACCCTTCTTCGATGTTCCAGGCTGTGGAGGTCCTTTGTGAAGCTATATAGACGTATCGATTAGTCTGATTGATCTCTTCTGGATAGTGTCCAGAAGCTTTACAAAATGCTTTGGAGCGCATCCCCACACATGGGAGCATTACTTCAGCGATGATCGCATTTGTGCCTTGTAGAGGAGAAGTATTTGCTCTAGTGTATAGAGCTTCCTACAGCGGAACAAAACTCCAAGCTTCAGGGATGCCGTTTTAGCAACACTGATGACGTTGTCGTGCCAGGACATGTTAATATTGCTGTTGGTCCTCAAAAGCTTGACGGAAGGTGACTCGACTATTGCATGAACCTCCATTTCCACAGTTGGTAAGAAGACGTGAGACTTCTTCGTCTGTGTTGTTGCCTTAGTTTTCTGTACAATGAACTGTAGTTTATTTACTAATTCCCACTCAACAATTGTTTTGATATTTACCGTCTCCTGGGATGATAGTGGCTTGCCTGGTTCCATGCACTATATTTATGTACTGTAGTCTGTGATGCTATATAGATTGGAGATGTTCCCTTTTTGAACAGGTACCTCTCAATTGCCCATGCTTTAATTGAATGCCTTGATAACTACATCAATCAGTCACCTTACAACTACTTCGCAATCTTTCAGTAATTATAGATAGAACCTATAACTTTTTCATTAAAAACTTGCGCGTTATCCACGCCTACGCTACTCATAATTTGTAGTGTGTGTCCGTGTTTGCTTGCTGATAAAATGCTCCAAAGCTAATTCCAGTAACAAGACATCGCTAACGTTATTCCAATATCAGCGTCCTATGTGACGTAATTTAGTTTTATGCTCTGACATCCTGTATATTAAAAGCAGCTACTTAACATAAAATTGACATTCCTCCCATCAAACCCTATCACGTTGGTATGCCAAGTATCAGTTTGAACTGTACCACTATCATGGGCGTACCAACGCATGAGTGCTTTGGTTTTCAGAGTTTTGAGCGGCCTTTTTTAGTAGTGAGAAGGTTAGAGTTCAGTTGCCCTAACAGCTGCCACTTAGCCCTAAGATTCTCATCCTGAGTTCTTTGCGAACTTTGAAAAGCATTGGACTATGCTCTCCTGTCTTCCCTTCGGGCCTGTACAGTCAGACAAATGGTACAGTAGAACCGTACTTCCTCCACAATGGATTTGCCACATCAATCCCCAGATTTCATAGTTTCCTCCTGCTTAATCTGACAGAACAAAAGGGTCTCCTCAGCATCCTCTTAGACTTCACTCTGTCCCAGCAGTTCTGGTGCTCATTTGACACCCATCTGGTGATAGCTGTCCATATCACGTTTTACTATATACAGGGTGGGGCATAAAAACCAAGTGTTTTTGGTTTGAGTAGTACTCTTATATTAGAAAAGGAAGGATCGCGCAGTTTATTACAATCCATTCCTTGACTCAAACCATTTCACTTTCTTACTTGCCACTTGCCATCTTGGAGCGGTAGACGCTAGAACAATGCGTGGCATATATGGCGTGGCATCATTGGCCCATATTTTTTTGGAGAAAATGGGGTCACCGCTACAGTAACATCTGAACGTTACATTCATATGGTGAATACCTTTTTCATACCTGAATTGCAAAAAAGAGGTTTGGATATCAAAGATTTGTGACTCCAGCAAGATGGGGCCACGACACACACCGCCAGAGCATCCATGGCTGTTCTTCGCCGCCTGTTTCCAAATCGTTCAATTTCGAGGTTTGGTGGCATTTCATGACCTCCTCGGTCTCCCGACTTATCAATTTGTGATTTTTTCCTATAGGAGTAACTCAAGTCACGTGTTTGAAGGGCCAAGCTCCGTACGTTAGACGCAGAGAAGGAAGCGATTCGCCATGGAAGCTCTCAAAAATCAACAGAGACATGATGGAAACAGCGGTGTGCAATTTTTGTGAACGGCTGCGTCATATGCCAGATGTCATTTTTGCATTTAGATATTCCAAAATGGTTTATTATCAGCTATGTTTTAATACCAATAATTTTTTTAGAGTAAAAACTAATCATTTTATGATTATTTCAAAAACACTCGATTAATATGCCCCACCCTGTAGTACAATCTCGTTCTGGCATGATAACAGGGAGTTCTGCACCTTCCTGTCGACCCTCCCATTTTCACCCACTCGAATATGTGACTATGCATCCAAGATAATGTTACCCTATTGGTGTTCGCCAGTTTGAGTGGCTTCGACTTTTATGCAATCATCACCAAAAAAATTAAATTAGATTGATTCTGAACTTCCTGTGTGCTTTCAAGTTACTTACGCAGACCATTCTGAACATGATATCATGGAGAAGTGCTTGCATGTGCAAGTTTGTTCATATCTTATGAAAACAACAAGAACGAACAAAAATAAAAATTTACTTCTAAAACATTAGACTGCGTTCAAAGCCTGAACAAGCAAGTTTGGAGATAAAACTTTTAAAGACGATCAGAGATGTATTTGCTATTTTAACGTGTGTTAAAGGTATAATCAACATCAACAATAATAATTATGTCCTGGCACGACCACGTCGTCACTATTGCCAAAACGGCATCCCAGAGGCTTGGAGTTTTGTTCAGCTGTAGGAAGCTGTACAAGGCACAGAACCAACCATCATTGGAGCATTGCTCCCATGTATGGAGATGCTCTCCATGCTTTAAAGCTTCTGGACACTATCCAGAAGAGAGCAATTAGACTGATCGATACGCATAACCTCACAGAGGATCTCCACAGCCTGGAACAGCGAAGAAGTGTGGCTGACCTATCCGTGTTTTACAGATTTTCTCACCGAAGATGTTTGAGTGAGCTCTCTCAGAGACTAACACCGAAGGCTGTCCGAACAAGGAACACTGGAGAGACTCTGCGAGCTCATCCTTACCAGATCGATTCCTTCTATTTGAGGGCTTTGACGCTGTGAAGTGAGCTGCAAGAAAATTTATTTCAAGGCGGCTACAACCTGCAGCGTATCAAATCTAACATGCACAGCGCGATAGGCTTTCAGCGGGAGACTGACCATAAAAAGATAGTGAAGGTGTAGATTGTTGAGCTTTGCACAATTGAAAATATTCAAATTTGCCATAAGTTTTGATTTACCACAAGCAGATTTAATATAAATGTTGTCACTCTGGTAGCCTATAGCCATTCTGTACAACAGGATCCGAAATCAAGAAACCAAAGATCACCTAAAGGTTGGTCACTGCAATGAACTACTTCCAAGTAAAGTCTTATCTAAAGAAATTAACTTTCTTCGGGGTTCAAGTTTAAGCACTGTTGTAACGTACAGTGAGTTGGAAATTTATGATACAAAGATATCAGTTTTCATGAAAAGGTGAGAAGATACTGTAAAAATGTGACAAAAGTAATCAGCTGTTCGTTCCAGACAAGGATTGTGATAAAATTTAGGCCACCTTTTTGATGTTTTCCCAAAGGAAGCACTCGAGCCTATATAGTGTGGTTCAATGCCGGTAGGGATATTTGGCCTAATAGTAGTTGTTTCTGTTGGTTCACTGCTTTCATCAGGAATCTTGATTCTCTGCGATCATTAGTGGATATATTTATGCCACAAACCCTTTAGATGATAGAAAGTCAACATCCCATCGAATCACTCAAATACTCAACAAGAATTGATGTGGAACAACATGTAGATTTTATTCAGACCGCATATGGACATTGGACAATTAGTTGTAATGTTTATTAGAAAATTTCTTCTGAATGCATGGTATCTCGTATGGACCTATCAAATAATTCCTAGGAATTGTACACAAGTAATCACAGGTATTAGGATAGAAGATATACCTTCTTCTATCATATCACCGTCTACTGTGTCTAATGTCATTGTCCTTCTTGGAGCTGCTTGATTTCATCGCTTCAATGTGTCTGTTTTATGATGACTTTCTAAGTAATATTATGATCAGAGAATCATTCAACGACAGAGAATAATCTCGGCATTGGGAATGATTATCTATTGATTCACAATGATTCTACCGTATGGTCCGCTTATACTCTTTTTTGCAATCATACATGTCCCCCGAATGTACGTCTATGACCATGAAGTCTTAAACATAGCTGCGGGTAGGCATGTATTTATGTTTTGTTATAATTAGCGACTTGGGCCTAAGATGTTTTTGATTGATTATATAGTAATAAAGCAAAGATAAATACGCACATATTATACATGCTGGAGCCCGGGTGGTTCTTGTAATAGAAAAAAGATTATAGTTTGGCTGTCTGATGCAAACGATAACGCGATTTCACACTCGATTTATATTTATGGTGGCCGCGTTTATGGTTTCGGTTTATACGAGATATATAATTGGCATACATTTGCATAATGACCCCTTGTCCTAGTCGTTACACCTGGAACCATGTTCTCGACAATCCTTGCCTTGCCTTGCCTTGCCTCATACAAGTGGTGGTGGCACAAAATGCTTATTCTGCTCCATACTTGGTAAGATATTGATTAGGAATTATTCAATCGATTATAAAAAGTGGCTGGATTGTATGAAAAACTTCTGTGGAATAAAGTTGTGGTAGGTGAAGTAGGTCTGATGCTGTAACGGTTTCAGTTCTATCATGAACCTCATAACTAAAAATCAGTTTTTGTGTTAGAAGTTCAGGTTTTGATGAAGAAACAATTCTTTTTTTATAACGAGCAGACCACGTAGGTAGTGCCTAAATATAAGAGTACTGCGGCTGCTGTGAAAGGGTTATGTTTGTGGAAGTTTGTTAATGCGTAATTTGAAGCGGCCAACACCCTCAGGCCCAATAAATACATCTCGTGGCAGACCATTCCAAGCTTTGGACACCTTGGGAATAAATGTGCGGTCGTACCGCTCGGTTCTTGACGTACGCAGAACGACCGCTTTAGGATGAGATGCAGCAGTCGCGCGGATGCAACTGACAGGATCTGTGAGCAGCGGAACTATAGTGAATGGCTCAGAGGAGCAGACTCCATTTGAATATCGGTAGACGAGTGAGAGGTCACGAACCGCACTACAGTGAGAAAGCGGCTAAACGTGGCGCGTTAAGACCGGGTCACCAATTAGTCAAATTGTGCTTCCCTGGACGGCATCAAGTATAGACAGGGTGATAGGCGTCGTAGCTCTCCAGATATGAGAGCAATTTTCCAGGCCAGGTCTTATCTGGTCTTTATATGTAGCATGAGGAGGTTAGATGGTGAGAAATATTTTCTGGCTCTGAATGGGTACCAAAGCTTTTCCCCAGCAGCTGTTGCAATTAACGCAACGTGTTCGTGCCATCAGATCAGATTTTATGTAATGTTAACTCCTAAGAGCTTAAATGAGTGACTGTACTAAGCCTCACCAGACTAATGGATAAGTTTGATTCACACATACTTTTGAAGGTCCATCTGAACATTGTCTCGCCTATCACAAAAACCAAGGATCTTAAATTTGTCTGACGTATACAAACGAATATTGCTTTAGCTTGTTTTGTATTGTATAACGTGGAAACTATTGGCTTGGTTTTAATGAAATGAAATAATACTGTGCCATTATTACCGTGGCGAGGTTGGAAAACGTTTATGGATTCTAGAAATCGTGCCAGTGGCGGCGCTGCAATAATAAAAAAACTAAAAATATAGAAACAACTCAAACTTCGTTTTCTTTTCTACTTTTTTGGGTGGAGTGAAATCAGAGTAGTTGGGGCGGGGGGAGGGGGGGCATAAAACTCAATTTTTTTGTCTTCGTAGTATAGGCTATCCATTGAAATATTTGTTTGGTGTCTTATGGTGGTGTTAGTACACCTGGATACAATGCAATATTTATAGTTTCTCAGTCTGCTAGACATAGTCTAATAATACGAATACCAATAAACTGCAATGTATCGTTTTGTTACCATAGGCATCGCCTACCCTACTGAAAACAAGGAATAACAACATGAACGAGGAGGACGGCGGCGGCAGCGGCACGGTGGCTTGTGGGAGCAGCATCAGCGACAGGACACACACAGGCTTGCGTGGTGTCGCCTGACGTCACAGTGGCTTCGTGCGGAAGATACGGCTATTTAAACTTTAAAGGACTATAACTTTTCTATTAATGGAGATAATTACAAAATTTTTTCGCTGTTATTCTCTAACTTTTCAGGACTATCTTATTAACTAAAACTTGAAAAAATGGAAACTTCCTCTTTATTATTTTGATATAAGTTTTGAAATAATGTGAAAAAAACAAAAAAATTAGTTTTGTTATAAAACTTACACAGACTGCGGTCCAATAAGCGTGCATAGCTCTCTAGTGGCATAACGTTTAAATTAGACGAGAATATTTAAAAAAAAAACGTTTCTTTTGCGATGCTCTATACATTAAGAAAATTTCAAAGATCTCAGACTCCCGGATATACCGGAAGTAGGCATCACACTCTGCATATTGTTGCGTTTTTTAATTCAGCATCGATTTTTAGATCTAGTTTGTTAACCATAATTTATGTCTACGAAGCCTATTTTTAGAATTATTCAACAATCTTTACAAAATTTGACGTTTGTAGTACTTTACAAGAAAAGCTAATGTCTCGGAAAATAAACGCGATAGAAAGATACGGTTTTTGGTTTTGGACTAACAATATTTAAATTTGAAAAGCTAGAAGCGCTAAAAACTTTTTTTTTAATGGTGTGGTATATGATAAGTTTCACATCAGTGGATGTGAAATTAAATTCTCTTTCACTTTTATCTAAGCATATGTGATTCGATCTTTGACGGCTTTCAAGATATTCACGATTTTGTAATTATTCCGTAATGGCGCGTAGGAATTGGAAAATTGGTGGCGTGGCTCGCAGATGGAACAATTGGGTAGGAAACCTTTCATCCAAAGTTATATTTTATATTTTTATGCAACTTTTCAATAACTCAATGTATCGTCTATCAAATTTTGAATGTTTTGCAGAGTTACGTCTTGTAAAAAAAATGCTTAATCCTTTTAAATGTCAGTTGTGAATTTTTTGCGTTAAAAAATCGTTAAAGTATATGCTCAACGTTTTCAATTCATATTTTTGATTTATCTACATATGGATTTTAGTCCCAAAAAAGCCGTAAAATAAACGTCAAAATGTCGGCTCTTTGAGAAAAAGCTCTGCAGAATTTTATCCCTACATCCAAAGACCCTCTTCTACTTAAACTAGAAAACTGGTATAAGTCTAATGAGCCACACCCTGAAAGCTTTGTTAAAAATTATACATAACAGAGTGTATAAAAAACTAGAACAAGATGTGAGCGAAACTCAGTTTGGCTTCAGAAATGGTCTGGGTACAAAAGAGGCACTATTCGCTTTTTAATGTAATATCACAAAGATGTCTGGATATGAACCAAGATATTTCTGCGTGTTTTATCACGATCATCTAATTAAACTACTGAAAGATAAGAGACTAGACCGCAGAGATGTTAGATTAATATCAACCCTATATTATAACCAAAAAGCCAAGATAAGAGTATAGAGCAGAACATATCGAACGATATTCAAATAAAGAGAGGAGTCAGACTGGGATGCGTTCTTTCGCCAACTCTATTCAATCTATACTCGGAAAATATAATCAGCAGGGCCTTAGAAAAAGTAGAAGATCGCAATATCATTATCAAAATCAACGGAACACCAATAAACAATGTTCGATACGCTGATGACACAGTTTTGTTGGCAGAAACCCTAGAAGACTTACAGACCCTGTTAAATGAAGTGGTGGAAAGTAGTGAAACATATGGACTCTCATTAAACATAAATCAAACAAAGCTTATGATAATATCTAAAACCACACAAAACATTGGAAATCTCTATATACACGACCTATAGCTGATGAACGTTTAAGCGATAGAGTAAAGCGGGGGAATATGGCAACTTAAACTTTAGAAGCTCACATTCAAAGAATCAAGCGCCTAACCAAAAATATGAAAATTGCACCTTAGACTGTGTTTATGTCAGTAGTTAGCGTGAAATGTTCGTTGCCATATTCCCACTGATAAAAATTTTATAAGCAGAAATGTCGGATGATGCGTTACTGCCATATTGTTCGTACCCATGGGTAATATGGCATCATTAATTTATAATGTGACAACTGGAAATCACCTTTTTTTTAAGAAAAGTCGGGAAACCAAAAACAATAGCTTTTATTATAAAAAGCTGGTACATGACATTAATAGTATTCTTCGATGTCCTCGTCTAGGTAACTATCTTAGATAACGGGATGCATTCGTCGCAAAATCTGTCAGATGGAGCCCAGATTTCATGAACCCATTCCAATCAGCTCACACAATGAATCAAGTCACACTTGGGACCCTTCTTGTCCATAAAATATCCGCAGCAGCCAGCACAAAAGTCTGACTGATCATACTCTATTTCTGAATCATTGCTTTCCTTCATGTTTACCTTTATTTCGGAGTCTGATGAACTGGAGCTGTAATTCTTTTTTTTTGAAGTCGACTTCTTCTGAATGTTTGTGCTTTTTATAGTTTTCTTTGAAGGTGGTAACTTATTCTTCTTCTTACTTTGAACTTTGTTTTTAGACCTGATCGCTTTTTCTTGCTTTTTCTTTAATTTATTTATTTCTTTTTCCTTCCTGGCTTTTTTAGTGGTAATTGTTTCTAATGATGTTAGTACTTCAGCATGTTGTTTTCGGTGACCCTTATTGCTACTTGGTCCTATCTCTATCGAGGGAATCGGTAGAATTTCTTCAAATAGGTTTCTGTTGTCGCCATCAATGTTAGGTGAGATGACACTTTGATTCTGGACATCTGAAATGTTGCCATTTTTATCTTGCTTCTCGATCAGATTGGCTTCAGCATTGAGATTTTGTGGAGGCTGTGTTTCCTCATACAGGATACATGCGTACTCGGGAATCTGTTCGGGATTATATGGGTAAATTCCACATGTCCTAAACAAGGATGTCCCATTTTGGATAGTTGCTGCTTTGCACCATGCGACATTCAAAAGCGAAGCGAACTGAAGCCGACCTAGCTTTCGACCCGGATTATTGTAAACCCAGCTTTGACAAGCTTGGGACCAATAGGTTTTCAGGGGCTTGAAGAACGACCTGTCAAGTGGTTGAAGCCAATGGGGACTGTGACTGGGCAAGCAAAATAGGATCACATCATTTGCCACAGCATAATCCAACAATTCGACATTCGAACAATGTGAAGAATGGCCATCCATAATTAATAATACTTTTCCTTGTCCTTTTCTCGGAACAAAAAATTCTCGAAACCATTTTAAAAAAATGTCAGATGTAACGTAGGCTGACTTATCTCCCATAATAACTTTACCACCTGGTGGTAGAGCATCCTCAAATCTATTTTTTTTATTCTTACCCTTGAATATGCAACAAGGTGGTAGAAAATTGTCCTCTGCATTAACACAGGTTATATCGGAAACGGTTTCTCCCTTTTCAGCGCTCGTAATAAAGTTTACCATTTTAGAGCCCTTATTTGTCACCACCTTTCCGGGATTATTGTTAAGCTGCAAACCTGTTTCGTCTAGGTTGAAGATTTTCTGTGGGGTATTCAACAAATTATTTTCTCTTAAGACATCCCCTAGTAATCCAAAATATTTAGTACATTCTTCTTTTGTCACTCCCTTTGCTCTAGCGGTGGACAGTCCTTGAGCTTTACGTAATGCCAGCTCAGGATGCCTTTTTGATGAAAGAGACGAACCAATCTTGACCTGCTTTTTTTCTGCCTGGTTAAACGAATGTAGAATATTTTTTTGCACAGCAAAAGAATACGCCAGTTTTCTTATGTTGGTGGCAGATAAAGCAAACCCGTGTGCTGCCATGTTTTGTAGGTATCTGGATAAACTCATTTCTTGGTCGATGCTTAGGCAGGTTTTTCGGCCTAACGTTCTAACAAGAACTTTATAAATTCGACTTATCGCTCGAACTGAGCCTCTGCCCCTGAGGATGTCTTATTTCACCTAGTATTGATACTTAAAGCGGATCATTATTGCCTGATTCATAAAAACGGTTGTAAAATTTTATTGAAAAGCATTTCTGAGATTAACTTACCTTGTTTTTGACACTATTCGTAGAATTTTTATGTTTAAAACACAAATCGACCACATGCAGGCTGTCTTCTTAAATAACAACAGGTGTGCACTGCTGCAGTAGTTCCAGACAGTCGGTCTATGCTAAAAGGGGAGTGAGGCACATTACCCGTTGAGGCATATTCCCCCGCTTTACTCTATACTTATCTTGGAACATGTATAAATGAGAACAACGATTGCTCTGTTGAAATAAGAATACGCACAGAGGAAGCCAGAAATACATTCATAAAAATGAAAAAAGTGCTGAATAGTCGGGATCTAAGCCTGGAATTGAAGATGCGACTTATGAGATGCTACGTGTTTTTTGTATTGTACTATATGGGATGGAAACGTGGACAATGAAAAAAATAGATACCCAACGCCTCGAAAGTTTTGAAATGTGGATATATCGTCGAATTCTGAGCATATCATGAGTAGACAAAGTTACAAACGAAACAGTACTAATAAGAATGAAAAAACAAAGAGAAGTGTTGCTAACCATTAAGAAAAAAAATTACAGTACCTGGGACACATAATGAGAGGGGAGAAATGTCATCTACTTCAAGTAATAATTGAATGAAAAATCGCAGGGAAAAGAACAATAGGAGGAGAAGACATTCGTGGCTGAAGAATCTGAGGGATTGGTATAATTGCTCCAATAACCAGCTATTTAGAGCGGCGGTTTCCAAGGTTCGAGTTGCCTTGATGATTGCCAACCTCCAGAATGGGGATGGCACCTAAAGAAAGAAGAGGTATAAGAATGACTCTCTTCTGTATTGTTCAAGGATTTGAACCAAATCTTGTAAAAGAAATTGTGTAACGCGTTACAATCTTAAGAGTTTAGCATGTATATGTGGAGGACGGCGCGGTGGAAGCGTGGCGACGTCGACGCCTAGACCGCGCTCGGTCCGCGGCTTGCGCGCGTACGGTGGTTCACCCCACCGCTCGGCTGGAAACGCGCTCTTGGGGGCATCGCCACCGCAACTCGTCGCACCCTCGGCCGGCAGCTGACCAATGCCCCGACGCGCGCATCTAGGAGGCTGCGGCCGCCGCGACGGCGACGGCGGGAGACGTCCGCTCCGGCTCCGGCTCCGGCTGCGGTTGAGGCGCTCCACTTCTTTCGAAGACCAGCACAGATTTCGCGGCACTCGCGCCGGACCAGCCAACCATCCTCCGCGGCGCGCCGGCTCTCGCTCCCAGATCGCGCCGAAGGTACCACTCGAAGACGCGCCGTCACGTTGTTGCGGACTTTGCAAAGTCAGCCAAGTGCGCGGTGAGGAATTTTGTAAGCGCTAGTGTTCATAACTACTTGGTGCGTGACAACTAGTTGACGTCTTGGAAAATTGCATAAGCCAGTAAGTATCATAGATGTTGGTAGTTTGTATTGAAAGGCATAGATGTGCACCCACAATTGTGCATTTATGCGGGTTTGTTGGCTTATTGATCGTTGAAGTCTCCAGATGCTATCCCGCGTGTCTGGATCTCTGGATATAAATGAGGCGTTTCACGGAAAGTAAATTTCTGCCAAAATTTAGATGATGGCATCATCGCATTTCTAACATTCATATACATTAAGAGAAATAATTATTTCTCGAAAAAATGTTATAGGTTTCACACTATTTACAGAGGAAAATTGACTTATTCTTCTAAAAACATCATAAGTCCATATTCTTTCACCTAAGAAAGTTACTTGTGCATTGTGCATGATTGGTTCGCTGTAAATTGTCATGCAAAATTGTATTACAACTTGATAATGAAACAGTACAACACAGCAACTGACACTGCTGGTATAACTTTGTCATCGACAATGATGATAATATAGTAGTGCTGTATAGTGGTTGCGAAGACCGAGTGGTAGATATCGGGTTTTTTGGCTAGCCAGAGTTGATTGTTTCAGTTAGTCGATTTTTGTAAGGTTTTTGTATATGTATAGTTGTTCACTCTTTCTATTAAAGTTTGTTTTTTGTATCGGAATTTATTTTATTTTCATGCTGTTTGTATTAAGGACACTAATTTGTTAACCTTTTCTCTCAAAAACCTCATAATTATGTCCATGAATTTTTTTGTGTTTTTTTCATATGTGTCTCACAACAAAATAATTACTTCTTTCAGATATATGGCAATAAAGCAATCTAATCAAAGTTTTACATGCATGCTGGGAAGTTTTCTTCATTTTCCCAAATATGTTAGTTTTGGACTAATGACGTTTTTCCGATAAACGACTCAAATGTTATCTCATTCCTGAGATCCTATGGAATAAGTTTTAGAGCTATAATGAAAATATGCAAATCATAAATTATAATTCATAGAACCCAATCAAAACATGAAATAAACCTCCAAATCTACGCTTTAAATATTCTGATCAATTCGTATAAAATGTAAGCGATTTCGTGTCTGATCTCTCATTAAAATCCCCAATGGATAATATCCAAAGTTTGGAAACAATGTCTGAAATTTCAGGATCTTGGTCTTCCCCTAAATATTAACAAATATCATTAGGAACAGTGCGGATACGCAGTAAAGGAGGCACTGAAATCTTCACTTAAATGATGTATTATCTTCATACATATGTACTTCATTCTTCAATAACTTTAATACCAGACCATCAGGTCATCCAAAGGCTTGAGAGCTCCTAAATTATCTTTAATGAAATGGAAAACAAAGTTATCCGCGCTTAGATCTTTACAATCATTTGCCAAGTATACGTGCGATACAAATGTGAGCAGATTTGACAAAAAATGTGGGAAAGCTTTTAAATAATAACTGTTTCTATTCCATACATGAGTATTTTAGTTCTAACTTTCAATCGAGATGTTTTTTTTGCTATTATAATGACTCTGGTCAATTGAGACGTTGAAAGAATTTTTCTTTTTTTGAATGCTGCTATTTTATATATTTTTTATGTAACATGCTTATATTGTGACACGTCTATATTGTAAGTGTACATATTCTAGATATATCTATCTATCTACCTATCTGTATTAAGAACATTTCATATTATGAACGCTAATCTGAGTGAGTGACTTTTACTACATAATAACTACTTTGCGTGAAAGGGGTACTGTTACTGGAATGTAAAAGATTCGTTTACCTTAATGTAGAACATCAGGTTTTGTGATTATCGTTAATTATTAGTTTAAAGAAGTTTTTTGGCGTTTTTTTTATCTTAAGCTAGCGTATTATCAAGTGGAAATAGTAATCTATATTTCCCAAAAACTGATGAATCTAAAGGTTTTTATTAAGATTCCCATTTTTATATAAATTAAGCAGGCACCTTATTGATTGGAAAAACCTAAAAACCATTATTTATACTGGACAATAAAACTTAAAATCTTTCAAACTGTTCTATAGTCTTGGATATTGGTTACTGGACACTAACAGAGTACTCAGAACAATTAACAACACCTATATGAGACTTTCTGGAGAGAACTGTACGAGTCCTTTTTAGTTTAAAATGCATATATACGTATGTAGAACCTGCTCCGTCGTCATGTGTTGAAGTATATTCAAAGCTGAGTTTCGCCGTTCTTTTTTCGATGTGTTGTTTACGTTAGTGGTCGGGCATACAAAGATTATTATTATATTTCGTCGCCGCAAACATTTTAGCGCATTTCAAGATTACGCCGCGCTACCTCATGCGTCAAAGACATAACACGCTATTGCGATCCTAGACTATACCTAAAATATATATTTTGATTGATTCGTATGAATGTAGTCTAGAAATTCTTCACAAAAGTTCTAGATCCCCTTGAAGTGTAAATGTAAGGGGTTTCGTGTCTGACCTGGCATTAAAGTCTCCAATGAATAATGCCTGAAGTCCGGAAACAATTTCAGGATCTTGATCTTCCCCTAAATATTAACAAAGGTCATCATGAGCATTAGCCTGGAAATCCTTCATAAGAGGTGTAGAACTCCTGAGACGTAGATGTATGGGGTTTTTTGTCTGATCTATCATTAAAGTCTCCATCAGGTGATAATGACTGGAAATAATGTAGGTACTATAATTTCAGGATATGGATCTTCCCTTAAATATTAACAAAGTTCGTACGAACATGGCTCAAAAATACTTCATAAAGATTCCATGCCATCACCCTGAAATGTAGATGTACAGAGTTTTCTGCCTAATTATGGTCCCCAAGTAACATATAGGTATACCGGGTGTTCGGAAATGATTTACACTAGCTGCAAGACATTGATCTTAGATATTAACAGAGGTTCATGTGAACCTTGATTTGGAAATTTTGTATAAAGGGTCTGGAGCGCCTCCCGGATTGTTTCAGGTAACTGGCTTCATTAACTAAAAAAAAACAGCAAAAAATTAATTGATGGTACATACACTCTAAAAATTGTTTTGTAAAATTACTAACAAAATCGTAGGTTATTTAGTGCCACCGATTTTGTTAGTAATATTACAAATCAGATTTGTACTTTCATTTAGCAAATTTCTAATATTGTAAATTCGCAAAAACGCATTTTTGTAATATCACAACATTTGTCTACGATATAACATGATAATTTGTAAAATTATTATGCGATTTTACACAATTTTAAGGGTATCATATTGGTTTTTAACATATATATATATATTTTGTAAAACTATTTTGTAAGATATGTAATTTCACATAAATTATTTGTAATATTACTAGATTATATTGTAAAACCATTATACGTTTTATTACAATTTTTTTAATGTTTTATTTTGTAATTTTACCTCATTTTATAAAATTACTTTGTAGTCTTACAAAAAACCTATTATGATAGGTTTTAAGAAAAGGATGTCATTATAAACATATTTTTATTCTATGTATGAAAACAAGGTAACACAACATTAGAATTTTATACAAACACAAGATAGAAAATCAAATGTTTCAGTCTTATCGGCTGACAAAAAAGCATATTATATCAGCTTGTTCGCTAGGCAAACAGTTAGTTAACGTGCCAGTTTATTAATAAAAGGAATTACTGTTTTCCTACTGGGAGTGTGACTTGACTTTCTCCCAAAGTCAAGATGCAATTTAATAAAATATGTTTGAGTCATTTCCAAAGTTACCGAAACTTTTTTTGGATTAATCCGGTTAGAATTAAAATATATGACAAATAATAATTTTATTGCTTCTTCAAAGAAACTTGCATTGATGAGTTGGATTTTTTCTTTGTAAATGGAAATTATCTTTTTTCCTTCTCCATCATCTGAAATTAAAGAAGATATTGTTCTTAAACTAAAATATGACTGGAAAACTTTTTCATTAATTAACCATATCATATCGAAGAAAAATAAAATGAATGCATCCCTAAATAAATTTGGTATACAGGATGGCCATATTTCCAAGATGGCGGCTTACCTTGCTTAAATGGACTTTGTATTCATTTTATCCAATGAATCTTCAAACTTCAAACACAAATAGCACCACTACACGTTATATACCGGCACTTCCAAAACAAAATCCATAAAATAACGACCCGTCCGCTGTTTCTCTATTCACACAAGCCGATTCTTCTCGCCCGCCAGTGCTACCTTTCATCGGCAACGCGTAGTCAAGTGAAGGCAAGTGGCCATATATAAAGCGTTTTAGTCAAATCACCATTGATACCAACCGAAGAAATCAATTATTTTACTAACATTATTGAAGTATTTTTCTAAAATAATTATACAAATTTACAAAAGACGATTGTAAAAAAGCAAACATTTTGTATAATGGCAATTATCTTGTAATTTTGTCTTACAAAAATGCAACACAGTTTTGTAATTTTACAAATATTTTGTGAAAAAATGAATTATTTGTATTTTTTCTGTAAAATGCTCAACCAGTTTTATAAAAATTTGTAAATCTACAAAACTATTGTATTTTTGTTAAACTTTACTTTACTTTACTGTGGTTTTTGCAACATGACACAATAGTGCTTGTAATTGTTTTGTAAAAATACCCATGTTTTTTTCAGTGTACATATTACTGTACGAAATTGCACAAAAAAGTGATCGCACTGAAAAGAAGGTACCTGCTGGACTTATAAAATGATTTTTTTTAGGTTGACGCAGGATATCAGAGACATGTGAATTAGTGAGTTCTATACTAGGTACTTATAAGACTTCTTAGTTTCTATTTAGGATTATAAAATCAAATTAAACTGATATTATTTTGTCAAAAGGAATTGGACTTGATAGATTGGAAAAATATTACCCTTAAATGAATAAAACAAACTATTTATCTATATCTGTATCTTACATCTCCTTACTATATATTCAAGTAGCTGGACTTGTATCGCAATTTGTCTATCTATCCTTGTATATCTAGTATCTACCGTCAGTCGATTCACCATATTTTTGGGCTGGTGGACTCAAAATATTTTGGTAAGAAGTCTGGAACAGTATCTGTTGTTGTTGATCAGAGCATAAAGAACAAAATCAGCTTAACTTATGCTACACAACTGAATCCGTGAAATCGCTACAGACAATCGTATAGCCTAAGAAGCTATTTAAATAAAATTTTACGGAAGGTCATATAGGAGATATGAAAACTAATAATAAAATAATTCTTAATGCATCAGGCTGAAAATAATAAAGAAAGAACAACTATTACTATTATCAAAAATGGTGTCAAGTTGACTGAATCAGTAGATACGTCCCACATCATGTTACACTGATGCCGTTTTATTATTTTCTCATTATACATGAAGTTATACTGAGACCCCTTGGCAACCAAATCATCGCCCGGCCACCCTCAAAAGAACATTCGACACAAAGATTAGTAGATATTTTCTTGCATTTCTCTCTGTAGGAACTAGAACGACATGCTTTTTATTTCCACTTACCAACTGATATCCTAACCCATAGTATGATGACTTTCCGATATTTAAAAACAGAATTATAATATCAGTATCATTTTTTAAAGGGCAACGAAAAGTGCTTCGGGGTTTCCCAATCACTCCATCCGTGACCCCATCCTACCTCGACTTATTTTACCACTCCAAAAAAAAAAAAAAAGTAGAAAATGATCACAGATTCCTAGAGTACCTACCAACTCAAAAACAGTTTGATTGGCTTCAAAAATTTCGTTTTATCTAAGATAGGGCAGCAGTAGAAAATATATTATGTCGTTTCATTACAAGGCAATGGAGAGCTACTACGAATACAACAAAAGTCTCAGTTTTACCCATAAACTACCTCAATTTTGCCTTCTCCAAGAGATGTAGATAACGATCAAGAATTCCCAAATCGCCCAAAAACGAGTTTTTAACTGTTTTTAGTTTGTTGATTTTTACTGTGCCGTCACTGGCACAATATCTAAAAGCCATACGCGTTTTCGATCTTAGCCATGGTATTGATACTTTGACAACGTTTCACTGAAATCAGTTCAATAACTACCATTACACAATACAGAATGGTTTAAAACAATACTCGTATGTGTACCTACATCAGAAAGTTGTCCCTTGATTTCTGTAATAGGCAATACAATGCAAAAAAGTGAGATCAGATCAGATCTATGGAGAGCTCATTATAAATGCAGCATCTATCGGTGTTAGTAATAATGTTAGTTATTTCCCTCACTATTATTTTCCGCTTATACTATATAAGGACTCTTTTTCACTTTTTAGTGCTATAAAAGCATGTTTTTTGTTTTTATTTTTTTAATTATTATAGAATCCTCTGAACCAGATCAGATATACTAATATTTTCCAACAAGCACTACCTATACCTAGAGAAGGATAATTAAACAGTTGACCTGCTTGACGACAGTTTCTATTCGTTACCAATTTCATCGACGTCAGTTTGTAGGTCACCACACTTCCGTCTGCTACAAATAACCCTTTTTGTCGATTTTATTAATCCTTTCCGTCCCAAGGAATTTCAATTAGATACGTATTAATATTTTAATTCATGTTTGCGTCATGTCATCATCACGTTCGAGTGAGCCAATAGGCTTCAGGAGATAATGGAGATTTGGATGAGAATAGATTGATGTTGGATCAAAATTGAAAGCTATGAAATTAGCCTTCTTGCGCGGCCGGCTAGATTAATGATAAATTAGATACCTGTACGGTAACGCTGCTTTTTTAGTAGCATTCTTATACTGGGCTAGATTATTCCATTTATTAGCCTTTTATTGCCATAATACTGTTGCCAGGTAAATCAATTCGAGAATCATAGTTACTCTATATATTGCGGCGCAGCCTAGCGACGGAGGTGTGCCTTAATTGCCGATTTCTAGAACGTCACTAACAAATGGCTCTCTCGAAGATCGGCCAGGAGGAGTGACACATTTAGTTTTTACTTCCCACACCGATAGGTGAAGGGAGTATTGTGATCGCAAAAATTTTCGGTTTTGAGATAATATGCTTTTTGGGCGTTTCATGATGTCTACATAACGAAAATCCATGTCACTCATTTTCGTCGGTCTGTCTATCTGCCTGTCGGTCTGTCTGTTCGCGTTTTTCTACCCTCGTAATCTCAGTAACCGCTGCATGGATTGTAATGAAACTTCTGCAGCGTTATGCTGTGAGGTCGTAGTGGGTAATGTTTCTATAATTTTGAAAATTGTTATACTGGGGGCGGAGTAATCAGCAAAAAATGAAAAATTCCGTATATGCCTCAAACTTCGTTTTTAGGCGCTTTAGGGGTTCCTGATCATTTTCTATCTTTTTTTTGGGTGGGGGTGAATTTGGGATGGTTGGGGGGTTGTAATACTGAAAAATTTGTTGTATACGTAATGGTCTGTCCATTGATATCTGAATGAAAAGCCTAGCGGCATGATACACTTTTTTAGGTCTATCAGAACGTTACATGCTTATTATAGAAACCACGGGACATAGAATTTGTGATGTATACATACGAGTATTGTTTTAGATCGTTCGAAATCGCGTAACGCGAAAATTGTTCAATTGATTTTCACGAAATTTTGACACAGTATTACTCCCGCGGCGAGGATGGAAAACGCGTATGTTTTGGAAAAATCGGGTCAGTGGCGGCGCGGCAAAAATAAAAAAACTAAAAATACAAAAACAGCACAAACTTTGTTTTTAGGCGTTTTAAGGGTTTCTGATCATCATTTTCTACGCTTTTTTTAGGTGAGGGTGAATTTGGGGTGGTTGGAGGGTGGGGGGGGTTGTAAAACTGAAAAATTTGTTGTACTAATAATGGGTTATCCATTACCTAATCTTTGAATGAAAAACCTAGCAGCAGAATACACTTTTTACGTACATCCGAACATTGCCTTGTTTATTATAAAAACTAAGGGACTTAGATTTGTGATGTATACATACGAGTATTGTTTTAGATCGTTCTATATTGCATAACGCGAAAATTATTGAATTTATTTTAATGAAATTTTGACACAGTATTACTACCGCAGCGCCGAGGATGGAAAACGCGTATGTTTCGGAAAAATAGTGTCAGTGGCGGCGCAGCAATGATAAAAAAACTAGAAATATGAAAGCAGCTCAAACTTACGGGTTCCTGATCATTTTCAACTTTCTTTTTGGATAAGGGTGAAATCGGGCGGTTGGGGGTTGGGGGGTCGGGGGTAGTAAAACTGAAAAATTTGTTGTATTCATAATAGTCTGTCGATTGACCTGTAGAAGAAATACCTAGCGGCATATTACACTTCTTAGGTCCATCCCTAGGTCCATTCGAACAATGGCTTGCCTATTACAGAAACCAATTTTATGATATGTACATACGAGTTTTCCTTTATTTCTTTCTATGTATATTGCGTAAAGCGAAACTTATTGAAATGATTTTAATAAAATTTTGACACAGAATTTATTACCGCGGCGAAAATGGAAAACGACTCTGATGTTTTTGAAAAACCGTGTCAGTGGCGGCGCAGCAATAATCAAAGAACCAGAAACATAAAATTAGCTCCAACTTCGTTTTTAGACGGGTTGGAGGCAGTAGAATTATTAACAAAAACTTTAGTTACAGGTAAATTGATTTTCTCAAATGGGAATGTATATTTTTTTATATGAACAAATATAAAATTTGATAGTGTTTCACGATATAGGATTGTCAATATCAGTCTCTTTAATTATCTCTTTAATTTTCATTTTATTTAAGATTTTCAGTCAAATCTGTCTTTTTCAGCTTTTATACCTACAAAAACCTAGCAGGCCATGAAATATAAAGAAAAGCTTATTATAGATTATAAAAATTCCTTATACAGCACATTAGCTCTAACCAGAAATAACTATAACACTCATCTTATTTCACAGAAAATTTAAGCAACATGGAGGATCTATTTCAGGTACACACCAATCTGTTTTTTATTAGAATCTTGTGGCTTTACTTTCATCCACTTCTAAGTTTTTATCTTTGGTTAGTCTTATTTGTGTGCAACAGCCCATGAACGCGCTACCTATAAATAATACGATTTACTATTTACTAGCGCTCTGAATTTTTTAGACTTGGAACAGAGAGTCATGGATGCGGACGATCTCGCGGATGTCCGCAATGGAGTGCAAAACGTATTATGAGTATATTTCAAGTAATAAAATTCAAATAAACAACCGCAATGATAGCGACTCAAATATGAGTATGAAGTTTCAGTGAGTAAAACTATGTACATAGTAAGCAACATTCCGAAAACGTCATCAAAATTTTGAACTTGAGAAGCGGCTTATACTTATACACAACTTACTATGTATGGATCGCTATATACGTCTGACTGAATCAGATTACAAATTGCACTTTTTTTTGAAATATTGATGGTTTATTCCATATCATAAAGTATTTTTTATAAAAAATTGTAGTTCACAAGTTTAGTCCCAAAATTTCTCGAAGCTACTCTTTGAAATAAACATTAATTTCCAAAAGTTTTCAGTTTTCTGGCTTTTAAAAATTTCCGAAATATTTAAAAATGTTTAAAGTTCTTCAGGGTTAAAAATTTTTGAGATAACTGAAGACGTCTAGAAACAATTGAAATTTGCAAAGATGTCCAAAAATCCTTAGTAATAAATTGAGATGCCTAAATGCAGAATGAAGGAAGGTTGACTGAACACAAGCTATTTTGGATATATAGAACACAAAGTACCTTAAGAGTACGGGTCAACCTGAATAAAGAGTGACATGCCTTATAATATTATGTACAAAGGTTGATGTGCATGCGATTAAATTATAATGACATTTTTGAACCCTGTTTTGAACGTTTGTAGTAAATAGGGTGACAGAAAGTTATAAACCGCTTACTTATTTACATACCTGTATGTATTTGAACAATGTTGGAAGCGGGATAGTAAAAATTGAATTTTCATTTATCCATTCATTTTATTTCTCATAAGTATATGCATTTTTAACACGCTTCTATTAGCTTTACCTGTGTGTGTACGTGTGTATGTTTATAACAGACTCTTTTAGACTCGATTTCAACTTACTTTAAAAGGACAGATTTAAATTAAACATTGTACTCTTATCAAAAGTTGGTGAGAATACAATAATTTAAAGTTCGTGTCATAATCCTGAATTGAAACGCGAGAAATAAATCTAATTTAAAAAACTAAAAAGCATTAAAAGGAAAAAAATAATTCTTAATATCAGCTGAAAATAACGATGAATCAAAAATTACTAATCGAAGAGCTCCACGCATTTTTCACAATAATATTAGTATTTTTTGTTCATTATTATCTTCAGCTTATATTAAGAATTATATTTTCACTTTGCAGTATCTTTTTTAGTAGTTAAAAGCGTGTCACTCAGTTTTTCCAACCTATATTTATTTTCACTTTAAGTTTAGGTATTATAAAGCACTCCAAGGTTTCCGAAGAAAAAGCTAAATTTATGAAAAACGTAAATAGGGCTTATACAATGTAATTATATACTGAACGGCCAATGAGAATGAGCGACATATGTCGTTTGACTTGATTAGACGTAATTTTTTATTGTCTGGAAATATTCCTTTCTACGAGAGGGAAGCAAAGCTGGTATCAGTGATTGCTTAACGTGTAGTAGGTACGACATTAAGCCTAAGTTATATGCAACTGCGACTTTATGGTAGAGACTAAAACAGAAACCACCTACACCTTCAGGACAAGTTGATCCCGAAAACAAAAATACATAGAAATTCACTTAATCACTGCACGGTTAATTAGTAGTACATAAACTAAGATACGGAGGACCGTTGTAAAAATGAGGCCCACACATTTGACGAGAGAAACGTGTCATAGGAAAAATGGCGACTAGTAGGCTGTGACTTTATATATTCTCAATTCTTATGATACGATATAGCTGTTTTTATTAGAAATTTGTATGTAAAATTTCCACTATTACGCGGTGATACCATGATTAAAGATGAATTAGTTATGTACTATTTTTTACATAGTCATTCGCCTAGGGGTAAAAGGTATTGGGATCGATAGGCTTCCGGTTTTGATAGAACGGATTTATTGCGTCTTTATTTTTCTCCATCAGATGGAGTTTAGCCAGATATAGCGAATTTGTTGGTAACACATAAAACTATTTAAAAATATAATTGGAAGTTAAGTCCTTATATGAAACATCTGTATGAAGGTGACAAAAATTATCCACAAACCTATTGAGACAGTAGAAGATAATGAATAAATAATAATTATAGAGTTGAAATTAAAAAAGTAGGAAAGATTTTACTTGAGGCCCTGCATAAGCTCTTTTGAGGGATGGTTGAAAAGAATACAGTACTTCACATACGGACGTAACATACATTCTACAAACCAATCAAGAGAGTAGACGATAATGAATGAATAATAATAAAGTTGGAAATAGCAAGTACAATCATAATCTTATCATGTTTCTACAGTTTTGATTTTGGTTGATGTTATAATGTTTCTTTGTGAAATATCTGTTATATGATGTGTTATGATTAGGTATCGTGGAAAGGTGGTTATCTCTTAAATTTCTAGAAATATGTCACGTGAAAAAAATGTTCAACAGCTAATAAGCCACGAAGGCGAAGCCTATATACGACACTTGTAATGCGGGATCAGAGTACATACGGAAATCATCTGGTCGACCGCTCCATGGGTGTTGATAACCTGGGCATGAAGAGTGTTGAAAAGCATTCAGAAGTCTGAAGCTTTCAGACGCTATAGAAAATTACAAAAGTAATCTGTGATGTAGTATTTTTATTCTGTTAGATATCTACTATATTTTAATCAAGTCGCCCACTCCATTTAGAAGTTATAAAACAAATATAATACAATACAATACAAAAATGTATTTATTCAGTATAAGCATATAAATACATTGGACAGCCACATAATATTTTTCAACTTTAGAGCCTCTCATGGCTAAGTGGCTCAACATGGTACACAAATAGTATTTAATCATATTATTTTGACCACTGTTGCTTCACAAACATAAACAGGTATTCTCAATTCAGGAGCTCTGGTATTCTTGTTGTACTAGCGACAAGAATATATGTTCTCGCTCTTATAAAATTTCCTTGGTAAGAAAATTAAGAAAGATACTCTTCCACAAATTGTTTCTTAAAGTTCTAGTAAGAATGTCTGGGTTCCTATCACTTCGATCAAGAATACAAACAGCTTGAGAACTACTGTAGAGTACCTCCATTGAGAATATGATAATTTTGATTCGTGCACATTGACAGATCGCCACAGGTCACATACTCATTTCTTAATGATTCATTATTTTGCATGTGTCTGTGTGTTATTTGTGATACTCTCATGAAAGGATTGTTGCGGAGTTGTGGGGACGTTATACACATGTTCGTATGTAAGTACTAAGTATGGGATATGCAATATATTTTTGTAAGTAGTGGGGATTTGAATATAAACAATATTGGACCGGTGGACGTAACATATTCTTTTAGTTCAAAACTATAGGTATATATTTTTTACATTTTGGTAATCGGTATACAACGTAAAATTGCCAAATGCTTATAATACATACTCTTAGATGCTTCTTCAAGGCAGTCCAAAATTTTGAGCTGTTTGCGCCAAAATTGATGTTCAATATTCTGACTTTCAAGGCTTTTCCTTCTAGTTTTGAGCTGAAAATACTTACACTATATTTTACCCTATATGAATATGATAAAAAATATCACAATCTTGACTTAAGAGAATTACAGCTTTGCGCATATAAGAATGTATGGTATGTTTAAATGAAGGTATACATATATTCTTCGTAGGTACAAGAATATATTTTTATGTGTGCATGAGCAAGGGAAGTAAAAGCTAGTCCCCGCCACTGTTGCTAATTAACAGTATACGAGGCGAAAAAATGTCGGATTTCCATTCGCGCCAAACACGACGGATCGCTCTAATTGGATCGATCTAATAAAAAGTACGGCCGGCAGTACTACAGGTGTTCTCGCATTGGGTGGGGTTGCGCACAGGCGAAGATTAAGCGATGAAAGTCGTTCTTGTCAGCCGGTCGAGCCTCACATTTTTTCTTTGACGTTCTACGTATATGACGCGTCAGAGATTCTTCTTCGTTCGATGTTTGTCAGCGTTTCCATAAAATTAGAATCAATATTTTACATAATTATTTCATAACAACGAATTCGGATAGGCCAGGAGAAGCAAAATCCCTGCTCTAACTGGCAAGTGATTTTTTGCAAGATCATGTTGTAATTATTTACCATGTGTACAGGGGTGCAGACTAGCTCGCGTCCGTAGCAGGAAGCTACACGTGCACCCTGGGTAACGCTAAATGAGCTAGAGCGAACCTGGCAACCAGACTCAAAAAAAGATTTTTTTTGAGATTTCCTGGTTAAAACATGACGAACATAAGTGCTAAAAACTTACAGACTAGAAATATCGGTAGTTTTATTCGTATTTGTCAGCTAAATGTGGAGAGCATAAGCAGAGCTAAAAGCGAATGCATCTCCAAACTACTTTTGGACAATAAGGTTGATGTCATAGCGATCCAAGAAACTCACGCCGACAGTGAGGAATCACTCACCAGACGGGGACACATTTCTGGTTATACATTACTGGGAGCCACTTACCACCATACTTACGGCGTAGCCTCTTATATTCGCAACAATATTGACAATGCCCAACTCATTTCCAATGACACAAACAACAACATACACAGCGTAATAGTAAAAGTGGGAGAAGTCACAATTGTAAACGTATATAAGCCACCGGCAGCGGAGTGGCCTGAACAACCACTTCCAGTACAACAGCATCCGGCTATATATATTGGAGACTTTAACAGCCACCACCAACGGTGGAGGTACCCCGACTGTGACGAAAATGGCACAAGGTTGGCTGACTGGGCTGATGATAATGATATCTTTCTTGTATTTGATGCCAAAGATAAAGGCACTTTCAAATCAGCAGCCTGGAACTCAGAAAGTAACCCTGATTTGTGCTTTGTGAGCTGCAACCGGAAAGGAATCCCTATACCAGCTAACAGAAAAGTCGCAGAGGCCTTCCCACACAGCCAACACAGGCCAGTTTTCTTAGAGGTGGGAATCCAAATACCCCTAATACGATCCATCCCTCGGCCTCGATGGAATCTTGCAAAGGCGGACTGGTGTAACTACTCACGGGAGCTGGACCGGCTGGTACAGTGGATACCGCCAACATCAAACAATTACAAACGTTTCGTTGGAGCAGTGATGAGCGCTGCAAAAAGGACCATTCCTAGGGGATACAGGAAGGAATATATCCCTGGGTGGGATGAGCGGTGCGAACTCCTATACGGCGACTTTCAGGAAACCAACAATCCAGATATTGCCGACGAACTCATCTCTGCCCTCGACAGCTCACGAAGACGTAAGTGGGAGGAGACTACGTCGGAAATGAACTTCCAACACTCAAGTCGAAAGGCCTGGAGCCTTCTTAGAAAACTAGGCTCAAGCACGCCATCCACACGGGCACCGTCGGGAGTAACTCCAGACAAGATTGCTGCGCATATTGTAGAAACGTCAAGAGCACCTTCTGATAGAGAGCATACAAAACGCGTGAAGAAGGGATTGACTTTACTGAGGAGGAACGCTCCTACCCAAACAACGTTTTCCCGACCCTTCTCGATCGAAGACATTAATAATGCCATATCAGATGTTAGGCCTGGAAGGGCTCCTGGTTTCGACGGCGTCCTGCCGGAATTTCTCATTCACGCAGGTCAGCAAACAAGAGTGTGGCTATCTCTCTTCTTCACGAACCTCCTTAATACGGGAAACCTCCCACGGGAATTCAAAAGAACGAAGGTCATATCAATATTAAAACCCGGTAAACCGAACGATCAACCCGCCAGCTACAGACCTATAGCCTTGCTCAGTTGCTCCTATAAATTGCTAGAAAGAGCCGTCTACAACCGATTGAGCGCGACTATCTTAGACCGGGTCCCGATAACCCAGGCTGGTTTCAGACCGGTTCGCAGTTGTTGTGATCAAGTACTGTCCCTCACAACGCATATAGAGGCAGGCTACCAGCAAAACATGAAGACAGGAGTGGCGTTTGTTGACCTCACTGCCGCATACGATACGGTCTGGAGGGAGGGTCTCCTATATAAGTTGCTGCAGGTGATTCCCTGTCAGACCACTACAAGACTCATAAACAACATGTTATGCGACAGAAAGTTCCAAGTAATCCTAAACGAAAAAGCAAGCAGGCAGCGCAAATTGAACAACGGACTTCCACAAGGTTCAGTACTGGCCCCCTTACTTTTCAATCTATATATATCTGACATGCCAGAAACAGTTAGTTACAAGTTTTGCTATGCGGACGATATAGCCATAGCTTTTTCCGATAAGAGCTTCAAGAACGTTGAGCATACTCTTTCTAACGACTTGTTAGCTCTAAACAACTACTTCAAGAAATGGAGACTAGTACCGAGCCCCAACAAAACCGAAGTTTCCTGCTTCCACCTGAATAACAAACTAGCTAAATATGAACTGCAGGTACTTTTTGCAGGCGAACCCCTGAAGCATAACTATTTCCCAAAATATCTTGGAGTAACGTTAGATCGCACCCTCTGCTATAAGAAACATCTCGCAAACACTGCAGGAAAACTCAGAACACGCAACAACATTATCCAAAAGCTATGTGGAACGACGTGGGGCGCCACTGCTCCAACTCTACGAACCAGTGCACTAGCTCTTGTCTATTCGTGTGCTGAGTACTGTGCGCCTGTCTGGATTAACAGCCATCATACCAGACTAATTGACGTCCAACTAAATCACGCTATGAGACTTATTACAGGCGCAGTTAAGACAACCCCAACTCAATGGCTGCCTGTACTCTCTGGAATAGCCCCACCGCAGCTGCGAAGGACTGACGCCCTTCTAAGGGAGTATAACAAGATTACGGCCAACAACAAACTGCCCATCCACCGAGCAATACCCCCGTTGCAAATAAACAGACTTAAATCCCGACAACCACCAATAAGGGATGCAGAAGGGCTTAAAACCAACAACTTCGACTCCTTAAACCAATGGCGCTCTCAGTGGGAAGGTTTTGCGGAACACCACTCGCGATGTGCATTTATGGGGGCAGCCTTACTTCCAGGATCAGAACTACCCCGGAAAGAGTGGGTAAAACTTAATAGAGTCCGAACAGGCCACGGCAGATGTGCCGACTCCCTTTACAAGTGGGGCTATGTGCAATCTCCCTTATGTGACTGTGGCGCGCCCCGCCAAACTATAAACCATATTACGAGCGAATGTGAACTGCGTGCGTTTCAGGGATCGCGAGAAGAGTTCTTCACAGCCACACCGTTGGCGCTGAAGTGGCTGAAAGAACTTGACATCAACCTGTAAATACCAAAGACTACGTATCTTAGTTTGTAGCTGTATATATTTTATTTTAGTATAGGTTATAATAGTTTTTCTTTTAATCTATATTTACTGTTGTCATGTTTTTGAGCCATACGATAAATAAATAAAAAATAACCATGTGTACATTCTTACAGATAACACTAATCACCACAAAATAGTCTCTTGCATACCGTGCAGCACTTCACCAACTTACAGAATGGGGTATTTTCCAACTTGCTAATATTGCCTGTTTAATGGCTGAAATGGATTGCTTGTATCTAATTTGTAATTATGGCAGTGTTTGCTCTATTTTTTTTGCCCACGTGGAGTAAAGATAGACTTTGAAAATCATCCCTTTGAAAAGAGCTCATTTAAATCTCTTAAACCTCCCGCCTAAGAAATCAACCAATCAAATGTGATTTTTATGCCGGATGTGGATAGGATGTGACTATTTTAATTTGAATTGAGCGTAGATGCAAGGTTGTCACGTTGTTAATATTTTGCATAGTTTTTCTGTAAAGGATGTAAACTTTATTTTATGTTTATTTAGTTTCTCTCTTTTTGTAGACTATAAATGTTATATTGCACAGCTGTTCCATTTTTTGCATTGTTATGTAATTAGCAGTTTACTCTGAGAATGTTTCATAGTTACTTTTCACAATTTTACTCGTCATTCGGCAACACTCGTCTTTAACAGCCTGTCACAAGTGTCATGCATACATAACCTCCCCTGGTGTCACGACTGTAACGGTATCTCATTTAACCAAGATAATACATATATCATGAAATGATAGGGCTGTTCCAAATACAGTTCTAAAAACGGTGATTGGTTGGTCCGCCAGCGTACCAGCCAATCATCGATTCTAGAATCCCAAAATGGGTGGGGCATGATGAAAACAGTTCTGGGACGGTGATAGAACCGTCATTTGGAACAGCCCTTATGTAAACATCTGTCAATATCAATACGAAGCGGAGGTTATGTCTGTAGATGGAGAAAAGGAGGTCAGATGATAAGGTACAGTCACATTCTAAGGATAGCTCCACGAAAGACTTATTACATCACGCTTAGATTTATTACGTCACAGCTTTGGCGCGAAATTTTATGTTTGAACTTTGCAGGTGCTTTTAAGCCACTTCGCGTTCACAGTAAAAAGTAAAAATGTTAGTTACATGGTTTTTGGGGGCGTAACATCAATATTCCGTCATAAAATTTTGTTCGGAAAATACCCCATTGTCTAAAATAATCTATTGTTCACTTAGGCAATGCTAAAATTCAAACTTCACCCGAAAATCGTCCAACAAACAAGAAACGATGAAACTAAAACAAAGATGTTGTTTATACCTGTTCGCCCAAGATACGCGGTCGTACATTGCGATTTTGTCAGGTTTTGTGAAAAATAGTTGTTTATACAACATATTACTTGACCACCGCCCCAATAATTATTCTTGAATTTTTTAAATGGCACCTTCTATGGCAGCGCAGTTTTGATAGGACTGATAACAGCTTTCTTTCGATTTCCTATATAATGACAAATACATTGGATCAGTATCTTCCTTTGAGGCGGTATTTTGAGATCTTCCTGACATCCTTCTTTAGTAATTTTACTATATTACTGCCATGACTTCAACATATCGTCAAACCAACTTTGATATTTACATTATGGACTAGTATTTAAGGAAAATTCAATTACTTCAGGCAGAGAAGATCTGGAAACATCCTGTGCCACCATCCACCATCATCAAGTAGGGGCCTTCAAACAAACAAAATATTTATTAACTTTTTCTAACATATTCGCATTCGCTGTCTCATAAACAGAATTTTCTTGCACTAGAGAATTGCCCCACCCTGTTGGACTTTTGGACAAGTCCATGCTACGCGATGAAAGTAATCTACTAAAGAAGGCAAATTAAATAATTTCACAAAAAGTGTATATTTATGTATTCATATTAGCTTATACTTCGAAACAGCAAGCCTCCATTTTGTATATCGTTGACGAATTGATGACGCAAACTTACTGCATTTAAGAAGTATTACTGAGTACCATTTTCCAACACCTCGTATTTCATTATTACAGAAACTCAATGTTTTATGCAGTGACACTCTGTGCCTATACTGTAGCAAGCAGAAATCCCCATGAACAATATGGTTTCCACCTTACACAAAGTAAGCTCAGGGATATTACAATCCTTGCCTGGAACATGACCTGAACCGCGTCAGGCAAGATGTCTCTGGTCCACGATAGCGGTGTTTCGATCTTTCTGATCTCATCAGGTGGACGTGGGTAAAGCCTGGTATCAGTTTGTTATGAAAGCAGTGAACCAACAGAAACAGTTGCTTCAAGGGCTAATATCCCTACCGGCATTGCCCTAGTCAGTATATGTTCTGATGTTCACGAGAATGCGGTTTCGATCTTTCGCAACGAATTCGAATAGGTTAGAAAAAGCAACACCCATGCTCTAACAGGCATGTGAGTGTGCCCAAGATCCCGTTGTTATTATTTACTGTGTTCAAAAACCCGATGTTATTATTTTTTTTACAGAAATCTGCAGGATTTAAATTTTATGGAATTGTTTAAAATAGTCTTTTAACACTTATGCACCGTTGCCAATCAGCTCTGAAAGCGGTGGCAGCTCCGAGGGCCAGATCAGCTCTGGCTCAAGAATGCCCGGCCGCCCTTCAGAAATTAGCAAGCCATAAGAAGGTGACCCTGCTGTGGGTCCCCGGACACATTGATGTACCGGGTAACGAGAGAGCGGACCGATTGGCTAGGATAGGGGCCAGCAGTCCCTGCATCGGCCCAGAACCTATGCTGGGAATTAGCAGACGCCAGGTCAATGTGGCCCTGGACAACTGGGCCTACAAGGAACTGGTTAGAGAGAGACGACTGCAGGCAAGCCGAAAGATTCATAGCAGGCCCTGATAAGGGCCGAACGCTATGGCTTTTGAATAAAGGCAGAAAGACGCTCAACCTTCTGGTGGGGGTTCTTACTGGCCATTGCCTGCTGAATAGACATTTGTCACTTATGAGAGTGGCAGGGGACCCCATTTGCTCCAGACGCTGGGAGGAGGACGAGACAGCGTTCCACTTCCTGGGCAGATGTGCAGTTTATCGCAACCTTAGGGCTGAGATATTCGGCACGACGGAGTTTGGGGAGGAGCCACTATATTCAGCGAAATGGTCGGACATACTGACTTTCGTCAGGAGGTCTGGTAGGTTCGACAGGGAGCTTTCTAGGGTGTAGAATTTTAGTGTTTTCAGTGATTGGTTCAGTGGGGTTGGCAAAAAGGGCCAAAGGTGGCCTACTTGCCTGGCTTCGCCTCCCCATCACTACTACTACTACTACTACTACTATGCACCGTTAAAACCCAAAATTAATTCCAAACTATAACAGTTAACCCGAAACGATCGACCAAAACAAAGTAACTATTTATATTATGCCTCCACATGAGTGCTGTTATTTTTAAGATTCTTTACCTGCTATCTGTACAAAGGGTATACCGGTTTAACAGCGATTCAGCGGTAAGTGTGCCAGCGTTACCAAGCTGCCGTGTTAGGATTGTGGGCAGAAACAAAAACCTTGTTTACATTTTCTAACCTCTTCGAATTAGTTGATCTTTTGTATCTCATCAGGTGGACCTGGGTAAAGCCCGGTATCAGGCTGATATGAAAGCAGTGAACCAACAGATGTTTCCCCAAAGAAAGCACTGGAGCCAATAGTGCAATTCAATGCCGGTATGGCTATTAGCCCTCGGAGTAGTTGTTTCTTAAAGTTATTTACATATAGAGAGAACTGAGCGAGTACCAAAATAGATCCCTAAGGTACGCCTGTGGTAATATCGAGTATTAGAAGGTAATGGTATAACAGAGTTAACGGGAGTATCCAATTATCTGTTTATCATATACACACATTGCGACATGTCCTGAAGGAAAGAATTTATCCAACAATTTGGTGGAAAGTTTATGCAACATTATGATACTTTTTTCAACAGCATTGCATGATTTACGCAGTCGAATGCCTTGCTAAGGTCACAGTACATCTCAACTGGGCATTCTTCTGACTCAATCCTTTTATAAAGAGCTTCATAAATAGCTGTGTATTTCTGTTGAGGTAGATATTTGCCATTACGAAAACCGTGCTGTTTTCGGTTAAAGTTAAATTTGCATCAAAAATTGTCCAAAATAAATCTCAAATATTTAAGACCGTAGACCGTCCGCTAAGAGATGTGGCATTTACTCCATGCTGTATTCACAGCCAAGCTAGACCAAATGAAAACAAGCCCGCATGCGTGATCGGCTCGTGTTGGTGGGGTCCCTGGTAGTCCAGTACATTATGTGTAAATTGTGTGTTATAATCTGGCAAGTCAAAATCTCCAAGGCTGACTGGAAAGTAGATCCAAATATGCAATGTCAACTGGCTACTTTTGAGTTGCAATGGGCTCATGCATAGGGCAACTCTTTAAAATAGTCATATAAAATTTCGTAATTGCACTGGACTATAGCTGGCGCGTTCGCAGACGTTAGCGGACAGTAACCACGTGAATGTTGCATGCGACTGTCTATTTGGAGTCTATATTTGGATTGAATATGATGCTGTAGGGATGACCTTTTTTCACAAATATGGTGAAATACTATTTCAGAGCTGAACAAACACAAGTATAAAGCCGTAAATACATCTGAAAAACGTTGCCATTCGTTCTCATTCGCTGTTATTGCCATCATTGCTGCTCATTTCTAGTCTTTAGTGGCAACGTTGCTTGATAGACTCACACATTTAGTAATTCCTGTGTAGTGTCATTTGTCAGAAAACATTTGCTAGCATTCCATTCATTCGCGGGAAGACTAGCTCACTCATATTTTTCTACTCAAAAACGAAAATAAAAAGACCATTTCTCGTCGAACTGTAGCTGAGTACAACAAACCATTTTCGACACTGCCACAGGCTACGCCTAAAAATGGTTGCAGACATTTGCAACTCGGGTTTCCTTTTTATAATTTCTGTTTTACCTTTAGACAACGGAAAAAGTGCTGCGCTGTCCATTCACACAAAGGTTTATTTATTGCAAATGACCATCTATACTTGACAAATGAATTCGAACAAATGCCAACCAGTGCGAATGAATGGCAACGCGTCTTAGGCTAGTCGCGCACCCACCGATTTTGGACGGTCGGTTTTGTTCCGGCCGTCCAAATTCCAATAGTGAACCACTGGATGGGACAGACTTGGCACACACGTCGACTGTAAAACAATATCGGTAAAATATCGGCGAGCAGCCGGCCACTGACACTGCAGACCGCCGGTACCGGGACATACGTGTCTAAGGCTTAGTTCAGATGACGCGCGTCGACGTGGCGCTCGTTTTGAAAATACACATAATTGATACAAGCTGTTCACATGGACGCGCGTACGACAAATTGTACGCGCGTACGACGCCACTAGACGCAGGGAATTTCAAAACGTGCGTCGGTTAGCGGCGACGCGCGTATTGAAATACTAGACGCTCCCATTGCCTGTTCAGTTGGCACGCATCTTTTCTAGCGTTCAGTCGACATACCTGGTGTCTCTCTGCAAAAATTTGTTTGTCACGTATGCTATTGAAATAGAAACAGAAGATATTTTCATTGATGAAGTTGAGAAGAGGCCTACGATTTGGGACATGCATTCCAAATTATATTCAAATAACACGGCAAAAAATAGCACCTGGGAAGAACTGGTCCTAATGTAATGCAAATCCGATGATACCGAAGAAAAAAAGAAAATATTAGGTAGGTTTTTGGTACTGCTTTATTTATAATAGGTGTTTATAGCTAATACAGCACTTCAGATAATTCTATCCTGCCATTCTAGTTTTCCTTCATTCACAAAGTACTTTGTCAACTTTACTCCTGACGCAGTTAAAAAATTTAGGTTCGTGATTGCGCAGACTGGAATACAGTGTAACGTATAAGCTTGTAGAAAGTGTATTCCTTAAAATTGGGTGAACGCAGAGTTCTCTCCCTCCTACGTCGTTTCCTTCTTCTATATGCTAACCAAACACAAACAGCTTCTCCTACATACATTCTCGTTAATAACAACAAATACACTGACACTCGATTGTCTAGTTTCACTCTGTATAAAAGTTGTATGAAGTCCTATGCGCGTCATCTGAACATAGACACAACAAACGTGCGCCACGTCGACGCGCGTCCTACGCGCGTTATCTGAACTAAGCCTAAATACACCCTTGAACACGTATCGATTGTTTACCGACTGGTAGTCGCTACGGATCTTCTATTCCAGTCGAGTGCTCTGGTGATATAGAACTACTATACTAGTTTTGTGATTTAGGACTACGTGCGTATAAAGCAATGGTTGACTCAATAGATAATGATGTTCTCATTTCATTAGTGGAGGCAAGACCTGTTTTGTGGGACAGAACCTTAGATTTTGGTATTCTGAACTTGGATTTTATTTTTCATCTTCTCATGGAGTTCGTCAAAAGAAGCAACAGACATTCTGAAGAAGTTGAAAAACTTCGTACTATCACGCCTCAGTTCTTCAAAAAGAGTGTAAAATGTTCCACTGTGTTCCCTGATTTGATTGATAGGATGAATTCACCACTTGCGCTTAATCCTACGGCGCTTAATGCGGCGATACAATAACCACACAGCAATTACACACTTAGGATTCATTGTTATTGAAGAATGTCTCGTCAGAAACACAAAACAACTGATTTTTTGGCCGGTGAAAATCCGGTGTGTCTGCAAGCACATGCTGCCGATAAAATATCGGCCGATCTTTTACCGACCATCCTAAATCGGTGTATGTGCAAGTAGCCTTAGATGTATCGCCTGGTTAAGGTTGTTGGTTCAGAAAACGGCAATGTATACTGACGATATTTCATACTAAAGTGCGTCATTCAAAATAATCGAACCGGTTTATTGTATTTCTGCTCCTTCCTTGATGGAAACCGATAAAAAGATTCTAGATATTAGACACACACCATCGATTATCTAGATATACGCGTAATCTAAATAATAGTTTCCGGCCGCTGGTGTATCCAATTAATTCGATTATAGATATATCAATTACCGGCAAAAGTTTTTCACCGATGTAGCAAGTTTTCCATCTCAAGAAGGCGTTGCAAGTTGATTTATACAGAGAGAAAGGTGTTACCCTTCCCTCAGATATGTTAGGTCTTCTTTAGCGAATCAAAGTTAATATGATTTCTGAAAATTATCTTGTGGTTGTCACTATGTCATGTCCATCTCGCTTTACTGGCCAATCACCTAAAGGGAAAAGAAGTGCAGTGAAGTTTTGCGCTGTAGGGACCTATAAGACTGTCTTCCTGATGGAGGTGTACACTATATTGATGGAGGCATACTCGACGAAAGTCAGTCATCTGAACAGAGCATAATATATTTGCTCTGACAGCCAGGTAGCTCTACGAGCGGTGGCGACTCCAAAGGCCAGATCACTAGAAAGCCATAAGAAGGTGACCCTGCTGTGGGTCTCCAAACACATTGCTGTACCGGATAACGGAAGAGCGGATCGCTTAGTTAGGATAGGGGTCGGCAGCTACTGCATCGGCCCAAAACCTATGCTTGGAATTAGCAGGCACATAGGTCAATGTAGTCCTGGACGACTGAGCCTACAAGGAACTGGCGAAAGCCTGGTTCGAGAGAGACGACTACAGACAAATTGAAAGATTCATAGCGAGCCCTAATAAGGGCAGAACGCTGTGGCTTCTGAATTAAGCGAGGGAGACGCTCAACCTTCCGATGAGAGTTCTTACTTGTCACTTCCGGCTGAATAGACATTTGTCACTCATAAGGGTGGTAGGGATCCCATCTGCTCTACATGCTGGAAGGAGGACAAGACAGTGTTTCCTGCGCAAATGGGCTGTGTATAACAACTTTACGCTGCGTTTCTTCAGGAAAATGTGCGCAGCGAGGATGCGTAGCGGAGCTGTGAAACGGTGTGGGTGTTTCCACCAGAGATGTGTAAGGAAGTTGAGCAATGCGAAGATGTGTGGCGGATCTGTGAAGTAGTGTGCAGATGAGCATTGCGAGGATGTGTAGCGGGCTTTTTCCAGAGTTTTCTTTTTGCTCGCTTACATCAGCAGTACATGTCCCTCGCCCACATTCCTCGCAACGCATTTCTAGCATACATCTCTCGAAACACATCAATAGCACACATTTATCGCCAACATGCCATGTTTTGTACGTACACAAACTTCGCTCCGCTAAGGCGTTTTCACCAGTGCTGTGCTCAAGCGATTCTATTGGTTCGCTAAAAACACATTCCTCTCAACACATCCTCGCACATCTTTGGTGAAAACGCAACCTTAGGGTTCAGATGTTCGGCATGACGGATTCAGGGAGGAGTCACTATATTCAGCAAGAAGGTCGGACATACTGACTTTCGTCATGAGGTCCGGTGGGTGCGACTAGGGGTTTTTAAGGACGAAAGCTTCGGTGATTTTAGTGTTGGTTCAGTGGGATTGGCAAAAAGGGCCAAACGTGACCTACTTGCCTAGCTTCGCCTCTCCATCATCACCACTACTACTACTGGCCTATAAAAACAAAACGACATATACTGAAAGATAAACTTTTCACTGACGTATCGCGAACTGTGTATAAAATGTCTGACAAAAAAATGTATTTGGAATAAACAGGCTTAGCTTTATTGCTTTCAAACTAAGTTGCTGATCCTTAAGTCGTAAAGAACACAGTAGGTTGCATTTTTATTTTCAATCCCTGGGGATTTTTAAACAAGCAGAATTCACAAACAGCAAAGTTGTCAGATTTACCACCTTTACGATTGACGTCATAAATGTGGTATTCTAAACGGAATGAATGGATTCTAAATATCTTTATTTATTATGTCGTCTGCCCTTATTAATAATTTATTTAATATTTTAAATGTTTTCATTTTGATTAGCCTTCTCAGTTCTTTCAAGTTTGTGTGCATCAAATTCGTGTTGAAATTATCATATAAATGGCTATTTGTTGTAAACAGGAAGAAACTACTTCATAATATTTTGCAATCTATCAAAATTTATTATCAATAAGAAACTTCCACTAACAACAAATTCGTTTATTCATTTTTTCGGCAAATTTTGTTTAGCCATGACAAGTCTTCTAATGAAGTCTGTTGAGATACAAGCCCATATTTTTCAGAAATCAATAAAATTTGCTTAAATTCACATGAGAAATAGTAAGTATGCTTTTCTGAAAGTAGTAGTAGATGGCAAAAGGGGGCCAGTGCGCAAAACTCATGATTGAAAAGCGACAAAAACTGGACGGGACTGGATTCTCAAACTCTTCTCAGGAGAGGTCAAGATACAGAAGTATTTGCCAAAAGTTTTGCCGATTTTCATCGAATGGAGTTAAAAAAAACGAAAATTCGCAATATGTAAGACCAGTTACATTTTTTTTTCATCCACTCAAAGCTCATTAAAAGAATTACAGTGCATTGTGAACAGAGTCAAAAATGTTAATCAAAGTATAGTTCTCAAAATAAACATAAAAAGAACCAGTGGCGCGCTGAAAGGGCCCGCAAGGCCCGCGGTGCGGGGGGCCCCGGGCATCCAGGGGGTCTCTCTCAAACTTGATTACCTTGAGCAAGCTTTTTACATAGTAATAACTATAATACTTATACTTAATTTCATAGTAACGGAATATGTCTATACCTCATAATTTTCAATAATTAAATTAAATATATTTTGCCTTATCAGTAAATTTGACAACACGACAACGTAGTAAAACGTAGAATCCAGAACGACTAGAATAAGTGGCAAGACGCGTATCTGTGCGTTAATCGATGTATAATCATATTGTACGTAAGGTCTATGATTTCTTATTCTTCATTCTTCAAAACCTCTAAAGAAAAAAAAATCAAAATATAAAGTTGAGGGCACACCAAATTTTTCTATCAATAAACCGATTTGAAATATCACTGTAGACAGCTGTTTCGTTTTCACTCAGTATAGACAGTATATTCTTTATCTAGAGTGGCGGCCTCGTGAAAAAAATTGCGCGGGTCCTCCGAAGACCTTGTCATGCTACTGAAAAGAACAAAATTTATGTTCAGCACTGGATTAAATATTAATAATGTTAGAATAAAAATAGAAAATCAGGACATAGAAAGAGTACGAAGATTTAAATATTTGGGGTGCTGGTTAAATGACAAATGAGATCCTGCTGATGAAGAGATTAGAAGCAGAATTGAAATAACCAGAAATAATTTTCATTATGAAAACGATACTATTTAACCCAGATTTAAGTTTGACTACTCGATGGAGAGCAACAAAGTATGTCCACATTATTATACGGAGTTGAGGAGTGGACATTAAAAGCACGGACTATATCACATTTGGACCTTTTTGAGATGTGGCTATACAGGATACCACGGACCAAGTGAGTAACCAGTAGGGTACTGGAAAAAATAAATAAAGTAAAGTAACCTAACCTCAATGGGCTGAAGAGGAGCAGCATATTTTGGCCATATTTTTATAAACAGCAAGTACAATCTTTCGGAACTTACTTCAGTGGCTTAATATAAAAAAAGCCTACACAATTATCCGTTTAGCACAAGACAAAGAAAAAATCCAAATGATGGTCGTCAACCTCCAGTGAAGAGACGGTACTGAAGGAAGAACAAAGCTCATTCCATCCAGGAAACAGATGGTTGCGGTTAAGTCAAAGACAAGAGAGGTAGGATTCTCTTTTTACTGCGTCGCCGACATTTCGGCCGTTATTAAGCCATCATCAGGGCAATCAGTGGTGGACTCCTTGAGTCAAAGATGACCTCATAAAGGCCAAAACTTCTATGACGCAGTAAGGAGAGCCTCTTACCTCTCTTTTTTGACCTAACTCCAACCATCTATTTCGTGAATAGAATTCAGTAGGTCACCAAAAAATAAAGCTCATTTCTGCCACACTTAGAGAAACAATTCCAAATTTTCTTGGAGGATTAGATAACGTACATTTGAACAAAATTTATAATAGCAGTAAACACTAAATACTTTATTTAACCGTTTAAAAGCCCCTATGCCTATGTAAGCTCTGACAGCTTCCTCTATTTTCTCATTTAATCAGAAGCCGCGACTGCGGAACTTTGAGTGTTACAAGCAGCCGGACTATTTCATCATCAACTGAAAGTAATTAATATTTATCTCCAAGTTGATATAAATTCGCTATTACTCCGCCTCTCGACCAATCAGATTGAGAATGCATATGCATACATTGCATATTCAATGTCGATATTTCATCTACATATAAGTGCATTAAATGATGGAGTTTTTAATCTCCTCCAATTTATCTGTGCCATCAAGGATAGAAAAAATCAAATTTACCGTAATAACGATGTCATTAGCTGTTGATTGTCGATAACTAACTGCTCTGGTGCATAAGGACATTCGTCATACACGTATGCAGTTTTTTACTAAGTGACGTGGTTTAGTGTTGGATTAGCTAGTAAGACAAAGATAAAAAGGCTATTATCTGCAATAAGGAAAGATTTGCGAAGTATTTACATGGAAGGTTAATCAAATAATTGGTTTACGTTGAAAAAGTACTCGTAATTTTCATACCGTATAGAGTCATGATTGAAACGCGCAAATATTTACGAATATTCGCTGGCTTTAATATTACATCCGTTATTTGGATCTTGTTTGAAGATCTTACACTCAACTGTAAAAGACATTCATGAGAAATGTCAAGATGTAGTATCTCTTAGAGAAAGGCTAGCACTTTCTTCTGGCTGAATTTTCAGAGTTTTGTTGTTATTCGTCGATAACTAACTGCTCTGGTGCATAAGGACATTCATCATACACGTATGCAGTTTTTACTAAGTGACGTGGTTTAGTGTTGGATTAGCTAATAAGTCAAAGATAAAAAGACTACTATGTGCAATAAGGAAAGATTTGTGAAGTATTTACATGGAAGGTTAATCAAATAATAGGCTTTTGTTGAAAAAATACCCGTAATTTTCATACCGTATAGAGTAATGGTTGAAACGCGCAAATATTCCAGAATATTCGTTAGTTTAAATATTACATCCGTGTTTGGATCTTGTTTGAAGATCTTACACTAAACTGTAAAAGACATTGATAAAAAATGTCAAGATGTAGTTTCTCTTAGAGAAAGGCCAGCACTTTCTTCTGGCTGAATTTTCAGAGTTTTGTTGTTATTCGTTGATAAGTAACTGTTTTGATGCATAAAGACATTCGTCATGCACTTATGTAGTTTTTGTTTAAGTGATGAGGTTTAGTGTTGGACTAGTTAATAAGTCAAAGATAAAAAGGAATTTATCTGCAATAAGGAGAGATTGTTAAAGTATTTACATGAAGGTTAATCAAATAACTGGCTCCTGTTGAAAAAATATTCGTAATTTTCATACCGTATAGAATAATGAAACGCGCAGTATTTCTGAACTTTTTTTGCTCGTTCAAATATTGCATCCATTATTTGGATCTTGTTTGAAGATTTTACACTCAACTGTAAAAGACTGTGACGAAAAATGTCAAGACATAATTTCTAGGCTAGCGCTTTCCTCTGAGTTAATTTTCCGAGTTCTATAAACAGTAAAAAAATTATTTTACTTGCAGGACTTTCCTGAAGGCTGGTACCGATGGTATTCACCCCAAATTTATATTTTATCGATTCTATAGGAATTTCATGACCACGGACTTCGGCCAGACCCCACACCATAAGCGAGTGAAGTATCATAATCGAAAAAATATTCAATTGGATTTTTTAAATAAATTTGTTTTTGCGATAAGTCGTAAGTTTATATACAGTTTATAACAAATTTTTTTTTTATTTTCTTGCAATAATTCTAAAGTATATTTAAAATAAAAATACATTTTGGAACCCAGTACTGAAGTCACGCCGACAACTCTCGAACAAAACCGATCGCGTGCGATGTGATAGTGTTTTCACACATTGCAGTTTATACAGAGATAATAAGTACATTGTTTTGCCCTAACGAAGAATGCATCAGGTACAAAATGTTTAGAACGCAATTTAGTGTCTTTGGGCAGCACATTACTCCCCAAAGGTCCAAACGCAGGCCTTGTAAATGGATATTTCTAGTACCACCATCAACGGGTAGTCTAAAAAACCAACACTAGTTTGTACAATAATAGGAATATACAACAGCAGTAGCATATTCTAAGACAATTAGCATACACTCTGTAGGTATATAGAAAAATTTCAAGAATGCAGATATTCCAATGAAAAGTGCACTGAATTATGGTTGAAGAAGTAGAGAAAGTAGCTTAGTCAATATTATATAAAATACCTTTAATATTATGGCATCACAGCTATGGGGACCAATCATGGCGCATTTATTGTGTAAATTTGTTTTCAAATTTTATCAATTTGAAATTGCAATTCATTGCAATAAAAATAAGTAGAGGATTCTATTTAAGATAAATTAAAATCGGGGATATTTGTTTAAAAATTTGGAAAAATAATTTATAACTTGGCTACGACGCAAACGCAAAAAAAATATTACAAGACGAGATAGGGTATTAGTAGATATTTCGATTTAAAATAAAACATATAGGATGTTACATTTAAAAAACAAGGTAAAATGACCTTAGAAATTGCCGTAATTTAAAATTCTGCCAAAAACACCCTGTAGATACGAATTGCTGGTGACGTCCAAAATAATATCCACTTAATATTCAAGTAGGTAGCTCGCTGTATAATATGATTAAGAAAAGTTGAAGGAATACATCAATTTGGACGTATTACTTGCGACATTGCAAATCCGGAAATTCATAGAAAATAAATTATAACTTGGCAACATCGCAACTGATCTCAAAAATATTTCAGCGTTTAATAGAGATCAACGATGAAAACTAGAAAAATTTAAGAAAAAGTTGTAGTTCCATATAAAAAGATCAAGTTGATCACTATCCTACTTTCCTGCAACACCCTGTATATTTCAAAATATTTTTGTGATATGCGCCTAGTAACTAAATAACTTTTGTATTTGACATTTTCTTCTATCAGGTACATCTTGCGAGATATCGAAGAATTACACACTAACTGGACATCCTGTATAAAGCTCAGATGAGACCTGGCCTGGAGTATTTCTATATTGCTCTCTTATCTGGGATACTGCTGTCAGGGTGTCCAAGGCTTGGAATGAACTAAACTGCCAAATGATTTATTGAGCGTTAGCTTATTCAAGCCCCGAGTCACAAAGTTCCCCTAATATAAAATTTTCACAGCAGTCGCGGTACTCTTGTATTTAAGCTCTGCCTACACGCGGTCAACTCAGTTGTAAAAAAAAACTCAGACCGAGTTATCTAGCAAATACTCAACCAAGAGTAACCTTCATATCTTAATTCTATGTGTAATCACATACCAACATAAAGTAGACAATTGGTAAATATCTAATAAAAAATGTCCGACATCAGTGGACCTGAATCTGTATTTGGTGGAAATACTGCTGATCCTCCTGGCCGAAGCGACATCGGGGCTGATGCTTTAAGTGACACATACGTAACATTCTTGTGAAACTCAAGTACGTTGAACCCAATAATAAATTACAATCCTTGAGCAAAAGCGTATAAATACAGTAAATGATATTTTGCTGCGGGACCTTTGGGCTAAACTACTCTTTTAGCATCATCTACTAGGCAGGAAGCAGGCGTCACGCGTGTTTAAAAATCACCAGGTTATTTACATGGACTCGGGTCAGACCTGAATCGGAGATAATTAAAAACAGAAGAACAGCAATTAAATTAATAATATAGCGTCTGGATCCGAGTCAACATAATGTTAATGGCTAGTGAACATCGCTAGGAGACGAGTATTAAGAGAGTTTCGTTTTATCGGTCCATCTATACCAAATTACTTCGTCCCGAGTTGAGTAAGCAACCTAATAGAAATCAGTTAGTATGCTTGCGTAGGTGAAGAAAAAAACCCGTTCGGACTGGGATTTTAGATCAAATTTCATGTGTGAGCTTCAGAGCTACAATGTCGCATACAGGATGGCCAAAGGTATCTGCGCCGATACTCTGTAACTTATAAAATAGAAACGTGTTTGTATCACCATGACAAGCATGATGATGGGGCAGTTTTAGGTGCCTGCCACAAAGTGCCTACCACAGCATAGTAAACAACCAGCACAATAACTCAGGTTGGCGGAAATTATACGCGCATCCCCACTTTTGGATGACTTTTTGTAGGGATGCTAACGATACTTCGATACTTCTGCACTAATATCGAGTATCGATACTTCTTGAGGCATTCCAAGCTGGTGTCGATACATTGTATCGGTATCGAAAATAATTATATAATTATTGAGGGGTGTAATCAATTGCACAAAATGCTCTGTACGAACCAAATGCGCCTATTTGCCTAAAAATATCGAGTTGGTACCGGTATCGATATTTTCATTTTCACATCTCTACCCAAACATCACAGCCGTAAAATCACCTATAAGTCCTCCCAAGGTCAAATTTTGAGGGAACCATTTTTATATAGGAAATCTTCAGAGATATTATGCTGGTTGTTTATTATGCTGTGGTGCCTACTACGCTGTCATATTTACGAAGCCACCCGATCCTATAGTACATATTGCATAAAAACACGTTTCTAAGTTACAGAGTACCGACGCTGGTATACGGAATTCATAGGGTCTCAACTTCAGGTTGGAACAAATATTTTGCCTTTTTCGCCAGATATAAGGCTACAAAAGCTGCAGGGGATGGTAGTTTTAGCTTCCTTTTTCTTTCAAGTCATTGTTCAACATATTGTCTAAATCCCTGTAGTGAATTTTGAAATTTCCCAGCAGCATTTCATCTATAGTCGCTGTCTTTGCAAGTCTGTCGACGGTGTCTACTGGTTCTGACCAAATCCCAGCCATTGTCCTTAAACGCTGTGCCGCTGAGCTTGCACATATTCTTTGCAAGCTCTTCAAACTATTGTATCAGCGAGTCGTGTTTCCCGCTGCATGGAAGATTGGGTGCGTACAACCCATTCCTAAGAAAGGCAAAAACCGATCCCACCAACTATAGACCTGTGGCTCTTTTCAGTATCATGTCTAAGGCTATGGAGACTGTCATTAATACACAGCTCCTGACCTACCGGGACAACAATAATATCATAAATGATTGCCAGTATGGTTCCCGTAAGCATAGGTTACGGGTGACCTCCTGGCCTACGTCACTCGCTTGTGGAACAGAGCAACTGAAAATCATGACGAATCCAGTGTTGCTGCACTTGACATATCGAAGCCCTTCGATAGAGGTGGTATGAGGGACTTCTGGTCAAGCTTTCTGCTTATGGACTACCCGGCCTGCGCCAGTGACTGAATAGCTTCTTGGGCGATCGATCTCTGTTTGCTGTAGTCCAAGTCTGTTCATCAGACGTATTTTCAATAAACGCCGGTGTTCGTCAGGGATCTGTCCTATCCCCTTCACTGTTTCTGCTGTACACCAACGAGCTGCTGGAAATGACATCCAATCTATATGATTTTTGCATTTTTATTCAAATTGCTGTGTCTGTTAATCAATTCAATTATGTCTAAAATCACATGACTAAAAGTCGGTGATATTATTAAATGCTCTAATCTGTCGGTGAGAAGTATTGTAGGGCTTTTTGGATGGCTGTCAACTCAGCTGTATATATTGCAGGGAGTTTGTATAATTCTTGATAGTTTTTATTTTCGTGGTATAAAGCGCAGCCCACATCGTTTGTTGTTTCTGACTGTCTGTGTATATGCGTTCATATTGATCCCATTTTCTCTCTATCTGCTCTTTAAATTTGATGATGACCTGACGAGTTAGTGGTTGAGTCATATTGATGAGAGTTCGTATATTCTACTCCTAGTTGGAATTTGTAAACTTTGTAATCTGATACGTTGGAATTTATTTTATCCCTTAGTGGTAATGAGTATTCATAGCTTTGTATAAGTAACGGAGTTTTTTGTGCTGTCAGTATTTGCTAGTCATCCACAAAATAAAAGTTTTATGAACAGATGCAGCTTTGTCTCTCATAGTTTGCTCCACAACTGCTCTTATACTTAGTTTTTGTCTTCTTAAATATAAGAGAAATTCATTGCATTCTACCTCCATTACATTTATTGGAGTACTTATGTTTTTATAGTTTGTGGTGTGATGCAATGTCATATTGAATCGATTCATAGTCTAATATTGATTTGACTAGAGACCTGTAGAATGTTAAACAGATGTTGGGATCTGCTCCCTATTTATAACTGCTGAAGGTTTTTAAAATATTGGTTGCATTTTTGGCTCTTCTGAAAGATAATTAATGTAGTCTTTCCAGTTCAGTTTCCTATCTATATTTAAACCTATGTATCTGACTATATTTTGATGTGCTTGAAGTCTTTGCCTGCAAGGTGCACTGTATTTGGTGTTTGAATCTTGACCAGCTGAACGTACAAACTGTAGACTTCTCATATGGACATGGAAGATCTGTTTTCTTCAAACCATGTTATCGTTTTAGTCATGGCGGTATCTAGTGCCGCTGTTGTTAGTGCGATGCTCCTTTTTTGGTATTGATTGCGTAGTCACCTGCAAACTGATAGACATGCACATCCGTCCCATAGAATAGTTGTTCCAAGTCGTGAAAATACATTAAGTACAGTAAACAGGCCTTTCACTGTTATTCTGGGTCCTACCAATGCACCACAGGTCCTTATAAAAGAATTTCTTGTTGCTGTAAAGGGCTACCAGGTGGTGAGAGTTAGTCAGGAATTCGCAGCATTTTCATCTTTTTAACAAGTACGTATGGGTCTGAGAGCCTGTGACATCTAGAAATGTTACAGAAGTCTGCTCGTACATTGACAAGCTCGTGAGTTGAACGACATTTCCTAAAGCCAAATTGTGCTTCCGGTAGGAGCAGGTTCTCGTCTAGATAGTGTTCCAAGTAATTCTTCGTATGTCTTTAAGAGGCAAGATGCCAGTTCTATGGGGCAGTATGAACCGTGATGGTCTTACCTGGCTTTAGGTATAACGATGTAGTTGTGCCAGTCTTCTGGTATATTAGTTTTCTTTTGAAGTACCTCATTGTATAATTTCATTAAACGTCCAAAAAAACAGTACAAATTCGGCACCCTTCCACAACTGCAATACTTCCCAGCTTTCGACGTGGGAAGCGAAAGGAAAGCTCATAATATCTTGGAGCTATCTATCTAGATTATATTATTTTTTTCATAACACGTTCCTCTGTCAATAATTAAAGCTCGTAAATATCATCCAGCTAATTCAGACTTAATTTACGATTATTAAATTGCCACAAACCTTTCATTTTGGGAGCCGAAAATAATAAAAACCAACCAAATAGGCAAATAAAGACATAATTTATATGCGGCGCGTTTATAACTCCATAAAAAGTCAGCCAGGACTTTTATTACCGTAGTTTAATACGACTGCTTGAGAATTTAGTTTTTTGCAGTGCACATATCCACGGAATTAATGAAATTAGTTCGTTTTAGTAACGCAAACGAAAATTAATTAGTGCAACTTCTCGATGATGATACCAAAGATTTTATGTCACACATGTGCGTAGCTAACTAATCCATTGGTTTGGAGAGGCTCACGTCGCGTTGTTGCGCTAGGTATTTCAAAGGTGTTCATTCTGGTACTCTCCTAAACAAGCTTCTAGTTTACTGTTCATCAGCATACTTCCTCCCGGGTTGTGAAATATCTGCCATTATAGATGGCTTCTGGGGGTCAAGGAAGTGCGGAGGCTCGAGATCACCAGAGTTTTACAGGTACTCGAGCCTCTTCACTCTCAGGGGGGGTCGCAAGGCCCCCCAAGACCGTCCAGGAGTGGATAGGAGACAAATGTGTCACCTACCCCGTGCAGAAATGCACCTTTCTCGTAGTGGCCCCTGTCTTCGTCAAATTTGACGAAGCTAATCCTGGCGGATCTAGGCTGGAGCCCCGAAAGGCTCCCTGGCAATGGGCAACAGCATTGCCAGTATCGGTGCCAGCTCCTGGGGGAGGGTGTACTCACGATAAAAGTGAGTGCACCCTTGCCTAGGAGATCGCACAGAACGTCCTCTAGGATAACTGAAGAACCCAACCCAATGTGTCATGCGATCCGTGCTAAAGGGTGCGTGGCGGTGGGGGTGCACCGTCGCTAACGGAGCCTCTGGGATACCAGGCGACCTCCCAGAGTAACAAGCCTTACACTCGTGCAGGGGGCGCCGCGAGTGTGGACCATATAGTTCCCCCTTACTCGTGGGATTTATTATGAGTAAAAAACTCAACAATAATAAACCCAAATCCGGGGGCCCCCCATCAGGGGACCCCGAACAGCAACCGGGTGGCCTCTCACCAGGGGACCCCGATAGAACCCTCACTGGCGAAGAGCAAGTGAGAGATATTTCAAGGGAACTCGCCAAGAGGGTGGGTACCTTGAATCTGAAGAAAAAGGGTAGGACGGGAGCGCAGAAGAAGCGGGCCCGGAGGCTAAGGCTGGCGCAGGAGGGGCAGGGCTCCGGAAGTCGAGATGCCTCTTCGGGGGCATCTGCTTCGGGGGGCGCTGCGGCTTCTGTGCGGGCTAGGGCGCCTTCGGGTGTTGCAGCTGCGGCTTTGGCGGGGCCTAGCATTGCTGGGAAACGTCCGAGGTCGGCGGGTGTGACACCGGAGGGTGCCTCATCGCGGAAGAGAGCTCGCACTTCCGCTCACGTTAGCTACGCTAGAGTGGCGCAAACCGGGCACAGGGTGGTATTCGTTCCCGAGGACTACCCTAGTGCTCAGTTGGTGGAGACGCAAGTCTTCAGCATCCAGGAGTCAGTGAGCGGACTGATGGACGGGCTCCCACTTGAAGGGGCCCTTCCAAGGTTCGCTGACTGCTACTTCTCGAGGGGGGCGGCCATCTTCGTTTGCGAGAAGGAGCACGACTCAGGGTGATGCGGTTTGAGGACCTGCCCGTCTTCAGGAGGGTGATGGCTTGGTTCCCGGGCCCTCACGTGAAAGAGGACATCCTCCTGAGGAGGTTAGACAGGCAAAATCCTGGGATACACCCCAGCTCGTGGAGGGTGATGGAGGTTAAGATGGAGCCGAAAGGCGTACGTCTGGTCCTCAGCGTTGACTCCATTAGCTGGGGCGTAATCGAAGGCAGGGGGCTGCGGCTCTACTGCGGAGCGAGCTCAGCAGTGTTTACTCTGCTGGGCAAGAACAAAGAGCAACGCGGGACTGCTGCTGCCGGCGGTGATCAGGGCCCAGGCGAGAGCCAGGAGCCTAGGGACCAAGGGCAGCTGGCACCTGGGGAGGCTGTTGTTGCTGCTCGGGCTCCTCCAAGGGGGACCGAGCGGCAGGAACAGACTCCTCAGGAGTCTCCGGGGCTGGATAGGGATGTGCCCACACCAGGAACTAGTGGGCCACAGAGCAGCACACCAGTGAGTGAGGGGCAGCTACTCGATAGTGACTCCGACTCAGCACTGGAGGGAGCCAGGATGCTGTGGCAGACGGATCAACGCCACAGTCACAGCGAGGGTAGCGGCAACGAACGGGGCCCCACCGTGGGGAACTAGACGTTGGTTCGCTACAAACACACGAGGGTGGACTGCCAAAAAAAAAAAAATGGTGAGTTACATTTCTTTCATTCAAATTAATTTGCAGCATTGCATAGCGGCTTCTAGGGTTCTTACTCAGACGATCACTAGGGGTCGCTATGACATAGCTCTTATTCAGGAACCCTGGATAAGGAATGGCATTATTAGCGGGCTTAACATTCCAGGGTATACCATTTTTAGTAGCGCTCCGGAGACAAAGCCTAGAGTGTGCATATTATGTAATAATATGAATGCATGGCAACTAATGGACTTTACAACTAGGGACATGGTTGCGGTGGTGATTCGCCTTAGAGAACAAGGCATCGAAAGAAGTTTAGTGGTATGCTCAGCGTACTTACCGTATGATTCAGGAGATCCTCCTCCCTCAAAAGAGATGGAGGACCTTGTGTCTCATTGTCGGGATAATAATCTCGAGCTTATCGTGGGGTGTGATAGCAATGCCCATCACACCCTATGGGGTAGCTCTAACACTAATAGACGTGGTGAAGAGCTGATGGAATTTCTAGGGACGTCGAACCTAGAGGTTCTGAATGTTGGCGACACTCCTACCTTCTCAAACAATGTGAGGGATGAGGTCCTAGACATAACACTGAGCACGGTCGGTATTTGTAATGAGGTCAAGGACTGGACAGTATCCTTGGAACCGTCACTGTCCGACCATAGACATATAACGTTTAGGATTGACGGGGAAAAAGAGGGAATCCTTGTTAGAAATCCTAGGCAAGCAAATTGGGCTTCTTTTAAAGAGGACCTAGGCAGCAGGCTCCGTCCTATAGAGCAGGATCTCAGTAAAGGGGAGGGCTTGGAGGCGGCAGTTGATTCCCTGTGTAGGGACCTCCGAGACTCCTTTGAGGATAACTGTCCCCTACGCAAAGTGGGCGTGGCGGGCAATGCCACCTTCTGGACTAAGAAATTAGAAACCAGGAAAAAGTCCCTGCACAAACTACTCACGAGAGTTAGGTACAGGAAAGGTACTCCTGATTGGGAGGAGTATAGGATAAAGCTACAGGAATATAAGAGGGAAGTCAGGAGGGCCTCCAGGGAATCTTGGAGGAACTTCTGCAGGTCCATCAATGATATTCCTGCGACGGCAAGGATGCATAGGATCCTTAGCAAGGACAACAAGTCCAAGTTGGGGACCTTGACGGACTCGAACGGTCATAGAACCAATAACGAGGAGGAAACGCTTGAACTGCTGATGAGTGTGCACTTTCCGGGATCGGTTGCCGCTCAGCAGACAGGTGCACATAGGCCACTCCGCCGTCCTCATAAAGAGGAATGGCAGATGGCAGGAGAAGTCGTCACTTATGACCGCACAAGATGGGCGATAAATACTTTTGCTCCATACAAAAGTCCAGGCAAGGATGGAGTCATTCCAGCCATGCTACAACATGGACAGGATCTGGTACTACCATACCTAGTTAGGATATTTCGCGCCTGCGTGGCTACTGGCTTCACACCGAAGAGCTGGTTGCATTCAAGGGTCGTTTTTATCCCTAAGCCGGGCAGAGGTAGCTATACTCGTCCGAAGGACTTTAGACCGATTACCCTTTCGTCGTTTTTACTAAAAACACTGGAGAGGTTGGTTGATAGATATATCAGGGATGGGCCCTTACAAAGGGTTGAAATCCATGCCTATCAGTTCGCATATCAGGCGGGAAAATCAGCTGAGCTGGCACTTCATCATTTGGTCAGCAGGCTGGAGAAAACGTTGAATCAACGGGAAGTGGCTATGGTAGCATTTCTTGATATCGAGGGTGCGTTCAACTGTACCACTACCAATTCGATAAGACGCGCCCTAGAGAGACATGGAATTGCTCCAATCCTAGTGGAGTGGATTCTTACTACTCTAGAGGGCCGAGTGGCTTCTGCAACGCTTAATGACATAAACTATAGCGTTGCAGTGGCGCGAGGCTGCCCACAAGGCGGTGTTCTTTCACCTCTATTATGGTGCTTAGTGGTGAATGACCTACTCGTGAGACTAAGCAACACAGGGGTCTACGTACAGGCCTATGCCGATGATTTGAGCATAGTGGTCAGGGGTAGATTCATTAATACAGTCTCCGAGGTAATGCAAGGCGCGCTGCGTGTTGTGGAAACGTGGTGTAATGAGGTGGATCTGTCAGTGAACGCTGAAAAGACGGAGCTCGTTATGTTCACTAGGAAAAGGAAGATGGAAGGCCTCGTGAGGCCTACCTTTTTCAGAACGACACTTGAATTGTCTCAGTCAGTAAAGTATCTAGGAGTAATACTGGATCACAAGCTGACTTGGAGGCTGCACGTGGATTATAAGGTAAGCAAGGCTCGAAACTCATTATGGGCCTGCAGAAGAGTTGTCGGTAGTAGCTGGGGCCTGAGCCCAAAAGTGGTGCACTGGCTCTACACTACAATAGTCAGACCGTCACTAATATATGGCTCCATAGTGTGGTGGACCTGTATAAAGACGGAGGCAACAAGAGCCAAACTTAATAAGGTCCAACGTTTGGCATGTCTTAGTATAACCAGTGCAGTGCGCACAACACCCTTGAGTGCCATTGAAACACTATTGAATCTTCCTCCTTTGGATCTGGTAATCCAAGGGGAAGCTAGAAAAACTGGGTTCCGTCTCTGGAGTCAGGGTAGCTGGACTTTTATGAATCCAGGCAAAGGACATTCGACGATTCTAGCAGAGTTGCATGAGGATTGTCCTATTTTGTTGGCGAGGAGCGATACAGTTTCTCCTACGCATCGCTTCAATCGCAAATTTACGGTGGTGTTTCCGTCAAGGGAAGAATGGAAGTCTAGGGAAAGACAGCTCATCGAAGGAGGAGGACAGGTCTGGTACACAGACGGTTCACTCGCTAGAGAGGGCTCGGGCTCGGGAGTCTACGGGCCCCGTACAAGACTTTCATTCCCTCTTGGGGGGCACACCACAGTATTCCAGGCTGAGGTCTATGCGATACTTGCCTGCGTAAATCGTATTCGGGAAATTGACGGGTCTAGGAGGCGGATTACTATCTGCTCTGACAGTCAGGCAGCCATCAAAGCACTGAGTGCTTGGAAAATAACGTCGGGACTGGTCCTGGAGTGCAGGAGGGCTCTTGACGACATCTCAGCTAAACACAAGGTATCACTGATGTGGGTACCTGGGCATGCTGGGGTAAAGGGTAATGAAATGGCAGATCATCTAGCCAGGATGGGATCCGGAAACAGTTTTGTGGGCCCGGAACCAGCCTTAGGACTGTCTGCAAATTTGGTTAGGAAAACAACTGGAGAGTGGATCCAGAATCAACACTCTCTGAGATGGAACAACATCTCTGGTCATCTCCGTCAGGCTCGGGAGCTATTAGCAGGGCCTGAAGAGAGAATAGGACGATTCTGTCTCTCTCTGGATAGGAGTAACTTGAGATTGTTAGCAGGCTTATTAACGGGTCACAATACCTTCAGGCGTCACTTGTTTGTGATGAGGGTGGTCAACGACCCAACGTGCACGTGGTGTGGGGAAGAGGAAGAATCCTCGGCACACATCCTGTGTCGCTGTGAAACCCTGGGTTATCACAGGCAGACTATGCTGGGCTCAAGAACCTTGGAACCAATAGAGATAAAACGGATAGGACCTAAGAATGTACTTGCCTTTGCCAAAAGGGCAGGTCTTAGGAACTAGCGCGGATAGAGGCGCAAAAGGGCCCATCGTGTGGCCTATGCACCAGCCACATTCCGTGCTGGATAGCCTCTGGTTCTTATTCATTCATTCATAGATGGCTTCTACTCTATTTTCTATAAAATCAACGTAAGAGTTCCACAGGGATCAATTCTGGTCCCAACATTATCGCATCAGTGACTTCGTCTTCTTCTTTTTAAGGTACCAACTTCACTTAGTGGATCGGCAACAATTTTGGCGAATGCTTCACTATCTTGTGCTCACCTGATTAGAGTCCAGTCGTATTCAGTCTCTGATGTTTTTCAACCATGTTTTTCTCTCTTTTCCTTCGACTTTGCCTTATATTATTAGTTTCATATTCATTATTTCTCATGGTATATCCAAAATAGGCGGTTTTTCTCTTTTTTATGGTAGCTAAGAGATCGCCGATATTCGTAACGTGGTCTGTCCAAAGGTATTCTTGAAATTTGGCGATACACCCACATCTCAAAAGCCTTCTGTCTAAGCATTGTATTGATTTTCATGGTCCATGCTTCAACTGTGTCCAGAAACAGCAGCCTTTTATCGTTTAGCAAACTACGCATTTTTAAGAATGTTATTCTGACGACCTCGATTCTCGTTATTATTTCCACATCTGGATGCAAATTCTCTGTAATCCAGCTGCTTAATTATCTAAATTGATGAACCCTTGATATATAGACGTCCCGTGAACGTTTATATCTATCAGCTGAATATTTGCTTATCACCAAAGTCTTTGTTTTTGTCACAAACATAAGTCCCATCATTTACAGAAGCTATTCTGTCGATAACACTTTAAAGACCCCTGAACCGCGAGTAAGACTATGTCATCGGCATACCTTAAGTTATTTATCAGTCTTCCGTTAAACTTTATACCGTCTTTGGATCCATCAAATGCTAGGACATAACTTCGGAATACTTATTCTACAGTGATTTATTTGGTACAAATCCAAGCCAGGTTCCAGTACTTCGCAATCAGGCCAGAGTAATAGACCGATCGATCGATGTAGTCTAGCTGGGAACACAAGACTGGCAGAGCCTGCTTCCCTATCAGAACCGCTTGGGGACTCAAGAATTTAGTACAATTCAAGACATCAAGACGCACTACTATAAGCTATCATGCAAGAAGGATAATTTGATCCTAAAGGCACTATATACAGACGTCCGTTAATGATTGAGTACAAGACTTTGCAAACAATACTGTATTAGTATAGGTATGTCGTCTATAGACGCATGTACTTTTTTGGCACTTTTCAAATGAAATAACGATAATGACAGTGGCGTGCGTCTATGCCTATAAGAACAAAAACAACAAAAAAGCATTGCCACTTGTTGACAAAAGGGTGGCTCTTAAAAAAGGCAGGTATTTTCACATGGTAACCTTTTGGAAGGACTGAAGTTACAACCAGACGACAGCGGAGTTACCTTAGCACGGACGAAGAGACGTATGTGGTACTATTAGATTTAGAGACACCGTTAGTAAATCGAAAGCTGCCATCACAGAAAATGAGCTACTAGAGTCCGACTTTTAGCGACCGTGCGAAATTATGAGGATTAAAAATTTTCTACTGTAATATCGCAGCAAGCTTTAAGCCAAAAATTCCAGAAACCTGTAAGGCTATCAAACACTACAGAAGAAATATGCAGGGTGTCCGGATGTCCGTATGACAAGTGTTAGATATTTTTATGCACATAGGATGAAGCCTTGCAATGCTTCATTTTTAAGATACAGGGTGTCACAGTTTTACTTTTATTTTAGTTTTTTTTTTCAATTATTCCGCAATGAAATGGCACAACAATCTAAATTACGTATCGGGGGTTTTTTAAAGCGAGAAATCAAAACTCGACAACGGTTTTGCTGTCATGAATAGAGGACGCCAGCTACGGCACTTACGGAACTTAAATTATAGGCAACACTAAAAATAAATAATAATTCTGGAAATACACGGATGTTGTGAAACTAAATAATTATTCTTATCTTAGTTAAGTCCCTTAACATTGTTTGTATGTCGGAGATATTGAATTTGTTATTTGAGAAAAAATAATTTTTACTGTATTTATCATATAATGTAATGTATAATGGTTACCATCGCATTCAAAATATCAGTTACGGGCAGGTAACTTGAACGATACGAGATGCCCGGCATTTTAGACTACGCACCAACCACACTGACTACGGTGATATTCCAAATCGGTTTATAAATAGAAAGAAATTGGTACGACCTCAACTTAGATGTTGATTTGCGGGGTCCGCCGCACCGCGAACTCTGCGGGCCCTTTCGGCACGCCACTGGCACCGATTTTATTAACGATTATCTGTAGCGGTCTTAAGGGGCCTGGGTACACACAGTTATACATATGTATTTGCCATGTAAAACACGGATTCCTATTTCCAACAGAACTCACATGTTTTTCAAACTACGTACACAGTATTTCAGAAGGTGACAGTTAAGACCTTAATGAATGACATCGAACAGCAACTTTTTCCAAAAAGTTTTTGAGTGTGCAAAAAAACTCGCAATGCAAACTAATACATACTTCAAATGTCTGTAATTTAACAACCAAACACGATATCAAAAAGGCGAAAACAGTGACAAAGCGCAAGTTTTCTTCTTCGATTTGCTTTTTGAATCATTACTGTAAGTTTAGAGTTCACGTCAGGAGCTCGAAATACGAAATTAATTTTTATGGTGAGCTTTGGCCCTTACCTTTGGATCTTTTGACCTCACCTTTGGATTTTTGGACTTATTTCCCCTCATCTTAGACACACACTGGAAAAAGGGAACAGGCGCCCACGCCTCCTCGCTAACACGGGAATAAGTACTTTCTGGCATTCTAAATGTCGCGCGCTTTTTCCTAGACCCTTAATGAACAATCAGCTGATGAGAAGGTCCACATGTGGAGATTACAGAAAACATGACCTAGCACGAAACATTTCATCAATCTCGACAGGTGCTGGATAAATCTCGGGAACTTATTAAGCACCAGGAAGTAATTCTCAGCATCCAACCTCTTTACATTGTATGAGGTCCATTTTCAAAAGATTTTTGGAGAAATCAATGTACGAAGTACTGACCAAGTGCACTGGAAAGATTTGGTAATATTAAGAAGACGCTTTGACGCTCCCCAAAAGAAAGAATGACTTACTCCATAAACGTGTGGCGTAAGCTAAGAAGTCTTTGGTTCAGGAATCTATGTTGTCAGTCATCGACTTAATTTTATGTTCCTATTCTTATAAGGTATTCGCATACGTTTTTTGCACAGCAGAAAATCCTCCGAAAAATGTATGGTATGCACTTTGCCAAAATGTATGTTGTCATTTGGATGCCCATTCGGATCGTAATGGTCATAAAAAGCATTTCGGTTGGAGCGTTACCTTTAATTGCTCGGAAACTGCATAAGCCAATGAGCATTATAATTTTTTTGAGGATCGCACCGACTTTGCATTCAGTTGTGCCGTTTGTGTTTTAACATATTTGCATATGCAACAGTACCCGTGATTTTGTTGCGGGGTAATTAAGAACAAAAACAAAATACAAATTACTAAAAGCACCCCACGCATGGGGTTTTTATTTTGAAATCATAGGCGGGCTTCGGGGAAGACAATTTGGAATGGAAGGCTCATGCTGACATGCTATGTAAACTAAACAGTTACCTACATTAAAGAGTAGCAATTTCATTCATTCATCCGAAACCAACCACAGACGACGTCGTTTCGCTGTTATTAAAGCTCGTCAGTGTGATTTAGGTCTCAGACGAATAAATGAAATTGCCTGTTAGTGCCTAGCTGGCAAAACTCGTACTAGTAGTAGCAACATATAGATATTGGCGAACCAATACTTTCTTAAAGTACTGCTTCCCAATATCTATATGTTGCTAATAAACAGTTACATTCAGTTGGCTATGCTTGGTACAGATTATCGCAGTCGGCAAACAAAGAACTTGCACTATTTTATTATGCGGGGGATGCCTACGCTATTAGGTTTTCCCGCCAACAAAAACGATATTTTAGGGCCGGTTTCTCAATGTCCAGTTAAATATTTATCTAGAAGATAACGGTCATCTGTCACATAAATTGTTTAAACAATTGAAGGTTGAACTTACGAATTCACGTAAATCTTATCGGACAGTTGTATCTATAGAAACGCTATCTGGCAGCTACTCATCTAACAGTTTTAACTGGACATTAAGGAAACCGGCCCTGAGAAGCATAGCTGTCGCATTCAAGATATGTGTATTCTAACATTGCCTTCGATTTATATCACAAGTGTGCTGATATTTTTTGAAGCAAACCCAGAAAATAATCGTTCTTTCACTAGCATTTCCTACCCTTAAGACTATCTAATCTCACAACCTCTAAAAATGTAGATGTTGCACGAGGTAGACCTGGTTCCCCAACTTCCCCGATTCAAGTTATTCAAGTATTTCAATTTATTTAATTTTTTTAGCCTCCATTTCAGAAAAAAATAATATGTGTGATATATTGTTTTAGATATAAAGACACATTCTCTTACAATGGTGCTATAAAATTTATATGTTGTATTAAATTTTTTTGTGTACCCCCCAAAACCTTTTCAACTGGAAGGGATCTTTATTTTAGTCTACTTTTGGTGCAAATCTATGACTTGGGACGTGAGGGGGGGTTACTCGGAAAAATAATAATAGATCATTTTTTTTCAGAAAACGAGTCAGGAGGTGAATTTACCTTGGAAATGACACCTCGCACCTTGATTTTGGTAAAATTTGCGAAAAAGGGCCGATTCTAATAACTTCTCACTCCTTTTTCGGAGAAGTAAAAAAAATGTCGACGGCGCATTCAACAGGCACGGGTGGCCATGACAAAGCTTACTAAAATATAGCGTGAGCATAACATCACTAAAGCTACCAAAATGTCACTGGTGCAGTCTCTTGTGTTCTCCATATTTTTGTATGCCTCGAAAACTTGGACTGCTAAAAGGGCAGATCGAGCTCGCATAGATGCTTTTGAAATGTGGACATGGAGGAGAATGCTGAGAATTCCTTATACCGCCCATCGAATGTAATGTTTCCATACTGGATGAGCGCGTTAATCCTCCATTGTGTCGATGAGAGTGCTTACATTCTTCGGACATATTCACAGAAGCGATAATATGGAGAAACTTGTAGTTCAGGGTCATGCCCCGAGTGGGCGGCGCCGTGGCCGTTCCCCTACACGCTGGGTGGATACGACGAAACAGTTGCTGGATATGAGTATCAAGAGCGCCACTGAACTGACAGTAAATCGCGAACGATGGCGAGCTACAGTCCTCAAAACTATTGATAATATTCGTGTCGGCAATACTCTAGCTCCGACTTAATGCATTTTACGAGTTCACAACATGTCTGTTAAGACATTGTGACTATGATGATGTAAAAAAATGTCTCGATGGCTTATTACAGTGTTGAAAAATTTATGTCAAACTGTTTAAATATTTATCTCTAGTATGTTGCATTGCTGTCTCAGTTTGATGTTCAATAAGTATTTTTTGCTTGACATTACTATGTACTTCTATACTCCTTATGCTTTTGTATTGTAATTTTAAGCGCTGCTGTCAAGTTGACAGTAGTCTAAGGAATCAATAATTTATTACATTATATGTCGCTTATTCGAAAGAGCTTTCTTTCAAATATTTTTTACCTTGAACAGGGCTGAGGGGTAGCTGGAACTTTTGCAAATATTTTTTCAATTCTAGTTTTATTTGTAGAGTAGTGAAGCATGAACAATCACTGAGAAAACCACTAGTGTTTCGGTATGTAGATTGCTGTATTCCATTAATTTTTTGTCTACCACGCTCCGCCACTGTGTCTGTGTGAATCCTCCTCTGGAAATTTGCAATTCCGCACGACGATTTATGACCGTTTGAGAAAGAAACTTACAATTATCCCGTACGGTTGAACGTGTTCGTTAATATTCGATGTACTGGCGTAATCTAGATCTAGTAGAGACATACACACAACATCACGTATATAGATTCGATTCCCAGCTCTTGCTCGACCAATTAAAAATAATAATCAATATCGTTTTTCACCTGTACCATCTCAGGAAACTAGTTGAGATTCGTACATCGCGTTGAAAACAGCAAAAGGTGTGTTCTATGGGAAATATATTTTTTCTCCTTATATACTGCATACAGAACCCATCCAATGATATGTAGAGTAGACTTGGCAACAAAGCATTGGAGTCATACAAGTTCTCCAGTTATTGGTTTTAGGGTGCTTATTATTATGTATTATTGTAGCTTATAAGCTATATCTACTACACCAATAATGGTCATGGAGATCCTGCTAACCTTAACCCTTCTACGCATTGGGGTCAAGCGGGAGGTAGGAAGAGGTGCTAGAATGGTCGTCTACAGACTGCTGACAACTGGCAGACAGAACAAAAAAAACTAAGACTGGAAACAATGGGCATTGTGAGAAAAACTATAAACCGCCATATATTCGGAATGGTCTCAGGCTCTATGGTTACCCAAGTGCTGACGGGACATGGTTGTCTAAGGTACCATATGCGGAAGTTAGGTCTTGAACAAACTTCAGACTGTCGCTTCTGATACGTGGAGGACGAAACAGCGGAGCACATTCTTTGCTCCTGTCCAGTACTGGATAATGCTAGGTTCCAGACATTCGGTTTGCCCAACTGGAACCTCATGACTTCAAGGAAGTTTCACCCTTCACGTTGATCGCCTTCGTAAAGAGGTGCGGACTGTACGGTGAACTTTAAAAAGGTGTGAGCCACAATAGACACAATTGAGTCGCAGTGGAAGGAGGCAGCTCTGCCCCACTCACTTTCAACCTAACCTACCCAAGCGCATACGGAAAAGTCCTACAACGTCCATTTCCCAAGAAGAGACGAATTGAAGAGGAGTAGCAGCTTCATATCACCCTAGCATCTTGCGCTATTCACGGCCGGTGACAAACTGACCCTGACAAACAAATTTATAGAAACCTTTTCAGATAGCCAGGCTGCCCTGAAAGCAGTGAGCTCGAAACAGGTTTATTCAAGACTCGAATGGAACTATACACATCTCCCCAATGAACTTGGGACAAGGAACAAAGTAACTTTTGTATGGGTTCCAAGTTCATAGGACCAGAACCAAAGCATAGTAAACAACTAGCACAATAACTCAAGATGGCGGAAATTATACGCGCATCCCCACTTTTCGAGGGTTTTTTATAGGGATGCTAACGATACTTCGATACTTCTGCAATAATATCGAGTATTTTTGTCATCGATACTTTTTGAGGCATTTCAAGCTGGTATTGATACTTTTGTATCGGTATCGAAAATAATTATATAATTATTGAGGGGTGTGATCAGTGGCACAAAATGCTCTATACGAACCAAACGCGCCTATTTGGCTAGAAAATATCGAGTTGGTACCGGTTTCGATATTTTCATTTTCGCATCTCTACCCAAACATCACAGCCGTAAAATCATCCATAAACCCTCCCAAGGTCAAATTTTCTAGGAACCATTTTTATATAGGAAACCCTCAGAGATATTATGCTGGTTGTTTATTATGCTGTGACCAGAACCATTTGGGGGCATTGCGAAAAGCACTGCCAGGCAAACCATTGCAGATTGGGCAGGTCAAGTTTAGTAAAACATTCATAACCACTTTTTTCTTCACACCGAGCTAAAAAATTCTAATAAACAGTGTGTCAATGCAGTTTTGGCAGTTTATTTTAAGCCATATTATGTTTTCCTGCGTGATTAAAATGAGCTTTCCTTGGTGTAGCTTGTCTCTAAGACTAATAGAGTGTCTTCTCAGAAGTAACATCTTCAAACGTCTTTAAGTCAGGTTTACACCTGAGCGAAACTTGAAAAGCAATAACTTATAGGGAATAAAAATGCATATCACGGGCCTAAATTGAAAATTGTAATAATTGTGAATATCATGTATCTCTAAGTTTTATAATGAAGCTTTTTTTTTTCTTTTTTTTGCAATAGTTCAAAAGTTATATCAAAATAAAATTTAATTTTTGAATCCAGCACCGAAAACAGCTCCCAAACTTAACCGAGCACGCGTGATTTTATAATTTTAGTTTTCACCTATTGCAGTTTAAGCAGAAAAAGTACAGTGTTTTGCCCTAATGATGAATACATCAGGTCCAAAGTGTCTGGAACACTTTGGGCAATACATGATTCTCCAGATGTTCAAACCCAGGCGTTGAAAGCCGATATTTTCACTACCACTATAAGAAGTAGTAGTCTACAAAACAACACTAGTTTGTGCAACAATAAAAATATACAGCAGCAGAAGCCAATTAACAAACAGCCTATATACAAAAGTTTCAAGAAAGCATCTTTTCCAATAACAAAATTGCGCTGAATTGTACTTGCAGTAGCCGAGGAAGTAGCTGACTTACTGCTGCCTTACACTTTATTTTGAATTTTGATGCTATTTGTTACAAGAAAGATAAGATATTCTGACAATCGTCTATAATGACGAAATAATCACACGAAATATAATAGTAACGAGACAAAATGGTTTAGAATTATTGAAATCAAAGTTTGAGGAAGGTTTTCGCGATGTCCAATAGTAAAGATAGATAGACATTTTTTCAACCTGCCGGTGACAGGAAAAATCACCATACTGACGTTTATGAGAATATTTCTTACAGATACAACACTGATGAATCACTTTTTACGTCTTTTTCTGACTAAATGACCATTTTTGAACAAAAGTACTTAGATAGGCTTCGTCAAGTTGTCAACTGGTATTTATCACTAATATTTGACATTTTGTCCACTGTCGTACCCTGCACGTCTCACAAATATATTGAAATTTGGGAAATTTTGTAGAGTACCTACGCGCTGATTTTATCCATTTTTTGTGACCCAAGTCAACATTGCAATAGCTACAATAGCAGATTCCTACGAATACAGTAGCTTTAACATTATGACGTCACAACTATGGTGACCAATCGTGGCGCATTCATAGTCACGTGATTTTGATGCAAACTTTATTTAGTTTTTATTGCTTTCAATTAATTGAAAAAAAATACGATATATTTTCACTTCGATGAAATGTTTTCTATTAAAATCAATATAACTCATAATACATTTTTTTAATTAAATGAAAAAAAATCACAGTTATCTACAAATGCAAAGGAATTGCATGATTTCTCATATTACTAAAGCTGCTTCACTACTTCAATTATTGTTTTTTATTGTGAAAGGGTTGGCATCGGAATGACTCCATTTGTCACAGATATATCTTGAATTAGGAAGCACATACATTTATTTGGTTTCATAATTTTAGAATCTTATTTGTTTTTTATAATCAAATATCTAGTTTAATTCTTTTTAAAAAGTTAACCAAGCTATTAAATACCTGTTTATCATTCATACTCAATAAAGATGTTATACTGATAGGTAGCTGATATTTTTGTTTTATTTCATCCAGGAGATCTGCACGTTCTTGTGCATAGTTCCTGCATGCAAAAAATATATGGTTTAAATCTGCGATTGACATATCATCACAAATGCATCTGTCAGAGTTAAAAATGCCTATTTTAAAGAGGTGCGCAGGAAATTTCGCATGGTTTAATTTCATTCGAGTTACTGAGACGGAATATTGTCTACTGACGTTATTATATTTAAAGATATGTGGTATGTTTGTGGGTAAGGTAGGATGGATCAATGAATAGTGGTTTTTTGACTTTTCAACAAATTGGTTCCAATGTATTTCCCACTTGTTTCTGATTTCTCTTTTTCCCACATTGATTGTATCTAGAAATTCTAAACTGCTTTTGCTTATATGTGATAGGCTAGTGGCCTCCTTTGCTAATGCATCGACAGCATTGTTCCCAGATATTCCAGCGTGACCTTTCACCCACATAAAGTGGATCGTTTGTCCTCTGGTGTTTAAGTATTGGAGAATTCTTTTGATATTGCAAATTCTGTCAGATTTAGAAAAGCTCTGAAATGATAGATTACTTATTGCATTGCGTGCAGACGCAGAGTCTGATATAATCAAGGCATCGTGTGATTGCGATTGATGTGAAAGCCACTGTAAAGCAGCTTCTATAGCAAGAGTCTCCGCAGTGTAAACTGTAGATATATTTTGAATTCTATCTTTGAGTGCCAGCTTGTTTTCAATATATACCGCGTATCCAGTCCCATTCTTGGTCTTTGATCCATCGGTATATATTTTCAAGAAGTTGTTGTAATTATCGAAAATAGAATTCAACAAATTTGGATTAGATGTAGGTATCTCGGAATAAATTGGAAATAGTACAGTTGGTTTGAATATTATTGTTTGAAATTGCTGTTTGAAAATAGGCAAGCCGTTTTGTGGAGAGATTTTATTTATTATACTTATGAAATTACTATATGCTTCAACAAAAGGAGAGTCGTTCTTTTTCAACCAATATTCATTAGTTAGATTTTCAACAAATAAATTAAATATGTTTCTGTTCGTCGGATTATCTGAATGGAAGTTTTTCATGGTGATAACTTTTTTGAAAGACAGATAAAGCCTTCTCAGTTTCAGGGGCGGTTCTTGTGCTTCTGCTAAAATAGCGTCTATGGGAGATGATTTCATAGCACCTATACATATTCTTACAGCGCAATATTGTATCCTGTTAATTTTTTGTAGATGCGAGTTTGCTGCTGAGCCATACAATACAGATCCGTAGTCAATGATAGAACGAATATATGCCTTGTAAAATAGGAGCGCAGTATGAGGATCTGCGCCCCACTTGGTTTTAGTAGTACACTTTAACAGATTCATTCCCCGTTCACATTTCTTTTGGATGTGACTGATATGCTCGTTCCATAGAAGTTTGTAATCTAGAACTACTCCTAGATATTTGAACGACTTCCTTATTGGTATATCAATTCCACATATTTTTATATTCGGGGGAGTTTGCAATCTGTGTCTAGTAAAAAACACGACTGCAGATTTTTCGGGGGATATTGTCAGGGAGTGTTCACTAAACCAGATTTTGAGGCAATAAAGTATATATATTTTAGTTCTTTTATACATTGGCTGTAACTTTTCTGTACTGTATGAAAGCAGAAATCGTCGACATATTGAATGCATTTAATATGTGGATCAAAATGGCTGTGTAAGTCATAAGTGTATGCATTCAATTATTGTATTAATCTTTATTCTCTGTTCATTTCAGTTGTGTGAACATGGCCTAACGGACACTCGCACTCAAAGCCAAGGGGAAATTCTTGACGGGTAAGAATTATTGAGATACTAAGCATTTCTTGAATTGCTGAACGACTTCTTTTTCGTGGCCGGTGAGATGCAAAGAATTTAACTGTTAATAAATCTTGTCGCTGGTGCATCTGCGCTAAACATGGCGAAATTATTCGCTGCTGACGAGCCGCTACAAAGACGGCAAGATCAGATAGAATCTAAGAGGTGTTTTTGTGCAGTTAGAGATAAGGCCCGGTTTCTTCTAGGACACCTTGTTCTGAAGTTTCATTTACTTACAGTTAGTTGTGCAGCTATTATTTAAGGTCAGCTTATGACTTAGATGGTCCCAACTTGATACATTTTTATTTAAATTAATGTTTAAAAGTAGTATATCAAGCGGGGTACTGCACTGTTGGTAACCCCCCTACCATCCACATCTGAAGAAGTGAGTCTTTTCGGAGTGTTGGTCGACGTCGTCGACGACGACAATGACCAGAAGGTGGTCAGACTTGCGGCCGCCGGCGCGCGTACCATGCGTTCAAGGTCACCGCCGAAGAGCGAGGAGGTGACGTGACGCTGAAGACGAAGAAGGGCAAAGTTCAAGGTCACTCCGAAGAATGCAAAAGAAGTGACGTCATGCCGAAGAGATCTGACGAGACAAGCCTAGCCTGGCCTCGCCTCGCCGTTACTCTACTCGAAAGACTGTACCTACAAGCGAAACCCAATACCTGTACCCATTAGCTGAATGTATTCGAATTTGGCTGTATCGTTGTGTCGATAAATTCAACGAATCGGCAACAAGTATTTGTTGTTGTGGTATTAGGAAAGCATAACATACGAGAAGGTTAGCTGTTTTTTTTTTTTGTGTGAAAAATAGTTATGATAAAAAAAAAAGTAAATTAGGAGAAGTAATAAAAAAAGAAAACAGGCAATATACTGATAGTTTATTAAATGTAAATATTATAAAACAGGAGGAAGAGAATAGGAAACGGTATACACTTAGAGTTTACTTATATGTATACAAAACAATGCGAATAAATGTCTAAATTTGGGAATGTTGCCTTTAGACTGTCAACAGAGTAGGTTTTTCTTCTGAAATTAATGTATCCTTGTTTGGCCAATTGATGTATGGAGTAGTGCCCGCAGTGCATTAGAGTATCTTTCTTCATCGTGATGGGATAATAATTTTTGTCTTGTCCAATGACGAATCCTATTGTTTGGTTGTTGTAGTTTGTAATCGGTGTACCTGCTTCATATTCTTGACCTGAAAAATGGAATGCAGGATATTGCTTTAACTCAGTTCCACCATATCTGTCTATTTCGTATAAATAAAAAGTTCCATCTTCGATGTAGAATATTTGATCTTTCACGATGACATATGGATATCTAACATCGTTGTGATAACAATTAACGAATGTTAAAAATAATGCTGCAATAATTGTTAGACTTGCTTTGTTCATTATGTGTGTGTGTGTCTGTCTCGTACAGCTGGATATAAATGAATGACAATTTATGAGATATTGTTTGCTTATATAAATTTTGTGATATCAGTGCTGCTTGTGTGGGTGGTGGACATTTTTTCTTTTTTTACTACCAGCACTATTATCATCTAAATTTGAATGAGTATTTTTGGTATAAAAATAGCAATGCTATGGAAATCTGATTAGTTTAGGTGTGTGTGTGTTCTTGATGTATTGTATGTGAATACACATATGAATACGTGCATAGGATGAAGTATTATGCAACAGGTGATGGTTTATTAAATTCAGCTATAAATAATTTACCTTTCGAGATGCATATACCAGGAATGAATTACTGTGGACCGGGGACACATCTTGATGAGCGATTAGCTAGAAATGATCCCGGTGTGAATGGATTAGATGAAGCGTGCAAGGAACACGATATCTTTTATGCCACAGAAAAGGATTTGAATAAAAGACATTTAGCTGATAAGGTGTTAGCAAAAAAAGCATCAGATAGATTTCGTGCTAAGGATTCATCTTGGAAGGAAAAATTGGCAGCTCTAGCTGTGTCGGGGGCTATGAAAGCGAAAGTCAAACTTGGAATGGGGTTAAATGAAAATACCAATCAAATGAACAAGTGTTTAAAGAATTTAGAAAAATTAAGGAAACATTTAGAAGAATCTCAAAAACTTGCTCAAGATTCTCTACAAATCGTCTTACAGACGACTAAAAATGTAGATGTCAAGGAGAATAAGAAGCAGCAGCAGCAGCAGCTGCAGTCTGATAAAAGGAAACCAAAGAGTGAAACGATGAAACCTGAACAGAAGTTGAACTCTAAGGTTGAGAATGTAAAAGCAAAAATCAATAGAAAACGTGAAAAGACCAGATCCAAAACTAAAACAGATTCAGATACAGAAGAAGACATAATAATATCAAAGCCATGGAAACCGGTGTCTGCTACTACCACTCCCACTACAATAAAAAGAGATAAGAAGGTAGCTCAGAAAAAAACTGTGAAAAAATGGAAATTAGATACGAACGACCCAATACTTCCTAAAAAAACATATAATAGAAAACGTAAACTTAATGGTGATTCTAATCATGATGATAATGTGAAGAAAAAGCGAAAATACTCTCCAAAAAAAATGACAAAACGATCTAATAGTAGAAAAAGGAAGCTAGAGTTGGTTTCAGATGATTATCATGATAATGGTGATGATAGTGGGATACTATAGGAGTGAAGTGAAGATTATAAATACATAGCATTTTAGGTGATTATCATCAGTTAGAAAATGGTACGCAGAAAGAATGCTAAACCTAAAAGAAGACAACAACGACAAAAGAAACGACAAGTAACTACTTTGAAAAAAAAGAAATGTGTAAGAAGAAAGAAACTCGTTGGTGGAGATACAAAAGGAACGAAGAAGATTCCCTTTTCTAAGGCAACGAGTCGCATAAAAAAACATATGATATCTCAAAAACCGACTACATTTAACGATGCAATTCTGGTAGCCTTAAGGAAAGCACAACAGTTAAATAAAAACAGTAACGGTGTAAAAAAGCCTGCAAATCGTATAGTGAAGATTCCGAAAACAGGAGGCATATTACCGCTTATTCCAATTTTTGCTGGATTGTCTGCACTGGGTGCACTTTCTGGAGGCGCTGCTGGAATTGCAAAGGCTGTCAACGATGCTAGAGCTGCTAAACAGCAACTGCAAGAATCTCAACGTCACAATAAAATGATGGAAGCTGTTGCGCTTGGAAAAGGGATATTTCTTAAACCTTATAAAACAGGAATGGGACTTTACTTAAATCCATATCCCAAATAACAAATCCGTTAGTTATAAAATGTCAACAAGAAGAAAAAGAAGATTATCAATTAAAATTCCCAATGATCATCCACTGACAAATATTGAACTGCAGAGGTATGCTAAACGTTTAAGAATACCGTATTTCAGAGGGGTTTTCATGCGTGATAAGCTACCAAAGACAATAAGAACCAACGAACGAGGTGTTATTAACTTAGATACATTTTCAGGATTAGGTACACATTGGACGGCGTACAAGAAAAAGGGTCATTTAGTGACATATTTCGATACATATGGAAATTTAGAGCCTCCACTTGAAGCAATTTTATATTTTAATTCTGGAGGACCTTGTAGAATACTATTCAATTATAATGTTTTCCAAAAGTTTAATACTGTGAACTGTGGTCAACTGTGTTTACGTTTTCTCATTGGTGAATAAATATTGTGTGATGTGAATGTGTTTATTCATTTGTTTTACGACCATCTATCAGGTTATATCTGAAATATGTATACATTTACCTTATCAGGCAGAGCGTCTGTGTTGTCAGCTAAAATTTACCCCCCAATTGTTTTAGATAACAGCAAAACGTATGCAGTAGGTCTGATCGATTTTGTAACATTTAATACAATACCCAATGTAGATAAGACTGATAATAAGTTTCATATTGGTAATCAAGTTATAGAATTTCCTGAAGGCAGTTATGAGATACAAGACATCATTAATCATATAGAACATCAGATCAATTTGCAGAAAATTGAACAGGAGCAAAAAAAACAACAAAAACAATTAAAACAAAATGTGATTGTAAAAACAGATGATAAAAAAGATGATGATTATCTTTACATGAGAATGAATTTTAACACATTACATTTTGAAATAAAAAGTAATAGAATTATAGATTTTACGAAAAATGACACTATAGGTGCAATGTTTGGATTTAAGAAGAAACAGCTTGTACCAAACAAATTACATGTCTCAGACCATCCTATGAACATTACTAAGGTTAACGCAATATGTGTTGAATGTAACTTAGTAAGAAATTCATTCAGAAATGATCGTGCTGATCATATGTTATATATGTTCTATCCTGACGTGCCGAGTGGATACCGCATTATAGAGAAAGTGTGGAATGTAATTTATCTTCCTGTGAATACTAACTACATCGATGAAATTTTACTTAAAGTAGTAGATCAAGATGGAAATCTGGTTAATTTCAAAGAAGAAGTCATCACGATAAGAGTACACTTGAAGGAACTATAAAATATGGTATTTGTATATAATATTAGAGTGCTGCCATCAGGCTCCAGTCACAGTGTTCATATAAAAAACGATACGCATGCAGATGAAAGTGTCAGTAGCAGGCAATCACGGAAAGAACTAACACCTGAAAATAGTCAGTTCCTTCAGCTGCTCGGTTTTAAGATTACCAAAAAAAGTGAATCACCATCAACGAAAAAACAAACAAACAAAAAAGAACAGTAGATTTTTACGTATAAAATTATCAATTTATTATAACATCCGAAAGTTGCTGATCCGCTTTAGGTGTAACTGTGTGATATAGATAGAAGAAGGAAAATGAGTTTTAATATTCTTAATGTTGGTGAGCATGTGCTAACAGATAATTCCATTACCAATTGTGAGATGCATAGCCATCCACCGTACGCAAATACAACATTCAATAATTCTGATGAAATAAGAATTCCCATACAAACGCAAGACATATACACATTACCGTGTAATAGTACACTGTATATTGAAGGAAAGCTGGTTGGTCAAAAGGATAAAAAATTCTCACAAACTTTGAACACGATAAACAATTTTGTAGCCTATCTATTCGAAGAAATTCGATATGAAATTGCAGGAATAGTTGTAGACAGAGTACGAAATCCTGGGATAACATCAACACTTAAAGGATTAGTGTCGTTTACAGAAAATGAAGCTAACAGTTATTTGTATGCAGGTTGGAATAATAAGGAAAATCCTGTTATACATAATATTAATGGCAACTTCAGCGTAAATGTTCCACTAAAAAATTTAATGGGATTTTTTGAAGACTTTAAAAAAATATTAATCAATATTAGACAAGAATTGGTGTTGATAAGAAGCGCTAATGATGTAAATGCAATTGTGTCAACTGTAGCAGATGAAAAGCCTCATTTAGAAATTTATCGTATATTATGGCGAATTCCGCACGTCCAGGTAGCCGATTCAGAAAAGCTGCATTTGTTAAGGTACATAGAGAAGGGAAGAGATCTGGAATTGGCCTTTAGAAGCTGGGAGCTACACGAGTATCCACTACTACAACAAACATCCAAACATACGTGGAACGTTAAGGCAACGAATCAACTGGAAAAACCTCGATTTGTTATTGTTGCATTTCAGACTAATCGAAAAAATAATTCTCAAAAAAATATGAGTGAATTCGATCATTGTAATTTAAGTAATATCAAATTATTTTTAAATTCTGAAATATATCCCTATGACAGTATATCTTTCAACATAGCTAAAAATTATACAACTATTTTGTATGAAATGTATGCACATTTCCAACAATCGTATTATTATAAAAATAGCAGTGAACCGTGTCAAGACCTTACAAGTTTCAGAGAAAAAACACCGCTTTATGTTATTGATTGCAGCAGACAAAATGAAAGTTTAAAGTCTGGTTCTGTTGATATCAGATTGGAATTTGAAACGACCGAGAGTATAACAGCAAACACTACTGCATATTGTCTTATATTACACGATCGATTCGTGAAATATAATCCATTAAGTAGTACAGTTACAATTTCTTAAAATGAAAAAGGTACGTTTCAATGAAAATAAAAACGTAGTTCATTATATTGTTGTTTGGAAGTATGCGTATAAATGCTCAAGAAGTAAATATTGGGAAAATTTTGTTGTTGATAGGATGCACTTTAAACGTAAAATTGAAAAATTGTCACAAATTATTGAACCTATTTTGGATGTTAATCATAGAAAAACAATGTATGCTCAAAGATTTAGGTTAGAGTAAAAATTATAATGTATTATTATAATATGAGATAAAAAAATAAAAAAAAAATCGCACCTGTTTTTTTTTTGTTGTTTATTCCTTTTCCCTCCTTTTCATCTTATTGCTCGGTGGTTGACTGTGATGGTGCTGGTGATGTTGGTGGTGGTGGTAAGATTTCCAGCCCTACTTCTAGTAAGGATGATAGCAAATCGGATGTTATTGGAGGTGTTTGAGTAGGATTAGAAGGAATTATCTTTGTTGGTGAATTTTTTCTTTTCTTTTTTTGTCCTCCTCCTTCACCACTTCCTCCCCCTCGTTTTCCTCCTGGAGCTGCTGGTGCTGCGGTGGACGTTGCTACTAAATCGGTAGTTGGTGCTGCTACTGCGACTGTTGGTGACGATTTATTTGCAACATTTAACAATCGACATATTTCTTCACTGTCATAACTACACAGATCATCATCTTCATCTTCTTCGTTGTCGTCATTATCATCATCATCATCGTCACTACTACTGCTATAAATATGTTTAACATTTTCACCAGAAGGTGGTAGCTCCAGGTATCGTTTTTTCCGTTTAATACCAGAAGACTCAGGAATCGCTGCAGACGATTCGATTCTGTTTCTTTCCATATCTTCTAGTTCTTCACTAAGCAGATTAAATTTATATCGCTTAACTACACTCTCCAAGATTTTAAACTCTTCTTCTTTATCAATTTTTGCTCGCATGTACTTTACAGGCAAATTACCAAATTTTCTTTTCAGAGTTTTACCCCTTGGTGAATATGTTAGAGATATATAAATTTTATCACCACGAGCTACCATTTCACGTACCCCATATCTAAAAAAATAAAGGAAAAAAAAATGATATAGCTGACATAAAGAAATTAAAAAGTTTATGTACTCACTGAAATAACTGCTTCATTACAACCGCTGCATATTTTATGGGGAAGTTTTTCTTATCTTCAGTAAAAACAACAATTGTGGATGGTACAGTGGCCATTGTTGTTTAAACACGGTGCTGTTCGTTAGACGGCTCACATAAAACTGAAATGAAGTTCCTGAACAGCTATTTTCTTTATACGAGCTGTAATTAGTCTAATAATGTGACAGGAAATTTGTTGTTGCGCTGAATAATTACATATATGTTAAGTGATTCCTCGTGTCGGTTTTTTTCACTGATAATTCAGTATAATTTATGATGATGTCAATAACAAGAATCCTTGAATGCACGCGCATAAAAAAAATACATTCAAGGTAAAATGCTGCCTCGTGTCTGTTTTATCAGTAATTTTAGTATAATTAAGCGCTATTTAACACAATGCAAAAATGTCACGTGTCGTATTTCGTATCGATAATTTTTAGCATAATTGCTCGTCATTATCTATAGGTAAATGATAAAGTTTTTTTACATTTTTTACTGTGCAATTAACATAAAAATACCACTTAGCATATATTCTATGATTAGTCTGAGTGGTGGAAAATAATTATAGTATAAAAGACTGACTACTCACACTTACGGTTATTAGTTTGTTCTAGCTCAGCAGTGCAGTAGATCCGTGAATCAACCACCAAGATGAGTCAACAAACACAACCAAATGTTGATGAAATCTCATCACAAGCTGTTAAAAAGGTACAGGTGGTTAGTAGAATTGTTAAGTCAAGGGGTGATATTTTGAAATGTATTACCTTTATTCGTAAAAATATTGTTTTGCTTAATAAATGTATAAAATATAAACTTGGGTGTATAAAAAATTTTTCTAAGATAGAATCGAATGTCAGTATTTTGAAAAGTTATTTAGAAAATTTACAAACAAAGCTTGATAGAACGAAAAATAAACGCTACCTTGTTTGGCAAAACACTCAGACATGTTTCAAAAATCGAATTAGATCCGGAGTTCTTGTAAATTTGCAATATAAAGATCCAAAATTGTTTCTTAAAAATGCATTCAAAAGTTTTTCCATTCAAGTTAGAAAGCAGCTCAAAAAATCTCAGATAAAAGTGAATGCTGCATTTTGTGGAGAATTTATAAAACCGCAGACTGCTGAAACCTCGCTAAAACATTTAACTACTAACAATCAAATTATAGATTATAACACTGACCTAAAGAACTGGTATAAAATAAATATTATTGAAAAAATTTTAAAAAAATTTGATGATTTTCAAGAAAAAGACTCTGGATGGGCATTGTTACGCATACTCCATCTTAAAGTTAACATAAATCAATATACTCCCATTAATATAGGCACATCAACATATATTGAGGTTCCTGAATTCATAAAGAAATCTAAAAGTGTTATTAACATCAAAAATAATGATTCCTATTGCTTTTTATGGTCAGTCGTATGCAGTTTATACTACAATAACCCAGAAGATTTAATACAAAGAATGCGGTCCATTGATACCTACAACATCAGTGATATAAAAAAAGTTCAAAAGAGGCTTTCAACAAATAGTAAGGTAAACTGTTCTGCATGTCATGTATATCCCCATTTCAGTAGAGTATTACGGTACGATGGTATAGAATTTCCTATGAGTTTGAAAGATGTATCGAAATTTGAATTGATGAACAAAATAGCTGTAAATATTTTTACTGTACAAAACAAGGAAATATTACCATTATTGATCAGCAAAACAGAATTTTCTTGTAAAGTCAATTTACTAATGCTTTCAACTCATACGAATATTGAGAGAGACACTTTAGATGAAGTCATTAGTAGTGATGATCGTAGTGGTTTAAATCTAAAAGGATCAATTTTTCATTATGCTTGTATTAGAAATTTATCTCGCTTGCTTTTTAAACAATTAGGAAATGTTAGAAACAAAAAATGGATTTGTGAACGCTGTCTGAATCATTTTAGTAGTGATATTTATTTACAACGGCATCTGGAAGATTGTAGGAATTTGAGCGAAACCAAAGTTATTCTACCAAATAAAGAAAATAGCATATTGAAATTTAAAAACTTTCAGTGTAAAATTCCAGTGCCATTCGTTATATATGCCGATTTGGAGAGCGTTCTCACATCATATAATGATAAAGATCAATCTGAAGGTAAAATGCAAAAGTATCAGAAACATGAAGCATTTAGTATTGCATACTACCTGAAATGTTCATATGATGACTCACTGTCAAAATTCGAAAGCTACACCGGTCGTGACTGTCAGGTGTGGTTTGTAAAACAATTGGAAACTATTGCTAGGGATTTAAATTCAATACGAAAAAAAACTTGTAAATCTATAGAAATGTCAGATGATGATGAAAAAGATTTTGCTAATGCTTCAACGTGTCACCTTTGCTCAAAGTCTTTTACAATCCATGAAATAAAAGTCAAAGATCATTGTCATTTTACTGGAAAATATAGAGGTGCTGCTCATCAAACGTGTAATTTACAAGTTAAAGATAATGGTAAATTAACTATACCGGTAGTTTTTCATAATTTGTCTAATTATGATAATTTCTTTCTCGTCAAAGGGATCTGTACTAGGGTGAAAGGAAAAATCAGCTTATTACCTCTCAATAAGGAAAAATTTATATCATTCACAAAACACATCGATGACACCAAAATAGATTATAGATTTATTGATTCATTTAGATTCATGGCTGACAAATTGGAAAAGCTATCATCGTATCTAGATAATGAGCAAAAAACTATAAGCAAAAAATTTCAGACAGACGATACAAAATTTAAGTTGGTTACCAGAAAGGGTGTTTTTCCGTATGAGTATCTAGACAATTGGGAAAAATTAAAAGATACCCATTTACCACCAATAGAGGCATTTTATAGTAGTATTTCTAATGCTGGTATATCTATCGAAGAGTATAGGCATGCTTGTAACGTTTGGGATACGTTCAATATAAAAAGTTTGGCTGAATATGCTGAACTCTATCTTAAAACTGACGTTCTTCTTCTGGCTGATATTTTCGAAAATTTCCGATCAATGTGCATGAAAACTTACGGTTTAGATAGTCTTCATTATTACACACTTCCTGGTCTAGCATTTGATGCAATGTTAAAAATAACCGATGTGAAATTGGAATTATTAACAGATATTAATATGGCACTGTTCATTGAGAAGGGTATTCGTGGTGGATTATCTCAATGTAGTAATAGATACGGTGAAGCAAACAACAAGTATATGGGTGAAAATTTCAACCCTGATTTACCTACGTCTTATCTAATGTATTTCGATATAAATACCTTGTACGGTCGGGGGATGTGCGCACCCTTACCGTATGCGAATTTTGAATGGGTATCTGAGATCAATATATATAGTGAAAATATAATCAATTGTCCTGATGATAGTGATTATGGGTATATACTGGAAGTCGATTTAGAATACCCAAACGAACTATTTGATACTCATAAAGATTTACCTTTGCTTCCTGAACGCATGGTGCCACCTATATCAGAACAGAACGTTTCGAAGTTAATGGCCACCTTATATAATAAAAAAAAATATGTAGTGCATTATAAAAGTCTCCAACAAGCACTTAAACTGGGGGTACGGCTCACCAAAATTCATCGTTGCTTAAAGTTCAAACAATCAGCATGGCTAGAAAAATATGTCTCTCTCAATATCGAATTACGTAAGCGTAGTATGAATGAATTTGATAAAAACTTATTCAAAATTTTCATAAACGCAGTGTTTGGTAAGACAATGGAAAATGTTAGAAAATACAGAGATGTTCGAATAGTAACAAGATGGTCAGGTCGTTACGGTGCAAATTATTATATTTCTCAACCAAACTTCCACAGCTGTATGATTTTAGCTGAAGATGTCGTTATCATTGAAATGCAACGCTTAAAGGTTAACTTTTGTAAACCAATATATGTTGGTATGTCAATATTAGATATATCTAAGACTATTTTATATGATTTTCATTATAATTATATAAAACCAAAATTCCAAAATCAAGCTAAACTTTTATATACGGACACTGACAGCTTAATTTATCACTTTTTTGTTGATGACATTTATGCTCACATCAAAACGGATATACACAAATTCGATACATCTGACTATCAACCAAATAACGTATATGGTATTCCTCAAATGAACAAAAAGGTGCTAGGGCTCATGAAAGATGAAAATGCTGGTAAAATTATGACTCATTTCATTGGATTGAGGTCAAAAATGTATACATTCAAGATTTTGTCTGATGAAAAAAGTAGTGATGTTATTAGTAGTAGAGGAGAAAATTACATATCATTTAAAAAAGCTAAAGGTATACAAAAATCTACGTTGAAAGATATTACTTTTGAAGATTACCATAAATGTCTCTTTCAAAATATACAAGTTGAAGTACAACAACATATAATAATCGCGCAGAAACATCAAGTTTATACAGCAGTACAAAACAAAATTGCTCTTAGCCCATACGATGATAAACGGATAGTTAATTACATTTATACAGACACACTTCCATGGGGTTATATAACATAAAAAAAAAAATATCACCTTATTGTCTTTAACTGATTCTACAACAAACATACACCTCACCCTATTTAATGAGCAGCACAATGACAGAAATGATGGTGTGTATGTGTGTGTGTTTGTGTGTAAGTTAAATTGTTCACGGAAAAAAACCTTACCATTACCTATATTTCGATTTTTTTTTTGTTTTGTTTTAGCTGAAACAACGCTGGACTAATGTCTTTACTGACAAAGACAGATTCAAAAATAACAGTGACTGCAACAACAACAACCACAAAGTGAAAAGACTCCGTCAACAGTACATAGGAACACAATGGTGTGACATTTGCCAAATGTACTTTTGTTTCTGTAGCAAATCAATCTACAATCATCATACGGATTACCATCCTGTTACTACTACTACTACTGTAACACCAACAACTACTACAATTACCAGTACTATTTCACACACCGAAACAGACGATCTATTATGTAATGAAAGTATTGTTGATGTACCAATAACTCCACACACAAATACCAACAACAACAGCTGACCGTACTATGAGTTGTAATTTTTTTTGTTCGTCTAAATTTTGCTTATTCTTAACAACAAACAACTTTTTCAGATTAAAGTGGAACCCATGGAGTTCGACTATATCGTAGATGAACGGGTAGTCATAAATGATGCTACTTTATACGAGGTGGAGGAAGCTGACGCGACGGCAGCGGCTGTTGTTGGTACAACATCACCCGAGGATCAGGAAGAACAGCAGCAGCAGCCGCAAGCAGTTGAGAAGGCGAAAGATGTTACTCAACCGCAGCGGCAGCGGCTATACTCCTCTGACATCGTTGCAGAGATTGATCGTGTCATTTTTGGTAATTGTTGTCCTGCAACCGCTAACGATAACCAGGAAGCTGATGACAAGGAGAAGGAAGAAGAGGAGACTGGGCGCTGAAGCCGCTGCATCAACATCCACACCAAAAGAAATAAGATGAGGGGTGGTTTGTATTATACTATTAGTAATCCCTGTATTGCCTGTATTGTTATCTATGGTGTTGTTTTTGTTGCTGTTTATTACTGGGTATAGGGTAAATAAATATTGTTTTGGAAGGTCTAATAAATACTTTGTTGGAGAAGAGTGTCTTATTGTGTATACCACACACACACACACACACACACACACACACACACACACACACATACACACCCCCCCGCACATATATCCATACACACATAAGCACTCTAACAATATTAGTATTTAAGTAAGCTATATATCCATTATTTAGCATTACTATTAAAGTTCTCGTCTAGTATATATATATAATTAAAAATGCGAATCGTCAAACAAGAAACTACCCTAGAAATTGAACGAAATACATTTAACGATAAATCATTCAACAGACATGGTGTGTTGTTTCCTTCAACAATACGCTGTATTATAGTAGGACCTTCTAATTGTGGAAAAACGAACCTTATGATTAATTTGGTTGAACATGAAAACGGTTTAAAATTTGAAAATATTTATATATACTCAAAGTCCCTATACCAACCGAAATACGTATATTTAGCAGAATTATTAAAACCGATACAAGGAATTGAATATTTCCCATTTAATGCCAGTGAAAACATTCTTCATCCTTCAGAAGCAAAACCAAATTCTATTTTTATATTTGACGATATATTATGTACAAATCAGGATGTTATAAGAGAATATTTCAGCATGGGTCGTCACAACAGTATAGATTCCTTTTATTTATGTCAAACTTATGCAAAAATCCCTAAACATTTAATCAGAGATAATGCTAATGTTTTGATTGTTTTCAAGCAGGATGACTTAAACTTGAAACATATTTATAATGATCATGTCGGTACTGATATACAGTCATTTGATGAATTTAAAAGAATATGTGCCGTTTGCTGGACAGATCCGTACGATTTTCTAACGATATTCAAAGACTGTAACATTGATAATGGTAGATATAGAAAAGGTATAGATCATTTTATTTATATTTAACGATTTCGATCTCATTCAACCATAACGGATCAATCGCTGTCCAACATCTGATCGTAACCTGATCAATATCTGTTCGACAAAACCGCATTAATATTGGATAGAACGAACATGATAAAAAAATTAACTGAAAAAGATCTGAAAAAACTATTAATATTAAAACGTAATAATATACGAGCTAAATTGAGACAATTAAAATATGGTGAAATGCTACAAGAAACCCTATACAATCCTATCACTAAGCATTTAAAAAATATTGAAACTAAACTTCAAAATCCAAACAGTAGTGTTGGCATGACTACTAGTACTACGACTGCCAGCACACGTACAGTACCAGAAGATTTAAAATCTCAACAACACGAAACAAAACGAGAAGATGGTAGTGCTGATAGTGATACAGTATGGAGTACCCCTAATTTTCCACATAAAAGAAGATTATCATTCAAATCAACTACAAAAAGAAAGTTATCTACTCGTAATAATTACGAAGACGATGACAATAATGATGAACCTAGTAGTTTAAAAAGATCAATTATAGCCGATATAAATTCTGACTATGAAGACAATGAATCTGAATATAATTATAATATTGCTACTAACAACAGCGAAAAAAATAGATTTGATGACATTGCAGAAAAATCGTTTACTGAATATTTGGAACAATATGATGTATTACCCAGAAAATACATAAGTGACATGTATAATGATACTACTAATAAGGAATTCGATCATAAATATGGTATACGACTTGATAAAGATATTGAAAAGTTCATGATTGGTGATTCTCAACTACAATTCGTAGACGCTGATGTTTATGTCAAAGGTAAACGATATAAGGGTACTCACGGTTTATATGAATTGTTATTCAAAAAAAGACCCAACGGAAATATATTTAATGCCGAAGACCTTAAAAATTACAGGCAGATCGTAACCAGGACTCACGCAAATAAACGCTACTACAGATCTAATACTCAAGTCGATGGAAATAAATTGAAAAAGTATAAAGAACTCATAGCACCCTCTACATCGAAAGGTTATGGGCTACTATCCAGTGATAATAGCAATTTGATATCAATGGAATTTACTGGTAATAAAAAGGATTATATATATTTTGATGATATTAACGAAATTGTAAATCGCTTACGCCTTCTGGTAGCGTCACGAGCTGCAGGTCATACGTCGCATATTAACGAGATAAATTCAATAATAGAAGAGCTAAAAGAAGGTAATTATATTGAATAAGAATGTCAAAAAAATTTGCAACCAACGCTAAACGGCAAGTTGTTGAAGAAATACATAAGCAAGCACGAAAAAATTTCCCACGAAGGAAAACAATTATAAAGTCCCTAAATGATCTCTTTCAAGCCGATCTCGTAGAAATGATACCATATTCAAAAGAAAATAAGGGATACAAATATATACTAGTTGTAATTAATTGCTTTTCTAAATTCTTATGGGCACTACCGTTGAAAAATAAAACAGGTAAAGAAGTTTCAAAAGCTATGAAAACTGTATTAAAAGAACAAACACCGAGAAATCTACAAACTGATGCGGGACTAGAATTTTTCAATAAAAACTTCAAGGATCTAATGAAACAATATAATATTAATCATTATAATGTCTTCACTGAAAAAAAGGCAGCAATTGTAGAAAGAGTCAATAGAACAATAAAAAGTATCATGTGGAAAGAGTTCAGTTTACAAGGTAATTATAAATGGTTGAATATTCTACCTAAAATTGTTAAACAATATAACAATAAAAAACACCGAACTATACAAATGAAACCTGCAGATGTCACAAAGAAAGATGAAAAACGATTATTATCTACTGTATATAATCGCATAAAAATTGTAGACTTAAAATCAAAATTGAAAGTTGGTGATCATGTACGTATTTCTAAGGTGAGAGGCATCTTTGATAAAAAATATCAACCAAATTGGTCAACGGAAATTTTCACAATTCATAAAATAAAGCTGACTAATCCCATTACATACTTATTGAAAGACAAAAATGATCAAAATATTTCTGGAATCTTCTACAGTCAACAATTGCAAAAAGTTAAATATCCAGATGTCTATCTAGTAGAGAAGGTATTAAAGACCAAAGGAGATCAAATATTAGTTCGGTGGTTAGGATTCAGCGGCCCTTCAAAAGACAGCTGGATAAATAAAAAGGACATAGTTTAACATAAATCAGATCAGTACACTAGAAGATCTGCCATAAGTAACACACACCCTACATACACTTGGTAATCATAACCAAATAAAATGTTTATAATTGATATTCAAGGATTTACCAATGGCTGCAACTTCATTTGCAAAGAAATTGCAATTATGAATACTGTAACAGGTTACTGGCAGCATAAGTTAATACAAATACCTTGTGTATTTGATATGCTAAGTAATTCCAAGCAAGCGCACATAAACTGGACCGTACAGAACTTGCATGGACTGCCGTGGGATCTTATGTCTCCTTCAGCTGAAGACTTTTTATATTATGAACAAATAACAACATTCATCAAGGACTTTGTACAAGATGCTCCAATTTTCGTCAAAGGGCACCAAAAGAAGCAATGGTTGGAGAGAATTATCACTAATCACATCACCGATCTGTATGATGCAGGATGTCCGAACCTCGCTACTCTCAAAAAGACATTCAAATACAGACACTGTTTTAAGCATTTGTATAACAATTTAACTTGTGCATTAGAAAACGTACATTTACTATATAATTGGAAACTGATTACTAATTTAGATGGTTGCAATGAATAAACAAAAATATACAGTGTTAGTGTGTTTTATTTTTTACCATTTTCTACCTTGAAACCATTCTGACACTTTCTGTTGCCTTCTCATGTTGTAACATCTTCATCCAAAAATTGCTCATGTGTCTTATATGATATAGTTACTTCCATACATGTCAATTCTCTGTACAGGTCCTAATTTTTTTCAAAACTCTCATCCAAAAAAAAAAACACTCCCTACCCTGTAAAATGAATAAAAGAATAATATACAGTGTTAGTTATTAATTATCACTATTACTCATTAAAACAAAAAAATGGAGTCAAGTTGATTGACTCAGTACTTCCCACACATAACAGTGATATCATTTTTATTATATTCCCTTTGTATGAAGCTATAATCTGAGATACCGTGCAACTAAGTAATCCTCAAAAAACATAAAACACAAAAAATACTAGTAAATAGTTTCCTAAGTCTCTCCGTTTTATATTTTCAGTTTCTTTTTTTCTTTTTAATTTCCATGTTACTAAATTCAGAACGATCTAAGCAATACTCGTATGTATACATTAGACAATTCTAAGTCCGTGATTTCTGTAATAGTTAAGGCAATGTTCTGATGGCCCTAAAAAAGGTATTATACTAGGTCTTTCTTTTGCATGTCAAAATGGACAGCTTATTATGAATAGAAACAAATGGTTTTAGTAAGTTTTTTACCTTCTCAATCAGCTGCGTTAGCGTTCTCCAGTACCAGGTTTATCATTCCTCTGTCCCAGTCATTAATGATTCCTAAATCCATTCCTTCAATATACTCCATAAACCACCTTGGTACTGGAGACTCACCATGTATCATGCTTAATAATGACAATTCCAGTCCAACGTACTCTCGATCCTCCACACCCCGTATCTCTCTCTCCCGAATATCTTTCCTCGCTCTCTCTAAGTCCTTCTCCACTCGTACTGTATAATTCATGACACCCATTATTTTTTTTATTCTTCCGTTCGTTACCAAATTCAAACACTTACTGAAATCAACTTTTACATTTCAAGCCCAGCTAAAGTTTCCATATAATAATAATTGATTAGTTTGCAATAATTGTTCCCCTTTTTATGTACAAATATATTTTAAGGCTAGTTTACATTAGTATGATTAGTAGTAGAGTTCCTACAATTGCTAATGTGCTCCTGCTATTTATGCCAATGTAAACCAGCCTTTATGTTTTATCTCTATGCCTGCATTTTACTGCGACACTTTATCAATGATGACCCATAATTATACTAAAATGTATGATCAATTAATTTAAGTTGCACTAAAATTACTGAGGCACCTTTACCTTTGCTTTTCCTATCACACGCGCGTGTACATTCAAGGATGCTTATTTAACAACAAACTGTTACAAAGTTATATGTACATGTCTTGTATACAGGGTAATGCTGTACTGTGTGTGTATAGTGTGTTTTAGAGAAGAGTCATGGCAAAGCAAATTCGAATACATTAAGCTAATGGGTACAGGTATTGGGTTTCGCTTTTCCGAAACTATTCATACGTGCATGTCTTGTATACAGGTACTGCTATTATAGGTAGGTACTGTCTTTAGAATAGAGTAACGGCGAGGCGAGGCCAGGCTAGGCTTGTCTCGTCAGATCTCTTCGGCATGACGTCACTTCTTTTGCATTCTTCGGAGTGACCTTGAACTTTGCCCTTCTTCGTCTTCAGCGTCACGTCACCTCCTCGCTCTTCGGCGGTGACCTTGAACGCATGGTACGCGGGCCGGCGGCCGCAAGTCTGACCACCTTCTGGTCATTGTCGTCGTCGACGACGTCGACCAACACTCCGAAAAGACTCACTTCTTCAGATGTGGATGGTAGGGGGGTTACCAACAGTGCAGTACCCCGCTTGATATACTACTTTTAAAGATCAATTGAACGTGGATTAAGACATGGTTACGGTAAGCATTTATACATTCCGTACATGTATATAGCACCTAGCACAATCCCATTGGTCAGATTTGAATTTTAAACCAATCAAATTTCGAATGCCGTACGTGTGTACGAAATGTAAATCAGTGCCATATGCACTTACGGAATTGAATATTGTTGAGTGCCATACGCGTGTATGAAATGTAAATCAGTGCCATATGCACTTACGGAATGTAATATAGTTATATGCAAGTCAAACGTATACGGCTATGGCTGGACTCTTGTTTTAATTTTTGCGATTGCAGCGAGAGAGGGTGGTTATATATGTTATACTCGTATATGTTTGAAATCGCCATGCATGCTGGGGAAAAACTACCTCCTAATTATAAATATTCTGAACTGAGTCCTGGAAAATATAGATCAAACCTATTGACTGAGGCCAAAGAAAAAACGTACCTAATCTGTCCCAAAATATTAAAACAAATAAACCCAATGCATGGTTCATCCCACTGATTTTATATAACGTTCTTTTTTGTTCCGCTATATTCTTTAATGTCTTTAATCTTGTAAGTAATGTATGTTTTCTTTGCCCACTGAAGATTAATACTTAGTTAACTTATTACCCCAGACGTTTGCAATTATTACATTTAATATTTTGTAAAGAAGGGCAAAAATTATACACCTAATTTGTAATAAAGTTTACTGCAGTTTAATACATAGTTGAAAAATGGTTTTCGCTTAAATCGCTTTCCTCTTTGTAAATTTTCAGCTGCATTAAGTACTACATTCCGTAAGTGCATATAGCACTAATTTACATTCCATACTCTCGTATGGCACTCACAGCTTGATTGGTTCAAGATTCAAATCTGACCAATGGGATTATGCTAGGTGCTGTATACATGTACGGAATGTATAAATGCTTACGGTAAGCATAAGGTTTTTCTGGTTTGGGCTCGACTTTTGTGTGGAATGATATTTAAAGTGTCAAATGGTTGATCGTAAAGTTTTGCGAAATAATAATTATGCAGATTTTTTGTATGACTGAGCATACTGCAAAGGCAAAGCCTAAATACCATAGAACCGCGGCTGCTATGAAAAGGCTATGTTAGGGAAATTTGTTGGCGCAGGACATGAATAGGCCAACACTCGTAGGCTCAGAAAATGCATCTCCTGGCAGTATATTCCAAGTCCTGCGTACTATGGGAATAAAGGTGTGATCGTTCTTGGTGTATGAAGAACGACCACCGTGGCATGAGATGCAGTCCCGTGGGAGCATTTAATAGGCGCTATGAGCGGCGGAATTGTAGAGGACAGCTCAGAGGAGCAGAATCCGTTTAGATATCGACAGAAGAGTGAGAGGTCACCAGCCGCACGCAGGTGATGTAGTGGAAGAGTCAAATTTTATTTTGATTGTGGGGAGGCAGATGTCTGATAGGGTAATCTTGTTTGACAAAAAAATATTTTGAATGCGTGACATTTGTTAATTCTCTATCTACTCCAGAGAAATACCTCCATAGATAAGTAGATTATTATGAGATCTCAAATAAGTACCAATTAGCATCGGATCATGGTATTGCCTCCTTTAAACGAATAATATAAAGCACAACAGTGTGTTACTACACCTTTTCCAGCTGTTGTTTCGAAAGCGTCAAGTGATGATTCAAAACGGTCAAGTTAATTTTTCAACTCGTCAATTTTAAATTCAAACTGACAAGTATAAATTACACCTAACAGTTTGAAATTACAAGTGACCAGTTGGAAAACTAACTTGACCGTCTTGAATTATCACTTGTGCTTTAGAAACTACAGCTGGAAAAGTGTAGTTATCATTATGGACTAAGCACTAGCGTAGATGCAGCCATGTGTGTTCCTCAGTGCTTTATAATTGCCAACTTATTTTCAAAATTGGTTCTAAGAACACACCTGAGCAAGCTTATCAAGCAATAGATGTCACTTATTATGAATCATTTTCTGTCAAATGTTTTGTAGTTATTCTATACTATAGAGTTTATATTTCATTATATGTGGTTTAAATTATGGTCTAATGAAGCGCGATAAATCAGATCACTTTTACCCAAGGTCAAGGGTATCACAATCCTTGTTTGAAACATGTCCTGTCCATGTTTTCCCAAAGGAATCAATCGAACCAATAGTGTAATTCAATGTTAGTCAAAATAGTTGTTGGTGCTGGTTCACTGCTTTCAGATCCCTTTTGAGTACACTGCGCGATTTTCTCGACTACGCAACTGAGTTACCTATCTCATTCTCGTGTTCGGACACTTCTTATGTTAAGGAATGTTGGCAGTTACACCACTGGCCCGTTGATTAATTTAAATATGCGTCGCTAATAATCACCGATGAATTTAACATGAGTTCAGCCCGGTATTGATAAAAATCGATGTGACTGACGGCAAGGAATTCCAAAAAACTGTCAGGACGCATTGCACTTTTCGACATTAGCCTGGTAATATCGCGTTGGCTCCGGTTGTTGATTGGCAAAAATGGCCACCGGAACGCATAATCGTTAGTTTCTAATTGGAGTAATTGGTGTGGTGGACGTGTATATGTATGAGATGAACATTCCTGAATTAATGTGTGACCTAACTACATTCACAGGTGTTATTCAATGGATAAGCACATAAGGGGATGCTCTCTATTTACATTAAGTGGAAAACCAAATGTAAACCTCAGAAATGAAAATATTCTCCATACCTTCCACCAAAGAACCTTATTTGCGACACTACTTGAACTATGTCAATCATTAAAACATCTAGGCGTATTTCTAGCCTCGAAGCTGAATTGAATCCAACATGTGGAACAAAAAGTCAATAAGGCACGTAAATCATTATGGGCATGCAGAAGCATTGTAGGAGTGAACTAGAGACTGACTCCCTAAGTCATGTCCTGGCTCTACACCACAATCGCCATGTTTATTATATGGAACGATACTGTGAAGGATACAATCAAAGCAAAGCTTAGGCCGGCGTTGTTTAGCGTTAAGGCTTGACGTTTCGCCACGACGAGTGAATGGCGTCCTCAGCAGCTATTTGACTTTGGCGACTTCCAAAGTACTGACGGCTGGTGGATCTGCACCTGTATTTATACCTGCTAACGGTGACGCGGTAGCCCCGCCCCGTTGTGATATGGCAGTGTCTTCAGGTCCTTCAGGATGGGTACCCAGTACCCATGTCCGGTTGACTTTCTGTATTTCTTCTTTTCTGTTGAAATTATTGTGGTATTTTTGTATTTCGATGACTTCTCTGTGCAGTCTGGCTTAGTATGAAGACGTTGCGGCTAGAACCTGAGTTTCTTCAAACTTGATCCAATGGCCTTCTACCTTAATCGCATTTTCGGCTACCGCTGGTTTGTCCGTATGAACTAGTCGACAGCTAGCCTTATGTTCTGCAATCCTTGTGTTTATCTATCACTTCGTTGTTCCTATGTATATACACTCCAACATGCGCATGGTATGCGATAAACCCTCGGTGTTTTGAGTAAGTCTCTTTCATACTTCACCGTTCTCAAATACTCCTGTATCTTAATTGTGGGCTTGTAGATGGTCTTGACGTTTTCCTTTCATAACAGCGTGCGATCCTCCGCCGTTCTTGTTATTTCTTTTTCTGTATATAACCGTTTGGCTTAAGAGCGCTCTTTAGGTGTTCCAGTTCGTTGTCAAGTTCCCCTGGTTCGCACACTTTTCTAGCCCGTTCTGTCAAAGTTCTAATAATTCCGTACTTCTGGCATAGGTGGTGGTTTGACTATTTATGGAAGTGCCGGTCAGTATGAGTTGGTTTTCTATATACCTTGTGTCCTAATGTAGCTCCATTTCTTGTTAGAAGAACATCAAGGCCAGTCTTTTGTCTTCTCCTCATCATCATAGTCACAATGTCTTAACAGACATGTTGTGATCTCGTAAAACGCATTTACGAGTTTTTCTTGGGATATCTTTGAGATCTTTAATGCAGTAGTTTCCCATTTGCTTTCTGCATCCTCATGCCGTTGACCAGATGGTATCTACTGTTTCATCTGCCTTTAGGGGCCATTTATCACCCCAAGGACAAAAAGGTGTCCTAACTCTTCTCAACTCGTCCACCCAAAGCTGTTGGTTGAGAAGAGGTTACTGCTTATACCGACAGTAGTTCGGTTCCTTTTAGTCGCCTTTTACGACATGCAGGATATACGATGGGAGATATTCTGACCCGCCCCCACACGGGGAATGTCTTCTCCTACCTTCGTGGTGAACTGGATGTTTTTTTTCACGGTGTTCAGGTATTCTAGAAATTCGTCTAGCTTTTCTCTTCCGTGGTTCCAAATGACGAACGTATAGTCCACGTATCTGAACCGTATCTTGGGCTTGTCTTGAGCGCATTTTAAAGCTGCCTGTTCGATATTCTCCATTGAGAAAGCACTAAGTGCTTGTAGCCTTACATTAAGATTGGTTCTTCAATGTAAAAAGGTATTTGATGACATTTCAGCTAAACATTAGTGCGTTGGCAAGATGAGTGTCGACAAATAATTTCCTGGGTCCTCAGCTGGTTGTGGGGACAGCAGCAGCACCACTAGAAAGAAAACAGAGGTTGGTTACAAAATAATCAACATCATTTGAGATGGAAAGGGATCTCCGTCAAGCTAGAGATCTTATTTTAGGACCGTTTTCTAAGGTGGGGTGATCTCTCATTGGATAGAAGTCAGCGAAGGTCACCTGTGAGCCTACTATGCTTCTGCCTGGCGGTCCTCCGCCGCTCTAGCAGAGCACCTTCAGCGATACACGTAATAATCTCCTCTCCTTGGCTAACAGATGCAGTGGCGGTATCGCTGTTATAACCTGCAGCGCTTTGGTAGAGGCAGTATGATACGCACTGGCTACCCTCAGCAGCGATTTCCTTTGCTATACCATACTGTAGCTCCATATAAAGTAACTGAGTGGATAACTCAGTTCAAGATCAGTCGTTTTCTCATACTTGAACCGCCTACGTTTGTCATTATACGTGACGGTAATGCCACCTTTCTTTCTGATTTCACCGCAGTTCTCTTTCGATGTTCATTGAAACATCGCTCGTTGTCTACGGTAATCCCCAAGTACACTATCGCTTTGCTGGGTGTTATTTGAATCCCTCTAACACGGAAGTTCACTTAGTTCTAGTGATACTAGAATCCTGCAAAATGATCGTATCAGTTTTGCTTGGTGCCAGCTGAAGTTTGAGCCTGGATATTCGCTCATCTATCTTTCCCAGTGCCTCATTTGTCGTTTGCACCACAGTTTTCTCATCTTCGGCGGAGACTACCAGAGCAGGGTCATGTGCGAACGCCACCGTCTTTATGTTTCGAGGAAGAGCTGTCCTTAAAACCCCACCTTATAGGAAATTCCAGAGAAGAGGACCCAAAACCAATCCCTGTGGAACTCCTGTAGACTTCTCTACGTTTGTTATTTTTATAGCTTTGCTCGTAAAATAGCTGCTGATTAGAATCCGTAAATACTTCAAGTGTCACCAGTGCTACCCCTTCATTGGGGGCTCTTCCTACGGAGCACAGAACTGCCTTCCATTCGTTGACTTGCCACTGCGAACGCCAAACTGGTTTGGCGATAACCCTCCCGTTTCTTCGAGAACCGCGTTGCCATAGGAGGCTCTGCGGGCTTACCCCCTTAGCGATCAGGACTACTCCAGCCTTTTTCCAGATAGTCGGAAAAGTTTGTGTTTTCAAGAGACGGTGCCGTAGGATGTAGTATCACTTTACCGTTTAAAGCTGGCATTACCGCATAATGTGATATCTCGGTTATTTTAAAAATACTAAACAAGATCAGAACAGAGCTGTCACTGACAAGCAGTCGATCACGGAATCCAGTACCCAGCACGAAATAACATCACCATAATGAGGCACATATTATTTATTGTCTTGCTGTATCTACCTTCTACGTTTGATAATAACGGTCCGTAAGAACATTTAACATATTGCGTACACAGGATTGTAAATCCCTATATGTATCTTCGCTGACATTGCCCGATCTGCTATATATATCTCGACCCGGCGCATTCCTCATTCAAACAATACTTATTTCAATTTCCTGGGTCGTTAAGGCTTGCTCAGACATTTCTTCAATATCTCGTCGGTTTTGCATTAAATCCATAACAATTTAAACGTGGAACATAGCCAATAACGATACGTATCGGTTCCGATAGTACAGTCGAAGTTAGTCGTGCCGGATCTGTGATAGGGTACCGAACATAGACAATTTTGAACAGCTAATACGGATTTTTATTTCATATCTATTTTCCTATAATGTGCACTCCCCCCCCCCCCACAGTCTAAATTTTTCATGCCCCCTGCCCATGTCAAGCAAGCTATGACCGCCATGCCAGTGGAACTACTTGTCAAGGAGCCGAGAAGATTCAGATAAAATTCCTGAAATTTTTATCTTTTAGAACAGATCGTTTTTATCCACCGACTGGAATATCACACGAACTACCTACTGCTGCAAAGTCAAAACACACTCAGCTTAGATCTCAGAAGGCAATCATTATCCATGCTCTTCTGATATAAAATTATTCATATAACCATCCAGACTCCCCCATTATCTAAACAAAATGAATTTAAATGTACCCAGAGTCATCACATGCACCATCCTTACATCTTATCTTTCTACCCCAACAAACGTACTATCCTCAATCCTGTAGTATATTCTATGTGCCTTACACCTCCGTAGTTAAAATTAAATATATTTGTAAAACTATATACGACTTGACACTGCGTTAATTTTTTACTATATTGTATGCGTGTGACTGTACAAATTGCACCTGTAATTGAGCTTTCCTGTTTGGTGGCGTAAGTTTAATAAACATATATCAAGGACTTGAAGTTGGTCCACAGAGGCGAGCTGCTTAAGCTCCTAATTAACAAGTTTCGTCACCTATCATCCCTTTTTACGAGGATTAATAAAAAATCAAAACGCATCAGATTTGGAATATGCCCATAACACTTAATAGAACTGCTTCAAGAACTTCGATATATTTGGCCGCCCATTGTCTTGCACAATACATAGCTCTAAACTTTTACACTGAATATTACGCTAGAGGAGCGAAATGTTGTGGTTGTGGCCAGAATTTTGATGAAAGGGTCACTGCATAAAGAAGGATATGGAGCTACCTGCCAAGCTTTCGGCAATGTTTACTATCTCCAGGACTTTAATGTAGAGCTTAACTAGCAGGAACAGCAATGCACAATGAGACTCGACTTTAAAATTTAATTATCAAAAAACGTCGAAAAAACGTCGAAACAATTTTTGAACTTGAATCGATGTCTTCCACAAGTCACAACAAACAACTACATATACATATGTAGGTGTTAAATACAAACTTATAAACAATCTTAACACAATACAATAACTGAAATTACAAAATTCTTGGTTTGAAGACACACATTTATTAGTTTAAAAGTTAAAAGACCTTCTTGGTCCAGGTGAATATGACTGTTACACTCTAAATGTGGAGACAAACTCAAGACTGTTAGTCTGTCTCCACAACATAAAGAAAATTATTTTCACCTCACCCAAAGTGACGTCAAGGATATCACAATCCTTGTTTGGAACATGTCCAGAACCGCATCAGGCACGACGTCACTTTTCCACAACAAGGATGTTTCGATCTCTCATATTCTATCAGGTGGACCTGACCTTGGTTAAAGCCCGGTATTAGGTTGACACGGAGATAGTGAACCAACAGAGACAACTACTCCAAGGGCAAATACTCCTACCGGCATTTCATTACACTATTAGCTCGAATGATTCCTTTGGAGAAACATTAAAAAGATTATTTCTAGCTTACACAAAGTGTGCTCAAGGATAACAGTATCCTTGTATAGAACATGTCCTGAATCGCATTAGGCACGATGACCCTAGTCCACGACAGCGCTGTTTCGATCCTTCGGGTCCCATCTCTAAAGGAAGCACTCGAGCAAATAGTGTAATTAAATTCCGGTAGGGGTATTTTTCTTTGGACTAGTTGTTTCTGTTGTTTCACTGCTTTCATACCAGCCTGATATCGGGCTTTACCCGGGACATCGACCCACTTGGGGTAAGGTGAAAATAATTTTCTTTATGATATGAATTGAGTTGTTGGCGGTTAGTCCGATAGCTGCCACCTCATTTTATTGTCGAATAGACTGTTCCGAAAGAAAGCTCTTATTTTACTGGGCTATTAAGCAACGGAGAGCTGGATTTATGCGCTCGAGCCGACTAAGGTATGTAAAATCATAATAATGTGGCATGCATCGACATTCCAGCACAAGACTGTCCTCGCGATGTTTTATGGATTTTCTCGATTGAATAAGTCACATTTGAATATGTTCTGGCTGAAAAGCATGATTTTCCGATTCAAAAGCTGATCACGCTTAGATCCCATCTAAGATTCCATGTAGTGGGCTGCTGTTTGATGGAAACACAAATACTGCTATCTAGAATCGGCAATAACAGTACAGTACATCAATCGGGATGTTTGAAAATTGAGATTACGATGAGGGATAGCATTCAGCTCATTATTTATTTTGAAAAAAATATGTCTGTTAGAAAATTATCTATATCTAATTTGGGTTCCTTTCGTGTAAAATATACATACATAACTTCTTAATTCCTGGTTGAAGCAAACGATGTTGCTCTCTGACATGGTTTTGATGTTTAACAAAGACTTTAGCAACTGCTAGTCTTTGTGAAATGCAACAAAATGTTATTTTTACCCCATTTTACTAAATACAAAGGTATATTTTGGGTATTTATAATTAGTATCGATAGTAAATTATTGTTTTATCAAAATAATGCAGTAACTTGAATTTCTTGTCATCATTATCATTTGATAGACCAACAATCCAGTGATCAAATGTACTGCTTTTGTGGAATCTGATTGGTTCAGATTCAGGGGCGCCGGGTTTTGGAAATTCTCGTGAGTGCTCCGCCTTTTTAATGACAGGGCTACCTATATTTTTAGTTATTCATATTAGTATTAGCCTTACCTTCCTCATGAATCCTTCCATTTACCTATTGGTGAACACCACCCGAAAATCCGTTCAGTAGTTCATATGATCTACTACGTAGTAACATTTATTAGCCTTATATTTTAGAGGTAGGTACCTAATGTGAAAATGGAAGAAATTTGCCACTTATATTGATCACGTCATAGGAGAGGTATACCAAAAAAAACTACTAGCAACCAAATTAATCCTCAAAATCAGCGATAAAGTGAATTTGTTATCTAGGTGGTGACATTTTTATTGGCGACCAATCTATCGAGAAGTACTTACAAGGGAAGACAGAATCTATAAAAGCGAAGCTGCGCGCTGTTAAAGATGAAATACTGTTAAAGATGAAATAATATCATTATTATTCAACGGACTCCCGTGTGGTTGCACTTGACATATCGAAAGCTTTCGACAGAGTGTGGCATGAGGGACTACTGGTCAAGCTTGCTGCTTATGGACTATCACCTGGACTGCGCCAGTGGCTGAATAGCTTTTTGAACGACCGACCTCTGTTTGTTGTAGTCGAGGGCTGTTCATCAAGACCTATTCGGCACTTTTCTAGGTATCTGCCTCCTATGACATCGCCTCCTTTCGAAGGTTGGCAATTCAAATTCCTAACGTAGTTTTAAATAGAGTCATGTGGAAAATGTCAAGCGATGAGCAACCAAACAATCTTCGGATGAACTTCAATCGAGAATTTTGACATCTGTCGACAGATCTTCTATCTTGGACTTTTCCTTCTATGATCAGTCGCAGAAGTTTATGTATTTCGTCTCGCACGATATGACGTCCTATGAAAGATGGTTTTGGTTCCTTGATGTTAAGCATGAGTCCCTCTTTTTTTCATGTGATTAAAGACTTCAACGTTCGTTATTCTTTGAACCCATGATATTCTGAGTATACAGCGGTAAATATACCTTTCCAGGTGTCCATTTTCTTTTCTAGTGATGCACAAGAGTCCAACTCTCGCATTTGTATGGGAGATCCGAGGAGTTGTAGCATCTAACCATGCATATACGAAGTTTTAGGTTCAGAGCAGACTGTGAAAAATATTTTCATACTGATAAATGTCTTTCTGAGCTGTTCTATGCGGCATCTGACTTCTTCCTTCGGGTTACATTTGCAATATTCTCCGGAGATTTGTATAACGATACTTGTTCTACTGTTGATAATAATCAGATGAACCTGAGTACAGTTGTCTTGCCAAATGCAATGAGTTTAGTTTTCGCCGTATTTATGAGGTTATCGTTTTTCACTATGTCGAACAATATGATCTATTAGCCTTTCCAAGTACTGCGCATTCTCAGCTAACACAACGTTATCGTCGGCATAGCTGGTGCTTTTGGTGATTTTCTCGTTGATCTTAATTCCATATACCATTCCTTTCACAGCTTCTTTGGAAACGGCCTCTGAATACATATCGAATAGGAGCAGCGATAACACGAAGACTTTTTTACACCTCTTTCAATCATGATCGCTTCTTTCTTACGGTAGACGGTATTGAATATTGTGTTAGCAGTCCTAGGTAAATGTTTGTCCTATTACAATCAGGTTAGGTCAGTCGCGGCTCGTGCCAACTTAGCGAGGTAGTGCCAGAATGACAGCCAACATTTCAAACCGATATAAAATTGAAAAAAAAGTACCTATAACTAGCCGATAAGCCGAATTTAACTGAGTCTTTATGTTCGACTTACCAGGCATCGATAAACTGAAAACATTATTCATATTCACTTTAGATTTTTCATGGGTTTTCACTTTCTCCCAGATATGAATAAAATCATCCGTGCCTTTTTTCGCCTCCAAAGAGAACAGACACAAAACAAAACAGTTTGTTAACTTCTTCACAGTCACTTATCCAATTGTTTTTATCATAAATAGTCTTACTAAATTTACAACAACGCGATTTCTGTCCACTACCAATAAGTTTTTCAACTTTTCTTCCAGCGGAAGATTACTGAATGAGTTAATTAATGCGCCAATTTTAATCATTTTCGTTCTAATGATATATTTTAATTAAACACAAAGAGATACCGATCCGAAAACAGCACACAACTCACTCAAACTAGGTAATAAGATCTAAATTTCAAACCTTCGAGAAAAGCCGACATCAGCATCAAACATAAACAATTCGACACTGCTGAAACAAAACAAAAATTGTGAACAATGAATGGAAATATGGGTAATGTGCCTGGCACGATCTGCTTCGGACTTTCGTATTTAAAATGTATCCAAACGTCCAGCATAGCGTTCTTTCTGTCACTCGTAAGCGTTTGTCATAAGATTTCTCTCACTCTGTTTGTGCCTTAGAAGAAACGGCACGGTAGGCTGTTGCCAACTTGCCGTTTCGTCGCGTCCTCTGCTCTCATCACGTGAGTTGAGACAATGTTACGTGTTGCCTGGTGCAAGGATTTATGCGCTGAACCGCTATTGCCATTTCATATAAAACAGAAAAAGTCGTTGGAAACTAACGTAGAATAAGAAAAGTTTAAGAGGTACATAAATATGTTTTTGACGAAAATTAAGGTAGTGCCATGGCACTGTGGCACTACCTCACCAGCCGCCACTGGGTTAGGTCTCTTTTGCTAAGGTCGTGAAAGAAAACAGACATCAGATATTGACAAATGAGTGTTCAAAATTATCAATCGCTGCAGACCTTATAAGCCTTCATCATAGCCCCTCATGACACAAACTGAGAAGACAGTATTTTGCTCTAGCTGGGCCAGGTTATGTTCTTAGCGCAAGGGCAAAATCAGGTAGTCTTTCTAGTATACACTAATAACGTGATGCTGTTCTTCAGATGCCATTGTCTACTGTGGTCTCTGCGTGTTTGCAAGGTAAAAGGCATTCAGATACAGGTATCTTGCACTTGTAAAACATAGGTGTTTTTTAATTCTCATTGCTGTAAAGTCAGCGTGGATATGATTTGGTATGCGTAAATGTTGCAAAAGACAGAGAAGAATTTAGGAAAGTGGTCGCCAACCTTCTATGAGAAGACGGCATGGAAAGAAGAAGAAATGTGCTGGACGGGTGTTCCGGGCAGTCAGGCTGGTGGAGCGTATAACCAGTGGATTCACTCAAGACAAAAGTACTGGCATCTTGCTTCTTGATGTATCAAAGGCTTTTGACAAGGTGTGAGGGCCTCCTCTATAAATTAATTCAAAAGGGTTTCCCATTTTGGCCTCTAAAACTTTTAAAATCCTTTCTCGAAGGAAGGAAATTTAGAATCAAAACTAACAATACATTTCCGACATTACGGCCTACAGAGGCCGATGTTCCTCAGGGTTCGGTCCTTGGACCTATCCTTTATTCACTTTTTATACATGACGTCCCTTGCCCTAGCAACTGTGGAGTCTATCTCTACGCTGACGACACTGCGATTGTAGCTCAGTCGCGGACTGGAAATCTAGTCCGCGATGAGCTGCAGCATGCGGTGGATGAAGTGTTAGAGTGGGCGGATCGGTGGCTCATCAAAATTAATCATTCGAAAACGCAGGCTATATATTGTACCAAAAAACGTCGTGGTGCCCCGTTAGAGGTCTCAGTAGACGGTGCTAGGAATCCATGGGAAAATTCTACCAACTACCTAGGAATTACCCTTGACAAGGGCATGACTTGGCAGAAACACACTCAAGCGTTAAAAACAAAATTCGAAATTACGTTTCGTCAACTCTACCCTATGTTATGTAGAACTTCAAAATTGTGTTTGGTAAATAAAATTGGACTTTATAAAATGATTATTAGACCAGCAATTACCTACGCATGTGCGGCTTGGTGTTTCCTCGCCAAGACGCACATGCGAAGCCTGCAGGTTCTGCAGAGCAGGGCATTACGTATAATCACTAACGCCCCATGGTATGTTTCTAACGACACCCTTCACAGAGACCTTGACATCCCTTACTTGAGGGATTACATTAAACGACAGGCGCAACGACGTTATAGTCAAGCGGAATCGCACGGCAACCCTCTGTTGCGCGAGTCAGTAGACTACACAGTCGAGCAAGTTCGCAAGCACACAAGGCCGCGGCTCGCACTGTGATCAAAATTCAATCGTGCAAATTTGGAAACAACTAAATTTTTGCCCTTTTAGATACCGAACCTCAAAATTAACCCTTTTGGTTAAACCCAAAAATTAGCGAACTCAAATAGTCTATATCAAGCAATACCCTCCAACCGACACACTTCCTCCTCCTTGCTCTTCTCCTTCCTTCCTCTCTTTTTCTTCCCTTACTCCATGACATTGTTTGGTCTCTGGGTAACCAGACCTGATAGACCGATCGACCGACACGACTGCAACTAAGAGCAAAGGTCCTCCGGACCGCTCTGACTAACAACGACGAATAGTATGTGCTGGACGTATATGACTAAGTAGCGCGGAACACCATTATTTAATTTAGTTAGGCTTCTATATGTTTTGCAGTAGCGCAGTATTTAGCAGTTTAATAGCTATGCAATGGCAGCCAAAGCACCTCATGTCGTAGCACAAAGCTTGTATTTTCTTGTCTTAAACCTCATTAGCATCGTATGATCGCTGTTTTTACAGACGTTATTTGTAAATACAGATTCATAGAAAAAACGTGGTTGAAATTGGCAGAAATAACGAAAGCCTTGAAGTTACAACAGTTTTGAGTTATCAAGCTCTACACAATATCTTTTAATTGCAGTGAAAAGTCATTTAAAGTATACATCTTTTAATAGCAGTATATTTGTACTTATGCAAAAATGAAACACCGCTTATGTTAATATAAAAATAGTAAACATTACATATCTTGAATGTACATTGTCATAGGACTCATACAAAAAAAGAAATATTAGTGAATTCTAAATTCCCTAGACGTACTTAACCTTTGTTACTGAAAATTTGGGGCACACAATTCATTTTTCTAGGTGTTTATGGTTATAGAATATTTAGCTAGCTCTGCAAAAAAGTGTTTTGTATGGCTGGATAAAAATATGTTTTTGAAAGGCTGATCTAAAAATCATCTGTTCAAATGACTACTAGACTGCGGGAGGCTGGTGGTAAGCAAAGCAACACGTTTCATTCATGTCATCATCAATACCTGTTGTGGAAACATTACTTTTGTATACACTTAAGTTTCATAACATCAGCAAATGGTGTTGGATATCTTAACTACCTCAATCAATTATCAGTCAGATGAAACTATAATACCAATATTAGCATAAACAATACATGACGTGGTTTTACTAGAATATATTTGCAATAAATATTACAAAAATGTAGATACTATCAAGATTTATTCCTTGTATCTAAAATAAAATCTGCATACTTATGTGGTTACGGTACAGATCAGAATAGCAGGCTCAATTTGACATAAATGGCATTGCAATACGTCTTTATATTGTTTATAAGAAGTACGAAGTATATATCACTACTTTGCAATAAGGCTCTACCCGTGCTCTACTATGACTTAAGGCACTCATACGGTATCAATGAGTCACCGGTGCTGCTATACGCTCCAGGGGATATAGTGTTCGTTGTGGAGAACGAGAGGTGCCGGATTTACTGGAAGGACTCGTTTCCCATGCTCGAGCTTGTACAGGCAAGCAAGTCCGATATAGTCCTCCTTGACCACCAACACAAGACAATTCGTTATAGAGTTTCCGGCACCTGCCGAGATGAACATCGTCTCAAAGGAGAAGGAAAAGCGAACCAAATATCAAGAGTTGCTCAGACAACTTCGCAGGCTCTGGCCAGACTACAGTGTAAGTCTGTTGGTTATGGTCATTGGATCCCTAGATGACATAATGTCACATCAAAATATTCCTGTCAAAATCATCAGTGAGAACATATTAGACATCGTGGAATGCTGAGACATGCTCCCCCAACTAGCAAAGACGCACTATAAGCCGCGAGTAAAAGGACTGTTCAGTTGTGAAGTTGTTGTAGTGTTGTTTCCTAAACACTAATTTGCTGGTTAAATTGCTCCCAGCAGCATATTTGTTCTTTGACGAAGTGTTTAGAACATTCTTGTAGCAACTTTGTACAACATCTTATGCGATAAATTTGGAACTGTTGTATAAAAGCTTATTAAAGCATTTATATGCAACAGATCACCTGCCTGCATAAAATAGCTACGTAAGAGCTCTGTAAGAATGACGTTCCGAGCTGTTCGGCTCCTTCTGTAGTAATTATACAACAAACCTTCATCTTATTGCTTTAGCATGCGAAATGTGTTTTCTAATCAGCACATTGCTCTCAGAAGTAGCTTTTATATCACTGTGGTTTATAGCTGTTAAAAGCTATTTTTGGCAACTATATAGGAGCGATTACCGAGCAGAAAATCTTAGCCTGGTATATTTTTGTTGTTTAATGTAGGTATCTAGAAACAGCTTTATAGCGTTTTAAGTTGTGGTGAGTATTTTAGGTTATACGCATTTGTGAATTAATAGTTACAATAGCTGATTTTACGAAGTGGAAAAAAGTGAAAAGAATTGCCGCATTCCATATAAAAACGTAATTCAGAAAATAATACGCCCAAACCTGTTAGTAGAAATTCCAGTCGAGGTCACAGCCACTGGCAGGAAAACAATAACTTCAAATAATACACAGCGTGAACAATTAAGAAGAAGAAGGCTTGAAGATTTGGAACCTATTGAACAACGTTTTCTATATATACGTTATATTTCATAAAGGCACTCCATGTCCCGACAGATTAGTACTGTCGGACATCCATAAAAACAATGTTGCTCTGTAACAGCATTACTTAAGTAAGTTAAAGGAGTAAATGTTGTATATCTACTCTATAACTGCTGCGAACGGGGTCAAATCGCAGCTCAGTGACATACGGCTCGACTCGTCGGTGATGGATCTAGCCTAGTACATGGCAGCCGACTGACAGCTGTGAATTCAGAGCTACGCCAAATTGCTGTATAATAACTGCCGATTACATCATTCTATCCTAAGACGACAATCAATATGGATGATACTTTGACACTCATGAATATCATAACCAGCGGCCATATTGGTCAATTAATCAATCGATAATGCTGTGGAGGTTATTTAATTTTCTTTCAATAATCGCAAACTATATATTTTTATATAAACGCGCTCAAATGTAGCAATTGTGATGATTCGAATGTAATAAAGACATAATATTGTAGTTTAAAATTGAAATTTAATATAGAGCAGTGTTGAAAAATCCATCAAATACCGAGCGCGTGAAAAATACGCCATTATTTTATGCAAAATGCACAGTAAAATTTCGTGTGCAACTAAATCAAGCCTTCTGGATGCATGCTGTCGGATTTGTTAAGGATACTGTTCTTCAAGACTATTAATGGCCGACATATCCACAAACAAGATGGATTCATAAGATATGACATGCTATTAGGAGTTAGAATAATTTGACTGTATAAAATATTTCTACTTCATTTATGCAATATTTAGAGAATCATTTAATTACATTAAAGTTGATTCATGCAACAAAACAATTGTGTAGATGTTGTAAAAAAGAGGTTTTGTTGTCGCATTATTGATGTACCCAAGCACTACACAGCTCCTAGGGAGCTGTCATGTAGTAGTGATGTAAGAATTCTTTAGCAGCTGCAAGAACGTTTATACAACTGTTGCTTGACAGTTGCAGGCAATCTTTATAGAACATCTTAAATGATTGAACTGCTCTATATGTTGTGCCCATTTTGCCTGTATAACTGTTGTGAGAACGTTTTGCAAACGTTCTTGCAGCAAACGGTGCTCCGAAAGAAATGCTGTGTAAACGTTCTTACAACTCTAAAACAACTAAGAATTGTTAGTTGGGCCGTACCCTTCGCAGATATCCTGACTGATATAAAATGAAGCAGCTCAAACACCATCGGCAGATAACAGATGAAGCATAGCGGTAGCGTGTAGTTAAGGACACAAAATACATAAATTATTTCAGCAAATAGGTACTATACACCAGGCATAGTCTTTAGAGTGGCACTATTTATGTCACTAGGTACAAGTAAATAAAATAAAAAAAATAAATAAAAAGTAAATGAGGAACATACTGCTCTTTGAATTGCGTAAAATGCCGGTGTGCCGTGCGGCGACGCACATTTTAGCCGTCAGAATGTAGAAAGCAATCGTCCTTGGGTCCCTTCGTGTACTTAGTGTGCACGGTTCACGGACCCAATGATTGCTCATCACACGGTGTGAGGTAATAAAATAGCAGCTCGGTGTGTTGGAGCTCGGGCTGCACTTTTTTGTTTGTGAAAAATAATGGACTTTATATCCTAGTACATAATTATGTGGGCGGAGTTTAGCAGCATTGCTGACGAAGATCAGTTATAGAAAATTGAAAAATATGTGTGTTTATTGAATTCCACATTCAGATTGTTGAATAGTTCAAAAAGCAAAGACATTGGTGATAGCTGACCGATTTTAACTTTTTAATGAGGGTATATGAGGTTCCTTTCTTTGCGAGCGTAATTATTATCACAACCTTTAGTTATTTAATTTTTGGTTTGTTTTTATAAATATAATAGCTACCTCAAGCAGTAGGATCTAAGGCAAATTTAACAAATTATACATTTTAAACGACTACTTTGTGTACCTCCGACAAACTTCTATTCTATTTCGGTACGAAAATAAAGTATTGTTATCTGCAGAAGATATCCACCAAAAGCATCTGCTATAATCTACCAGATACTTGAGCGTGGTAGCCATATAAAAGGTTATGCTCTGAGCTCGCCATTTTCAGTACAGGCAATCTGCAAGTCACCGATGCAGGAACCGCCATCAATGAGCCGTGCAGTATTTATGATTTAAATTACCAGCAAGTTGCTCATGTATCTTCCGCAAGTAGCTACAGGCAGACCCGTCTGAGACTAATTAGGCCCCCTATCCGTCTAGATATCCAGTCGAGATAGCCTCGCGTACATGTGTACACAGGATTTGTGCAACGATCTTCGGAAATCTATGGTGCTTATGGTGTAATTGCATTTTCAACTTATGGCCCGGCAGTACTCGTAAACCACAGAGACTGGCATGCACCGCTCTACCTGTACAGTAAATTGTTTCCTGTGATCCAAATTTCTTGGCTGTACTGAATCTGCCATCATAAGGTGGTTGACGAAAATATTATTATTTGTTGAACAGTATTCAATTCCTTGGACAATATTATAGCGCTTTTCGACTTATTGCACTGATTTTAACTGATTGCACTACAGTGCACATTTAAAACTCATCTGGTGCCCAGAAGTGCAATAAATCTGAACTGGTAAGTCGAACATACACCAAATTTCAGTGCAATTCAAGTAGCTGTTCTGTCAGCCAACTGATTACAGTTTGACGTCATTTTGCATCCCGAGAGCTCAGTTTCATTCTGTATCTGCGATGGTTTTAGAATTTCAATAGTCTGAATCCGCCTTATTCAATTACTTATTCTATTTATCGACATAAAAACTAACAGCATTTTGTGCAATACGGCTTTTGCACTAAAAATGAGCATCTTATCTATATCGGTAAATACTTATGCATATCTTGTTGTATCTCTTCTTCCGTCAGTTTATGAACAACATCTTCAACAAATATTAGTATTTTTGGGACACCCGCAGCCGTTGTTTGCAATTCAACTAGATATGCTTCAATTTCCTCATCATCCGAAGATGACGATATTCGCAGTTCTTCCAGCTACACTTTCCGCACCTTCCGTAACCTATTGACAAATAAAATAGGTTATAATTAATACTTCATAGACGTCAAAAGTGCACTGAAATCTCCACAAACTCAGAGAGTCCGTGGCGATAATTTGCACCCAAGTGCAATTAAGGGGATAAGTCGAAAACAAAAAACCACACTAGTTTTGCACTCAAATCTAAGATGAACATAATTTTGACACTCGAGTTCCTATGAGTGCAGTGATAGGGCAGCAAGTCGAAAACGGTATTAATTATAACCTATTTTAGTTGTCAAAGAAAATTACTTTTGAATCCAGAACTGTATACTACCCCACTATTGTGGGGTAGTATACATAGTAGCATGGATGATAGGATAGGTTACGGAAGGTACGGGAAGTGTAGTTGGAAGAACTGCGAACATCGTCATATTCGGATGATGAGGAAATTGAGGCATATCTAATTACACTGCAAACGACGGCTGCATGTGTCCCAAAAATATGAATGTTTGTTGAAGATTCTGTTCATAAACTGACAGAAGAGGAGGTGTAACAAGATACTTAACAAGTAGGGCAAAAGCCATATAGCACAGAAGGCTATTAGGTTTTATGTCGATAAATTAAAACTTTTCTAACAAGGCGGATTTGAACTTTTCAAATTCTGAAATTACCACAGAACGAAAATTGAGCTCTCTGGATGTAAAATACCATCAAACTGTCATCATTAACGTCAGTTGACTGACAAAACTGTTACTTCTACTGCACTTGAAATTTAGTGTATGTTCTACATACCAGTTCAGATTCATTGCACTTCTGAGCACTAGACGAGTTGCCAATGTGCACTCTAGTACAATCTTGGGTAAAATCGGTGCAGTAAGTCGGAAACGCTATATGAACTATTAGTTATAATCTATTTTATTTATCAAAGAATATTTTTTTAATACAGAACTGGATAGTGGGGTAGTATACATAGTAGAATGGATGACAGGATAGGTTACGGAAGGTACTGGAAGTGTAGATGGATCAACTGTTAACATCGTCATCTTCAGATGATGAGGAAATTGAACCATATCTAGTTATACTGCAAACAACAGCTGCGTGTATCCCAAAAATAGGAATGTTTATTAGAGATGTTGTTCATAAACTGACGGAAGAAGAGATGTAACAAGACATAAGTATTTATTGATACAAAAAGCGTAATATCATACAGGTTTTATTCGATTTTATGTGGACAAATTAAAAAAACGCCAAACGAGGCGGATTCAAACCATTCAAATTCGAAAATTACCACGCAACGAAGTTGAGCACACAAGATGCAAAAGAACATCAAACTCTTATCACCAGTTGGCTGACAGAATAGGTACTCAAACTGCACTTGAAATGTTTTATTGACCAGTTCAGATTTATTGCACTCCAAGGCACCAGGCGAGTTTTGAATGTGCACTGGGATAAACTCATGATTAAAATCGGTGCAGTAAGTCGAAAACGCTATTAGTTGACTAGTATCATACAGCAACGCCCGTGTGGGGGCGGGTTAGAATATCTCCCATTGTATATCCTGCGTGTCGTAAAAGGCGACTAAGAGGAACCGATCTACTGTCGGTATAAACAGTAACCTCTTCTCAACCAACAGCTTTGGGTGGACGAGTTGAGAAGAGTCAGCACACTTTCTTGTCCTTGGGGTGAGAAATTGCCCCTAAAGGTAAATGAATCAGTAGATACCATCTGGTCAACGGCATGAGGATGCAGAAAGCAAATGGGAAACTACTGCATTAAAGATCTTAAAGATATCCCAAGAGAAACTCGTAAAATGAGTAAATGCATTTTACGAGTTCACAACATAAGTGCTGAAATACAGATTTTCATGTGGAACTAATTTTATAAATCTGTATCATGAGTCATTTATAATATATCATTTGTAAAACCCGGAAAGGGCGTCCAGATACTAAACAAACATTGCAGTGCCTCTTCAAGTCACATTATGAAGTGTTATATATGTAAAAAAAATACTAAATCGACACACATGCACGGTGTCCAGATATTCAGCCGACAACACTTGACAGGTGATAGACCCCACTTTTCTACGAACATCGAGATAGGAACATGAAGCCTTGAAATGTTTAATTTTTAAGATACAGTGTGTCAAAGTTTTACTTTTATTTTCATTTTTTCTCAATTATTCCAAAATGAAATGGTACAGTGATCTAAAATTACTTACAGGGGGTTTTTTAATGCGAAAAGTCCAAATTCAACAACGGTTCCGCTGTCATGAACAGAGGGCACCACCTAAGGCACATTGAGCTCGTCTAGATTATCAAATTTTTTTCCGGTTTGGTGCATCAATGTGAGTATCGAAAAAATAGTTTCCTCAATATATTTTACGTGAAAAAGGCATACTTTGTTTAAGTCCTTAAATGTAACCGTTTTCGAGGTAACTTTCATTAAAATTTACCATGCTATTGCGTTATCGGTATTTCCGCACAAATTAATATTAGATTAAGACTTTTGCATACCATCAATGAAGTATTATTGAACATCAACACTACCACTTTTAGAATTAGATATGGTTGAAACATGTTTTTTGATCTAATATTAAATCGTTCGAGAATCCCGATAGGTCCTTCGATCACATTTTGCAACTAATTGGGGTGCCTTAGAAATTTCAATAAAGGTTATCTCGAAAGCAGTTACCTCTTCCGACTTTCACAAAGTACACATTTTCTACGTAAAATATACTGCATACACGACTTTTTTAATATTCACATTGCCAAACCGAAGAAACGGTTTGTTAATTTAATGTGCCGTAGGTGGCGCCCTCTGTTTATGATGGCAGAGCCATGGTTTAATTTGGATTTCTTGCCTTAAAAAACCCCTAATACGTAATTTTATATAGTTGTGCCATTTTATTGTGGAATAATTGAGAAAAAATCGAAAATAAAAGTAGAACTTTGACACCCTGTATCATATCTCAATGTTCATAAAAATGTAAGGTCACCTGTCAAGTGTTGTCGGTCGAATATCCGGACACCCTGTATATCTTCAAATGCAGTGTAAAGATGCATTACATTATTTTTATCCTCGGTCTGGTGGCCGAGTGTAGAAAAGGTCTCTGTTATCCGCAAGCTCGCTAAGATTCAGATGCTCTGCTGCCCTGGATGTATCAAAAAATGTTTGAGACTGCAATAGAGCCGTTACAGTATGGGAGATAAAGTAACAAGCATAGGGACCTTCTGGTATTTGAATTCATTCAATGAAAATCCGACTTGCATAATGCATATAGCCTCAACTTGGCATATCCACGCAAAACATCTCATTTTCAGGAATGTTTAGATGGTATGTTGCAAACTGTCCCATTTCCTCCAAAGCACTTCATATCTTCTACATAGAAGGAAACAAGAAACAGTTTAAGTGGTTTAAATTTGAAGATGATGTGAATCGTAATATGGCTTCCATAGGAGGTTGAGCAATCAGCTCCTACGTCTTCATTTACATTGGATAGATAACGAAAGCGTAACTGGGCGATAACGGTTTGCAATTAGAACCGAGACTTACCTACACATGTCTATTTCAACGACACTAAAATTGCGAACCAGATAGATGGGACTTTAATGTAAATGTTTATCAACCTGTAGACCAATATTCAATATTATTTATTACTACATCTACATGGTGTTGTACTGAACGTGATATTAGTAAAAAAGTATATCAGATCAACGACTGTCAACAGTATTTTGGGCCACTATCAGTTATCAATAGGCCTTTATGGAAACTATGATCGGGTTGTAACCCGATACCACCATCACGATAGAAATTCGACAACCATGTAGGGCTTGTATTAGAACTATTATAAAAGCAGAGGAGCGCACTTTCAACAAAATTTACAGTTTTTTAATTACAAAAATAAAGTGACAATTCTTGTCTTGATTAAATTTATCCTTGATAAGTTCCTTGAGCCTGGTGATACACGTAGCGTATTGTAACCAGTACAACACCGACTGTTGCTATGGAAGTAATTGGCATTACCCCTCTGGATATTTACATCAAAGAGGTTGCATTACTATCAATGCTACGACTTCGCACCGTTGGACTTCTCATGCTACAAGCAACTCAATTGAACCAGCATCCGTTTTTAAGACACCCCACAAAATATAAATTAAACAGAATGTTGAGTCAAATATGACAAATCCAATGTGCATATTCACAGATGGCTCCAAACTAAGGGGAGGCACCGGATGCGCTGTGTACCCCAGTTCTCTAAACCTAAGGACAAACTAGGCTAATATAAAATAGTAAATGATACTAAAATGCCAGCATCGTTCAAAGGGAACTGGCTGGCATACCGGCAGCTGCTAATGAACTAACCAGGAGGGATGTATCTGGCAAGACTGTAATAAGCTGCATCGACATCAGCCAAACACTTCTAACCCTGAAAAGACCTCCTATCACATCAGGGCTAGCAATGGAATGTCACCAATCTGAGGTGGGTTACACGGCACAACAACAAAGCAACCGTACAGCGGACGGTCTACCCACGACGGCTGCTGGCCAAAGAATTTTAGTACCATGTGACCTTTTCAGAAAGTCGACAACCACAATTGCAAAAATAACCAAAAGCACTCTCATGCCAGAATGATAAAACGATGGTAAGAACTACAAGGATGCTGATTTGCCAAGAATACCCTGGCAGGTTTTGGCATAGCAATACCCAAGAAGTACTTGGCAATGACCAGATCAAACCTACGTCTCAGGGTAGGATTCCTGACTTGCTATTGTCAACTCAGGAAACACCTCCACATTATGGGGTTAAATGACACACTGACATGTAGAACGAAAGCGAAGACGAAACTATGTAACAGGTCATACGTGAGTGCCCAAAGTTATTTTCTATTAGAGAGCTGTCCCCTAGCGACTTGCTCACGTTCCTGAATTGGGCAGGATGGGCGATGACCTGAGGAAGCAACTCCCTGAAAGGATGCACCGCGGGACAGTTGTGGCCTAAGTGCAGTGAAAATATTCACCCTTCCTATTCTGCAGATACAGATACAGTATTATAACCAGTAATAAGAAGAGAAGTTTTGTTAAAAACACTTGAACAATTTTATCCCATTTATTAATTTTTTTTCATCAAGCTGAAATAAACCACCCTATTCTTTTTATTTGAAGTAATGTCATCACAACTACTTATTTCGGTAGTATTTGTAACTAATTATTACTTCACCTGAAAACGGATACACTTCAGATCAAAAACACAAAAAATAAGTTTATGGAACAATAATTTAAAAAAATTGAAGAAGTGAAAATGCAAACAAGAGCAAAAATACAAAAAAAAATCAGGGACGCTTAAAGCACTAGTCTATCAACAAAATATCTTCGAAATGGGCTATCTATACGCCCTCGAAGTTTGGCTAACTCTCTACCAAACAGCCTGTATACTGACATATCGCGTAAGTCGTAAGAATCAGCACTTTGAAGACCTGCGAGATAGCCGATAAAAACAGAAATTAATTTTTTTATGCATCTTTCAGGATAGTTCACGTATAGCCTTTTTTGTCCCATAGATAAAACCTATCCTCCCGATATCAGCTCCATCGGATGTCTCTAAGCTACTTAGCACAAATAAATATTTCATCAGCAGACGTACCGAACCGAACAAGAACTGCCAGTACATTCCTCCGACCGGCCGATCGAAATGATGCACCGCGCAGTACCGAGCACGCTTCGATGGTCGTTCCTCCGTCGTCGAACGCGTGACAAAAATCACGACCTCGCTAACCATTAAAATAATTACGATTAAGAGCGAAATAATTCTAAATTAAGCAACGGGGAGCGAGAACAGGCAAAAAATGCCAGCATGACAATTGAAAACCTACGGTTCGTTATGGGTCTGCCACGAAACTCATTTGTGGCTATCTTCGTCTTAGTTGGTCTCTCACCTCTAGTATGGTACGGTCAAGTTGGATCGAGTAGTGAGTTACATATTTAACGCCATTATACATAAACCAAGTAAAAATCATTTTGATGTTTCATCTTATCGGCCTATTAACCTACTGCCAATAATATTTACCATTTCATAATACAATAATGTCATCGCATAGCATATTTAATTAATCACGCTTCCAATCAAGTACTAACTTCTGCTGAAATCGTACACTGAGAGAAAAATTTAATCGCTACGATTAAAATTTTAATCACCGCAATTAAATTTTGCATGAAAATGTGACAATTAAACTGTTTAATTGCTGCAATTGAATAGTGAATTCTGTTTAGAATTAATGGTGGTAGTGAGCAATATCAAATCAGTGGTTGTCAGAAAAAAGTCACTGTGACTGTAGCTTAGTTTAATAGTTACAATTAAACCACGTCTCCAAGGTTATTCTCTTGTTTAGTACCCTCATTTAAGCAGGATTATTTATTACGGTTATTTATTTGTGACATTCTTTTTGTCATTGTACTACAGATAATGAATTAAACTGTTACAATGAAAAACTTTAATACCAATACTGATTTTTTTCTTAATTTAATACGTATAATTCCTATACTCAATTAGAGCAAAAAAAGCAAATAGATTCAAAATAATCTTTATTGCTGGTAAAATAAAAAATTAAAAATCATTATAACAAAAATTCAAATCTTTAGTTTATCATAACAAAAAAGTTATTATTGCACATAAAACGTCTATTACACCTACGAACACATAATGTCATTGGAAAATTGTTACATATTTTGATCTCACAGCAATGAGCAAAGTTACCGGAAATGTACGACTCATGTACTCCAAAGCCATATTTGACCATGTAGGTACCCATTCTGTTCCACACACAAAGAAACAAGCACGCATAAAACTTATAGGAACACAAAATAGTATGTGATAGTAAAACCGAACAGCGAATGCACCTTACACCTGTAACCGTGCTGTAACCACTAACGACTAACTGAAATGTAAAACAACAGTGAAGAGCATCTATCTTTATCGCACTCGCTTGCCCTCTACAAAGAAGAAAGGAGATGGAGCATGGTAAACATCCCCTACCTCGGGAACGACCGTTCTGCGTATTTCGTGACTTATCACAGCTGTAATATCCTTTAACTCTTGCCATTAAAATATTTAATTGGAAATTGCAGTACTTCAACCAGTTTAATTGTCATTGTAACCTGTAGTGTCTACGATAGGAATACTCATAACGACAGTTACTGATTTATTTTTATAGTAACTCTAGTTAGTCATTACTATTAAAATGTTTAACTGAAAGTGGTAGTACTTAACCCAGTTTAATTGTTACAATAATATGCGTTTTCTGTGACAAAATCGAAGTATTAGATTTCAGTTTCTATGACTGACTATGAAGCTACATTTCAGAAACAGCATGCAACTTTAATATAGGCTATTAAAAATGTACCAGTTAAACGCCTTAACAGGGCTGGTTTTCTCAGTGTACCTAGATCAGTGTGATTTTGAAGCTAAAATAAACGATACCACCTCTTGTCACTACCTCATACTATCAGGTGTTCTCCAGGGTAGTATCTTTGGTCCTCGTCTCTATGTGCTGTATACATCAGATATACCCATCTCCGAGAATACAACAATAGGCACATTCGTAGATGATACTGCAATGTTTGCAACCAATGAAGATCCATGAGCTACTGCAACTAAACTTCGAGGACATTTAGATATTATCGGAGCTTGGTTGATGAAATGGAGAAGTTAATGAGTGTAAATTGTCGCAGATAACGTATACTCCCGGGAAAGTCCAACCGTCAGTCTTAATCTAATCGATATACCGCAAACAGAAGTAGTCAAATGTCTAGGGCTTCACTCTGATAAAAAACTGAATTGGAAAACACATTTGTCATATAATGAAGAAAGAAAGCAAATGAAATAAGGTCGAAGAAATCACCTGGATGATAGGTCAAGGATCACAGCAATCAATTGAAAATAAATTGCTCATCTAGAAAATAGTTATCAAACCAATATGGACATATGGAACTGAACTCTGAGTTGTGCTAATGACCTCAACATTGCCGATATTTCGACAATTTTTCATGAAAGAGTCAATAAACGCCACCTAAAATTAGAAAGGCATATGCGTTAGTGACTTAGACGACCTTTTCTACATGGAGTAGACAACAAAGGACTAAAAGGGCCGATTGTGCAAATGCGGGTGTAACAAAAGCTTTTTTAAACCTAAGCTTAGCTGAACTCAGGCTTAGGCCCGGTTGTACAGTCTCAGTTCAAGCACAGTTCAAGGTTGAACTCAGTTCAAATATGGAAGTCCAGTTGTACAGGGTCAGTTCAACTCTAAGATCGGTTTAATAATTTATATTTTTAAGGTTCAGCTGAGCGCTCGAATTTGGGCGCTTAAACCGAGTTCTAAGGACCTAATGTGTCGTAACCTAATTTAATAGTTTGATTTAGATAAAGTTTTCCAAATTATTTGTTGTAAATTAGAGTACGTAATGGCTCAGCAGCTCAGAGAAAATCTCCTGGAACTAACAGATGATGAAGACTTCGTTGAAGTAGCAGAAATATTAAGAAACGCAAGAAGGCCTCAAAAGAAATACAGAGATAGAGTTGATCATTTTTTGGTGTGGAATGACAATGAAGTCATTCAAAGGTTTCGACTTTCTAAACAAGGTGTTCGATTTGTTATAAACCAGGTTAAAGCACAAATAAAGTCTTCAACAGAATGGTGAGTACTTTTTTGTTCATGTAATGAATCAAAAGTACTTTGTAATCCTATTGTTTTTCAGGAACTGTGCTGTAACTGCTGAGCAGATGGTTCTTGTCACATTGAGGTATTATGCGACTTTGAATCGTTTTATACGTATCTTTACCTGAAAAACTATTGTTTATTACAATCACCATCAACCCATGACCAACAAAACAGCATTCAAACATTTTCAAACAACTAATTTTTGACAGAACAGACCAACTACGCATGCGTTAATGTTACCAACCTAACTACTTCTTTCTTGAACCTGGTTTTGTAGAGCTGGGATTATAAATAGGTCGTACAACGGAACTGAATTTTTGAACCGAGTTCATCATTGAGCATAGTTTAATAGAACTGTGGCTTGAACTGAGACTGTACAACCGGGCCTCAAAGTCGACGTCCGTTGTACAATCGTCGGCTTAGTTAAACCTGGTTTATAATGAAATTCACTACGGTTTGCAATGCAATACGTACTGATATATTCACCTGAAAAATTATCTTTTTCGGTTAGTCACTTGTGACAGTTTGTGCCAAATTCGGGCAATGGCCGTTTCTGTCTCTGTTCTTTTATTTACCCTCTTTGTTAAACTAGACACAAAATCTTTCAAAAAATATAACCTAATAGAGGGAAAACAATTTGAAGGTTCCTCCTTGACATATCATGTCATTTGTATCAGGTTTAGGTTTAAACTTCAGCTCGCGTTGAGCTTCGGCTTACGTAAGCTCATGTTAAGCTTGGAGTGGGGGGCTAAGCCAGTATTGTACAGCGGGCGTTTTGCAACTGACGTGGTTTAACGTTAAGCCGAAGCTTAAGCTTGCATTTTACAACCGGCCCTAAGAAGAAGAAATTCAGAAAATTAGTTATAGAATGTTAAATCTGATTGCTAAAAGAAATTCTGTATTTTGAAAGACTTGAATCATGTTAGTATAATGATTCGAATTACACAGGCAGACTATACTACAAGTCATTCGTACCTTCTTGCATTCAACCAGTCGCTAAACCAGTATACTCCAAACAAGTTTTCACTATGCTAGTATCTTCAGATAAATATTTTGACATAGTCACGTAAATACGAACAATAGGAAGATTCAAGTCATTTGTAATTAGTTCTTAGTATAGTAATCTTTAAGTAGCTGGACGTATATGGAAACTTAGAAATAGCGAAAAAGTCAGGCAATGTAATTAATATGAAAAAGGGCCCCATTTCAAACAGGATGCTAATTCTTTTAGTTTCTTAAAGATTACATCGTTATCTGACGTGCCTTTTAGATAGGTAGTAGCGATTCTTACGATTACTTATAAATGTTGGGGTATATCGATTAGTTAAAATTTAGTCTAAATCTTCCTCTGAAAATACTGCATAGGAAAATACGTATTGGATTTGGAAGAAATAGGATTTAAGGTGGTTAGACTGTGCAATGTTTATTGTTGCTGTATCAAAGGATTCAGTGCTACAGCATATAATTACTATTCGAATGGATAGCTACTTTAATAGATTCAATAGGCATGTTGTTCCATTGTAACAAGATATGTAATGTTTAGTCTTCTTCCAGTTTTAGATAATTGGCTTTCATGATTTCTATTTTGCGTCATCAGACAGACTATCTCTGTAACAACCCTAATTGATCGTTTGGATCTCACTTGATCCAACTTTGACTGGTCTACAGGAAGACAAGAGCCTATCGATGCTTTCATTGCATGTAATGAAGCTGTAGGACATTTACCGTGAGTTACACGGCTATAAGTGTCTTCCCGACATACCGCTTGGATTCCGTGGTGTACCCGGTGCAGTGGAAGGTACGCCCAGTCCTGAAATGGAACCATAACCCGTGTCTGCTGCCTTCTCAGCGCTATCGCAACTTACACTGGATGCATTATGACCGGCCGTGGTACCGGTACTGCCACTGATACTTAGTTTCGCGCTGGTACCAACTGACAATGTGCGTTGAAATGTATCTGATTTTATATACTGAGGCTGTTACTCGGAAGCTTTAAGTGAGTTTTTAAATTGAGGAGAAATATTTTTTGAAATTCGAGATAAAAGTGTTATACAACAATTACCGAATTACTTTCCAGCAGATAATACTTCCTATAAACGAACAGCGTGAATTATTTTTCATAAATCACGCTGCAGCAGTGGGTTATGAACAACGCCTACTAGATACCAGTACTGATCTCTTGGAAGTGCATATGATCAGATACACGCTATAATATCTGCAAAGATGGCTATGAGACGTCAGACGCAAATTTGAACAATGTACAATTCTTATTTTAGTGAAAGAAGCGAGGAGGTTAAGTAGTCAATGGTTCGTAATGATTATGTATTTGAATCGTACTGTTAAGGGTCTAGGGTATAGCGCGCGAAATTGAGGATCCAAGAAAAGACGTATTCCCATGTTAGCGAGGAGGCGTGGCCGCCTGTTCCCTTTCTCAAGTGTGTGTGTCTAAGATGAGGGGAGATAAGTCCAAAAATCCAAAGGTAAGGTCAAAAGTTCCAAAAGTAAGGTCCAAAGGTCACCATAAAAATGAATTTCGCATTTCCAACCTCCTGACGTTACCTTTAAACCAGCAGTAATGACTCAAAGAGCAAATTGAAGAAGAACGCTCGCAACTATTTAGCCTTTTTTTGATATCGTGTTTGGTTCTTAAATTACAGGCATTAATAGAATGTATGATTTTGCATTGCGAGTTTTTAATTGGGAATGCTGAGGTTGTGTTTGCCACACTGTTAAAATGTTATAACACATATTGTTCGCTTCTGATTACAACTGGACAGATTGCTCTACATTGGAAGCATGCCGTGATAACACGAATTGCCACATTTATTATAGGTAACACTATAGGCGTAGTTTGGTGGGGGCTTGAGTACGCTTAGCCCCTCTAAAAATCCAAAAATGATTCGTTCTGTTCGGTTTATTGTATCTAGGGCGGGGACTTAAGCCCCTCCAGAAATTTAGCTACGCCTATCGGTAACACGAAATTTCGCAAGACGTACCTTAAGTTCCAAATTTTCCAGGATAACTGTAATTCTGCCACCCATAAAGGTGGCAATTGAAAAGTATGCTTGTCTATTCTAATGACAATGATACGCTACTCTACATCATAATACAGATGTGTCATAAAAGCAATTCTAGCTATCATGAATAAGCAATTGAAGCAGAACCACTGCTTGTAATAACTATATGTGAAATACTGAAATAAACAAGAATATTGCTTTATCGAGCTCCTATGAAATATATGAAAGAACTGAATACTTGAATGAGCCACACCAAGCATATCTTACATCATTCTTTGCCAGTATTTACATTTTACATTTTACGATTTTCATGTATCTGGTCTACGCATTACCTGAAGCAGTCATACACTTCTACTTAAAAGTGCTACAGAGATAATCCATTTATAAAAGATTTGTGTATTAAAAAGTATGAGCACTGAGAGTGGCGCCAAGTCAGGATCATATACAAGGTGTTGATGAATAGAGAAAACATTAGGAGACGACTGTACAGCTCAATTCCAACAAAAAAGAGCATATAATGTAGGGTTCGATTTTCAACTGTTTCAGAGATAAATTGATTTTTAGACATGTTCATTAAAATGGAGACCTCCAAACGAAATCCTAATAAAACACAAATTTATTGTCGGATTTTGGAAATTTTCATCAGTCCTTAGAAAATATTATATCACGCCATTATCGAAAAAAGAAGGTGATCACGTATCAAACACTTCCCGAGATAGTGTCGAAATTAGCACGTTTTGAAAAGTGACTTCAAAAACGTTACAAAAAATCACCAAATAATTAACCGTGCACTTTACGGTAAACACATGCCCATCTTTCTAGTTATTCATTGGTACCACAAACTTGTTGTAAATGTGGTAGCAGAGGCAATGAGATTGCCTTTAAGCTCTAAAGGCATACTGGATCTCCTAGAGCGCAAAATTTCAACAGACCGTTTGGCAAAATCTTGTCATCTGATTTTTAATTTTTGTTATGAAAACTTGAATAATATTTTATTGATTAGTCACGATTAGTCATAAAGAGTTATTGGTTAACGAAAACTTTGGTATAGGGTCTCAAAATTGTATAATTTTAGAAGATAACTTTAAGCTGTAATTTAAAATGAATTCGTCTTAACAAACTGCCAGGCAAGAAAGCAAAACATGTAGACCAGGTTACAAAGTATCTTGTATTCGTAGACTTTCAGTTATATATATGGACTCATTCGTCCAAAGAATCGTAGCTAAAAAAGTTGCATCTTCGGCGTCCTCATGAAGCATAAATCGACAAAAATCTATTCTTTTGACAGGATCCCTTTCCTTTAAAATGTTTGCTAGCATGTAATGGTACAGATATATACCAGTTGTTTGCACAGCGAACCACACCTTCCACTGCGAAATATCGTATTGAGGCGATCAGCAGTGTAGCTGGATGTTGTAGGATGATTTCCATGTACGCGTGAACACCGATGTCGTTGCCCGTTCTAACAATAGAGATGCAGCTGTCACAACTCACTGGATCTCAATTTGCGTAGGAGTGCGTTAATTATTGTCGAGCTACAGCACAAGATCTACAGTTTTAGCTTTAGCGTATGTACGTTCATGGCTTATCTATAGTGGGTTCCCTAAAGATATTATGCTTAATTTTACTACTTCGTTGTGGATAATTTACGGCCTCTAATTTATAACGTAGCTTGCTTGTTCTGCTTGATTACCTAGCAACTTTTAAGAGATTACCTAGCGTCTTTTCAAGACGCTATCGATTTTAAATTACAACTTGAAGTTTTCTTCTGAAATTATAAAATTTTGAGACCCAATACCGAATTTTTGATTAACAGGTCACTTTTTTTTGACTAATCATGACCTAATAGCACATTGTTTAAGTACGCATAACAAAAATTAAAAATCCGATGACAAGTATTTGCCAAACGGCCTGTTGAAATTTTGCGCTCTCGGAGATCCATTATGCCCTCAGAGCTTAAATGAAATCTTATTGCCTATGTCTGCCACATTTACTACGAGTTCGTGGTACCAGTGGATAACTAGAAAGATACGCATGTAAAGTGTATGATTAATTATTTGGTGATTTTTTAAGATTAATTTCTTTTTTTTGTAACGTTTTTGAAGTCACCTTTCAAAACATGTCAATTTCACACTATCGCGCGAAGTGTTTGATACATGATAGCTTTGTTTTGGTCGTTAATGACGTGATAGCATATTTTTGCTATGGCCTAATACCAAAAATTCCTAAATCCGACAATAAAATTTTGTTTCATTATGGCTTTCGTTTGGAGGTCTGTATTTCAGTGAAAATCTGTAAAAATCAATTTATCCCTGAAACAGTTGACAGTAGGACCCTACGACTTTTTTTGTTGGAAATGAGCTGTACAATCTTTTTCGAAAGTATTTTCCATTCGTCATAGCACATTCTGTATATAATGGAGGGGAGTTAGGGAGTTAAAATCTTACTTAACTATAAATTATGATGCTTGAATAAATAAAAAGTTAAGTAATACTAAAATATCAATCTTCACAGTGTCTAAGATAATGCGGAAATATTTAAGGTTATGGCGTCTCCGGTAATAGGAAATCTAGCAAAAATGTATTCAAATACATTCTTATATCGACCATTACAAAATTTATTCTACCATTATCACGAGATTCTTATAAAGTTCAAAGTACTAATAGAAAATTGAGATAAACTTGTATAAGGAGAAAGGTATTCAAAGCAATTTTAACAAAATAATTTAAAAATGTTGAAAGAGATAGATCATGGCGAAGTTTCCAATATCTATAGGAAATATTCACACATATACAACAATACAGCAATTTTCTAGTTCCACATTGCCCGTTACCCAATTTCAACCCTTAAAGCGCTTAAAAACGAATAGTTTTGAAGATCTTTTTTAAGGACCATCAATTTAATTTTTTTAGAAATATGATACGGCACACGAAATTCTTTTCTGGAAAATTTGGAATACCTTAGGTAATTACATTCCTCTCTCTAAAAATGCCTATGCTTGGACCAACCATTGTTCAGCGGTGTATTTCTTTTCCGCACAACTGCCAGGAATATTTATTAACACTAATTGCTGCGAATAGATATTAAAAGTTGTGTTATTTGTTATTATTACAAGCAGGATTATTTATTAATCTTACAATGCTTACGCGAAATAGTGCAAGTTGCACCTTTATTTATAGACAAATAACTAGGCTTTTTATGTTCGTAGACTTTTTGTAAGCTAAATGTCAATCGCCCAGTACTAAGAGCAGAAATCGTGTTGTGAACAAATTCTTAACCGGCAGGTGTTTCAATAGAGAGCACAAGATTGTTAGGTTCATTAAAACATTTAAAGTCTTTTTGATTTATAATGTATACATCTAGAAAAAAATATATTTTTTTATGAACAGCCTCCCGCAAAGGCTGAAAGCCTATGGCGCTGTAGAAGCGCTGCAAGAGGATAAATGTCGATGCACGTTAGGTTTGAAACGCTGAAGGTTGTAACCGTAGAGAAACAAATTGTCAGGCAGCTGCACAGCTTTGGAGTTCTCTAAAAGTAGGAATGCTGGAGAAGACTGGTTTGGGGAGTATGGACCTCTACCTGGTAAGGATGAGCTCGCAGAGCCTCTCTAGTGTTCCTCGTTCGGACGGCCCTTGGTGTTATTATCTGGGAGAGCTCGCTCAGACATCTTCCGTGATAGAATCTGTAAAACAGGGACAGGTCAGCCACCCTTCTTCGATATTCCAGTCTGCGGATGTCCTTAGTGAGGTTAGGCGTATCGATTAGTCTTATTGCTCTATTCTGGATAGCGTCCAGAAGCTTTAGAGTGTTTCGGAGCGCATCTGGCACACTACTTTGAAAACACTTTGGTGTATCCATTTGGCGGCATACCATTGATATTACGTGTAATTTTGGCCCCCAGTTCTTCGGTGGTCGTGGACTTGTTGGTTTAAAGTTGTGACTTCGGATAACTCTACAGCAAGAAGTCCACAGGTGATGAGCCATAAGATTGTGTAAGACAATTAGGGTTACAAAAATGGGAAGTTAATAGATCAGAAGCAAACTCGTGCGAGCTTGTAAATGTCAAAGTATGACATGTGGTAACATAGTGCTGAAATCATATCATGGAGAGCAATATGTTCCAATTGAAGTTTAAGAAAAGATAAGAAAAAGTAACTGCGTTATCATAGCATGATATGGTTCATCATTCATAGTTGTTGCAACATCTTCTTTATTTTAAAAGAACACGAAAATGATAAAAAATCTTTATTCGGCTTTTTATTCAGATGAAACCTAGTGTTTTGGATAACTCGAGGGTGCTGACTACATATTCGGCAGCAGTTTTGAGTTTTGGCATCGTTTGACAAAAATCTAGAATTTTCGATCATTTAGATCTTCAAAAAATCGTAAATCTTTATTTGGCTTTCTATTCAGATGAAACTTCGTGTTCTGGATAATTTGAGGGTGTTGATTACAAATCCGGTGCAGCTTTGAGTTTGACTTGTGTGACGAAAATTAAAAATTTCAGATCTTTCAGAGGTTTGGCTAAAAAATAAAAATTCTTTATTTGACTTTCTATCAAGATGAAACCTCTTATTTTGGATAATTCGAGGGTGCTGATTACAAATCCGGTCTCAGTTTTTAGTTTCAGACCCGTGTGATGAAATAACAAATTTCAGATCCTCAGGCTTACCCAAAAAAATCGGAAGCCTTTATTTAGATTTCTATTAAGATGAAACCTCGTAATTTGAATAATTTGAGGGTGTTGATTACAAATTCGGTCGCAGTTTTGAGTTTCAGTCTTATGTGACGGAAATAAAAATTTTCAGATCCTTCAGATCATCAGATTTACCGAAAATAATCGGAAACCTTTATTTGGTTTTCTGTTAAAATAAAAACTCGTATTTTTGTTAATTTGAAGGTTTCGATTACAAATCCGGTCTCAGTTTTGAGTTTCAGTCTCGTGTAACAAAAATAAAATTTTCAGATCTTGCAGGTTTTCAGGTTTGCCTGAAAAATCGAAAATCTTTATTTGACTTTCTTTTAAGATGAAACCTGGTATTTTGGATAATTCGACGGTGCTGATTACAAATCCGGTCTCAGTTTTGAATTTTTTGTTTGACAAAAATAAAAAATTCCAGATCTCAGGTTTGCCTAACGTGTGGAGCTCGAGATTCGGCAGTTTAGCCAATCAAAAAATATTTTTATCCTCTTTTGAATTGTATTTCGTATATTTGTTGTCCTCTTTATAGACCTTACAATAACAGCACACCGTGTAGATGAATAATTATTGTCCTCATCAGCTTTTTAAACATTAATTCTAATAATCGTTGATTTTTCGATGGCTTTGTAATCGTTCGTTAATGACGCAATGTAATCATTCTTTCTTTTGAGACAATTTGGTAACCTATTATACCGGGTTAGTAAAAAGTACTGGAATTCTTGAATATCTCCAAAACTGCCAGAGTTGGAACGATACAGTTCAACACCTTGGGTCTTCGAACATGCAGAATTCAAAAACTCTAACAACAAAGTTGCCGTCACTTCAACGTCATAGTTTTGTTATTTTAGATGGAAAACCCTATTTATGACATGTAACGTAAAAGTGGTAAATCTGACAACACTTATGTTAATATTTTGGATTCTGTATGTTCAAAATTCAAGACGTGTAACGTCAAAGTGTTTAATCTGGGAACATTGCTCTCAGCATTTTTGAACATTGCCTATTCAAAGACCCTCAAGTATTGAATTTTATCATTCCAGTTTTGGCAGTTTTGGAGATATCTAAGGGTTTTGGCACTTTTACTAACCCGGTATTACTCAACAGTTATAATATGGTGATTTTCTAAAATGGCTCGTACCTTTGTGTTGTATGCAACAAGTCCATTAAACCTTAAGAATACTTATAAAATACAATGTTCAGTGCAAAGAATCATCCCGTTTTTCTCATCATTTACATCCCAGTACTTCTCTAGTATGTACTTCACTTTATAACTGACGATTATATGTACAGATTCCTAACGCCATTACCGCGCCGCCACTGATAAATACACCCATAAATCATGGGATTTTTCAAATAACTTCAACGTCCACAGTAAATAACCAATCCCTATATTTATCTATTTGCAAAAAGTGCAGAATAAATAAAATGCTACCATATTTCACTGGTACCCCCTGCAGCAAATTCTAGGAGGTCAGTGGTGTGTCGGTTTCGCAAAATAACAGGATAATTGTTGCTTATAACCGCTACGCGCTTCACAAGAAGGAAATATCTTAATTTATCGACGATATGATCACTATTTATTGCCTTCTATATAGCTTGTGGTGCTTTCTTTTTTTAAAACTTACTGTGCCACTTACAGTCTCCAGGGGGAAACAACCTAGAAGCAAATATGTTGCTGCGCAATAGTTGATTGTTCCGTTGGTCACTTTAATTACCTAGAAGCAAAACCGGATAAGTTCCCTTTTTATGATTTTGAGGTAACTGATAAAAAGCACAGCAGTTTCCGTAAACGAGTAGACATCTAACACCAGTTCATTCAGTGGCTATCATCATGATACCTTCAAAAACCCCATACCTGTAAAAACAAAGCATGAGATTTTGTTGATCCAGAAACTATGATACCTGATGTAAATGTGGCGATAGACTCATCATCATAGTCACAATGTCGTAACAGACATGTTGTGAACTCGTAAAATGCATTTAGTTGGAGCTAGAGTATTGCCGACACGAATATTATCAATAGTTTTGAGAACTGTAGCTCGCCATTGTTTGCGATTTACTGTCAGTTTAGTAGCGCTCTTGATACTTATATCTAGCAACTGTTTCGTCGTATCCACCCAGCGTGTAGGGGAACGGCCACGGCGCCGCCCACTCGGGGCGTGACCCTGAACTACATATTATCGCTTCTCTGAATATGTCCGAAGAATGTAAGCATTCTCATCGACACAATGGAGGATATTCTCTTTGGATTACCGAGCTCATCCAATATGGAAACATTAGTTCGATGGGCGGTATAAGGAATTCTCAGCATTCTCCTCCACGTCCACATTTCAAAAGCATCTATGCGAGCACGATCTGCCTTTTTAACAGTCCAAGTTTCCGAGGCATACAAAAATATGGAGACCACAAGAGACTGAACTAGTGACATTTTGGTAGCTTTAGTGATGTTATGGTCACGCCATATTTTAGTAAGCCTTGTCATGGCCACCCGTGCCTGTTGAATGCGCCGTCGAATCTCATTCTCACAGCTACCTGAATTGTCGATCAAAGAACCGAGGTACACAAAACTTGGAACTACCTCACAACGGCCTATTGACTTTATTTCTCGATGATTGTCATGCTCTCTATCTACGATAATAACCTTGGTCTCGTTGTAGTTAATACCAAGACCATATGCTGCACTGTGTTGTTCTAAAACGTTCTTCCTGAGAAGCAGCAATAAGGGTTGTATCGTCAGCAAACCTTAAGTTAGATATCTTGCTTCCGCCAATAGTTATACCGCCATTCCAGTTGGCGAGAGACTAGTTGGTTGTATAAAGGTGCCCCCTGCAAGACGGAAGCTCCAGATTATGCAGTCAATCCCTTTGAACTGGATCGAAAAAGGGCAAATGCAGCGAGCTAGAAATTTGGAGCACGTATATGCGATCCACTCGAGCTGTCGCTGACGCTTGGTATGCAGCTCTGGGAGGCCCCTTCGAATCACATAATGTGAAATGGGCTTCAAAAATACCGATTGCGTGGCATCAGATGGCCTTCTCCGACAGGTCCAGGCTTAGTCTGGGGGTACACGACGGACGCCAACGCGTTAGACGGCATCGAGGTTTACATATTATCTCCAGTTTGCTGTAGAACGCCATGTACACCGTTCTATCGGTTTGATGGTTTGGGGTGCCATTGCATTTAACGCCAGTCACCTATACTTGTGATTCGTAGCACAATGACGAACCAACGTTTTGTGAATGAGGTTCTAAAACCAGTTGCCGTTCCATATGTCTGAATTTTCGAAGAGGGTTTCTTCCAGCAAGATAATACGCGTCCTCATATTGCAAGGGCACAGTATATCCAATATAACAGTAGCGCGACTCTCCAGAATTTTGGTGGTTCGCGCATAGCACCCCGCGCATCGTTCGCAGGATGTTTAGCACGGCAATCGCCTGAGTCGTGTTCAGTCTATGAGAGTGAAGGTAGTCTGTTTGACAGAACCGGATTAAGGCATTTGGTGAGACGTTGATATGGATATCGGGACGCGTGGAGTCAAATGTTGCGCCGCTGTAGGCTGTATTAATAATTTCAAAAACTGTGACTATAGTTTTTTTAAGTTTCCTCAAGATGCTGCCAGGTAAGCGATTCCTCCAATGTTTAATATGCTCCTTTATCACCTAATAATATTAAAGTGTGATAGCATAGCTCTATCTGTCTCTAACAAAGTCTGTCGGGTATTAGGGTATCTGTGTGTTTTTTTTTTCAGTTTTTAGACGAGTTAGACATTACGGAAAGTCGTTCTTTAATTATGAGCCTAAAGTCAGAATTACACAATTCGAAATGGGACATCCGATATAGCGGATTTAGCCATTTTGTACCCGCCGATTCAACATGCTGGACGAGAAAAATAAAATGTCTTCAACATGCATGAATTTTTGTGTTTTCGGTCTTTGATTATGAGCCTTAAATAAATGGTAGACCTATTAGAAAAACTAATTTCATGAACTATTTGTTTTCTACAACTAAGCATTGCGTCAGCCAGCTGAATCTGCTATAGTCTATGTATTGATGTTTCATACTGGTACTATTTTGACCTTACAGGGCAAGAATTTGGATTATGGCATGTCCCCTTCTTACCTCAAAGATAAATTTTAAGCGTGACATACAGCCACTTATTATTAGCTTTCTTAATAATTTCTCATTGTTTCCTGACAGCACCACAACGTTCAAAAGATCTTTCACGATTAATAACAAAATTAATGTGATTATGCATTCCAACATTATGAAATTTTACGCAGGAAGTGAAGTCCATTATTTTTAATGTGATTATCCATTCCGACATTATGAAATTTTAAGCAGGAAGTGAAGTCCATTTTAATGGATGCTCAAATAGAGAGTTCACAATAAAAAGAATCAACATGCTATTTTCAAAAATGTATCATTTTCCTCTATAAACATGGAGTCTTTTCTTCAATATGCCTATTCATATACGTAATATACAAATACAGAAGGAAGGGTAGTCTTGGTAAACTAGGTAAAAAACAGTTTTGCAATTTTTTATGAATAACGATCAGTCTAGTATATTTTATCGTTGTTATAAATCTATTGATCTTTATTTTTTTATGTACACCTAACAGGTCTTCATCGGTTTTGCTGTTTGCCACTTTTTTGTGCCTTAAACGTTTCTCTACAATGATTGATGAAGATACATTTAAAGGTTGTGCGATAACTAGACATAAATGTTATTTGGACGCTACGTCTTTACTTATAGCCATATTTGAATCATATAAGATATTATAAAGTTTTTATATTTATTTAAATGTTTAAGGTTAAGTAAGATAAGATAAAATAAAGTTGAATAAGTCTCGCATTTTTGTTGATTTACTTACAAACAATAAAGCCACCTATTTTCTCGGAGTTAACAATTTTCTTTCATACACCGACTATTTCTTGTTTTGCTTCTAAACAAAAATGTTTACACCCCATTTATATGCAAAGAATCCATGATGAATTAGAAGAATCAGTACAAAACATTTTCACGTATGGACAATAAATTGCTAAGGCGACCCTGTGCTCAAGACGTAAACGGCAATACTCGCGGCTCGTGCTGAGGAGCCGGCGTGGGGATATGAGAGGCCTGTTTTTCGGAGACAAATTGTCTGCATGATTTCTAGGGAGTTGCGCTACTGTATTGGATATACTGTGGCAAGGGTGTCGATGAGGTTACTACTGGATGCTGAGGTTTGGCTGCTCACCTGGTCTCTAGGATCAACAAACTTATTGCCAATTGAAAAAGTATGGGATTGGATGGGTCGCTGCATTCACGATTTACCCAATACTAGAGTTTACCAGATTACGATCATCAGCATCGAGGGCCCATCCATTTATTGACCTGTTGTACTTTTTTATAAAGTAATTATGGCAAAATGGCAAATTGTCTGTAGCCCTTTTTCTCAGTGTTCAGATTTCACTTGCGTGCGAGTAATATGCAGGGTGGGCCAATAGTGCGTGGACGGAGGAATGTGAGCTTACTAAAAAATATTTCAAAAATCTGTCACTTGATCATGGTCGGAACCCTCGAGGGGTATAACGTAAAAATATTTTCACTTAAATTTTGACGTTTATACAAGGTCATTCATATCAAACCTACATTTTTTTGAATGGACTCTCCTATATATTATTGCATATTTGGATTCCTTGGTAAATTTTAGTATGACCTTATGTATCATACATAGAACGAACCATTTAGGTGCGAATCACCATTTTTCGTATAAGTAGGTATCAGGAAAAAACTGAATATCGCAGCGATTATAAATTTTAGAAGGCCGAAACTTTGCGATATGACTAAGCATGAAATGGGTCATTTTAGGACAGACGGCTAAATTTGAATTCTTTTTGTACTTGGAGAAAACAGTAGACTAATTAAGGAAAATTCAATCACAGATAACTTGATTTTTTCAAATAGGTATGCCTATTTTGGTTTAAAGAATCAGATGTAAAATTTTATTACCTTGATAACAATATAGCATTCTCGATATCCATCCTTTTTGGTTTTCATTTTATATAAAATTTGTCAGTCAAATCGGTGTTTTTCAATTTTCCTGCGTGCAAGCAACCTAGCAGGCCATGAAAAATAAACAAAAGTCCATTAATATGGAAGAAACCAACTAACATAGTAGAAAGATGCAAACGAACTAGAGTAGCGAGGCGAGATCATGAAAATTCTTTACCAGCATATCAGCTCTAACCGGATACAATAGCGGCAAGATGTCAACAGAAGCTGGGATATGACAGAAGTGTTTGTTTTTCACAGCCTACTAGCTATTGAGGTCTACTAGAGCTTGACAACTTTCTAAAACGAGTAAAAATTTTGAAGCAAAGGGAAAATTACCAGCGATTTTTGTTTACAGTCTAGCATCTTTAGAATAAAATTTCACATTAAATGGGATAAAAAAATTTGTCATTTCTGTTTAGTCAAAAGTCAAGATATCCCTAACAGGAGCATTCTCAACATCTATTGTAATGACTCCTAGAATTTTTTAATTAGGTACGCTATGTTGTTATTGTGTTTATTTCATGTAGTTTTCTACAAATACAAATTAAGTTATGTTTTACAATTCAAACAGGCTGCAATCCTAGTTTCATTTTCCACAATTTTGCTAATAAGTATAAGTACCTACTGAAGAATTTGAAGGGTTCCAGTCAGAGGTACTATTACATTTGACTTACGGAAATGGCTACTCTTTATGGCACTACATGTGAAAATTTATTCAGAAGACATAGATATTCTACTGCCAGCAACAATCACTAGCAGTTTTCCTTTGATTCAATATTTTTTTACTGACTTTGGAAATTGGCTAGTAGAGCTAATAATGTTGTTAGGAATTTTCATAATTTTGCCTCGTTACTCTAGTTAGTTTGCATCTTTCTACTAAGTTAGTTGGTTTCTTCCATATTAACGGGCTTTTGTTCATTTTCCATGGCCTGCTAGGTTGCTTGCACGCAGAAAAATTGAAAAACACCGATTTGACTAAAAATTTGAAATAAAATGAAAACCAAAAAGATTGATATGTTAGAAAGGTAATCAAATTTTACATTTGAATCATCAAACCAAAATAGGCAGTCCCCATTTGAAAAAATCAAGTTATCTGTGATTGAAGTTTCCTTATTAATTAATCTACTGATTTCTCCAAGCACAAAAAAAATTCAAATTTAGCCGTCCGTCCTAAGGTGACTCACTTCATGTTTAGTCGTACCGCAAAGTCACAGTTTTCTAAGTTTTATAATCGCTGCGATATTCAATTTTTTTCTGATACCTACTTATACGAAGAATGGTGATTTGCGCCTAAACGGTTCGTTTAAAGTTCCATGTATGATACATAAAGTCACACTAGAATTCACCAAGAAATCCAAATATGCAATAATATATAGTGAGTTCCATTCAAAAAAATGTAAGTTTGATATGAATCACCCTGTATAAACGTCAAAATTTAAGTGAAGATATTTTTACCTTATAGCTCTCAAGAGTCCTTACCAGGATCAAGTGACAGGTTTTTGAAATATTTTTTAGTAAGCCCACGATCTTCCGTTCACGGACTATTGGCCCACCCTGTATATCAAGCTAAAAGGAACTTGTCTAGAAAACTAGAATGATTTTCTGCCGAAAAAAAGTTCCTTCAAGTCACGGACTTATCAAAACACCCTTGCATATTACATTTCTGCATGCACTGCACCATCATACTTTCAGTATGGGTACTAAAAATAAGTTTAAGTTTTCAGTAATTAAAAGCAGTTACTATGCACGGTAGTGCCAGCACTGCCCAAGTCCCCAAAGCGGTTTCAAAGCAGGTGGTCTAATGAACGCATGTACTAGTTTTTCTCCAGGAGGCTGTGATCAGCGACAATAACAACGGGTACGGTATGTGTATGATTAATTGTTATAAATCATACCCGCCTACATCCGAGTAAACAATTAGTTTTACTTTTAACATCAAATGGTGCGTGAATAATGGTCTAAGTGCACTTTGTTAGTAGATTACAATATCCCATTGCCCGTTATGAGCTATTGAACTATGCGAAGGTAAGGATTAACATTGAAAGAGATTGCAAATGGAACAGGATCACATTCAACCGCCTCCTATCACGTATCAAGACAGACAACATTAACAGTGCAACAAAAAGGAGAAAAGAGTCATAGCTATATCAGGCATCAGTTTTGAGGGAAGGTCAGCTTGAAATTTCTTTTTGATTTCTGAGTCTGAAGTAGCATCCGCAAGCAATTAATTTGTTGATTAAGGGTTAAAGATATATTTACAATGTACTTTTGAACAGGAAAATACTATTTGTGTTTATTAGTGTCTCAAGTTCAAAATATTCCAGCAACTACTTTGTTTTGTTGTTGTATTCTACAACTCCTTTTCATAAATTATCCAATAATTCCTCACCATGGTTATTTTGTCGGTTCTACTGGCTCGATATAACGCAAAAACCGCATCGTATTAAGCCAAAATTTTCAATTTTGTGATAATACGCTTTTTGGGCTTCTTATGATATCTACATAACGAAGATACATGTCACACATTTTCGTCGGTCTGTCTGTTGACATTCTTCTAGCCTTATAATCTCAATGACCGCTGCGCTGCATGGATTGTGATGAGATTTTGTTAGCGATATGGTAATGTCCGATCGTAGTAGGTATTGCTGCTATAATTTTGAAAATCGGTGCGTTGGCGGCGGAGTAATTAGCAAAAAACAACTTCCTCAAACTTTGTTTTTAGGCGTTTTAGGAGTTTTCTGATTTTCTACCTTTTTGGGTGGAAGGAAAGTGCAGTAGTTGGGGTTAAGAGGCTGTGATACTGAAAAATATGTTGTACTCATAATGGGCTATCCATTGACCTATAGAAAAAGGCCTAGCGGCATAATACACTTTTTTAAACACTTCGATATTCCTTATTTAGGAAAATTTTATTGAACAAACAAGGGCAGTGACGCTATACTCAAACAGAATTGCACAGCAACTCTCTGTTGTTAATCTGCAAGCAAATTCACAAACTCGCAGGGCTAATAAAAATAACACTTAGTCAAAGCTTGATCAAAATTAAATCCCTTCAGAAAAGATTTTCGTCTTCAGCTTTGCACGTCACCTTTTGCTGTGAGATTTTACTTCCCACACTGTTGGCAATATTGTGATCGCGAAAATTTTGAGATAACACGTCACTCACTTCCGTCGGTCTGTCTGTCTGTCTGTTGGCGCTCTTCTAGCCTCGTAATCTCAGTACCTGCTGAATCGATTGTAATCAAATTTCGGTAGCGATATCTTACGTAATTTTGAAAATCGGTACATGGACGATGGAGTAATCAGAAAAAACCGAAAAAATTCAAGTGTTCTGCAAACTTAACTTTTAGGCGTTTTAAGTTGAGCGAGAAATTGAGGTGGTTGGAGAATGGGAAGCTTTAAAACTGAATAGTTTGTTGTAATCATAATGGATTGTCCATTGCCCTATGAAAGGAAGACCTAGCGGCATAATAACATTTTTTAGGTCCATCCGAATACTGCCTTGCTTATTACCTATTATATAAACCAAGGCCCTTCTGTTGTATACATCAAGTGTAGCTTTAGATCATTCGGTATTGTTTAATCTGGTAATTATTAAATTGATTTTTATGAAACTTTGACACAGTATCTACGTGGTGAAGATGGAAAGCACGTATGGTTTTCAGAAATCGTGTCAGTGGCGGTGCAGTAATAATCAAAAAACTAAGAATATAAAAAAACCCAAATTTCATTTTTAGGAGATTTGAGGGATTCTGATCGTTTTTCACGTTTTTTAGAGTGAGTACAATTGAAGCAGCTTGGGGGTAGGTTAAACGGAACACTTTTTATTGCCCTTTAAATATTAATGTTGGTAATATAATCTGTTTCTAAATATCGAAGAGTTGGGATCCCATGCGATTAGGATATCAGTTGAAGATTGTAGAATAAAAACTGACATGCCAGAGAGAGATGCAAGAAACTATTTATGACAGTACTGAGTCAAGCGACTTGACTCCATTTTTACTTCCCACACCCATAGGTGAGGGGAGTATTGTGATCGCGAAAATTTTCGAATTAGAGGTTATACGTTTTTTGGGCGTTTTATGATATCTACATAATGAAAATCCACGTCCTCATTTCCGTCGGTCTGTCTGTCTGTCTGTACGCGTTTTTCTAGCCTCGTAATCTCAGTAACCGCTGCATGGATTATGATGAAATTTGCAGCATTATGCTGTGAAGTTGTAGTAGGTAATACTGCTATAATTTTGAAAATCGGTACAGGGGCGGCGGCGTAATTAGCAAAAAACGAAAAATTTCAAATATTCCTCAAACTTCGTTTTTAGGCGTTTTAGGTGTTCCTGATCATTTTCTACTTTTTTTTGGGTTGGGTGAAATTTGGGGTGGTTGGGGGGTGGGGGGTTGTAAAATTGAAGAATTTGTAGTTTTCATAATAGACTGTCCACTGACCTGTAAGGAAGACCTAGTGACATAAATAACATTTTGGGTCTATCCGAACACTGCCACTATTATCGAAACCAAAGGATTTTTTCTGGTGTAAACATACGTGTATTGCTTTTATATCGTTCTGTGTTGTGTAACAAGGAAACAGGTGAATTGATTTTATTGAAATTTTGACAATTATTACTACCATGGCGAGGATGGAAAATGCGTATGGTTTTTATAAATTGTGCCAGTGGCGGCGCGGAAATAATTAAAAAACAAAAATATAAAAACAGCTCAAACTTCGTTTTTAAGCGTTTTAGAGGTTCCTGGTCATTTTCTGCGTTTTTTTGGTAGGGTTGAAATTGAGGTGGTTCACATACCTGTGAAGGAAGACCTAGCGACACAAATCATCTTTTTAGGTGCATACGAACATTGCCTATCACCGAAACTAAGGGAGTTAGAATTTTATGTATACATACGAGTATTTATTGCTTTAGATCGTTTTGTATTTTGTAACGTAGAAACCATTAATTGATTCTAATGAAATTTTGACACAGTATTACTACCGTGGTAAGGATGGAAAACTTATATACTTGTTAGAAATCGTGTATAGCGTAGTAATAATAAAAAACTAAAAGTAGGAAAACAGCCCAAACCTCGTTTTTAGATGTCTTAGGGGTTCCTGATCATTTTCTACCTCTTTTGGGTGGGGGGAAATTGGTGTGGTTGAGGGGGGGGGGGTTTTGAACTGAAAAGTTTGTAAGTATTGATAATAGGCTGTCCATTGACCTACCGGCATAACACAATTTTGGTTAGGGGGGGTGATGATTTGGTTGCAAGGGGATCTCACACTACAGCTTCATGCTATGGGACAATAGTAAGCTGGTATCACCGTAATGTGTGGGAAGTACTGAGTCAATTAGCTTGACTTGATTTTTTACTTTGAAAACAAATGAAAGTGACCATTTTACTTGACTGGAACGTACACCAATGTTCAAGGGTTTGGAGCGTCTAATCGAGACACACCATTGCCATCTTGCGTACGTGATAATGGGTCTATAACGAATGCCTTCCAGTTCACACACTCGACAAATGGCAAGAGCCTGCTGTTTATGTAATGAATCAGGGAGCTTTTTCTCCTTCATTATTCTCGTCAGACACTTTAGGTGTCGCCCGAAACCCTACTTATATAGCTGTTATAGACGAGGTTCCATTTTCACCATTGCCGACTTCTTTGGGTTTCGCTCGGCTCTTTTTTCGGACGGCCGCATAAAAACCTTTTATTACCCATTACATCGTGCAAACGATCAAGAAATTGTCTACCATCAGTTTCTTGCAAAGCTATTCGTCCAGTTACCGCCGCAGAAATCACTATATAGTATGGCAGACTGTCAGTTTTCGCTTCATGCGATGGCATCTTGTTTTTGTTCGATTCGTGGAAGATTGATCCTATATTTGTAACACAGCTTTTGTCACTACAAGCACAAGTAGTAAAAAGGTGCCAGTTGTAATTTACATCTGACAGTTTGAGGCGCATGTTCCTTATACAGCAATCCTTTTGGTATTATCCCTTTGTAGCATCTACTATCTATATGTTTTAGTAAAAATTAAGTTATTTGTATTGTGTAAAGGCGGCCATAGACCGGCCTACATGTGTGACATACATGTATGTCATACATGTTTCTACGTTGATATTCGCTGGTGTGTGGGCAAAAAGTGACATGCATGTGCGACATACAAATTTTCTGTTTCAAGTTGAATTCATGCACGCGCATACATGAATGGACATACATTATGCCGGTGTGTGGATTAACTCACTTTGTCTTAACATGATTATTCTGTTCAGTGACGCCTAGGTAACATCATAAATCTATGATTTATAACGTAGTATTTTCAAAATGTCTGATTTGAGAAGTTTCCCAAGAGATTTCATGACAGAATTCATTGAACTTCAAAAAAGTTTTGACTGTGGAAAACAAAATGCAAAAAATACATGAATGCATGCAATACGTGTATTATTGAATAAACTACGGTTAGAGCTAAAATAAATAGTATTTGTGGGAGTTTCCTCCCAGTCGCTAAATAGCGAAGCGTGGCTGATAATCGTTCATGAGGTGGTATAGCAGACCTCAGTATTTGTGTCCAGCTTCTCAATTACTGGAGTTACAACCAGCATACGACAACTGGCTTCATCCATCCTTAAATAGTTTCTCCAATCATCCGGTTGTAAGCGTAATTCTTCCAGTAGATTTATGTGTGAAAAGTTGTCACTTTGAAAGTCACTGCTTCATGCAGTTTGCGCGAGTGTGCCGTTGTTTGACATGTACGCCACTGACATCAAAATGAACTCATCTTCACTGCTCATCGTTCTTCAAACTACATGTTTGACACTCAAACAGCCTTGTTTGTGGACAACAGCGTACTTACCGCCATGCTTAGTTTGTGTTTTTCATACTAGTTTGACAGTCCTGTATGTCACACATGCACGCCGGTCCATGGCCGCCTTAAGACTTTCGCGCCCATGATCCGATGAACTGTTTGTGCTAGGGTTGTTCGGCCAGCGTCGACACGCTCCGCCGCCTAGGCGTTGGCGTGCTTCGCTGCTTGACGTTTCACCAACACGAGTGGTCGGCATCCTCAGAAGCTGATGTTACCTGTTCGGCGTGTTCCGAGAGACACTCTCCAAACAGCCCAAGAACCAACCGTTCATTAAGGGATTTGGTTATAAACTGGTGTGTTTTTAGGTCCCACACCGATAGGTGGGGGGAGTACGCTTTTTGGGCGATTTATGATAATTTAGGTAGCGATATGCTTGGAGGTCATAGTAGGTCATCATCATAGTCACAGTGTCTTGAAAGACATGTTGTGAACTCGTAAAATGCATTAAGTCGGAGCTAGAGTATTTCCGACACGAATATTGTCAATAGTTTTGAGAACTGTAGCTCGCCATCGTTCGCGATTTACTGTCAGTTCATTGGCGCTCTTGATGCTCACATATCCAGCTACTGTTTTGTCGTATCCACCCAACGTGTAGGGGAACGACCACGGCGCCGCCCACTCGAGGCGTGACCCTGAACTACAAGTTTCTCCATATTATCGCTTCTGTGAATATGACCGATAAAAGTAAGCATTGTCGTCGACACAATGGAGGATAGTAGGTATTGCTGCTGTAATTTGGAAGATCAGTGCATGGGCGGTGGATTGATTGGCAAAAAACTCAAAATTTCAACAATTTCACAAACTGATTGTTTTTCTATTTATTGATATGTAAAATAATGACCTAGCTAATACATTTTTAGGTCCATATGAACAATGCTTTACCTATTACAGATTCCAAGGGATGTATAGATAATTATAAGCATTGCTTTACATAGTTCTGTATTGTGTGAGCTGGTAATTATTGAATTGATTTCAATGAAATCTTAAAACAGTATTACTACCGTGGTGAAGATTGGAAACTCGTATGGTTTTAAAAAATCGTTTCAGTAGCGGCGCAGCAATAATAAAAAAACTGAAAATATAAAAACTGATCGTTTTCCACATTTTTCTAGACGGGGTAACATTGGAGTAGTTTGGGGGAGGGAGGTTTTGGAGCTGGAAAATTCGTTATATTCGTAGTCACTGACTTGTAAAGGACCGACTTAATACATTTTTCAGCTTCATCCGAAAGCTGCCATACCATAGAAAAAAAATAATTTTTTAAATTATATTGTTGCAGATAATTCTATAACGTGTGAAATTCATCACTAAACTGATAGCAAAGAAATTTTTTAGCCGTACTGTGGGATGTGGTAGAGATCGATATAGTCTATGGTTTCTAAAAATTGTGTTAGTGGCAGTGAAACTACAGAGAGAGATGCCAGAAACTATTTACGAAAGTTTTTAGGTTGGATGTTTTTTTTTTGTTATTACAAATAGAAAATAATAAAATAGTATCATCGTAATGTGTGGGAAGTACTGAGTGGATCAACTTGACTATTTTTCAAGTCAACGTCATCTGGTCCGCAGATCGATTAAAAATCGTGGCTTCGGCTCTGACAATTATTGACCCCGTCAACCTGCATTCCTACTCCCACAGCCTGTTTTATATACTCAGTGGACTGTTCGTTTTTGCCGTTACTTTGATAACTAGATTCCTCACTTTTTCTAAACGGGCCGATATAATAAATCCAGGAATAAGGTTTCGCTGGAAACTTTGATAAAATAAAGCAATCGTTAATCGGATCTCAAAAACTGGCTCTGTCCACAAAAAGACGGCAGGCAGTGCTCGGCCAAGCATGGATCACTTGATTGAATTTTGCATCCTAGCAGGTCGACACTCACTGTACATAATATCTCAGTGGCGTGCACGTTTCATTAAGGCGGAAAAAGTATTGCATTGCTGGAAAAAATGGCAACATCTTCCTAATTGATATAGTATAGCAGTATACTAATAGTTAATATATTTCCAAAGAAATATATATGTGATTTGTTATTCATTATTTATTTCCATCAATACAATACATTACATGTATTTAGTTAAACACCTGATTAAACTTGTAATGTGCTCAAATAGTATAGATGTTGCATGTTCAATCTTATGATATAAGTGTTGTCAGTACAAGAACAAATAATCAGAATAATATTATTAGAAAAGTTTAAATACATACATACATACATATTTACATATAGGTAGCCGTTTAGTAAAAATTACCGGAACGTTTGAATATCTCCAAAACTGAAAAAGCTGGAACGATAAAATTCAATAGCTGAACATGCAGAATTCAAAAATGCTAACAGCACTGTTCTCAGGTTTGCAGTTTTTACACTATATGCCATAATTTTGTTATTTCAAATGGAATGCCCTATTTACTTTTGTTGCAATGAATTACACATGTCGAATTTAGTAAGGCCTCAAAATTTCGGTTTTTTTTCTATAAATTACCGAGATACGTTTCAGTAAAAAGTACTGAAACGCTTAAATATTTTCAAAACTGCCACAGATGGAACAATACAATTTAAGACCTAACACGCAGAATTAAAAAACAACAGCAACAAATACAGCAGTGTGGTAAGATTACCACTTTTACGATACACGTCATAACTAGAGCATCTGCATTTAAAATAACAAGATTATGTACACTTCTTTAACAAATGTCTAAAAAACTGGTTTCTTCTGGAACTAATTGCAACATTTGTGAAACTTCTATTTCTTTAAACCTAATACGTCGATTAAAAAAAGTTAGACCTAGAGAGTTCCTAAAAGAATTCAATGTTGCCATTATTTATGCACTACTCTGAGAAAATAAATGTGTTTGTAAAGAAAATGTCTAAAGAACATTGTTGAATATGAATGACATCTCGTCAAGAGCAGTCGAAGAGCTTTTTAATAAACTGATATCTTTTACCCCTGGCATACATGTTGACTTAGTCTAGAGTACCAAAAAGAATGGTATAACTTTTCTAGGACGTTTGGTGTGTATATTAGTATCACAAACTGCTGATTGTCTATTCTCCCTATAGATTTCTATCAACTTTTCTAGTAACATTTTGGAAAGCCTGTAAGATCTTTTTGAAAATGTGTATCGGTTCCTCAGGATACCACATCAATATCTTGGATAAAGATGATCAAAAAAACGTTGCCAATTGGTTATTTATCTTTCGGCAAGGCTTGCAAATGTTAATGTAATTTTAGAAAAGTATTCATAGAAAGTATTTTAAAATTTCACAACTCGTTTATTTAAAAATGTGTATTTTATGTAGGTACTAAGAGAACCTGTTATACTTATGTTTGAGTTTTAACATACATAGGCTCTCTGTGGCCTAAAAAATTATCTGAATTCATGAATTGAGAATGCATATTTTATTCTTCTCGCACTTTAACACAATCTACAACAATGTCCTCTTTTATCCATATTAGCATCCCAGCAAAGGTTACTAGCATGGTTCAGCTGTGATTACATCAAACGCTGAACCGTCTGACCCCTTTGACTGTATCTGGATCGCAGCATGGGTGGAGCATTTTGTGTCTTCCAAAAATGGCACGATCGACGATATTTTATCGACATGTAGCGAAAAACTGAAGCTTTTGTGATTTCTAATCCTTAAGATAGAACATCGCTCGGACATCTCAAATGGGTGGAACAGGATCTAGCGTAAAAATGCGTACAGATATGCAACAGAGCAGCTATACCTTGTAGTATGAGGTCAGTCAGCTGAGATAAGTGTGTTTGTGAAGCAGAAAGGAAGAATCATTAGAATTATGTATGGACCCGGATACTTAGAAAACAAAAAAAACTACTTTATATAACTGAAAATGATAATAAATCTATTTTCCTTCTGATACTTTCAGGAAAAACAAAACTATGACAGTAACCTGGTCATTAGCCACGTGTTTTGTGAGGGCTTTGTTACTGTTTCCCAGCATTACTCTAGGAATAGCACTGAAGAGGTGGTCAGGTAGAGAATTTTGCTAAGGCTTATAGAGATTCACTTCTGATTGAAAAAACAGGAATAAATGTCTGCCTCTGGTGAGAATCAAACCTGGAACATTACAATTATAAGCCATAAGCTCTACCCTCTGAGCTAACTCAACCCCAATCTACCTAGTCAAACCCTTATCCTACATGCATTGCCCAAAAACTCAATATACGCATCACCAGGGTTGCAGTTAAAATACGCGATACAGAGAAAAATTCCAGATTAAAAAACACTCATAAGTTCTGTATAAAAAAAGTCATCAGAATATGCTGCATGATATCCATATAGTCAGTTGTCCAATGACCAGAAAAACATAGATTCTTCAAATAAAATCAAACTGCTGTAATAAGGTCTTTGCTTCCCTAATTCCTCTATAATTTGTAGGACTCTCCAGCCCTTCTCAAACTTCAATTTTTTATAGTTTTTACTTCAGTATAATGTTCATTTGCATACCTTCGTAACATGTTCATGACTTATTTTCCGTTTCATTTAAATTCAGTTGTTCAAGTATAGAGTGGGCAGAAGAATCCGCCATCTATTGATAGTACACAATGAGATTTTGTAAGATACCAAAGCTATCATAATAAATGTCAACCCCATTTCTACTGTTAGGCGACTACCACTTTTAGGGAGACATTTTTTTTTTTTGAGAACTGCTTTTGCAGACGGACCTGTGGATACGTAATACACTACATTATACCTGTAACTTGGAAGCTACTTGCTTGGTTGTAGTAAACTTTTGTCACCGTTTTTGTACCACTACTGCTACTACAAAATGAAGAACATAACAGCCGCTCAAACTTTTTCCAGGGTACCTAAGTTTCTACTTTTTGGGGAAGGGCCAAGTTGGAGTGGGAAAAAGATACGATTTTGGAATAATGCCAATGCATTTGCCGATTTGGGATAGTGTAATGACCAACAAAAGATGAGAACCTCTTAAAACTTCGTTTTAGGCGATTTAGTAGTTCCAAGTAGTTTTATCTGTTCTAGTGGTGGTGAAATTTGGGTAATGACAAAGGATTGAGAGATTGAGGCATGCACTTTTGTATCTATACAGCAGTATCAACTATTGATTGTCTTATAATGTAGTTGGAATACCATAATCATAATCATATCTATTTAATTAATTGTAAACAAAAATCGAAACCTTGTTACTACCAATGATGTGGGGGAAGGTACTAAATGAGTCAACCTGAATCCATTTTTATAACATGCTTTTGTTCCTTTAGTACCGTAGGCTTAGTGAAAAATGATTCAAGTGGAGGTCAAAAGCAACGGTTTAAGAGTAAAATTCATCATCATAGTCACAATGTCTTAACAGACATGTTGAACTCGTGAAATGCATTTACTTATTTTACGAGTTTCCCTTTGGATATCTTTAAGATCTTTAATGCAGTAGTTTCGCATTTGCTTTCTGCATCCTCATGCCGTTGACCAGATGGCATCTACTGGTTCATCCGCCTTTAGGGGCAATTTCTCACCCCGAGGACAAGAAAGTGTCCTGACTCTTCTCAATTCGTCCACCCAAAGCTGTTGGTTGAGAAGAGGTTACTGCTTATACCAACAGTAGTTCGGTTCCTTTTAGTCGCCTCTTACGACACGCAGGATATACGATGGGAGATATTCTAACCCGCCCCCACACGAAATAAGAGTAAAATTAAATACAGAAAATTTCAATATTTAAAGGTACAGGTACCCTTTCCTCAGAGGCTGCCAGAAAACCATACTATACCCCCTCCACCTCATATTATTTTTTTATGGTGAGCTTTCAGCAAAGGCTGAAAGCCTATGGCGCTGTAGAAGCGCTGCAAGAGGATGAGTGTCTGCACGTTAGATCTGAAACTCTGCAGGTTGTAGCCATTGGAAAGGAATTCCCCGACAGCGCCGAAGTTCTCCAAAAGAAGGAATGCTGGAGGAGACTGATTCGGGGGCTAGGGACCTCGACCTGCAGGTAAGGATGAGCCCGCAGAGCCTCTCTAGTGTTCCTCATTCGGACGGCCTTCGGTGTTATTATCTGGGAGATATAGTGATAGATTCTGTAAAAGAGGGGCAGGATATAATTTATTGGTCTTCTGCTGACGTTTTATTCTACTCCTAATCAACTGTCACCGTCACCAATATGTTTGTGTATGACTCTCTCAGCCAAATAGTCTATAGATAGTATGTCTAATCTATTATGCATCGTACTGCAGATATCAACTATATTATAGGATAGTAGGTTCTGCTCACATAAAACGGGACGAGACTCTGATAAGCTATAAATCTAAATAAACACCACGTAACAAAAATTGTTGCTAGACGATGTTACAGAACGAAGTTGTGTTGCATGTCTGTATGTAAATGCCGACATGTGACATAATGAAGATTTATTTCTGTGCGTTGAAGGAAGAGGATTTTTGTGGCGTCTTGCAACAAATCTGGAAAGGAACGGATGATGTATGGCTTCTGTGTTTAAAAAGGTATCTGTGAAATTGCTGAACTATGATTTATCGAGGACAAAACGTCAGGCAAAATGACCTCCATACTAATGCAACTTAAGCGTATAATGGTGCAATGGGAAAATCGTTTTTACTTCCATAAACGAAGGAGTAGACACTGAAAAAGCTTTAAATATATGTACGTGTAGTCAGCGGTGCTAACGGTATTCACATCCTAGGGTATTTGTAGCATATTATGCTCTATTTTGTATAAATTAAAATACTTGATGCTCTGCTGAAGGTGAATCCAGGGCCGGGCTTATATTTTGTTGACCTCGAGGCAATGAATCGTAAAGAGCTTTTTGAATGTCTTAGGTAGTTACCCTGTCTAATTTTTCAATCCTTCCAAGAGTAAATAATTTTTTTTGCTGTCTTACCTCTTGATTACCTGTATGAATGCCTTCAAATGCTATGCACGGTGTCCCTATATGTATAAAGTGCACAAACTAAACTGGGTGGAATTGAACCACAATTTATTGACAAAAATCTCAAAAAACTGCTTGCCTTAATATCGTGAGTTTATTTTCACGCCCTTCTTATTAGAAATATTCGTAACTTTAAAGCCTTGCGCACATTTTGTTAAAACGAAAATATCAATGATGACTAATAATTGGCGAATAAAAAAGTTTGCCAAAGAAAAGAATTAAAAAAAAACGTTTTATAGAAGTTTTAGAATTTTTTTGAACTAAATTTCTATTTTCAACGAAACACTCCCATAGCCATACTTTTTTTGTCTTGTCCAATTGATGGCCATCCGATATCCTGTCTAATAAAAAAAGTATATGGGTTGGAAAAAAAATTATTTTTATTTTCCGGTAGGTATATTCAGTTCCTAACCTTTGGGAGGAACTAGGTTACTTGACACTGTATTTTTTTGTGACCGCTTACCGACTTACTTGTTATATCGCTGCATTGCTTAGAGTTCTGATTAATTAAATAAAAACAACCATAGACGCGTCAGTATTAGGTACTGACTCATTTGAATGTAATAAACATTAGTCATATGTATTGTTGGCTAAATAAATATTTTTTCATTTGAATTCAACTTGATTGATAACCCATTTGAGTTTCAACCAAATGTCCTATACTAATATATGACTAAACTACATAGGTACACAATTAAACAATTTTTGCTTCCATTTCTATTACAGTTTCATCGATTAAAGGATGAAATTCATTCAAAAAGTTCTCTCTCCAGAATTCTTTGCAAAGACAATCTCTCTGCAACTGTTACAGAAGTATAGTGTATCATTTTATCAAAATTTTAGAGTTAGCCTAAGAGCTTAGATGTTTGTGGGAATTGTTAATAGCTATGTAGATATACAAAAAGTATTACTACTTTTGTTTCCAAAACATGCAAGCCTATTATACAATACTGCACATCAAAAGTCTCTTCATTAAGTTATTATTAGTTATTTGAACTTTATGAACAGAGGTAGCGTACAAATATTACGTATTAATAATGGCAGGTTGCCAGGAACATCTTCCAGACCTTCCTAACAAACAGAAAATCTTCATTCAATCAAGATGAAACCTCGTGTTTTTGGATAATTTGAGAGAGCTGACTACAAATCCTGTCGCAGTCTCGTTTGACGAAACTCAAAAGTTCCATTTTTTCAGAGCGTCAGGTCTACCTAAAAAATAGAAAATCCTTATTTGGCTTTCTATTAGATGAAACCTCGCGTTTTGGATAATTTGAGGCCGCTGATTGAAAATCCAGTCGCAGCTTTGAATTGCAGTCTCGTTTGACTAAAATAAAAAAATTGAGATCTTTCAGATCTTTAGGTTTACAGAAAAAATTGAAAATATTTATTTGGCTTTCTATTAAATGAAACCTCGCATCTTGGATAATTTAAGACCGCTGATTGAAAATTCCGTCGCAGTTTTGAGTTTCAGTTACGCTTGACGAAAATCAAAAATTTCATACCTTCAGATCTTTAGGTATACCTAAAAAATCTAAAATCTTCATTTGGCCTTTCTTTTGATATCAAACCTAATGTCTTGTATAATTTGAGTGCACTGATTACAGATCCGGTCACAGTTTGAGTTTCAGTATCGTTAGACGAAAATAAAAAATTTCAGATCTTTCAGATCTTCAGGTTTACCGAAAAAATGTATATTTGGCTTTCTATTGAGATGAAACCTCGATAATTTGAGGGAGCTGATTACAAATCCAGTCGCAGTTTTGAGTTTTAGTCGCGTTTAACGAAAATCTAAAATTTCATATCTTCAGATCTACAGGTCTACCTAAAAAATTGAAAATCCTTATTTGGCTTTCTATTAAGAAACCTAGGGTTTTGAATAGATTGAGTGTACCGACTACAAATGCGGTCGCAGTTTTGAGTTTTAGCATCGTTAGACAAAAATAAAAAAATTTCAGAACTTTCAGATTGTCAGCTTTACCGAAAAAATTGAAAACCTTTATTTGGCATCTTATTAAGGTTTCACGTTTCTGGATAATTTGGAGGTGCTGATTATAAATCCGGTCGCAGTTTTGAGTTTCTGTCTTGTGTGACGAGATATACTTAAAGCCCTTCGTTTTTCGTTTAATTCAAACATCATCTTTTACCTCCAAGTTGAATGTATAACTATTTTCCGTCATGTTCTACAGATTAAAATCAGTCAGGAACATTTATTTACAGTTCGTTATCTCATAGAACCAGACTATAAGCTTCCCTCGAATCAATGCTATTCTGAGTACCAGATCTAAATATAGGCAAATCCGACTTAAGTCCAAAAACTTGTTGATCGGTGCATAAGTGGGTGCATAACCTACCTGTGCGACATAATAAATGCACCAGCCTACGCGAATAACAATCAGATTATTATTTTAATTAACCATTACCGTTACCATTAACTACTGTCCAACGATATATCACAACGTAGGCCAGTTATCAGGTACGACATCTCAATTAGATAACCGCAAAGTTACCTGGTAGAAAATATGATTTACTGCTATGGACGACCGCATTTCAGCTGGATATTAATAAATATGAACACTAAATAAGTGAATGGGGAACTTACAGTTTGATACATCGAACTAGGCGTGATGTACCAAAATTGGACCATACAAGAAGCGTTCATTCAAAGCAGGGAAAAGCCCATATTTTACGAGGGTTGCTCTATATCTTCGTCAATCCACCAGTATGCAGACAGCTGTTTCACGCTTATTAGCGATCATCAGTGCGCCATAGGTCGATTGACGGAGATAGAGGGCATCAGAATTTTCATGTCTACCAGACATGTGAAGCATGTGAGAGCAGGCGACAGAAAAGATCTATCTGTGCGTCATGTGGTACCCGAAGGTAACGGCAAACCAAAGAAAATCGCTGCTAAACAGCAGCAGACTTCTTGGTGGAACGCCATGGCGCGTTCGCTTGGCCAACCAGAAGAGCGCGGTTCTATATTCTGCTGCATATGAGAGTCGATATACGAGGGTTGCTCTATATCTCCGTCAATCCACCAGTACGCCATCAGACAGCTGTTTCACGCTTATTAGCGATCATCAGTACGCCATAGGTGGATTGACGGAGATTTGAAAATTCTGATGCTCTCTATCTCCGTCAATCGACCTATGGCGCGCTGCGTGAAACAGCTGTCTGCGTACTGGTGGATTGACGGGAATGTAGAGCAACCCTCGTATATCGACTCTCATATGCAGCAGCATATAGAACCGCGCTCTTCTGGTTGGCCAAGCAAACGCTGGTGTTCCAGCAAGAAGTCTGCTGCTGTTCAGCAGCGATTTTCTTTGGTTTGCCGTTACCTTCGGGTACCAGATGGCGCACAGGCAGATCTTTTGTGTCGCCTGCCCCCAGCCCATATTTTGTCAGAACACGTTTTTTATACTTAGCCGTCCTCAACTCATTCCTACCATTTCTGTCAATACATTCCCAATCAGTAAAATATCTAGGCGTAATTATAGACTCAATGCTGAATTGGAGACAACATATAGAACAAGGTAACATAAAATCAATAAGGCATGTAGTTCGTTATGGGCATGTAGAAAACTTGTAAGAGTGAATTGGAGGCTGACTTCCAAGGTGATGTCCTGACTCTACACTACAGTAGTAAGGCCGCCTTATTCATATGGATCACTAGTGTGGTGGCCATGTGTAATGATGGAAACAGTCAAAGCAAAGCTACATGAAATTCAATGCTTAGTACAGTGCAGTGCAGTACGGACGACTCTGTTAGAAGCACTATTGAGTCTCCCTCCACCCGACTTGGTAGTTCAAGGGGAGACAAGGGCGTCTGCGTTCCGATTGTGGAGTCAGGGCAGTTGATCCTTTGTGAATCCTGGCAGGGGACACTTTGTCATCCTCTCGGAACTGCAAAGGGATAGCCCTATCCTACATACGACGAGTGATACAATTCCTCCTACATATTGCTTTCCCCCGTGTGGGGGCGGGTTAGAATATCTCCCATCGTATATTCTGCGTGTCGTAAAAGGCCACTAAAAGGAACCGAACTACTGTCGGTATAAGCAGTAACCTCTTCTCAACTAACAGCTTTGGGTGGACGAGTTGACAAGAGTCAGGACACCTTCTTGTCCTTGGGGTCAAAAATTGCCCTAAAGGCGGATGAATCAGTAGATATCATCTGGTCAACGGCATGAGGATGCAGAAAGCAAATGGGAAACTACTTAAAGATATCCCAAGAGAAACTCGTAAAATGAGTAAATGCATTTTACGAGTTCACAACATGTCTGCTAAGACATTTTGACTATGACGATGACATATTGCTCCGGTGGCAAATTTACGGTGAAGAATCCTACAAGGGGGATTGGGGTCAAGCGGCTGGCGATCTTTTGGGGAAGAAGGGCCAGTCTGGTACACAGACGGCTCATTAACTGACGAAGGCACCAGCCAAATACAAAGCTTTCTCTCTCGCTTTCTTTCTCTCTTAGGAGATTTCATATTCATGAAATTCGGGGGCTTATTAGGAGGCAGACTATTACCAATTACCAACTTCCTGAGTCCGGAACCGGCTCTGGCGTGGCAGCAGGTATCAGTAGAAAAAAAAAACAGTACTATGGTTGCAAAATAAGCATCTTATAAGATAGAGAGAAATATCTGGACATCTCCGTCAAGCTAGAGAACTAATTTAGGACCTCCGACCGAGGCGGGGCGATTTTGTCTCTCACCGGGTCTCTCACTATACAGAAGGCATTCTCACCTTTAGGATGAGGGCTAAACTTGAGAACTAGGGTAACGAGAGGTGCATGCGATTGTAGGCCTATGCACTGGTGGTTCGCTGGTCACCAGTAAGCCTCTCTTTCATTCACTCATTCATTCTTCATTCTGTCATTACCGAGAAAAGGAACACCGCCCTTAGGTTTCGGAATGTGAAGTCTATATCAAAAGGCATTATTCTTAAATTCGCATTTGCTACAGAGAAAACGATGTTTGAGGTTTTGGCATGAAGATAATTGAAACGTATATGGCCTGCCTTAAATAAAGGGAAAATCACTTTGGAAGTTACTGAAAAAAAACGGAGGTCATTTAGTAGGGTTACGCTAACAGGTCGTTTCAATGTTTTTGTTTACTGCAACTATCAGGTGTTCATTTATTAGTTACAAATACGATACTTCCATCGTTAAGGCAGCCACACACTACTATTTCGCAATCCAATTAAGGATACTTCAAATTTTTAACTATTACGGATATACATATAATTTAAACATATTAAAAGCCGGTGCCAGCAATCATTCCTTAAAGTTCCGGATTTGTCCTGATACACGGTGTTTATGGTGGCGTGTTTATCTATTTATTCTAAGAAAGCTCCTGAGGACTTAAAAGGCCTTTTCACATTTTTCGCCTTTTGACAAATCACCCCAATATCGTTGATATGTGACACAGATAATCTAATACGAGTAGGTCAAGAATATTGTAAGACTCTATGCTTCCAAGGTACTTTAAGCTTTCAAGCAAAAAATGTCAAAGCGAGCACCCGATTGTAATGAACAATTAGGTGCTGACAGGAACTCACTCATTTAAGCTTTTAGGAGTCAACATTACAAAAAACATTATCGCTGTTTCACCAATTGTAAGAGCTGCTGGAAAAAACCTCGGATATCTATCCGGATCCAGAAAGTACTTCTGTTAATCCAACCTTCTTACGCTGTATTGCTGTCATATCTGGGGAGCTGCTGCCCCTTCAACCGTGGCTATACTTGATGCAGTCCAGAACATGGCAATTAGACTTCGAATTAGAATCGGTCACCCAACCTTATAACGAGCTGCATCCAGCCTCTTTCTCACCAGCGTGCGGCTGGTGACCTCTCACATTCCTACTGGTACTCAAACGAAATCTGCTCCCCTGAGCTACCCTCTATAAATAGTTAAAGGGTGGCAGAGGCCGCTCATCAAGCGTATTAGATGCACCCTCGGGACTGCTACTCATCCCAACGATCGTACCATTGTTCCCAGAGTGTCCAGGGCTTGGAATAGACTACCAAGAGATGCATTTATTTAGCCTACGCTTGTTGGCTTATTCAAGTCCCGCGTCAATAAATTTCCCCTAACATAACACTTTTTTCAGCACCCGCGGTACTGTGGCATTTAGATTTTGTCTTCGTGATCTGCTCAGTTATAAAAAAGGTCGTTTGAATAACTCAAATAATATAAAATGCAGGTATATTAATAATTATACCAATAATTTAGAATTTTCCTTCGCTTGTCCTTGATATAATTACAACACTGTAGTTTCCGTCAGTCATGTTCTCGGCACGACGTTCAAAGCAAAAAACTGTTTACCCTGCTGTTATCTTCGGGTGCCTGGGCTCTGGTAATCATTCCGTTTTGTCGTGTCGAAGGTGCGCGTCGAAAATTTGTGAGCGCTAAGTGTTTACGTGCGTTTCTGTTATTACCCCAGTGTTTGTTGACAATAGTGCAATGGCCAAACGCAAAAGAGGTAGTGAACAGAAAAAGAGTGAAGTGAAAAAGCTGACAAAAAAACTCAAGAAAATAAAGGAAAAATTGCACCTGCTGGATTCAAGCGATTCTTCATCTACAACATCTAGCGGAACATCAGGTAACAGGTAACAATATATTTCTACAAACTAAAGAGCGAAATCATGCGATTTCAAAGATGCTGTCAGGCAACATGCGTTCGCCCGAAAGGTCATGCAAGGTTTAACTGTTGAAAACCTCAAAATTAATAAGAGTGTAGGCATGCGCTTACAACAATACTCTTAGGGCAACATGCGTTCGCCAGAGGGGTTAGAGACAACAGATCAACCTGCTAAAACCTCCAAATTAGTAAGAGTGTAGGCATGCGCTTACAATAATACTCTTAGGCAACATGCGTTCGCCACAAAAAAAAGGTAACACGCGTTACCATCAACAAAAATTACCACCCAAAAAAAAAAAAAAAAAAAAAGTAAATAAAAATAAAGTGTCAGTATCAAGGGCTAGTCAGAGAGTGAAAGACGATTTCTAAACACTAAGCCAACTCATTCGTAGTTGCTTACAAATGATACCATATTTTTTCCAGACTCCTCCGCTTCGGATATTGAAGACTCCATAGACATAGCAAACCCCGAGGAGAACATACAAAATGTGGGAAACCAAATGCCAGAGGAGCAGACTGAAATTGATTTTGACTTTTTCGGAAACAAACCTTTAGACCAGGCGCAAATCGGGGCCCCAATCCATAATGAAATTGCAGTACGCTGGAGTACGATCTTACAAGCGGGCTTAACCGCTGGAGAGAGAGCGGAAATCACGGGAAAGTTCAAAATCCCAGAAAACTGTCTTCCGTTAATTCCTCCTAAAACAAACGAAGAGATACAACCATGCCTCCCAGAAGGAGCAGCCAAACATGATAAATTCATCATAACCTTGCAGACGCAACTAGCGCATAGCCTGTCGGCTATTGGCTCAGTAATAAACCAAAATCTCTTGGTGACAGAACAGACAGATAATATAAAAGCTCTTGGGGAGGCATGTAAATTAATCGCAAATGTGCATAATGCACTTTCTGTACACAGGAAGTACAAAATCATACCATATTTGCATCCTGATTGCGCTAAAATAGCCAAAACAGTGAAAATGGACGAGCAGCTGTTTGGCAAAGAATTCCACGAAGTCTTCAAAAACGACCAGGCCCTAAAAAAGTCAAGCTTACACCTCAAAAAGAGAAACTTCATCAAGGCAACTGCGGGGACATCAGAGACTCAGAAAAAATTTCACCAGTCTTTAAACTACCCGCGCACTCAATACAAGTGGAAGTTCAAAGGACGCAAAAGGGAGGAGAGGTCACCAGCGGGGAAGAGGAAAGGGAGCCAGCACAAGGAACAGGAGCATCAATACCATCGCCGCAAGTAAACTACAGTTCGAACCAGGTAAACTCCTACGCAGGGCGTCTAAGTCAATTTACACATGCGTGGAAAAAGGTGACAAACGACCCAGTAATTTTACGCTGGGTTCAAGGAATACATTTTAGATTCCACAAAACACCTAAGCAACGATGCGAACCGAAAGTTAACCTTCCTAAAAACCAAATTAAGGATTATATTAGCTCTGTCAATAACTTGTTACAAATAGGTGCTATTTCAAAGTGTATTCCGGTGAAAAATCAATTCTTATCAACATATTTTTTGAGAAAAAAGTCTAATGGACAAAACAGATTTATTTTGAATCTAAAAAAACTCAATAATTACATGGAAGCACCACACTTCAAACTGGAAGACCATAGAACAGTTTCAAAACTGTTGAACCATAGTGCATATTTAGCGAAAATTGACCTTAAAGATGCTTATTTCTTACTTTCGATACAGAAAAAGTACCGGAAATATTTAAGGTTTAAGTTTATGAATTGTCTATATGAATTCAATTCACTCCCATTTGGCCTGAACATAGCTCCTTTTATTTTCACAAAAGTGCTTAAACAAGTCATTGTTTTTCTCAGAAAGTTAAACATTATTTTAGTTTTCTATTTGGACGATATTTTGCTCATTGCTGACAGCAAATCAGAATGCGAGAAAAATGTTAAAATTACAGTAGATTTGCTGGAAAATTTAGGTTTCATAATTAACAAAAACAAAAGTAAGCTAGAGCCACGACAAACCATCAATTTTCTGGGGTTTTCCTTCAATTCATTTAAAATGACAATCTCGTTACCAGAAGAAAAAGTCCATATCACGAAAATTGAAATTCAAAGATTCAGAAAAAAGCGTAAGTGCACGGTAAGAACCTTTGCACAATTAATAGGAAGATTGGTAGCTGCATGTCCTGCTACAAAATATGGTTTTGCTCATTTAAAAATTTTGGAGAGAATTAAACATTCAGTCATTCGGAAAGACAATAAAAACTACAACAAAAAAATGGAAGTTTGTGACTCGATAAAAAGCGAATTGTCGTGGTGGGAAAAAAATATTGGAAACGGGCAAGGCATTAAACCAAAAGAGTTTAATCTTGAAATCTTTTCGGATGCTTCACCATCTGGCTGGGGGGTTTCTTGTGCAGGAAGAAATTTTCACGGTTTTTGGGACGAAGAAGAAAGTGGAATGCACATTAATTTTTTAGAAATAAAAGCGGCATATTATGCTCTCAAGTCCCTAACTAAAAACAAAAGTAACATGCGAATCTTACTAAGAATTGATAATCAAACGGCCATCTCATGCATAAATCGGGGAGGTAGTGTCAAATTTCCACACCTAAACAAGGCAACAAAGCTCATTTGGGACTGGTGCGAAAGCAAAAACATATCAGTCTTCGCCAGCTATATTGCATCGTCAGAAAATTTTAAAGCGGACAAAGAGTCTAGATCATTGTCAACTGACACAGAGTATGAATTAAACCAATGTGCTTTCGCGAATATCATTCAAGAATTCGGGGAACCAGAAATAGATTTGTTCGCTTCTCGAATTAACAACAAGTGCAAAAAATATATTTCTTGGTTTCCCGATCCAAACTCCTTATTGGTTGATGCTTTCACGACCTGTTGGACTAAATATTTTTTTTACGCTTTTCCGCCCTTCGCATACATTGCGCGAGTTCTAGAAAAAATTATTGAAGAGAAAGCGACAGGCATATTAGTCGTTCCGAACTGGCCATCACAACCTTGGTTCCCAGTTTATAAAAAACTTCTAATAGCTAAACCTTTGTACTTAAAACCTAATCACAACCTACTCTTATCTCCCTTTAGGGTTCGCCATCCCTTATTCAAGAAGCTTTCCCTGGTGGCAGGGAAATTGTCAGGCTCGCTTTCCAAAAACGGGGAATTCCAGTGTCAGCGATACCAACTATAATCGACTCAATTTCAGAAGGTACCCTTAAGCAATACGAAAGCTGCTTTAAGAAATATTGGGATTTCTGTAAACAAAAACAATATGCAGATCCTCTCATATATAGCCTAAGCATTTATTTAGAATTCTTAAGCCAGACACTTGAAAAGAATATCTCGTACGCGGTCATCAACTCTTACAGATCAGCTTTAAACCTAATTTTTTCACCTACCAAACAAGATGTAAAGTGCATTAATAGATTCTTAAAGGGCGTAGCAAACGTAAGGCCTCCCAAACCGAAATATTCCTTTACGTGGAATCCTGATTCTGTGTTATTATTTTTGAAAACCTGGTTTCCATTGAATTCCTTAAGTTTGGAGCAGTTAACCTATAAACTAGTTTTTTTGATGGCGATTTCATCAGCAAGCAGAATACAAACTTTGACAAAAATAAAGCTGAGGGACATATCGAAAACGGAACAACAAATAGAAATTCGCATATCGGAGAAAATTAAAACATCAGCACCAAATAAAATCCAACCGCTTTTGATATTTCCCTATTTCCGCGAAGCTCCTGAATTATGCGTCGCACAGACTATTGAGGCATATTTGGAAAAGACTTCAAAACACCGCAATAACCATGAATATTTAATATTGACTCATAAAAAACCCTTTCATCCAGCAACATCGCAGACCATAAGCCGCTGGCTTAAAATAACACTAAACCTAGGAGGTATTGACACCGAAATGTTTTCGGGCTATAGTACGCGTCACGCAGCAACGTCAGCTGCTTCCCGGAAAGGTGTAAACGTAGATCTAATACGCCATACAGCTGGCTGGACACCGTCCTCCAACACATTTTTCAAATTTTATAATAGACCTTTAATCGAACCTAGAGATGAATTCGCCAAAACAGTGTTGAACATACATAAGTAATTAGAAAATGTATATATGTATCTATAAGTATATGTATGTGTGTATATCCTATACCTTATATATTACATAAAGTCATAATCACATACATAATGTACGTACTCAGTTGTAACAACATTAATTAGTTATTGCTCTTTTTTACATTTCTTATACTATTGTTATATATCTACTAAGCCAATTTGTTTATTATACTTTCGCCGCTGCAGAATCGCCTTTTACTCTAAACATCTACAGTGTTGTAATTATATCAAGGACAAGCGAAGGAAAATTATAAGATTAATCGACTTACCTGTGTAAGGATGATTAATATTAATTTTCCGAGCTTGTCCGTAGATATAATTACAAACCCACCCTCCACTTGAAAAGTATACCCATAGAGGCGATTTTGCACTCCAACCTCCAACGGAATGATTACCAGAGCCCAGGCACCCGAAGATAACAGCAGGGTAAACAGTTTTTTGCTTTGAACGTCGTGCCGAGAACATGACTGACGGAAACTACAGTGTTGTAATTATATCTACGGACAAGCTCGGAAAATTAATATTAATCATCCTTACACAGGTAAGTCGATTAATCTTATAATTACTGTCATTTCCTTTGTGTCCTGATAAATTGTATAACTTTGTCATTCATTTTCTCACGATAGGGAATAATAGATTGAGTTAACCAATTAGACGTCTTGCTCTTTGTATACGTACATTATATTTAATTGATGATATTAATCACTTTTTTATTATTTCAGATCAGCATTTACAGACTCGAACCTCACCGCACTTTAAAACGGTGAGTAATATACATGTTATGATTAAATAAACATACGTTGATATGGAACAGTCCTCTTGTATTACACTATTTGAATGATCGATTTATAAGACATACTCGTATCTAATCATAAATAATCAGGTTCTTAGACCTGCGAGATAATTCAATTCTATTCATATTCAAGAATGAGAAGTTAGAAGGTTCTGTATTGAAATAATCTAGGTTATTCAGCACTATTTCAAGGGATTAGGGACTGAATGTGAGATTCCTTCCAATATACCGGATGCCCCAGAATTTCCTTGACACGTGATATTTTCGTAATAAAAACTAATCAAACGAAAACGAATGATATTTTTGAAGGTACTATCATACCATACTTTCATATTATTCTATTGTACCTTTAAAACTCACCCCCAAATTGTTTTTTAAATACCACCCTATAGTTTTTCCTACAGAAATTGAATCCTTATTTTTACGCAAATCTATTTTTTTCGTAGTCATGAGCATAAGGTAAATAAAATAAGCTTTTGTTTGAGGCGTGATATTTTCACAACAAAAATAGATAAAAAGGAAAACTAGGTCGCCTTTCAAGGGTATTGAATGACCTACCATATTAAACATTTTTCTACGTCAACCGCTAATACCCACCCCCACCTTTGTTTTAAATAAAGCCTCACAGCTTTTGCCACATAAATAAAGTCATTACATTATTTTGGATCTTGTAGTGCTTTCGATATCAAACAGGGAAAGCGTGAGATAAAAAAAATGAGGATTTGTTTGAGACGTACATTCTCGTAATGAAAAAGGTTAAAAGATATTTTTTTCGATATCATGACATGATAGGTCATTTTTTAATACTTATAAACCGGACCCCATACAAGACTTTCACTCCCTCTTGGGGGGCACACCACAGTATTCCAGGCTGAGGTCTATGCAATACTTGCTTGTGTAAATCGTATTCGGGAAATTGACGGATCTAGGAGGCGGATTACTATCTGCTTTGACAGTCAGGCAGCCATCAAAGCACTGAGTGCTTGAAAAATAACGTCGGGACTGGTCCTGGAGTGCAGGAGGGCTCTTGACGACATCTCAGCTAAACACAAGGTATCACTGATGTGGATACCTGGGCACGCTGGGGTAAATGGTAACGAAATGCCGGATCATCTGGCTAGGATGGGATCCGGCAACAATTTTGTGGGTACGGAACCAGCCTTAGGACTATCTGCAAACTTGATTAGGAAAGCAACTGGAGAGTGGATCCAGAATCAACACTCTCTAAGATGGAACAACATCTCTGGCCATCTCCGTCAGGCTCGGGAACTATTAGCAGGGCCTGCAGAGAGAATAGGACGATTTTGTCTCTCTCTCTGGATAGGAGTAACTTGATATTGCTAGTAGGCCTATTAACGGGTCACAACACCTTCAGGCGTCACTTGTTTGTGATGAGGGTGGTCAACGACCCAACGTGCACGTGGTGTGGTGAAGAGGAAGAATCCTCGGCACACATCTTGTGTCGCTGTGAAACCCTGGGTTATCACAGGCAGACTATGCTGGGCTCAAGAACCTTGGAATCAATAGAGATAAAACCGATAGGACCTAAGAATGTACTTGCCTTTGCCAAAAGGGCAGGTCCTAGGATCTAGCGCCGATAGAGGCGCAAAAGGGCCCATCGTGTGGCCTACGCACCAGCCAAATTCCGTGCTGGATAGCCTCTGGTCAATATTCATTCATTCAATACTTATAAAAACAAATTAAGCTTGTTATACGTTTTTTGCATAAATATTAGGCGTCAAACAAATTCCTATTTTATTTATATTCTACTTATGACTTTACGAAAAGAATAAGTTTGCGTATAACATCAAAGGTACCACAAAACTTTAAATAAAATACGGATATCATTTATTTAAGAAAACCTATGGTGTGTTTTTTGAAAACAAAAAGTAGGGGCTGAGCTTTCGGAGATGTACCTACAAAAAAATATTTTGCATGCATAGTGTGATGGACCCTATAGTATTTTCAGAATTAAAACTCAGCTCTTCTTTGAGCCGTTTTCCGTTACGAAAATATGACGTGTCAAAGAAATTCTAAGAATTTCTGTAATTCTGTATTAAAATGTTCTATAACATAATTTTTATTTCAAATCAGTTTTATGGCAATCAAACGTAATGTTTATAATTCCCCTAGGTTTTTTCATAAACATTTTTTTTTATTGGATTAAGTGAGTTTTCATTCAGTGAGACTGTAAACAAAAAGTTGAAACGCCTATAACTGTTCCACCGTATACATAGCTACAGCATATGTATATGGCAGGCTCTATTGGCGTTGGTACTAAAAGCACTCTGTGTTATAAACACAAGTAATTATTAATAATCTGCGCTCTGCTACGGCGAAATAAAAATTGAAACTAAATCGACTGATCTAATGGCATATTAATACAATAGAATTATTAACAGCAAATTATCATACAATTCATAATGAGCTTTACAGCTTGGGCTGCAACTGCGTATTAGTGCGCGAGTAATTGTTGTAATGTAATTATCAAGTATTAATTAATGGTATCTGCGCTTTTTTTTAGCTTCACAAATGAACTTCCCCTGGGAGAGTGCAAGGCGTTGCATAGGTGTTCCGCACTTACGGTACTGGTCATTCAATCACTCATTCATTCATCGTTCGTTTCATTAGTTGTAAATGTAACTACTTATATTAGAAAAACCTGAAAAGAAAAAGTGAAGTCAGGTTGATTGACTCAGTACCTCTTACATACTACGGTGACACCATTTTATTATTTTCCCATAACGTGAAGCTCTAGTCCCCTTACAACCAAATCATAGCCTGCCCGCCCTCAGAAAAAAACATCCAACCCAAAAGCTCTGGTAAATGGTTTCTTTCTTCTCTCTCCGTAGAAATGGTATCAATGTTTAAAGGAAAATGAAATGTTGCGGGGTTTCCCAACCAACCTATCCGAGACACCATCCTGTCTCGGCTCATTTAAACAACATAGTCCAAAAAAAGTATAAAATTATCAGGAATCCCTAGAGTATCCAAAAGTTAGTTTGAACGGCTTTTATATTGCATTATTATTTATTTAATTTAGTTTCAACGGAACTAACACAATTCTCAGAAACCACAGACTTTATCAATCGGTGTGGTTAAGAAATTTCGTTGCTATACGTTTAGTGTTTGTTTTCTATCTGTTGGTCCTCTTTTGGTGTACAAATATATGATTTAATGGTGGAGAGTCGTGGAGGTTACTTGAAAAAATAATAATATAACCTGGCATTTTATTTTCAGAAAATGAATTAGGAGGTGATTTTACCTTGGAAATGACACCTCGCACGTTGATTTCGGTAAAATGACTACACACATTCCAGAGTTATCTACAACAAACATAATTTCAAACATCATTTTTTGTCCAATGTAGGGCAGCTTTGGGATAGAGCTTGAAAGTATATTATGTCGCTCTTTTAGAGGGCATCAAACAGGGTACTAGAAGTAGAACACATTTTTCACTTTCACAACCACCCATTTTTAAATTTTCCCAATTTTGCCCCCTCTAAAAGAATGTGGAAAACGATCAGGAACCCTCCCTTCAATTCGCCTAAAAACGAAGTTTGAGCTGATTATATATTTTTAGTTTTCTATTATTGCTGCTATTTTCAGCCCCTCCCAAAAACCGGTAGAAAATGATCAGGAGCCCCTAAAATGCCTGAAACGAAATTTGAGGAATATTTTTTGGGATTTTTGGTGTTTTGCGAATTACTCTGAAGCCCATTGCCAAAATTATAGCAGCGTTACCTACTAAGACCACACAGCCTATCGCTACTCAAATTTCATCACAATCCATGCAGCGGTTACTGAGATTACGAGGCTAGAAGAACGCTGACAGACAGACAAAAATGAGTGACGATGACGTTGATTTTCGTTATGTAGGTAGGTATATTAAAACATCCAAAAAGCGTATTATCTCAAAATCGAAAATTTTCGGGCGAAACGGACGACTCTAGTCCGAGTGCTCTCCCTCCACCACCCCTGCATTGAAAGAATCAATCCCCCTTTACCGGCCCCGGGGACAAATTCTCCCAATGCAGACTTGCTGAGCTTCCATGAGTCGCCCGCTTCGCCGAACTACCCTCTCCCCCCTTCAAACCCCCCGCCCCCAATTTTGCCTCATTGGCATTTTCCAAAGTTGGCAGTTACTCGCGAACGCGACGCAGAAGCACGTCGTGGATTTTGTTTTACGGTAGCCTGATTTAGCTTTTTCGTGTCGTCCTCTTTGTTGGGGGCTCCCTCGCTGGGAATTTGACCAGAAGTCCACGTTAAGGTGGCCCACTAAACGGATGGTGGTCTCTTATTTGTTGTTTGGCTTCGTTCTTGGCCTTCTTTCTTCTATCTTGCTTGTTCTGCCCAGGCACCTCGACCTTCTTTTACGAGGTCAAGGCGCTTGGTGAACGTGTTCGCCGTTTTTTTTATCCACCTGTGTTGCAAATCTTGCCTGCAACACATTTATGTCCGTCTTCTACCCCGTTTCTTTGTCTTCTAAGGACTCATCAGCTCTAATAGCTGGCTTTTCGGTCTTTTGTACCTGTCGATGTTCCTTGGGTCGTAGTCCACCGCCTCACGGATAAGGCGGTTTTCGTGCCGCTCGGAGTTCCTCAAAAATTTGACGGCGTGGTTCTGCATCGTCTCCAGTACTGGTACTTGGCGTAGGTCTTCGTATAGCACTCTGTTTGGCACGTACCATGGTGCGTCTACCGCTTCTCTAAGTGCCAAATTGTGCTGGGCTTGGAGTTTCTTCTTCCATGACTTGGTTGCGTAGCCCCAGGCTGCCGAAGCGTATGTCATGGTTGGCAGGAGCACCATTTTTATCAGCATGATTTTGAATCGAAAATTTTCGTGATCACAATACTCCTCTCACCTATCGGTGTGTCAAGTAAAAAAGGTGGAGAGGACAATGATGTTCCGAATGAAAGATCACTAAACCTTGTGATTGGGTCAACCCACGGTCAACCCCATCATAGTTTCGCAAGGGCCTGGTATATGTGTTTTTGTATTGTTATATTGACGGAACAAGAAGTATCTACTGATGCAGCTGTAGTCCAACCTAATAGTTGACCCGATTCCTTGTCGCTTTGTTAGTGGCGGTAGACGAACATAAGCGGTGTTCTGGTTTCGCGCAAGCCCGCAGCTGATCGCAAAGAATCCGATAACGACGTCGCTGGCGCTGGCTGGAAATGTTCAGCATCCGCCGGCGGTGTGGCTGAATCATAGTAATTTTCGCTGATAGCTTGTCCGCTTTTTGTGCACCAGTGTACACAGTATAACAATTCGAAATTATCAGGTAGATATCTCGCTGTATACACACTAGAACGATAACGCTGCTTAGCATACCGGGTTGATCTTTGTAGGATATGAAACGTGACACTTTCTTGATGTGGCGTCCTGAACCGCCGCTTTGTCAACGAGAAAAGATTCGTGGCTAAGCACTTTTCAACCGAAAGTCTAAAGGAGCTTGTTATTCTATAATTATGCTACTCATTGAGCCTATTGAATGCACTCTCCCATAATCCTAATGGTCCCCATTCCAAGGTAGTAGTCTCTTCACGAATGTATCCGTTCCAGATAGCCTATCCATACCTACAACTCTGTTGGAGGCACGGATCCAAATTTGATTAAATTAATCCAGCTTTGTCTTCAAACTACCTTCTTCCTCTATGACGTACAAGTTTTTAAACAAACTTTTGGTGTTGCAATGGACCCACCTTTGTTGCCTGAAGTAGCAGATGTGTTTATGGAAGTTTTTGAACATACTTATTCAGTACCTATGAGGACCGGTAGATTCTACACCCCCTCATCGGATAAATAAATTTGCGTATTGAAACGGCTAATGGCCTTTGTAGTCGATGCCGTATGCCTCCAACAAAAAAAAAAAAAAAAGAAGCATTAAATAACATCTTAAAACTTAAATGGTCGTTCCGATATGCCAATGGTACTTTTGTAATTTGGCCACAAGGAGGAGATCCTTAGATAAGTTTCATAATTAACTAAACTTATTTCACGTCAAGGTAACATTCAAAATGGAATTATAACAAGACGGATGTCTTCCTTTTTTGGACGTTTTAGCTTCTCGTCGATCCGATGAGCATTGAGGACATTTGGTTTATAAGAAGCCCGCACATACACATAGGTATCTAAACAGTTCGTCTCAGCATTACTTGTGCATAGAGCCGTCACCACTGTTTGATACCAACTCTCTAAAAAACGAACTTCACCATGTTAAAACTGTCCTTCTATATATTAACTATTCACACCGTAATATTCAACGAGCAATGAACAAGTTGACTCCTCCGAGGTCCATTGCCCATTCTGGCAGTAATTTATCCTCAAAATTTGCCTTCTTACCTTATATCCATAAAGTGACCGACAAAATATCGGGAGTTCTTAGGAAACAACATTCCACTAGATTTTCAACCATACCCAAATCGTTTCAACATTACAGATCCGTTAAGGATCAAATTCTACTAACTTCGGAAGGTGCGTACAAAACACCGTGTTCTTGTGGAAAAGCGTGTCTTCTTGAAACAGATAGGACCGTAGTAACCAATTGACGTAACATGGGTGGCATACTACACCTTTTCCAGCTGCAGTTTCTAAAGCATAAGTGATAATTCAAAACGGTCAAGTTAATTTTCCAACTCTCCAAAATTAACTTGACCGTTTTGAATTATCACTTGATGCTTTAGAAACTATAGCTGGAAAAGGTGTAGACTTAGGAACCGCATATTGAGACAGCAGCATATTGCGACAGGCTACAAAAGCCTATTCAACGACAGAAATATGATTGCAGGCGCTCCATATAGAATAGAATAGAATAGAATAGAATTTACTCACCAATTAACGTAATACATTTCTCAAAGACAGGTCGAAGAGGCTGTTGAGATTCTTAAAAATCTAAAAAATTCTTAATCGGGACTTTGTATGTCCATTGTCCACGATATTAAATTTGACATTAAAATTGAGCAAAATTACACTCAAATCCACAAATACATCAGAATAAAAATAATACAATGTAAAATCGTAGTCAATGAACTCCTCTAAGTTACGAGAAGCCTTTTTTATTAAAATTTCCTTGCATTTAACAATGATATTACTTCCCGTGGACGTTCGTACTTCCCCAATCTACAATACTGGGTTAAGAGGGCTAAGTTATGTTTGTTTCTGGGATCATAGTGAAGTTGTCAGCGCAAAATATAACTGAACCTTCAAACTACTACTCCAAACTAAACGCTGTATTCCAATTGAGGAAAACCTTAAGGTCAACCTATTTAATTATTTTAGGTAAAGTACATATAATTCATACATTTAGCGGGCGTAAAGTTCCACTTCAGCGGATTTTGTGGGTAGTAAACTCAATTTTGCATCTTCCGTTGCCTTAAAAATCTCCGTTGCTATTCCGGAAACCATTTTGTCGTCACTACTTTCCATGATATCAAAAAAATTCGAACGTACGAACGTACAGAACGTAGTCAAAAATGGCGACCATATATTCCCGTCAGTGTTCCCGTCTTATTTACTGAGTTGCTATGGTAACGCGGACATATGTGTCAAGATTATTATTTTATAATCAGTTATTAGTTGCAGTAGTAATTATTTTTATTTAATTATTTTCTGTAAAATGAATATAAATGATCAGGCAGATTACTACACAAGGTGTGTTATAATATAAATAACAATAATATATACCACCGAAGTATAAGTTTCAAGTTGCAACGATATTTATTATAAGCTAGTCACAGAAGGTGAAAGAGAAAAACATATTTATTCATTATAATGTATAAATATGTTTTTCTAAATAATAATAAATATAACAATAAATAAAGAATTAAAATCCCACCTTAAAACTGCCGAAGTCGACTTCCTTTTAAGACTTCATAAAGATAAGCCAATGCATGGAATCTTCTACAAACATCTGGAAGAGCATGGCTTGTCTGAGCAGTTGACCTTCTCTTTCCTAAGGTCTAGTGGGTTGAAGTCGGAGACTGAGGGCTTTATAATGGCTTGCCAAGACGGTGTCTTCAACACCTTGGTGTACCGTAAAAGGGTTATGGGTGTAGACGTACCCGACACCCTTTGTAGAGCTTGCCGACATGCGCCAGAGACGCTTATGCATCTCTTGTCGGCGTGTAAGACGTACGCTGGGACGGCTTACGTCCATCGGCACAACGCAGCTCTACGAGTGCTCTACTATCATTTGAGGCACTCATACGGTATCGATGAGACACCGGTGATGCCATACGCTCCAGGGGATCTAGAGTCCGTTGTGGAGAACGAGAGATGCCGGATTTACTGGAACTACTCGTTCCCCACGCTCGAGTTTGTACAGGCAAACAAGCCCGATATAGTCCTTCTCGACCACCAACAGAAGACGATGTTCGTTATTGAGTTTTCGGCGCCTGCCGAGGTGAACATCGTCTCTAAGGAGGAGGAAAAGCGGACCAAATATCAGGAGTTGCTCGGTCAACTTCGCAGGCTCTGGCCAGACTACACTGTAAGTCTGCTGGTTATGGCCATTGGATCCCTAGGTGGAATGAGGAATACGCTGCTCTCTGCACTGCGCAAAATACCGGTGTGCCGTGCGGCGGCGTACATCTTAGCCGCCAGAATGCAGAAGGCAGTCATCCTTGGGTGCCTTCGTCTACTTAGAGCGCACGATTCGCGGACCCAGTGATTGCTCACCTCACGGTGTGAGGAGTAGTCATTGGGTAATGGAACAGCAGCCCGGTGTGTCGGAGCCCGGGCTGCACTTTTTTGATTTATTGACATAATAAAGGATTACAAAACTGATCGTTAATAAAATTTTGTATGTATTTCGGGCGTAAACAGTGTTTATGGACCTTACATGCTAATAGCCCTCTCGTAGCGGTTCGGGCTTTTATTTACATGTTGCGGTCCATAAACGCCTGTTTTACGCCCTTGATACATAGATAACTATTTTACTACTTAGTTGACACATGTGAAGCCTAAAACTATCCAGTAATTAAAATATTCACTTAAGAAAAGATTAAAATACGTTCAATATTTACCTAAAAGCCGACCGTTTTCAAACTTCTCTAATAGCGTTTTCGACTTATTGCCTATTGTTTCAACGTCCTTGGCCCTATCACTGCACTCATAGGAACTGACTGTCAAAATTATGTTCGTCTTAGATTTGAGTGCAAAACTAGTGTGGTTTTTTGTTTTCGACTTATCCGCTTAATTGCACTTGAGTGAAAATCATCGCCACGGACTCTCTGAGCTCGTGGAGATTTCCTATTTTATCTGTCAGAGAAAATAATTTTTTGAATTAAGAACTGGGTAGTGGGGTAGTATACATAGTAGCATGGAAGGTGCGGAAAGTGTAGTTGAGGAACTGCGAATATCGTCATCTTCGGATGATGAGGAAATTGAAGCATATCTAGTTAAATTACAAGCAACGGCTGCGGTGTCCCAAAAATACGAATATCTGTTGAAGAAGTTGTTCATATAGTGACGTAAGAAGAGATACAACAAGATATACATAAGTATTTACCGATATAAATAGATATTCATTTTTAGTGCAAAAGCCATATTGCACAAAATGCTGTTAGTTTTTATGTCGATAAATAGAATAAATTATTGAATAAGGCGGATTCAAACTATTCAAATTCCAAAACCACCACAGAATGAAATTGAGCTCTCGCGATGCAAAATGACATCAAACTGTCATCAGTTGGCTGACAGAACAGTTACTTGAATTGCACTGAAATTTGGTGTATGTTCGACTTACCAGTTCAGATTTATTGCACTTCTGGGCACCAGACGAGTTTTCAATGTGCACTGTAGTGCAATCGTGGTTAAAATCAGTGCAGTAAGTCGAAAACGCTACAAAATACTGTAAACGTTTTCATCAAATGCTCAGAGTCAACCTGCGCTACCTGTATTTATTCCGTACTATGACCCGCATCAAGCAAAAGGATAACCGGCTAATAAAAAGAGGAGTAACATTAAGAACAGGAGCATCGCGAGCAATCTAAGAGGCTGATTAATATTCAAATGCATGCAGAGTTATTCGATAGCGAACCCGGTCAACGCCTTCGATTTGCTCGGTGCCCGTTTTCGACGGCATGGCAGGACAACGGCGCGGCGGCCGATCAATCTCTCTCCTTTTAATTGTGTCCCAATAAAAATTGCCGCGCACCTGTTCCGAAATACACATGTTATTTTCAGACTTCGCAGAAGAAACAGTTGTCGTTTGCGAAAGACATACACGCAATCATGATGTATGATGCAAATACTGTAGATGCGATATTCATGTCTAAGGTGAAGCAACTCTTGATTCTTTGGCGTCGAACTAACAAATACTACACAATCAAACGACTCGCCAAAATGAGTTTTTCAAATCCTTCCTCTTTAACCCTGAATTACCATACTGGGGTCTATGAAATAATGGGGTTATTTTAAATCTGCACTGCTTTCTCAATTTGGATAGTATATCTTGACGCGTCCACCCAAATTTAATTTACTTTGATAATATGGCCATAGGACACTAGCGCGCCGCGGGCAGATTGGTCCTAATCCCACCGGTGAGAAGCCCCCGAAATATTTTGGATAATAGACACCAGCGCGCTGGGCGATGTCTTATACTTTTAACCGATTTTAATTCATTCGTCACTTTTTGCGATCTTGCTAATAGTTACTGAAGAATTTGTAGAACTCCAGTCCGAGGTATCGTTACTTTTGACTTGACAGAAATGAATTGCTTTTTTCTATAATTAAATGCGAAATTTATTTCTGAACATAATAAGCTAATCTGATCACTATAATAGATGCAAATACAGAAGCTGGTATTGTCAGCAGACCGAAATGTCTTTATCATACCCAAAAAAATTTTAAATAATCAGAACGTGTCCTAATTTGCCACAAATTTGACCGACTTCTTGACGATGTAAACAAAGTCCGAGAAATTTACCTTCACAGCTTGTTTTGTGGGAGCATCATGGTTGTGCTCATTATTTCTTTTAAGAACAATCTCTTCCGATTGATCCATTACCAAAGATGCTATGCATCCTCTTCTAGAGCATCTGTAGGCTACACCACGTGTGGTTTCTTTATCTCTTCGGAACGTATACTCTTCAAGAACTATTAATTTCTTCCCTTTCACACTTAACATAGTCTCCATGATGAAAAAGTAGAACGCAAACAATACTCACAAACAGCAACTAAGGATTGCAAACTACTGACATATTTTCATTAGGGGTAACTTGATATACGGAAGCCGAATCGTCATTTAAATAATCTAAGAAGTAACCATAAGCTACCGCAAGTCGTAAAAAGACAGCTGAAAGTTCGCAAAAATAAAAGGGATATGGTCATTAGGAATAACCAAGCTTAATTTTCTTTCGGCGCACAAGTGACCAGTACCGATGAACACACCCTTTTTGTAAATAGGTAAAAATCAGACCGCGCGCGCTCGTGACCGATCACTGATAAATATAGTGCATGCGTTCCGATATGTTAAATTTCCCAGAGCTGTGGAGCCGTTAACGTGTGAAGTTAGCTTTGGGTCTTATTGACCCCAGTGTGTTATTTAAATATGAATATTTCAAGTACGCAGTTTTGTTGTTTCATTGAGTATTTCCAAAAATAAAAATATCCGTTAACGATTTTCACCGCCTTCTGACCTAGATAGAACTAGAGTTGAAAATTCAGAATATTTTAGTTGAAATGCAGAGGAGGACCTTGTTGGAGACCACACATACCAAGCCCATTTCTAACTAACATAAAGACTCAATTTTCGTAAACTGTAATGCCGAAATGTAAATATGAAACGGTTAATTTAAAAGAAGGAACTTTAAAGATATTTGAGATGGAAATTCAGAATATTTTAGTTGGAAATGCAGAGGATGACCTTGTTGGAGATCCCTTTTGCAAAGTCCAAGGTCACAATGAAAATGAATTTTGCATTTCGAAGCTCCTGACGTTACCTTTAAACTTACAGTAATGATTCGAAAAGCAAATTGCAGAAGAAAGGTTGCGCTATGTCACTCTGATGACCCTGTTTTGATATATTTTTTGGTTGTTAAATTACAAACGTTTGAAGAATGTATGATTTTGCATTGCGAGTTTTTTTGCAGACTTAAAAACTTTTTTTGGAAATTTTGGGCTTAGATGCCATTCATGAAGGTTTTAACTATCACCTTCTGTCTATTTTTATTTTTTATTAATGAAGTATCGTCATTAAGTAAAAATACCAGTTATGTATGCGGATGACATATCTCTCTTGTGCTGTGAGAATCATATGCCAATCCTACTTTGCAATGCAGCTAAGCGCCTGAACAGATGCAATGATTATTTGACGGCTAAGAAGGTGTTTTTGAATAAGTCAAAAACAGTCTTTGTTAACTTTGCTCCTAGAGTTACGACATACAATGAAAGTTATTTACTAAACATTCAAAATAAGAGTATTGCTCAAGTAGCACATGTGAAGTTCCTTGGTATCTTAGCACTTAGTTGGAGAGCTCACATCGATTTCTTAACAAGTAAACTTTCCTCTGCTTGTTATGCACTGAACAGATGATCCAAGATAGCCAATCAAGAAACAGTACTGTCTTTCCATTATGCAATTTTTTTCTCTAGGTTAAGTTATGGGTTGGTCGTTTGGGGTTCATCTTCTCATCTGAAAAACGTATTCGTACTCCAAAAAAGGCTATAAGATATATAGCATCGCTCAAATACAGAGATTCGTGCAGGAATGCGTTTAAGTCCCTTAGAATACTAACAGTACCCTCAAGTTAAATTTATCAGGTGTTATTATTTGTTGAAATGAATTTGTCGAAGTTTCAGCAAAATAACTACAATCACTCGTATGATACAAGAGGCTGCAATGATCTACTTGTGCCTTCACACAGCATTTCTAATTTTGAAAAAGAGTCCTATCTTCATGGGAATAAGGCTGTATAATAGAATGCCTTTATATTTGGAAAAAATTCGTTGTACGAGTATATATGCTTTTAGAAGAACCTTGATATCTTATTTGCTGGATAACCCATATTATTCTGTTAATGAATATTTAGATTCACCAAGCATCTGAGTATGCATGCATTTTCTTTTGTATTGTTATTTTTTTCTATTCCATCTTTTTGTATTTATACACCTTTGTATGACTAGTCCTATACCATATTGGTCTACTGGACAATAAAGTTCTATCTATCTATCTATCTATGTCGTTTAAAAAACAAGTGCGATCTGTTCGAAATGGGAATCCGTGTTTCAACATGGCAAACACATATGTATAAATGTGTGTACCCAGGCCCCTTAAGAAGCAAAAGATACGAGTTGCTAAAATTAGTGTCGCATAAAAACCTGTACTTAAACGGTTACTTATAAATCTCCCCGGTTTTACGATATCTCGCTTTGCGGACTGATGCCGCTCCCAAACGTATTTATAGTTTCAGAAAATAGTTTTCAATGGCGTTGCTTGAACTCTCATCGTACATGAAGGCATTGTATGGAGACTTATCCGATAACATTCGGTTATTTATCACAAATGATGCGTCTATGGTGATGAAACGGGGACGGTGGGGAGGGCGGAGAGAAAGAGTAGCAGTAAAAGTACTAAGTGGAGCCACTTTGCGCCATTTTTTATTACAATTATCACCACAAAAAGCCTATTGAAGCCTTCTTTGTCTATTTTTATCATCTTACAGTTGTTCGGCTTCATCACCTGGAACGTTGCGGGTAGTGAAGTATCGCAGAGTACGATAAATTTTGAGTGAGAGGCATGTCCCTGGTGTTTTAAGGACGATAACGCGACGGGGTGTCCAGATAGCATCGAGGTTGGCTCTCGCTATTTCTTTATTATCTGTTAATTCGAGGATTCTGTTGGAATAATTACGTACTGAAGCACAATCGCCAGTGAAGATAACATTATGGCGAACAGGAGACGTACGGGATATTATGATAATAACGATGTAAAGAATCATTTAATTCTGTCCTGAGCGACTTAATTATCGAGCATATTAGCGTAACTAAGGCTTAAGAACGGTTTGATGGTTGATGTGAGAACGTTATTGGTGTTATTAAGAATTTTTATGTCCTTCAGTTAGGTAGACATAAGGAAGCAATGTATTTTTGTCTAACTAATGCAAAGCCTAAATCCCAATGTACTACTGCACCTGCTAAAAAGAGGTTAAGAGAATATGCCAATAGTCTTAATGAATGCAGGCTTAACAAATGCATCTCCCGGCGGTCCGTTTCAAGCCGTGAACACCCTGGGAGCGGTCGTACTGCTTGGTTTTTGATGAATGAAAAATAACCGTCTTGGAATGAGATGCAGCAGTTCCTCAGATACATCAGCTCGGAGATCAGCGGAACTATAGAGGAATATCGATAAAAAGGTGAGAGGTTATCAACCGCACGCCAATGAGAAAGCGACTGGAGGAGGCGCATTAAGAATACGTGGTGATTTGACGAAAAGGCCAACTAAAACAAAAACCTCTGATTTCCATTTATGCGCTGCTCTAGCCAATACAATCTTCAGGAACAACAGCTGAAGTTATGCCTGTCATTCGCAGCTGACTTGGCTACTATATTCTTATATAGTAACACTGAAAACATGCTGATATGATAACGTTACGTTCGACTTACCAATTTCAAAATGGATAATAAATTACAAAAGGACAAAGTTATAACCTTATTTATAATCAAAAATACCTGAGACAATGCTTATATGGAAAAGTTTGACCACCTAGACTAAACTACCTAGAATTTTTAAGTACATAATAATGATAACAATAACATCACGAGAAATTTGGAAACTACTAGTTTTGGTACCACTCAATTTTTAAGCCGTATTATAAATACGCCAAAGTTTATGATATTTTCTTTAAAATGGTCAAGTCACACTGACAACCCATCACATAAAAACGGAAAACATTCGTATCGCACAGTTTTCGTTATTAGGTGTCTTCGATATCCCTGATGATTATTAAATTTTGAGAGGGGGCAAATTGGGGTGGATGAGGATAGAAAGCTGTAATAACATTAAATTTTTGGTATCGTTAATCTCTATATAACTTAACTGAGTCGCGTTAACAAGGAGAAGCAAAGACTGGGTCTAGAAATAAATCTCAACAAAATCAAGTTCATGGTTGTTAGAAGAAACCATATCCCAAACACTCGAATACACCTGAATGGAGTGGACATTGAATGGGTCAGCAAATTTAAATACTTGTGATACATGATAAGCGAAAGGTGAGAATTGAATCAGCTGGGGCAATTTTCCTGAAACTGCGAAAACATTTTATTTTTAATCGGTAAGATTTACGGAGGTTTAGTGACTGTTATGTATAGAGCCAAATGAAATGTCAGTCGGATCCACAATTTTGCGTAATGAAGCATGAGGATTGATGGCAAAATGACCCAAAACTTCAACTTGAGCGGCTTTATCCAAAACTCCCCATTTTTATTTGCAACGTAGTAAGGTCCAAAACATACCTATGCCTGTGCGAAGTTATCTTTTCCGTATGTCTGACATTAGGCGGAAAAGCAGTTTCCGAGCACATTGATTTTGGGCACGATACATTGAAATCATTTTCACTGTTTCCGCAACTGTCCGTCAATATCAATGTTTAACCAATAACGAGCAAGATTTTGAATACTTATTGCAATAAAAAGTTGTATTCTCGGGTCTTTTTGTTTCCTGTCTGAACAAATTAAGATACATAAAGATTTTTCTAATTTTGTCAAGCTTTTACTCGATACACTTGTCATTTAAAATTTTTAGGGAGATGACCCTGGTGGGCAGAGAGTATAAAGGGTGAAAGCAGTTTTTTCTTTTTTCTTAATCAGTAGTTATCGATAAATCCGTGGTGGGAAGTTTTCAAATGAACACCCTGTACCTTAGGACGCATGTCGATCAGTCATAGATGCATCACATTTCAGGATGAGAAAAAAACAGAAGAGTGAAGGGTGCATAACAATTAACAAAGGATAAAAAATGTCTGTGTGTTTGGCACAGTTATTTGTATACTACAGCTTTGAATGCTATAATCATCATAGTCACAATGTCTTAACAGACATGTTGTGAACTCGTAAAATGCATAAAGTCGGAGCTAGAGTATTGCCGACACGAATATTATCAATAGTTTTGAGAACTATAGCTCGCCATCGTTCGCGATTTACTGTCAGTTCAGTGGCGCTCTTGATACTCATATCTAGCAACTGTTTCGTCGTATCCACCCAGCGTTTAGGGGAACGGCGACGGCGCCGCCCACTCGGGGCGTGACCCTGAACTACAAGTTTCTCCATATTACCGCTTCTATGAATACGTCCGAAGAATGTAAGCATTCTCATCGACACAGTGGAGGATAGTCTCTTTGGATTACCGAGCTCATCCAGTATGGAAGCATTAGTTCGATGGGCGGTATAAGGAATTCTCAGCATTCTTCTCCACGTCCATATTTCAGAAGCATCTATGCGAGCTCGATCTGCCTTTTTAACAGTCCAAGTTTCCGAAGCATACAAACATATGGAGAACACAAGAGACTGAACCACTGACATTTTGGTAGCTTTAGTGATGTTATGGTCACGCCATATAAGCTTTGTCACGGCCACCCGTACCTGTTGAATGCGCCGTCGAATATCATTCTCACAGCTACCTGAATTGTCGATCAAAGAACCGAGGTACACAAAGCATTGAACTACCTCACAATGGCCTATTGACTTCATTTCTCGATGATTGTCATGCTCTCGACCTACGATAATAACCTTGGTCTTGTTGTAGTTGATACCAAGACCATATGCTGCACTGTGTTGTTCTAAAACGTTCAATAGAGCTACTAGTTCTTCCTGAGAAGCAGCAATAAGGGTTGTATCGTCAGCAAATCTTAAGTTGGATATTTTGCTTCCGCCAATAGTTATACCGCCATTCCAGTTGTCCAATACCTGTCTCATCACAAATTCAGAGTAAATGTTAAATAACATCGGAGATAAAACGCATCCCCGACGAACTCCTTTTCTGATTGCTATTTGACCAGACAGGTTACCATCAATTCTTACACGAGCTGAGCTAGACTCATAGAGTTGCTGTATGAGAAATACTAAGTGGTAAGGGACTCCCATGGAGATAAGGATTTCCCACAGTTCAGGCCACTTTACGTTATCAAACGCCTTAGAATAGTCCACAAAGCAGATAAAAATAGGAAAATAATGCTCTCTGGCTTTTTCAATAATCTGCCTTAAGTTTAAGATCTGTTCACGCTATAAAACGGAAAATATGAAACTTTACAAAAGCTAGCTTAAACCAAAGTGATATAGCTCCTCAACCACATGCAAAAATTGAACTGATGAATTCACATCCTTAAGACGCTATTATCAAGTTACCGTGAGAACAATCAACCGGACCGACTGAGAAAGAGATGAAGTCTGGTCGCCTACTGAGTTTGGGTGTCGCCCTCCTTCAAAGGAAGTACCACCTTAACGAGCATCGTAAATCCGACAAACAAATTGGCCGATGCGTTAACAAATTTTCACAGGCAGCAGGCGATGCGGCAGAAATGGGCGGCGTCCCCCCCTCCCGCGTAACACAACACCTCGTAAACCAGAGATTATTGTCTAATAAAGTTCCGCTTCTAGCTTTCGCGTTTTGTCTCGCTTGGTATTTGCATATTTGTCGAGGGATTACGTTCCGAATAAATCCTCAGAATCTGCATATTCATTCTTCTTACCGCGCTGACCGGCTGAATAACGATATTTTGAAAAGAATTCGTCACTAAAAAGATTCCATTTTTGGTGACATTCACGGTGTCCGTGGATATTCTGCACAAATAAAACTGGGTGTAACTAGTTAACAGTTTATGGCCAGAAAAGCATTAAAAAAGGAATCTAAATTTTCTTGACTTTATATATTTAACGTTGTTGCCCTGTTCTCTTCCAACAATCATAACTTTTGCACTACTTATTGCATGATGTATGCCATCTAAGTGATCAATAATAATGCGTAAATATTTATTATTTATTTAGCGTAAAACAGTTAACACAGTAACACAACTTCGCCTCTTACAATCTTTAATAGCTATAAGTTCCCATATTCTCATACATTGACACGCAGAGAGCAACTTTGCCTCTCACGCGTCTAACATCCTCAATTCCTCATTTATGTTATTGAATTAAGATCCTCCAAGCTGTAACCCATATCAAGTATGACTAACTTTGAAGCACATCGCTTTTGAATGTTCACGCCTCTCTCATGCCCGTACACCTTGCAAAATACCGCAGACTCTCCGTGAATGCTTCAGAAATCAGGAAATTTGCACAAACTATTACAGTTCGAAAAGTCCACGCGGCTTTTTAAATCTCTATACATCTGTGTTACGCGGCTAACAACCCAGAAGCTGATGATGCTAAGCTATATAAAAAAACAACAACTAGAACCCGAACCAGGAATACTAGAGAAGCTCTGCGAGGTCATCCTTACCAGGTCGAGGTCCTTACTCCCCGAACCAGTCTCCTCCAGCATTCCTTCTTTTGGAGAACTTCGACGCTGTGGAATCAGCTGCCGGGGAATTTGTTTCCCGACGGCTACAACCTGCAGCGTTTCAAATCTAACGTGAACAGACATTTGTCCTCTCGCAGCGCTCCTACAGCGCCATAGGCTTTCAGCCTTTGCGGGAGGCCGACCATAAAAAAAAAAGATAGTAACTAGGCTATCAGATATCGAACCTGGAAATCAATTCTACGGCTGATGGCTTGGTTTGGAGGAAGCCCTTGTTGTTGCCTTGATATACCCTAAAGGCCCGGTCAAACAGAGAGCGTTCTAGAACGCGGCGGTCCGGCGAACTCTAACGCCGCGTTACCGCATTCCATTGTTTGTATCATACAGGCCTGTTTTACGGGTTAAGCAAAAGCATTACGCCAATTTTTGTCAAGATATCTAACGGTTCAAACATAGATGAACTCAAGGCCTGTCAAACAGATGGCACTACATGCCTGATAGTTTGGCATTCCGCTCCACAATCGCATCGTGACGATTTACGCTTGTTCCATTTAAACAACGAATCAACTCACACTCCATGCGACATGCAAATTCTGTTTAAGGTCGACGATTCCTTTCGGTGGAGCTCAAAACCAGGGGCTTCTTGACCAACAGTTAGATTACTGTTTACCTCTTCTGGTGTTTGGGTCGCCCAAAATTCTGCCCATTTAACTGCAGGGTTGAATGTTCTAAATGGTGGTTTTCTGGGCCTTAATCTGCGCAAGGAGCGGTCAGATATATATTTGTGAATTAGCCGTGAGATATTTGTTTTTATTTTGTTATATTCTTTCAGACGGATGGCCGGTGGAGCTACTTGCCTTAGTGTTGGTAGCCACAGCCAGTAAGCTAGGGTTGATTTGATGGATCCCGTAATAGTTCTCATAGAAGGGTTTAACTGGGCTCTATGTATGTATGTGGACTGTTTAGTCTCACTGGCGAGCAAAATTTGGCCGCAGAGAAACAGAGGTTCGGGGACGAAATAGAAGCGGAGGCACCCCAAGAGGTTCGACATACTTTTTGCAGGATGTTATTTCTACTGTTTACCTTGACAGCGATGGACTGAATATGTTTTTTCAACGACAGTGTCCTATCCAGTGTGACACCTAGATATTTGGGTGTGAGATATAGGGCAGCCAGGTGCCGTTAAGTGCCGATAATGCCTAATAATAATACTGTATAGTAAATGAAAAAAGTTGGCCAAAGCATTGTTTAGAACGTTTCTTGGATCGCAACAGACACCATGTCCCTCGTCCAAGACAGCTCTGTTTTGATCTTTAGAATCTGATCAGGTGGACCTGGATAGAGCCCGGAAACAGAATAGTGATATCCTTGAACTCATCTTGGGTAAGCTGGAAATTATTTTCTTCATGTTTCGCCAAAAGAAGCACTGGAGCCAATATTATAATAATTAAATGCCAATATGTGTATTTGCCATCGAGTACTTGTTTCTGTTGGTTTACTGCTTTTATTATATAGATAATATGTTGGATTACAAGCGCAGTTGGTTTTCCAAGGATCACTTCAAAACGTTAAAGCCTCTATACTATTCTAGTTACTACATCAATGAAACTATATAACCTTTTGTAGCTATGTGAACACATTTAAACCAACTTTTTTACCACGCCCTCAAGTGAAGTTTTATTTTATACAACTTTTGTCAGATTCTTTTTCTTACATGTATAATAAAATATCCCAAGACATATACAAGTACAATGTATGATAAATAATAATTTTTTAGGAACGTAATTTGTCTCTTTTTTGTTACAGGTAAGACTCATTCATCTGGTTTCATTCAAAGTGGTAAGTTTTTATTTTGAATTGAATTTCCTTTCTTTAGCATGATTTCTTAACTTACATTACATGTCCATGCGCATCCTTGGAAGGTATTCACCAGTTGTTATCCGAAGACTATTGAAGATATCAATCGCAACTGTGTGATACTCAAAAATTGTACGATAGTGGAAGTCCCCCAGCAAGTCCTTTTAAACATCTATACCTTGTCTACAAATTTCAAACAGCATTCGGCCACCACTACCTGTAACGTGCTAACAACCAACAAACCATACACTCAACAGAGCAAAAAGCATTAAAAGTGAATAAGTGAGATAGATAGCCTTAATAACAATTACAGTTGACTATAGCAGATGGAAACGAGCGTACCTCAGAAGGAAATTGATGAAATTATAATGACACTGGCAGCGCATTAAGCTTCTACATGGGTGGTTGCCGTCACCTAGTTAGAGCAGTTCTAGATACGGATCAGACATATTTAAGGTCATTACAAGTGCAAAAGTTAAGAGCATATAAGGCAGTGGATAAGGATATATTCATATTCAATTTAAAATGCTTCAAATTTTAACTGTGAGGAATGAGGTCCACAGCTCGGTAGTTCATTTCGTAACACTAAATAAACTAAAACAAAAAAACTTTTAAAAAAAAAGCTTTTATTAAAAGGTTCTAAAAAAAAGAAAAAATGTTTCTTTAAAATGTTAACTATCAAATTATAGTCTCATTATACACAATTTATATGATCATAAAAGCTTGTCGCGCGATTTATAAAACTAGTACCTATTCAATTGACTAACTTGGTCTGCCAAGTTTAATTGTGTAAAAATTTCAGTTTAATTGAATTCTTATATGCACTTACGTAAACCTCGCGACAAGCTTTTATGATCATATGAATTGTATATAATGAGGCTATAAGTTGATAGTTAACATTTTAAAGAAACATTTTATTTTCTTTTTTTTTTTTAGAACCTTTTAATAAGAGCTTTTTTTAAGTTTTTTTTGTTTTAATTTATTTTTTACTTTTTAGTTATCAACATGCATTTATATCAAACAGAATTTTTATTTATTCTCGGCAAGTTCTTTTATTTCATATCCATATTGCAGCAGTGCATTAAAAAGAACTATTTCACCATCTTGGATGGTCCACCATAGTTGATTTAGAATGACGTCATATTATTTTTCAAGTCACTCTCAACAAACATTTGAGTTCTACGAAGTGACTGTATAGTATTTTAATATATTGACCCAAATTTCATGTACTTAAGGTTCCCACTGAATTTGTCATGATTAGTTATTGGTTGTCATGTTATCAACGTATAAAGATATGTAAAAAGTTATACAAATCGTATAATTAGTTTGTCTTTGCAAATCCTAGACATTCTTACTTGACGGTCATGTATCGAATGAACCATTCTAGCCCTTGTATGAATGATTGTCGTTAAGTGGGATCTGTCACTCTAATTTTTATATTTTGGGTAAAATGAATAAAAAGAAACATATTATGATTGCCATGTGTCGGACTGTCTGTCTATATGTCGCCAGTGTGTTTTATCCCTGCCATTTTTGTGGTTATCCAGGCACTCTATGTAACTAAAGCACTGATCTCGTTTGCATATATAAGAAGTAGAGAAAAAGTGTATTAATTATTTAGAGACACCACGTAGCACGAATTATTTTACAAAAAGTTTGTTAAATCAACTGCTATAAATAGTTTAAATGCTGTCAAGTGATACGTATCATTTTCTATGTAAATTTATCACTTGCATACTACAAAGTATGAAGAAAGTCAAGTCGTTCCGAAACTTGAGGCGGCCGGATGCAGTGTCAGTATCATGAGGGGGCATGGGCGTCAATACTCAATTATTAGGGGGCAACTACACATATTTTGTATGGAATATTTTAAAAAGCATATACATAGGTGTAGTGCTTCCCCACTTCCATACTTGTTAAGGGTGTGCGAGAAGAACTACTGATAGTTCCTCTAGTAATCGTAGTGAGGGAGGTGGCAAGTATGTAACCTTTTATACCGTTCTTTTAGTGAGAGGTTAGGTTAGGTTAGGTTAGGTTAGGGTTCAGTTATACTACCGGTCAAACAGAGGGCGCTCTAGAACGCGACATTACGGCATTCTAACGCTGCGTTACAGTGTTCCGTGGTATTGTATTATTCCAGTAGCGATCCGTCAAGCAGACCCGTTTGCGATTAGAGAACGCTGTAACGCCGCATACTAGAACGACCTCTCTTTGACCGGATCTTAATGGTTGTCGCTCAGTCTTAGGGAGAGGTAGAACCGCTCCATCTTGGCCATCATCATCATAGTCACATGTCTTAACAGACATGTTGTGAACTCGTAAAATGCATTCATTACTCATTTTACGAGTTTCTCTTGGGATATCTTAAAGATCTTTAATGCACTAGTTTCCCATTTGCTTTCTGCATCCTCATGCCGTTGATCAAATATGTATCTACCGGTTAATCCGCCTTTAGGGACAATTTCTCACCCCAAGAACAAGAAGTGCCCTGACTCTTGTCAACTCGTCTTGTCAACTTTTTATGGACTCTTTTCGTGTGTACTATAGCCATACGTTAAATAATAAATGAACTACAGCTTATTTAAAATTCTTAAAGCTGTTTCCTGGAAAGGGAACAAAAGTAAAGGGTAATAGAGTAATACACAAAACAAATCAGGTATATATTCAGCTATATATTCAGCAATTGTGACAGGAAATACAAAAAAGGAGTCAAGTTGATTGACTCGGTACTTCTCAGATATTACGCTCATACCATTTTATTATTTTCCTATAGATTGAAGCTATAGTCTGTGAGATCCTCTTGCAACCAAATCATTAGTCACCAGAGTCGCCCGCCGCGCCCGTAAAAGATATCCAACACAAATACCCTCGTAAATAGCTTCTATCATCTCTCTCAGTGGGAACTAGAATGCCGACGCCACACTTTTTTAATTATTTTAACATGCTTTTATTAGTTTCACCTGTAGCCTGTAGGTGGGTTTGTGTCGTTTTGTGGTGGTAGATATTTCACGAATCTGTGATTCAATCACTCATATTTCAAAATCCCGAATCACGACTGTTACTGAATGCATGAGAAAAGCGTGACGTGATCACGATCATACCCTTTTGGGGTTTTTTTGTTTGTTTTTCTTTTTTTGTCAAGAATATTTTATTTATGTTATTGTATCAGACTTTAGTTACCTTGCCGTAATGTATTGTTAGTTTTCTACTTTTTTATTTTGTATTCAAGAATTATGCCTACGTTTGTGTTAAAAATATACGTTTATGATAAACCTCCAACAAATATTTATTTAAAAAATTCAAATCATTTTCAAAATTTGCACACTCTGAAATAAAACTGAATTTAAAAATGTAACCACAATTCCGCATCCAGCGAAAAGTTCTTTCTGCATCCTCATGCCGTTGACCAGATGGTATCTACTGGTTCATCCGCCTTTAGGGGCAATTTCTTACCCCAAGGACAAGAAGGTGCCCTGACCCTTCTCAACTCGTCCACCCAAAGCTGTTGGTTGAGAAGAGGTTACTGCTTATACCGACAGTAGTTCAGTTCCTTTTAGTCTCTTTTACGACACGCAGGATATACGATGCGAGATATTCTAATCCGCTCCCACACGGGTCCCATCTTGGCCAGAGGTCTTAAAATAAGTTCTCTTGCTCACATCTCTGCTTTTCTCTTAATGGTACCTGCTGCCAGTCCCACTGCAATACCGTGGTGTATCCATCAAGAGAGAGGAAGAACTTACACGGCACAGGAACTAAGGCGAAGTGTCATCCTCTAAGAAACTTCTAGAAGAAGATGAGTTCTTTTCCTATTTTTACGTGTGTCTATTAGCCTCCTATGAGGATCTTCACGTCTGCATGCATATTTTGGCTTATCTGCAGTTATCTACTTCAAACCAAACTTTCGTTAGTTCATGGTTAGCCTACTCAACCTGCACAGCATTGACCTGTCTACAGCATAAATTAAAGGTCGATGCGGGATCTCTTAGCTCCTAAACTAGCTAAATGATCTAGTATCTTGTCCGGTGGGCCACGACAGGGGGTATAGTTCCCTTATTTGACCGTCATTCCTTCTAAACATAAATAATTAGACACCTCTTTACTCCTCAAAAAACAAAATGTGATCATATTGTCTTTATTTCCAACTTTTTAGTGAATAATTTTATTGAGGGTAAGACAAGTATTTTCCTGTAATTATATGGACTTCCAATGTGTAGGAAAGAATTTTTGTTTTCGAAATAGTAGTTATCTCCTGAAGGCCATACTAGGCCTTGTACAGTTATGATGATATTAAAGATCGACAGATCATAGATGAAAATGCAATATTTTGAACTAAAAAACTGGAATAAAGGCTAATTTTCGTTTAGAGATTAAACAGGCATAAGAGAAGAAATTATAGTACATTAGCACGCAGCTAAAACCTTAGTCTCTCAATAAAATCGGACATAAAAGCGTTCTAGGCTTTATGAAAGCAAACTAAATTTATAAATTAAGTGATAAAGCAACATAATTGAAAAATGTGGAGAAATATAATGGATACATATTTTTCAGTTGTCAGCTGGGGGACAGGTGGTCTTTTTGCTTCCCCTAAACAACGCCTATGTGAGGGAATTTCATTTCGTAACTTAATCCGCTCTGGTTTTAATGAATTCATACTGCGTGAACCTGTTCTTCTTCTTCTCCTTCTCGTTTTGGATTGCGTTCAATGCCATGTCCAGTCTCATCCTCGCTGACGCGTTCCAAGGAAAAATTATGTGGATGTTTAGCTGGTATTTAGATTCTCACCTTATTTTTTGTTGATAAACTCATTAAGGTGCTCTTTAAAGACATGATGGATTGAAAATTGGAATGCGATGTTTCGTGACCATACACTGAGAGGGTTTCTTGCTTCCGCTATATGCAGGTGCTAGTAGAAGTCTAGTCACAACAGTTTTTTTCACTGAGGGTTATTACTAGGTATTGCAAGTATAGTCTATTTTGATCTGTTAGGACCCATGCTGGCGTAACATCATATCGTAAGGTTTTTTTTCAATGTTGTCTCTAATTTTGTTTTCTAATTTCCATGTCACATGTGAGGCGACTATGGTCATTACGAAAATTTTCGATTTCGAGCTTACGCGTTTTTTGGGTTTGTATTCAGGCTGTCTGTTTCAAGTCTTGCACCTGTGTTGGGCGATACAAGCTATGTGACATTTCATCATGGCGGCGTTGGGTAAACGGTCGGTTTGAGGTTACCTATGAATTTGATGCCGTCAGGCCAGTAAAGTTTTAATTTCAGTTTTACTTTTTGTAGATATTCACACTATTTTTATGTTTTTTATCAGTATTTAACATTTTAGTTTAGTGTTGTTAAGTGTACCTGAGCCGATTATCTTTAGGAAACCCTGACGTTTTTCGAAGGTTAGTGAAAACTATATTGTTTTATTGTAAATTTTGTATACGAGTTGGAAGCTTTTTTATGTTTCAGTTTTGAGTCTGAAATCATCACGTTTAAATGCAACTTTCCACAAACTCTTGCATCTTCGAAAGCGTTCATTCTTCTTAGCCACAAATCGATAAGATGTATTGGAAGCTACTCAATAAAATCCAAGTTTTTGTCGAATAGATCGAGGTCCACAACTATCCACAAGGCATGTATATATACATAGCATATTGTTTTTCTAACCAAACCTATTCTCAAGAAACCACTACAATTTAAAAATTTGCAAAAGTAACCATAAACCGACACAGTCTCAAATGGTAACAGAAAGATGTTTGCCCAACAGCAGTCATATTGAGTTAGTTTGATACGTTTGACTTGTCTTATTACTGCAGTAACTGCTGCAGTTTTTTCAATTCTCAATTTTTCGCAGTTTTTTCCAATTTAGCTATCCCGATTAATCTCAATTTCTATTCTCTTTAGTACCACTCGATTTGCGTCATTTTAACTCGATTTTTCACAATTCCTCAATATTTTTCAGTTTTTCTTATTTTTTCTGAATTCTACTATATTTTTCTCCGTTCTTTAACTTTCCCGATAAAGTAGGGGCAAACTTTACTGAAATCAACATGCGTGGTGTCATTTCCAAGGTAAAATCACCTCTTAACTCATTTTCTGGAAAGAAAATGTTATATTATATCATTATTTTTCTAAGTAATCCTCACCACCCCCACCATTAAATCATAGATTTGCATCGAAAGTGGACAAAAAAATACATAACAAAAACCTCTTTATGACAGTAAAGTTTGAAATTCTTTTTTATGAATTTTTACGTCCTGACATTATTTTTTGAGTTACTCCCACCCCTACCTCCTTTTAGAACCAATATTTGGATTTTTGGTTCTAATGATAACATTGTTATAGTTACCAAGTTTGAAAAAAATTGGAAAACTTTGGTTTTCTGATTTCCATCTGTGTGTGTGTGTGTGTGTCTGTCTGTACTTCCGTAATTTGGTTCTCCAACGATTACTCAAAAACGCTTCAAGCGATTGCTTCTAAATTTGGCAATCTTGAATTAATGAAGGTCCTTTCGAGTTGAAAAGGTTTTGGTGTCTATCGGAGAATGGGGGTGGAAAAGGGTGGGAAGTGAACAAAAAAAATGTAATACAACATATAAATTTGATAGCACCAATTGAAAGAGAGTGTGCCTGTTGCGACTCGGGTGACCTTTTTTCATTTCATTATTGTTTTTGTCTATTTTGAACCATATCGCTTAAACCCCCTTGGCACTAAGAGGTGGTGACGCATTTGGTTGTCCGAAAAGGGACATGCGCTAAGTGGAAACCTCCAACAAGAAGAACCACTATCGCCAAGAACTCTCGACTCTAAACTACGCTGAGAAATACGCACGAAATCGTGCTCGCTAACGCTAACAACTTCGCTACAAGTCACGCTAACGCAGTTCGTATTCGCATGTTTATTCGCCGCGCCTCCGTTACCCATGTGACCATCAGCAGGACCATGCAGGCTCAGAAGGAGCACAGCACCCAACCAACGCCACCAGATAACCAAGGTAACTGATCATGTTTTTGTTTTAGTCCCTCGCGCCATCATCCATTAATATTTCAAAGGCCGTCTATATTCGCCCCAAAAGGGCTACGCCACCGCCAGGCACATCACGTGTCGGCAACATCTTCACAACAGTGCCTTTATGTCTAAGACAATATATCACATGTTAATTTTTTCTGAAATGGAAACTAAAAAAAATAAATTTTAAAGAAGACTGTTCCAAACTATACACACACTGTCGTCTACCATTCATAGTAACGTTTCAAACATTGTACTTAATTCTACTAGTTAGTATTATCACAAGGTTATGGTAAAACAAGAACAGAGGATCACCAACAACCACTTGTGTCCCAGAACGAGGTCTACCTCGTTCAACGTCTACATTTTTTATGACTAAGATGCTGTGCAGTCGCAGTGTAGACAATGGCGTTAGATTTTTCAGCATGACCAATTATAATTTCGGTAAATACCCTTAGGTTTTTTTATTTTCTACATTTGTTTCTCGTCGTATTGCACATCAATTTTTGTTCCACTTCATAAAAAGGGATCTCCAAGAAATCCAGATAATTATCGCCTACTTTCGTTAATCTCTCATGCAAGTAAGGTTCTACTATATATTCTACAATCTCGTTTGGAGGGTTTTATTGGCTGGCAAATTTCTCAGGCACAGGCAGCTTTCGTGAAAGGACGCGGTACGCGTGAACAGACCTTAAACTTAAGACAAATTATTGGAAAAGCCAGAGAGCATTATTTTCCAGTTTTTATCTGCTTTGTGGATTTTAAGGCGTTTGATAACGTAAAGTGGCCTAAACTCGTGGGAAATCCTCATCTTTATGGGAGTTCATTATCACCTAGTATTTCTCATACAGCGAGTCTACGAGTCTAATTCAGCTCATGTAAGAATTGATGGTAACCTGTCTGGTCAAGCTGCAACCAGAGAAGAAGTTCGTCAGGGATGTGTATTATCTCCGATGTTATTTAGTATTTACTCTGAATTTATGATGAGACAGGTACCGGAATGGTGGCTATTGGCGGAAGCAAAATATCCAACTTAAGACTTGCTGACGATACAACCCTTATTGCTGCTTCTCAGGAAGAACTAGTAGCTCTATTAAACATCTTAGAACAACACAGTGCAGCGTCTGGTCTTGGTATTAACTACAACAAAACCAAGGTTATGATCGTAGATAAAGAGCACGATAATCATCGAGCAATAAAGTAGGTAGGCCGTTGTGAAGTAGTTCAAGGTTTTGTGTACCTCGGTTCTTTGATCGAAAATTCGGGTAGCTGTGAAAATGAGATTCGAAGGCGCATTCAACAGACACGTGTGGCGATGACAAAGCTTACATCACTAAAGCTACAAAAATGTCGCTGGTTCAGTCTCTTGTGTTCTCCATATTTTTGTATGCCTCGGAAACTTGGACTGTTAAAAAGGCAGATCGATCTCGCATAATTGCTTTTGAAATGTGGACGTGGAGGAGATTGCTGAGAGTTCCTTATACCGCCCATCGAACTAACGTTTCCATGCTGGATGAGTTCGGTAATCCAAGGAGACTATCCTCCATTGTGTCGACGAGAATGCTTACATTCTTCGGACAGAAGCGATAATATGGAGAAACTTGTAGTTAAGGGTCATGTCCCGAGTGGCCATTCCCCTACACGCTGGGTGGATACGACGAAACAGCTGCTAAATATGAGTATTAAGAGCGCCAATGAACTGACGAACGATGGCGAGCTACAGTTCTCAAAACTATTGATAATATTCGTGTCGGCAATACTCTAGCTCAGTCTTAATGCATTTTACGAGTTCACAACATGTCTGTTAAGACATTGTGACTATGACGTGAAATTAGGTGTTGCTTGAACCAAGATTATCAGATTCTCAATAATATTCCACAATTCTCAAGCTGTTTGTATTCGCGATCGGAGTAATGGGTGCTCAGTTGGAAAATAATATATCCTTATTAAAACCTTATAGATCGAAAAGTATATGAATATCAGTTTTGAAAAAAATTATATTCTTGGTCAGAGCATATTTCTTTAGAATGAGTAAAGAGATTAAAAATATATTTTTATTGGTTCAAACTAACCATAATTTTCTTAAGTGAGAGTGAGATCAGATTCTAGTGTTCTTCTTGCAAGCGTTGCTTTAAAAGATTATTAGAATTCTTGAATTGAGAATGTCTTTCTATGTTTGCGGATGTGGTCAGTGAAATTTAAAGTACAGTTAGTGATGTTTTTAGCATCCCTCCCTCGATCACAGATTATCCAATTTTCACGGTGCTGAAACACAGCCTCATATTTTTTAAGCTTGTCAGCTTTGCCGCAATGCATTGTCACCGGCTACCAAACAAGGCCAGAACTAATTGCTAGCGAACCAGTGCGGCATGGCCTACTCAAATAGATTCGTCATCATAATTAGTACTTTCTTCGGGATCTTATCGATGGTCCAATCAAGCATTCCAGTTCATTACTGAAAAATATATCTTCGATATCCATAATAAGATCACGCGTGACGAATGATCCGACGACTGATCGATTTCATGGTATGAGCTTTGATGACTTCTTCTTTTTAAGGACGTTCGTTCGCGAGAATTGTTGGTAGATTAACTTTTTGTTCAGCTTTGGTAACTTTAAGGCCCGATTTTATCAACATGCGCGTTTTAACAAAGACTTTGACCAATCAGAGCAGCCCATTCAAGAACACGCATCTGTCAAAGTACTCTGAGGATTATTGATTTCTCCTGAAGTTTACCTCAAAAAGATCAAAAATGACATGCTTTATATACAATCGACCATTATGAACCATCTAGTATCTTTTCAACTCTAATTTTCCATCCTAAATGGGTGAAACATTGCATTTTCTTGTTTAACAAAGAGTTTCCACAAAAGCAGTACATTTGATCACTGGACTGTTAGTCTATCAAATCATAATGATGACAAAAAATTCAAATGACTACATTATTTGGATAAAACAATAATTTCCTATCGATAATGATTATAAATACATGCGATACACTTTTGTATTATAGTAAAAAGGGGTAAAAATAATACTTTACACAGCTAAACACACGATTTTGCTGTTGACCAAGCTATATCCCATGTGTACATGTGCACTGCCGGTTGCATATCCTGAACGGCAAAGCTCGCGGGCTCCGGGCTGGCGTATAACCTCATTTTTTGTAAACAAGGAACCTGTTGTATAACCATAGTATAACTCGTACAGTCAGAAAGTGAATCAGGTGCTTGATATAGTTTTGACGGAAAGGGAGCTACTAGCAGAACGTATTTTTATTCCCATGCATGCCTTGCAATGTGTTACCCATATTATTTGCGCTACAGTGCCTTTTATTATTCTCTGTGAATATTTCTATAAGGTCTGTGACCAACATGCATCCAGTATATCGAAGATTCTTCATAAAAGTATGTATTTTTCTATAGTCCATCTGACTGACTTAGGTAAGATTATTAATTATTAAATAAGGTTGCTGTGACTGATACTTCTTTTATGATTCGGTGTCACAAACTATCGCAGTTTGCAATTAGTAATTATACAATAATTATAATAATGATTTTGATCCATGAATTTTTAAATATTTTTGACAAAAGTGTGATCTAGTTTTGACGTTTTGTTTCCAATATTGATAAAATACCATTAGGTGATACTTATTAACATAGCCCTCAATACCCAAGAAAGCTTCTGCTAAACAGCACCCAATAGAAAAGCTTTGTCAAAGTCTTTGTTAAAATATGCATGTTGATAAAATCGGGCCTAAGTGTTGTAGCTCTAATGTATCTAGCCATTATTGGACTATCAAATTGCACAGATAGCAAAGCATCATGAGGAAGTAGCAGAAACCAACATAAGTGATAAGTCAAGTTAATGTTTTTCCAAATATTTGGTAAATTAATCTAGGCTCTACATAGACGGGCTATATGTTACGTTAGGTAAGGTTGATTAAGAGTGTGACGATTATACCTTCTTCCACTGCGAAACTGTGTGTGTCTGTTGTGGTTCACAGCTATTTAGAAATCACTCTACAATCTACACCTTTTGACGAAGGCAGTGGTCGTGTTGGGCGAAAGTTCCTTAAAGTCTGTGAGTTTCAGATGGGTACATCAGGAAGTCTAAAACCTAGTTCTTTCCAGTGATAAACGGGACCACAGTATGTGCGCCGCTATTTCGTCCGTCACAGAGTAGAAACGGCAGTCCCATGTTCGTTATAGCCCTGTTTTCCACATGAGGTTCCTTAGACGACCATGGCGGGTCCACAGACCAACCAGAATGTGCTGATTCTAGGATCCTGACTAGAGGTCTATGGTATGAACGTGTTCGAGTGTAGTAGCTCGGTATATCTCGCCAGTGCAGGAGTGCTTTCCTCTCTTCCCATTCTGAGATGGTTTTCCTCGAAATGCTTTTCGCAAAGTCCGCAAATGGTTCTGGTCCTATGAACGCAGATTCAGTACCTCTTCTCGCGAGTGTGTCGGCCAATTCATTGCCTTCCACTCCACTATGACCTGGAACTCAAAGCAGAGTTACTATGTTCCTTATTCCAAGTTCATTAAGTTTGGAATAGAACAGTTAAATAAAAGACAAATATCGTAGCTTTCCTTGCAAACGAGCTTATCTCAATTTTAGTGATTTTTCAGGAGAGCGAAAACAAGTAAGTATGCAAATATTTGAGATGCTTCTACAGCCAAAACATAGACTATTGTAGAATTTGAATACAGTGGAGTTGTTAGGGAGTAATTGAATTAGATATGTAAATATGTTTCATACTTTTGAGCCACTTTTTTCAGATTCTTTAAGCGTCGAATCTGAAAACGTTATATCTTCGAGACTATCTATATTTGAGATTTGCTATTAAGACGGTAGCTGCAGGTTATCATTTTGATGCCACACAAGGGTCTAACTCATTTCAGCCATTTTTTGGGATAAGCCCTTTCATACAGAAGGTGACGATATTATGTTAGTCACTTTATACAACAGTCACACTATAGTTTCAAATCTAGGAAGGCACCTCACACTTTAAAACAGTTTAGTTTTTTAAAACTTGTGCAAAATTGTCACAATTTATCACCAAGCTGAAATGCTTTTACGTAAAGTAATCTAAAGGAATAGTACACATGTATGTAGGTTTGCACGTCGAGAATCGAAGCAGTATCAACATGGAATCCCGTTTGCCCCCACAATCGACACACGTACAGCATCCTAGCTGTAATGTAACTAAACCGCTGTACTTTACGTAATGTGATATAATTTAGATGTGACTATAATTCAACGATAAAGCCAAACATACTCCGAAACACTTGTCGCCCGCCTACTGATGTAGACGATCGATATACAATACCGGCCTGAAAGAGGGAACACCTTAGCTTAAGTGTAAAGCTGGTATTTAAGGATCGCGACCGAGGTAGACGTCCGTGACATGTGTAGATTTATAGAGGAAGGATGATAATTCAGTCTACGCAGCCGAACCTGGACCACTAAACCTACAGGGAGTACCCATCAAAAGTCATGAAATATATTTTTTTTTCAAAAAATTATTAGATTATTATGCAAACTATTAGTATCCTTCACAGTAATCACCTTTAGCATCTACACATTTTTTTACACCGGCTTTCCCATGGTTGGTATTAAACCCCCTGGAAATCCTCGAAGGGAACCTTATTTAAAGTCGTTTTTGGAAATCCTTAATTCTGTTTCTGGTTTCCTTTGTGTTCCTTCTTGGCTCTCGGAAAAAGAAAGAAGTAGGGTGGAGCGCGATGAGGAGTATAATTGTGGCTACACACGTTCCGGCAGGCCTGTCAGTTCGAACTGAATGGTCCGCCTGACGTCCGGTCGCCTGAGCGTGTGTATGTTCCGGTCGCCCTGTCAGTTAAGACTGTTCAGGCGGCCGGAGAAGAATCACATATATGTTCGTCCATCCGGCCGACCTGACGCACTACGATTGGTCCGTTTTAAAAAGAAAGTGTCAGCTGGTGTTTCCACGACATTTGGATCCTGATACGATCCCAAAAAATAGCGAGTCGACCTTGAACAGGAAACGTTTTGAAAACGTATCCAATTGATGTTTCCACTATATAGTGAGTAATTCTTCGATATCTCGCAATATATACCTAATAGAAGAAAATATCAAATACAAAAGTTACTTGGTTAAGACACACATCCTAAAAATATTTTGAAATATACAGGGTGTTGCGGGAAAGTAGGATGGTGATCAAATTGATTTTTTTATGGAACCATAACTTTTGTTTAATTTTTCTAGTTTCCATCTCTATTTAACCCTGAAATATTTTTGGGATCGGCTGCGATGTTGCTAAGTTACAATTTATTTTCTAATAATTTCCGGATTTGCAAGATCGGAAGTAATACGTCCAAATTGATATATTTCTTGAACTTTTCTCAATAATATTATACAGGCGTTACTTGAATATTAAATGAATATTATTTTGGATGTTATCAGCAATGCGCATCTACAGGGTGTTTTTGGCAGAATTTTAAATTACGGCAATTTGAAGGCCATTTTACTCAGTGCGATCGCCGGACTTGAATTTTCTAGATTATTTCTTGTGGTTTATCTAAAGTCACTAGTTTATGCTACTCCAGTGCACGGTTTGCCGAATCAGATAATTGATGGATGAATCTCCATTCAAAACGAGCTTGGTGTGTTTGAAAGAGTTCGGCAATGACTGATGAGAAGATTGCATGCTCGAATCCAAACTGATGGAAGTCATTTTAAAAAAGTAGAAAAGAATTTACTTGAGTAAATTCAAACGGCGCTGTCACTGTAGAATTTGTCGGTATAAAAATGTAATTTTTTAATTATATTGACAAAACCGGATTTTTCCCGGACTAGTAATCAACAAATTTAACATTTAGTCTTAAAAAAATGAAAAAAAGTTGTTGACCGCGGTGAGATTCGAACCAACGCCCTTTCGGGCTGGTGCCTAGCGTCTTAACCGCTCTGCCACGCTGCCTGTGCTTCAGGAATATCAACACACCGTACATAATACGTCGCCAGTTACCTGTCGTAATTTAATTCAATTTTTTTCAAACCGGAAGTGACATTGACAAAACTGGACTAGTTTTTTCATGCTGATACCGAATCTGTATTTAGTTTTTCTCTAGCACCTGGAGTTTTGGCTATCTTTTGTATACGGACAGATGGACGGACGGACAGACAAAGGCTCTGCATAAGCTCTCTTCAGTGACTTCAGTGAGTCAGTGACAGCTAAAATTTATTATAGATTAATCAACCTACCATGTGATTTGTGATAACAAAGTCTTGTAGCTCTCACGATTATTTTTCATCCTGTATCTTTGAAATGAAGCGGTTTTTCAAAAATCATCAAAAATCCTAAAATAGTTTATAGAATTACCGTTTAAGTTTTTGGCGCATGTTCACTATGTATTGTGAAAAAAGCTACTCACTACATATTTCTATATCATGAACCTATTTTACTACTTACCCGTATTTTAATACTGCTAAACATACACGAAATACATTTAGGTTTTTTTCACAACTAGGCCCCCTGGGTACTGGGCTATTTGACATCCACCATTGCAAAAAAAGCGACGTCACTGCAATTTTCGTAACGCATAAACATGCTAATTTAATAGAAATATTTTTGCGTAGCGGCCGTAAATTGTAGAATAAATATGGAATTTTATGTGATATAAAAGTAGTATAGATATGCCGATTCTGATCCTCCCGAGGTCATTTGAAGGTCATTTAAATGGGGTGTGGATAACCTTGAGATGTGACGTGGGCTTTTCTTATAGGTGCCGATTCTGATCCTCCCTGAAGGTCATTTTGTAACGTTGTGTTTTCAAATGTGATCGTATCTGAAGGGCTTGTTTCAGTGGGGTGTTGGGTAACCTTGAGTTTTTTCGGTTTACAATGTGCCGATAGATAACGATTTTGAAATATTTGTTGTTAGTGTTTGAATTGGTTGTTTGTGTAACCTTGAGTTTTTTTTGTGTTAGTGTATAGCTGCTTATTTTGAACGTCCTTGAATGTGACTATTGACTGGATAACCTTGAGATTTGACGTGGTGGATAACCTCGAGATTTGACGTGGGGCCAATTGCAATCCTCCCTGAAGGTCACTCAGATAGGGTGTGGATAGCCTTGAGATCAGTTGTATGATTTTCTTACGAGGCTTGATGGTTTTGAGAAGAATGCACGGTGACGTATTTTGACCTTGAAGGTATCTGTATAAATAGTGTAATAACGGGCTAGTGATCAGTAAAAGTCGAGAGACGATCAGAGTATAGTCCCGAAGTATATTGTGTACAGATATAACTTGGTGAGCACCCTTTTTATATTATTTATCCAACAGTAACATTATTTGTTTTTTCTTTAAACAATGTCTGTCGCTACCTCTGAATTGCATGAAATTAACAATAAAATCAACTGTGAACTCGATAACAAAATACTTTTCAGAACTTTATCTTCACTAACTGTAAACAAAGCCCATACAATTAAGAATCTGTCACCCGTCAAATCAAAATTTGGTGAATGTCTAGTAGCAACACTATTAGAAGATGATGCTAATGAGTTCAAAGTATGGTTACCTAAAAGAGTATCGGAGCATATGTCTGAAGCAGTGATTAAAGAGATAAATGAATCTCAAAATAAATATTCACTAACATATATTGGTCAAAGTTCACCTAAAACACCAGGCGCGCGCTCCAAATGTTTGATGAAATTTGATTATATTCAACAATAATATATTTGATGATGAGGTAGTACAGATTGTGTTGGGTATAAATAATATAATGGTTACTCCCATGTATTGGACCCGCGATATGTAGAAGGTAAATTCGAGATAAAAACATTTATTTGCACCTAGTTGGTATTAGACGTTCTGTTTGTTTCAGAAGCAGACTAACTTTTCATTCCCATTATACAATGTGGATGCAGTATTCAGCAATGGGGTGGCCTGAAGCAAAAGATCTACGTACAGCCATCCAGAGAATTGCATGTCAATTGGTAGATTTGATTTTCGATGAGGAACATTCCACGGTCTATGACTTGAGTATCTGCTGGGATGATGAAGAGGTCGAACGGAAGAGGATGCTAATCAGGAAATATGAAGAAGGGGAAAAGTTATGCAGACAATATTTACGTGAAGAATGTACCATCGATCAACTATGTGATGGGATGATTAGTAATGAACTCAAACAATTTTTGTATGCAATAGAGGAATATTTACCTCAACATATAATTACCAAATATAGTTTCGTAGATAAAGAATGACATTTGTACGCATCCGGCTCACTTCTGTATCATTTATGCATAAATAAAAAAACAAATGTATTAAAAGTGTTTTATTTTTGCCATGACAGCTATAATAAAAATCAAAATACATTTAATATGAATGAATAAGTCCATTCTGAATAGATCCATCAAAAGCGTTGTAACTAATACAAGAATCGTGAATGATTAATGCATACACTTTAGTGTTAGCTGGGAAAGAAGATTTTCTGGTTTCAAATTCCAACGATATATCCACAGTTGACAGCTGAAGGTTATCAGGTTGATGACTGCAGTCGATTACAAATAGTGGGTTATCATTGAACTCCTTAATATTGAATAATGGTTCTGCCATTCCCTTGTTGTAATACGCACTTTGGAAGCTCTCAAATGCATAGTAAGCCGCAGTGTTTAGCTTCTTCTCAAAATCCAGGTTCCACCTTTCATATGGGTATACCTGGTTATTCAGCTTCAATCGAATCGAGTTTATGTTGGCATGAATGAACTTAGTGATGTCCTTCTTAGGATCTTCTGCTAATTTTGAGTCTTGAAATCCAGCGATAACAAACAAAGGTCTCTCTAGCTTGTTGGTTGTTCGAATTGCCCAGACGTCTGTTGATGTTGAGCGAAGTGATGGTAGTTCATACAAATCCCAAGAGCGAAATGCCACCTTAATCCTTGAACTCAAACTGCTTTTGTTCAGTCTCTGTAGAAGTTTGACCTTGTAGCGGTCTTCAGGAACAATCTGTTGGACTTTCCATTCAATCTTTGATATTGATAGCTCTGCATCACATTCACCGACAAAGCAGTTCTTAAAGGATCTTGCAATGACTAATACAAGCTCTTGTTTTATGTTTAGAATTCCTTTTTTATAGTCCTCAGCAAATCCCATTATATGTTTTAGAGGTATTCTACCACTGAAGACCTTACTAGTTGAATCCCATATCGCTGAATTGTCTTCATTTAAGCCCCATCCTGTACATAATAGTGAATGGGCGGCACTTTTACCATGAGAGATCATTGTTTTCATTGTTGACGTTATTCCAGGATTTCGTACAATGACAACTTTTTCACCACCCATATGTAGAGAAATTTCATCAAACAGAAAAGACAGAGCATTGTTAGATAGATAGCAGGACTTCGTGGCATCACTTAGAGTAAACGTTCCTTCGATGAAAATGTAACTGTCAGCAATATTTAAAATGAGATCTTGGAAGTTGATTGGTATATGAACAATGTCAGAATTCTTGAAATATGGTGAACCATACGGCTTGTATGTGTATTCATGTAAACTTGCTAAGGAGTGATCCAAAATCGGTTCCTCAAAAACATCCAGCTTCTCACTTGATACGTGCAGAACCATATTTTTCAGTTAGCTTTAGTCCTATAGACTCCAGAAACTTACGATTTTGTAGTGATAGCTTCGACGTTGTGCCTTTGGCAGCTGACGAATGACGAATAAGGTTATTCCTATGTGTTCTTCGTATTTTATGGTTGTTTGTAAGGGCTTTATCGACTTTTTTCAATTGTTGTGCACCTATGTTATATAGAAAACCCATCCTATTCAATTGTGGAGTTTGCTCAAGCTAACCGACGCAATTCCAATTTAACGATAATTTTTTCACCACGGAAGTTAATCAGATTTCCCTCGTCATCCAAAATTTTCAGTGTGATGTTATCGATAAACTGACGACCACTAGGCATAACGCTCATATATATTACATTCTGTGGCTCCTTTGTTAATTTGAATCCAGGCTCAACGTCTATGTCGAATTCATACAGAGTGTGCATTTCACTTCCATTGTGGTAGGCGCCAGATATCAATCCGCAGTCGACCTTTATTAGTCTGACTGTCGTTATATTAACTGGTAAGGTTGATATATGTTTTTTGTTGCATTCGAAAACCTCCGGCTCAAATCCAATCAAAGATGCAATTGAGTTAGGGAAAGATAAATCAACATCATATATTGAATATAATTCACATTTCATTGTATTGTTGTTGGCCTTCAGACAAAACAGCTCGTCAGTTGTAACATTATGTTTGTATCGAACTATGGACTTTATTATCTTTTGTAGATATATGTTGAGTTCATCGATTTCGTAGGTGCCTGGTGGAATATATGTAATATTCATCTGAGAATCATCTGAAGGTTGTTTAAACACAATTAGATTATTACCCTCATGAACATTGAATATTGAGTTGTAGGAGTAAAAACCTATTAGCCCCAATCCGTACTGCGCATTGGTATCCAGCTCTATTGGCGGATAAAAACTAGCAGACAGCACACTGTCATAACCCGTCAAGGTAAATGTATAAGACATGACTGCGGTGATACAAAAAAATAACACTTTTATATATTCAAAATTTTATTGATTACAACACTTGTTTGACTCATTACTGCTTGTCATAGAGATATCTTGCAAATTACAGTAACAACAAAATATTTTTCTTGGTGGCGGCCCGTCTGCTTCATCTCCGTTCTGGTGTGTATTATAGTGCTCCCAACAGAACTGGAATCGTTGTATATCGACATCTTCCTTCAAATGCAATGGCAGTTTGTTCCATACAAGTGCTATTTCGTTAGGTGTACATACCATCAGTACTTCTTTGGGTATGTGGGCAAGTTCTTCTTGTGTCATGTTCAACAGGCTTCTTTCTCTTGAAAATGCTTTAAGGGAATTGCTCATCTTTTTAAGTGTTTCACGATCCATTTTTCACAGATTTTTGCTTCTCTTCAGAAAGAAATCGTAGACACAGGTGCCCGCACCAAAAGGTATTGAAGTTCTGCTGTCGTCTGTGATTATACAGGATCTGAATCTTCTTAGATTTTTTGAGGAAATATTTCACCAGTTCGCTGGTTGGCGGTAGGTTGCCGAAACTGTCATAATAATATACCACCACTCCGCGTTTTATATATGAAACCCAGTGTGACCCATCCCCACTCTTGCTGTCTAAATTAATGATGGCTGACTCATTCCTCAGTGGACCTTGCTTAGGCAGATCATCGCGCATAAAAATCCCTCTGAAATATGGTATTTCTATCTTTTTAGCGTAATACACAAGGTCATTATCTGTAAGCGGTCGTTGGGGTAGGGTTTTTAAAAGTTTTTTGAAGTCCTAGGTTTAACAAACAAACCAAATCCTTTGCGGTATGGTTTCAAATATATACCGTTTCCAATTTTACTTATACCAGAAGTAGATGTTGAATCAGTTGTATTCCTTTGTCGTGCTGAATTAACTGCTTTAGAGGACCTAACAATATTTGCAATACCCCCAGCGAGATTACCTAATGCTGAGAGACCGGCAAAAATTGGAATCAAAGGAAGAATTCCACCTACTTTGGGGATAGGTATAACTCGCGGAAGACGAATATGCCGTTTGCCCCCAATGGACTTGATATACTTCCGGGTAGCTAATAATGCAGCAGATGTTGCTTTTCTTAGCACACTGTTATCTTGCTTGTGGTTCGAAAAATGTTTCATATTTTTGCGAACTCTGTTTAGTATTCCTGAACCAAAGTGCACCTTCTTTATAGCCTTCCTCATTTTCCTACGTATATTATTTTTATTCTGCCCTCGTCGTCGTGATGCATAACCCATTCCTGCACGATGTTTTACACCCACTAATTTCCTCGATTTTTCACGCATGCATTTCTTCTTATTCCGTCCACGTAGTGTTGCAAGACCCATTCCAGTGCGTCGTTTGACCTTCATAATATTTGTAATTAACCAAGCAGCTGCTTTTTCTCCAAGGTTCGCGTCAGCTGATTTGACTCGTTTCCAAGCTTCTTGCTCAAGTTGGTAGTCAGCTTTATGTCTTGTAGCTAAATCGGATTTGCGGTATGCAAGGTCGTGTTGTAAGCAGGCCGCGTCTAATCTATTTATTCCTTTTTGGCCTAGTGCGATCCTTTCTTCCAATCGAGTACCCGGACCGCAATACTGATAAAAAGGCAAATGTGCTTCGAATGGCAGCTTATTTATCAACTTATTAACAATTCCACCACCAGTTTTGGAGATGCTACTACACCTTCTCTCAAGAAGTAGCGGCATTTAAATAAAACACATATAAACAACTGCAGCTTATATATGGTCAAGTCGTTGAACGATGAAGGTGACAAAACAGGACCAGGAATTAGACATTAGCAATATAGATGTCAATGTTACTGATCCGGAAAATAATACTTCTCGTCGTCGACATGGGGTACTACTACCATCAACAATTCGATGTATTATAGTTGGACCATCAAACTGTGGAAAAACCAATGTACTAGTATCTCTCCTGTTACATCCGAATGGGCTGTTTTTTGAGAACTTATATATTTTTTCAAAGTCGCTCAACCAACCCAAGTACGCATTCATTGAAAAAGTAATGAGTTCCATAGATGGACTAGGATATTATGCATTTGCTAATAATTCCGAAGTTCCACCACCGTCAGAAGCCAAACCAAACTCAGTTTTTATCTTTGATGATGTGATATGTGAGAATCAAAATGCTATACGAGAATACTTCAGTATGGGGCGACACAAAGGTGTGGATTGCTTTTACTGTGTGCAAAGTTACAGTTGGGTACCGAAAAGAGTGATTAGAGACAACGCAAACCTGATAGTTTTGTTTAAGGTCGATAATACAAATTTATCACATGTTTTCTCTGACCATGTGGCTCCCGATGTAACTTTTAAGCAATTTCAAGATATGTGTGCAATATGTTGGAGGGATAAATATGGATTCCTAGTTATCGACAAAGATAGAGAAATAAGAAACGGCAGGTACCGGAAGGGATTCGATAGCTTCATAAATCCACTGCAAGACTAATAATATCATCAATTGAATGTGAGACTGCAATCAGCATACATCACAGTGGCAACATTACATATACCAGAATGAAACAACAACAGAGCAATGATGAGGTAGCTCTAAAAAAAGAATTAGTTAATGCAACAGAGTCAGTGCGGAGAAAATTCAACTATGTAAGGAAAGCCCGCGAAATCGGTAACACTTCATTGGAACAGATATATGAGCCTATTACAAAACAGTTGAAGACAATAGCAAATGCATCCAATCCTACGCTACCGAAACAGCCAATTCAAAATGTTGGTCCTACGAGCACTCCTAAAAAACCACCATCTACATATCCAAATCAAACCCTTCCCTCTACTAGCACACCAAAAGGGCCGAGATTCGAAGATTTGACTTCCGCTGCTTTTTCCGGTATAACACCAATAAAGGAGTTACCTGATACACCATCATCAATTAATGAGAGGGAAAGAGATTCAGTCACTCAGTATGTATCTACAGCTAATTCAAGTGTGGATAGAGAGGCAGTTGCTGAGGTGTTGAAAAGTCATATAGATAATTTGAGAGCAGGACATCCGGCCTATGGAAGTGTTTATAATGTAAGGATCGACCCACAATCACAGAAGCTGTTAATGGGTGTACATGAAGTGGAATTTGATGATAAGGCGGTTCATTTATCATCGGGTGATAAGACTAGTAAATTCAAAATATCCCCACACTTACTAGATATGATGTTTGTAGGAGATACACGAAACTCCGACTCGAAAACTCTACACACATTCAGGTCCATATTGAATCTAACTAATGTACTTCGCAAAGATTACACACCTCTTAATATTTACAATGTCGACGGATCTGAGTATTTCAATAAATTATTTAATATCCTATCTACATCATCCCCCATGCATTTGAGAGCCAGAGTTGGTAGGGGACATACACAAATGAAGATACCTAAGTATAAGATATTTAACACTAATAAACGCGACTTTGTGTATTGGAACGACATCAACGAGCTGATTGATCGACTGAAATTGCTATACAGCTCAAAATCCGCGGGTCACACAAACCACGATAACGAAATTTTATCTATAATAGAAGAATTGCGTGAAGAGGGCGTAATACGCTAATTTTGGGGTATATATTTGCAAGTTGAAAGATCCCACTAATAGTATAACGCTTTCGTAGCGATGCACAATACGATAGATAAGTTTGGTCGTCGCAGTTCTAAGCATACAACTGTACGTGGTATTCCAGGTATTGGTTTTAAACTTACACAAACTGGAAATTATGATATCAATGGAAAGCAGTTAAAGAATGTTGGTGATCCTACAGATGAAAATGACTCTGTTCATATAAAGTATGTTGAAAAAAAACTAAAAAGTACCACTGATATGCTTGAAAGTATGGTGAATAGCAAAACGCTAGAATTGAGTGATGGCCTTGAGAAAAAGATTGATGTATTAACAACCAATTTGATATCCATTTTAGAGCAACTAGAGGTTGTATATAATTTTTGCCAGAAATTAGCTAGTGAAGTCAAAAGGGAATTCGATGTTGAAGGTGGCCCTGTTTTACCAGCGTGGCTTGCAGGCTACACTTTAAATCAACTCAGACCATAGATCAGTAGATTTTTCATGATTAATGATCAGTTTCTGTTCTACAATCACCTGAGTCAGACCTCTACATGTAGATATGTCAATTAACAGCGCAACAAAACGTGGCATAGCAGAAGAGTTACACAGGGCAGTTCGGAAGAACTTTCGCCGTCGAAAAACTATCATAAAAGGTTTCGCTGACTTATGGCAAGCTGATTTAGCGGAAATGCAACCTTTCCATAAAGAAAATAATGGATATAGATACATATTGGTAGTCATTGACTGCTATTCTAAGTTCCTATGGTGTAGACCAATCAAGAAGAAAGATATGGTAACGGTAACGACAGCAATGGGCGATATCATAAGGGACGCAGGATATTATCCAATTAATCTACAAACAGATAATGGAACCGAATTTTACAACAGAAAATTTGCTTCTCTCATGAACAAGTATGGAATTAACCATTATTCCACATACAGTACAAAGAAGGCCGCAATTGCTGAAAGGGCTATCCGTTCGCTAAAGCACCTTCTGTTCAAAGAATTTTCCGCAAGAGGAAGTTACACATGGATCACTATTTTGGATGATATCACTAACGTATATAACAATAGAATACATCGAACAACTGGATTGGCCCCTATTGAAATTAATGTTCACACTCGATTGAGTGCGTATCGCAATCCAAAGGTTGCTGGCAAAAGCAAACTTAATCTTGGAGACGTTGTGAGAATAAGCAGATATAAAGGTGTATTTGAAAAAGGTTACACTCCGAATTATTCCACGGAGCTCTTCAAAATACGCAAAGTTAATATTACAGATCCGGTCACATATATGCTAGAAGATATGGATCGGCGACCAATAAGCGGTTGTTTCTATGAAGCTGAGCTAAGAAAAACACAGTTTCCAAATGAGTATTTGATTGAAAAAGTCTTAAAAAGGAGAGGAAACAAGCTCTTTGTAAAATGGTTAGGTTTCCAAAAGAACAAGAATTCCTGGATAGACGCTGCAGATGTACTGTGATGATTGATATGACGGAGCGCAGACTATGTTTAGCAGTAATAATTTCAATGTGTATATTTGTTTCGATACTTTTGGAAATAAAATAGCAGTTTTTTCAATTTACTTTTATTATTTAATTCTACCTTAATCTCTAATACATAAAATACACCTAACCTAAGATAAAAATTATTTAGTTATATTGTTGAAGCGCACCACCTCGCTTCTCCTCCACAGCTTTCTCTCCCTCTTGGAGAGGCAAGGGGGAGGATCCCGGATTACTTCTCTGTTCTGGAGATTCGGCCTATACGTGGGATAATCATCATCATCCCAGTTTTCTGAAACAATAGAAAATATGGTTTTGTAATTTATGTGAATGTGGGTAAGATTCAGAAGGTTGAAAATCTATGTGGATGTACTGAAGAATTTTTGTGTGGCTTGATTTATTTAAAATTTAGAGTTATACAATATGATTGTATCAGTGCAAAATTAATACAATGATGTTTAGTAGAGATCAATTTTCTGTGACTTCTAGGATAAAGATGTGCAAGATATATGAAAAAAGAAAAAAAGTTTTTGTCGCAGAAACGAATTATGTACCTTCAGGCTGAACCTCCACATCTCTCCGGCTTGCGAGGTGATGCTGTGGTGGCGTGGTAGGCACGTTCTTGGTAGGCAGCACGTTCTTGGCACACCGCAGGAGGTGCATTCCCATCGACGTAGGTTTGACCCAATGCGCTGCAACACGCGGACATTGCACTAGTCCGTACTTCGATGGGTCCTGCGGTGGCGTGGTGGGGTTGCTGGCCTCGGCTTCCTTATGGCTTCCTGTCTGGGTGGATGGCTCTGCAAATAAAGAGATATTTTGTAGAACAACTGTAAATTTTGGATTATTCTGTTATAAACTAGTTGTCATTTGATAGCTTGCTCGTGTAGGGATATATAGTGAAATGAGGAAACTTACCTTTACTTAGATAGGTAGCAATATATTGTGGCCAATTCACCGGACCACAACCCCGGAAAGGGCAAACCAGCAAATGGTCCCCAATTGTCCCACGCCGCACCTCATGTTCACCATTGTACGGGCAGGGGATCAACTTCCTCGAATACTCCATTTTCAAAATAGTAGTAGTAGCGGTAGTATAGTAGTAGTAGTAGTAGCGGTAGCAGAACTGCACTGAAGAACTCTCATTTCACCGTCATATTTATACAGTTCCAGGTAGGTAAGCCTCCCTCCTCTACTGTCTTCCCCCATCAGTGTATATCGTTAAAGAAAGCAAAAAAAAAAGAAGATCCGCCTACTTGCCAGCTGGTGTACGTAAGATTATTAGTGGAAATAGAGAACATTTCGCTATACGCGCCGACAACGCATGCGCGCATTGATATCAGCCACTTCGAACGCGCATCGTGATTGACCGAACTGTGAGTGAATCCACCCGTAAACGCTTATTGGTTGTGATACATTTCAACCAGTCCTCTCATTGGTCTATTACAGTGTACATCGTTAAACAGCTGCACTTACACCACCCATATTGATATTTCAATGGTCCCCTCTCAGATTTTACTACTGCCATGTAGCATCGATATCGGTGGCTTCTAACGGACATCGTTATTGACCGAACTGTAAGTGAATCCGCCCATAAACGCTTATTGGTTGTGATACATTTCAACCAGTCCTCTCATTGGTCTATTATAGTGTACATCGTTAAACAGCTGCACGTACACCACCCATATCAGTATTTCAATGTTCCCCCTCTTAGATTTTACTACTGTCGTGTAGAGTGTTTTCTGTATAAATACAAGTCTACTTTCAATGGTTTATCAGTTCTACAGTCTTCAAAGAATCATACTGTTCCGTAGAAAACACTACATATTACGTACATCATCATGGCCAACCAACCAACAAAGAACGAAGACGCTATTAGTGGCGATTGCTTGCAAGCCATTCTGGAGGAACTGCAGAGTGACGGGGTGCAGTTTACACAGTTGGCAGTAGAAGTCCAGGATGAACTTCACGAGTTTATTCATGTGGAGCAGCCAGACCGGAGAATCGCGGAGGATGCTAATGCGGTGGCAGAAATAGATATGGATGTACCAAGAGCATCAACAGATGCAGCGATAGCATCAACAAGTGCAGCATCGATGCCGCCAGTAGTTGGAGATGGAGCGAGAACATCAACGGGTACAGCGTCAACAGTGCCAGCAGTGAGAAAGTCGAAACAGGCAGCATCCAAACCAGTTAGCAACATTTTAAGAGAAACACTACTTAAATCGAAGCAACCTCCAATGGACGACTTCGACGAGAAGAGGGATGCGTTGAGAAGTAGTATTCAGCGAATTAAAGCTGAAATAATAAGTGCAGAAAAGAAATTGGCAGAGGAGATGGCCCATTGTGACAAGCTTCAGGCAGCCCAGGCAGCGGATGATGAAAGAATAAAGCAGTTAGATGAAGAAAGAAAACGTGTCAAGGAGTGCAGAAATAAAAGGAAGCGACAGTTAGATGATTGTCAGAAGAGGATTGATACTCTTAGTATGAAATCTGAACAGAAAAGGACAAAATTGAATGAAGAAAAAGAAACTGTTTTATCTTTTTTCGATGTATAAAGTAATGTTCATCTTGAATAAAATAAATAATGAATGAAATAAAAAAGAAGCAATATTTTTTCCTTTCTATATCCATCCCCTCATATAATAATACAATTACTTGTTCTATCAATAAGCGCTCAGTAACTTAGTAATTGGTGATACTTGAAAATAGTATGAAGCATGAGTGCCAGTGTGCTAACAGAAACGGTAAATGCGCCTTGAGCGTTTGTGAGATTATTGTGTCTTGGTTTGGGGCACGCATATAAGTACCCACCCACCAATGCCATCGACGTTCCATCCAATAACACACTAAGTTTACTTCTAAAGATGTATAGATGAAGAGGGGAGGAGGTATGGAGGGGGCTTTAGTGTGGGGAACTAGAAACATAAAAACGAGAGTTCTTGTCAATGAAAATCATACTGTACAATCAAGTGACGAATTAACACATTTAGCAGCGAAATGACTACAGAGTCAAACGGACCTTGCGACTCAACGTCTTGGTTAGATGACGACAATGATAACTCCAGCATATGGAGTATCGAGACTGCGGTTCCTGATGGTGAGTTACCCGACCAATCACATTGGGCGGTGGCGAGGTCACCGATGGACGATGGACCGTGCGACTCCACAAGACAGCCACTGGGGTTCCTGCTGTTTACAATTGACAGCTCATCTGATAACAGCGACGATGATGATCCTGATCGTCCGGATGGTCCAGAAAACCAGAGAGTGGAATTACCTTTTCCTGTAGATAGCGAGGAGGAGATATGAGGCGCTATTTTTGTGAATTATAAAGAGATTTTTTGTTTGTATCAACCAATAAACTTGTTTTTTTTTTAAATCGTACTTTATTCAAAAACCTTACCACCGTGACAGAAAAAAATTCATCGAGCGTGGGCGGCTTCACCAATGAAGGATCTTTCTAAAAATTTTATTTAGTGGTGTACTTTTTTATCAGTCTTACAATTTTGTCTATCTCGATTTTTTCATGCTTCTAACGTTTTTTTTCAGTCTTTTTTCTGAAAAAACTACCGTTTTGAAGGACCCTTGAAGATCACATTTGCCCCTCAAAATGCGTCAAAATGGGCCTCCGCCGAGCCTTTGTATGCGCGGCGAGATAAGGTGGGTCGACGGCGGAGCCGTCGACCCACCGCCCGTGTCGATGTTAGTCGACGGCGCCCACCTTTACCGAAACTTAGCACGACCCAGTAAGCACTATGTGTAATTGGAGACTACGCACTAACCTGTTGTCTTAGAAACCAACCTATAATTTTTTTCACAAATATTTTTCATAAACTAACCTATTTGTTTTTGTCAAATACTTACGAACTTTTTTTCACAAATATTTTTTTTTTCATAAACAATTTTTTTTTTGCATATTTTTTTCTCATTTATTAATCAGAAATAAACTAGATTTCAGAATCGATATATATCTATTTCAATTTCTTTATTTTTGAATTATAAGATACATAAAAGTTATTATGATCAAAAAATACATTTGTATATTACTACTATTCTAGAAAAATTTACAGAAATATCTAACAACTACATACAAATGAATACAAAATTTAAAGACACTTTTTTTCACAAATACTTTTCATCAACTAAAACTTGTTTTATATATTTTCTCAATTATAAGATATACATAAAAATACATTTGTACATTACTACTATTATATAAAAATGTACACAAATCACTAACCCCTATATACAAATAAATACCTAAATTTCAACATTTTTTACAAATTTTTTTTAAAATCTAAATTTTTTTTTGTTGTATTTTTCCACAAATATACATTTTAATTTATTAACTATGAAAAATATCAAACTAAATAAAAATAAATACATAATGCTAATTCTAAATGGAAAAATATATACATACATACAACTAACTCTAAATATACACAAGTTAACAACGGAAAAACAAAGGAAAAAATATATACATAAAAAAACTACTGGGATTGGGACAGACAGATAGGGTCATCTTCATAAGCTATGACCGTAGCCATCCGTCCCACCAGTTTTTCCTTTTTTCCTTTCAGATGCGCTACCCTTTCCCCAACGATCCGCTCCCGTTCCTTCATATTTTCACCAGCTTGCTCCGCACCATCCATCTCTGCCAAACGCTGGTCCAACTGCTGGAGACGCTCCTGCAGTCGCTGCCTTTCCTCGACGACGGTTCGTTTTAAGTCAACGAGCGTCTGCAGCGACTGCACTTCTTCGGACAACTGCATTTTTTCCGCCTCCGCTTTCTGCAGGTCCCTTTCGACCTTTTGCAGTTGGCCAGCATAGAAGGACACTAGTGGGCCAAGCATAGTGGTTTCATTCGTAGTAGCCACTTTCTCGCTGCTACTGCTGCTACTACTACTACTACCACTACAACCACTACTGCTAGAGCTGCCGCTCTCCTTAGATGCCGAAGATGCTAGCGACTCCTGGGACGGTTCGGTCGCTAGTATCTTCGGTGTCCTCGGTGTAGCTGGCAGCTTACGGGATGGCGTCGGTGAGGGTGTACGATACCGCTCCGGGGTTGACGGTCTTTCATCGGGCTCTGAAGGTGCCTTCGTTGATAATTCTACTGGAGCGGTGACTAGCAAATTTTCATGAACCACAATTTTTGCTTGACACCGTTCCGGTGGAGTTATCGACGACGACACCACACCAGGCTCCTCAAGTCCAGCCAACACCCGGATAGGTGACTTGCGAAAACAACTTGGATCCGTCGTAATCGGGGCCTCGTTAAGAAACGAGAAATCCACTGTCGACTCCGGTGCAGCAACTGAAGTGAAAAGGAAGGGCTCATATTGCTGGTATTGAGCCGCGTAAGTCTTGTATGCTGACTTACACGACTTCATTCTAGCACCCTCTTTTCGCTTCTTTTGCGGCATCGAAGTCGACGGTCGGCTTTCCTTCGTCTTCCTCAAAGGCTTTGATTGCTTCGCAACCAATTTATTTTCGGAAGCGCTACCTTCCTTCTTCTGGCGTTTTGTGCCAGTCGTTACCTTCACCGGCGCCGTCCTTTTCCTAGTGGTCGGGCTTGGCCCCGCCACGGAGGCGGATGGTTGCGGTGCTGGTCGCTTAGCTGGTGAAGGTTGGAAGTCGTCATCGTCGGAATGGTACAGGGCATCGGTGGTCATCTGTAACAATAAAAGAAAAAAATGCTTAGAAACGTATATCATTGCCAACAGTTGGCAGAGCAGTCCCTCAAATTATACCCAAATTATTTATACTTACATTCATCTTTGCAGACATCCTCGAATTATTCGCTTGTTGCTGGAAGGTGGCTGTAGCTGCTTGTCTGTTATCGAAAGCTAAACAGAATGACCTCTCCTGGTTCCGACCAGCAGTTTTATGCCTTAAACTCCTACCTTAATCGCTTGCTGATCGCCCTCTCCCCATTTTTGATTGGTTAGAAGGAAGAGTGGGATAGAGGTATCCGCCCACTACTTTAATAGGTCGAATCGCTTGAGTGGAGGGAATGAGGGACAGCCCCCAAAACCCTGCCATATCTACTGCCATGTTGCCAGACGTTTTCGGTAATCCCTGTGTTTCTTACACGTCTGGCTGTAACAACATTTCTTGAATAAGGTTAATTTTTATACTTCGAGAAATGAATTAATTTTGCTAACAAAACTTCAATATGAGCCACCCTATACACTTTGGCATGTATCGTGGTATGTATTAAATGAAACAGTCTGATATTTTTCTGATGAATATATTGGAATACTAATACAACCTATTCAACAAAATAACATTAGTAATGTAACTTGGAATTCAAAAATATTGGTCGTCTTGTAGTAAATGAAGATTTCCTTTCTGCTCTTTGATGGTTGAACGGTATCTCCTTATCCACAAATCAATCATCGTGCAAACACTCAAGGCACACCTACCGTTTCTGTTTTGGGAGTGATAATTACACCTTATTACATCATCACATATTGATTCTCTGTTCAAGTTCACGTTAAGCTGGATATCATTGTCGGTCTCCAAATTCACTATCTCCACGTTTTCTAAGCTCAGCTCAGCAACAGATTTGAGTAGATAGATATATTTTTGATGGCCCTTCAGAAAGACTATATCACCGTTGTTAACGTGATGCTTGATTATTTTCATTATTTGGTTACCATCTGTATTTCCTGCTTTGTATCTAATACCATGATTATACTTTTCCACAAACTTAACAGTTCTCTGGTCTTTCACGTTCAGTCTACTGAAGTGAACCATAGGTTTAACAATGTAATGGTACAATATTCCATCTTTCTTAAATGCTATCTCTTTTGGAACAAATTTTGATTCGATATGATATCCTTGAATATCTACAACAACTGTAGTCATGTCGTTTGCCACTGAATATGATGTTGGTGATGAGTAGTGTCAGTTTAGGCGCAAAAGTTGAAATAAAATGGCCAACTTTATTCTTCAAGCATTTATTCAATACTATCCTACTTTACAAGCGTACAGTAACTTAAATCTAATATCTAGAAACTTCGGCTAACATTAATTGTATAAGTAGATCCAAATTACCATCTTCAGGAGCTTCGCGCGTTGTCATCTCATTAATAGCATCGATAGCATATTTTACATTCGTTGTGGGGTCTGTTTGGTAAAATTCAATGTCAGAGTGCCCCCAGGGTAAAGTTTTTGTTGTATTTGGAATTATAAACCTTTTATCATCGTTGTGTGCTAAAGCTACTTTATTTTTGACTTCTGTATATACATCATGCAGCCTACTTTTAAATGTATTCATTTTTCTTAAAATCAGACCACCATTCTCTATTATATGCTTATAATCATTACCACATAACTGATTTTGTATTACTGCTTTTTTAACACCCTTTGCTTTTTTCATTTCTCCCTTAACTGACTTGATATAGTATGCTTTCGCACCTGTTCCGTAAAAACTTATTATAGGGTCTTCTGGAAATTCGTCTTTCATTTTACCCAGAATAGAGTCATTGACTGGAATTTTGAACTCATTGTTTTGTTTATAATTTGAAGTATCAAACTCGCTGATATTATTTCTCATAAATTCATAGAAGTCGTCTGTATGAGTTTTCAAAATTTGCGAATCTGTATCACAGTAAAGCATAGATACTTTATCGTTGAACTGCTTTTTAAGAAAACCATAAAAAAAATCATACATTACTATTTTAGATATGTCTAGTATACAGAATCCCACGTATATTGGCTTGAAATAATGTACCCTAACTTTTCCTAAATGGATAGCTGCAAGATTTTCGTTAAATATGGAACAACTCTTGAAATTTGGACGAGCTACTAGTGCTCCCACACCGATGCTATTACGATGATTTTCCCAATGTGTGACCAACTTTATATCTCTTCTATTATCTACATTTTCCATAGTTTTTCCAAAGATTGCATTGTTTAGAAGCTTATAGAAGTCCCTTTCAAATTTATTATTTGCTTTATTACGCATTGTCGTATTGAGATCGATATACTCCTTCAACCAGAACGATTGTTTGAACTTAAGGATCCTGTGAACCTTGGTTACTTGCAAACCATACCTTACAGCTTGTTAAAGGACGCGATAATGTACAATATATTTTTTCTTGTCGTACAGATTTGGGATTAGTTTCGGAATCTTTGTCTTGGCGTTTGGTGAGATAATACTTTCCACCAAAAACGGAAGGTCGCTATGTGAATCGTGTAACCCTTCAGGATATCGCACATCAACCTCCAAGACATAGCCATTCTCACCGTCTATTTTGGCATTTTCTAAATCGAATGTAGATATTTCCGAATCCCCCATCCATTCGAAACCCCCAGTTGGAAGAGGTGATGACATAGCATGCCCGTAAAGATTCGTGGCGTCGAGATATGATATAAATGTTGACTCTTTAGATGGATCATAATTTGGTAAATATTTATTATTTGCTTCGTGCATTCTATCGCTGCATTGACTTATCCCCCCGCGAATACCATTCTTAAAGAACCCAATCATATCTATGTCCGTAAGGAGCTCAAGGCTAATTTTGGTATACTTTAACATCGCATCCCAAGACAATCCAGGGGTTGTGTAGTAGTGTGCTGGATCCAATTTGTAAATATTCATACTATTCCTCCTGAACCTTTCAAAGACATCACACAAGAGAAGAACATCGGTCCGTAAATAAATATCAGAATATTCACCCAGATTCCTACAGTTAAACGTTCTCCATACAGTTATTGCCCTCGCGTATTCCTCCTCAGATATATCTTTCTCATTTAACTTATCATAAAACTCTGCCTTTGATGGTAAATATTCCTGGTCCAGTTTCTTTACATCATCCACATAATTGTAAGGAAATACACCTTTCTGTCTAATTAAATTAAAGACTCTAGGATCTGAAAAATACTTTTTACTCTCCAGAAAATCCCTATCAGTCAAACTGTCTGATAATGCTTGCAAAGATCCAGGTAGAAAACGACAACTATCGATAAATCTCATTTGTAAAAACTTCCTCCTTATTCTACCAGTTCGGTCCACATAGTCATGCATATACAGACTTTTTGTAAATGAAATGTATTTTTCCTTATTCTGGGCTACCACGTCTATCTTATCTCCATGAGAAGATAGTTGTTTGATAAATAGGTGACAATCGTACCCACTTAAATTGTGCGTTATAATTGGTATAAAATTTGGTAATTTGAAATTTAAATTACATTTCGAATGTGCAGCCCCAAATCTAACTTTACCAGTTATGTGGCAGTGATCGCGAACTTTAATATCGGATCCTGAAAATGGCTTCTCACAGATGTTACATTTCGTTGAAGTGTCAAACTCAATCTGCTCTTCCGGCGTTAAAGGGATCATGGGAGTTACATCTTTCAAATATTTGAAATATAGTTCTTTAAGATCAGCTTCTAGCCTTGTCACGAATTCTTTCGCCGCGTCCTTACCTCGATACAAGACGAATTTGGATAAGTCAGAATCAAATGAAGATTTAATAAAATATGAAAATGAATATGGTTCATGTGTGTGGGTTTCGTTTGTATACGAATATTCTGGGTTGGGTTCACAACTATCGATTGGTTTTAATAATGACTCAAAATCCGCATACACCACAAAGGGGACCGGCATTTGCTTTTCAAAATTCTCGAATTTAAGTATGTTTTCTGGAACCTGATTACCAAACTTATCAGTTCGTAGTTTCTCTGTGGGTGTTATTGTGAATATATGATTGCAATCGTTCCTTTGGTGAATATCTAGATATGCCTTAGTTGAAAAATATAACAAACAACCATCACAAAAGTACCGCTTATGTCCGTTTGAACTTAACTGATTTGCAACTAATCGCGAAAGATCTCTTATCCAACAATAGTGACCATTCCCTTTATCATCCGTTAAATAGAGCAGATTGACATGTAAAGCTAATTTCTTCTGAGCATATCTCAATGGACCAACTATTTCATATGTGACGTTACCATCTTTGATTATTTTTTCAATCCCATACACATTTATAGAGATATTATTATTTCTCTCGAACAATGAGATATCTTTAAGAGTAACGGGAAAGTTCATACCATGGACATTCAAAATGGTTGAAAAATGCGGGTAGGACGACACTTCCACTACTCGGGTGCTTGCTGGTAGTAGCGCTGATGTGACGGCCCAAGCGAAACAACACTGGTCTTGATTTCGCACATTTATCACTGCCTTCTTCTTCTCTATAAAGTATGGTAACTTTATATAAGATGATCCACCCAATGGTGAAAACTTATTAATGTTCACTTCAGCATAAAGGATACATTCAATCGCCCACCCTGAAAAAAACAACAAAGGTTACTATCTTAATTTATGCACTTCTCTAAATATTTAACATACCAGAATCCTTCTCCTCAAACTCAGATGACTGGGATGTAATTTCATCAGCAAATTGTTGATAAACATCAGACAGCTCTGTGCTTTCGTCTATTACTTTATTAACCGTATTGAAGGATTTGATATCTGCTACATCACTCGTCTGTAATACGTACTTCCCGAATACTTCCATGTTCACTTTCAGAGCTCTGTGCACTCGAAGTTTCTCTTCTATTACATCTAGCGTATTTTGCTTAATATTTTCGAAAAACTCTTTAAAGTCGGTGTACAATTCTGATGTGCTAAATCTATAGCTGGCAATTCTACATTTGAATGCACTTTTAATAAGTCTCACACCATCACTGATCGGGATCGATGAATTTGTTCTATGTTGTAATGTCCTTGCGTGAGCAGCCATTCGATTGTTCGGAAGCGAGACATTGCAGCAAGGACATATCATATTCGGAGGTGTACTATCCAATTTAGTTTTTTTAGCTGGTGGTCCATTTGTGGGATTCACACTGCAAATATTTCTCTTATGCCGACGCAAATTGTCCGAACGCGTAAAATGTTTACCACAATCACTACATGTATGCATTTTATTAGAGTATATGTTAGTCACTGTGAGTCAGGCAACTGTAGCATCGATGCTCGAACCTCCTCGATTTATAGCTAGATCCTCAAGGGCATCGTACCCCCACCTCCGGTTGCTTGCTTATGGTGGCAAGGTCTGACGTTAGCAGAACACGTTCTTCTGTGAGATCAAGCTCAAGGCTATTCCCACCCCAGTTGAATGACTTTAAGGGAGCATCACTATCAAGCCTCATAAGAAAATTATACAACTGATCTCAAGGCTATCCACACCCTATATCAGTGACCTTCAGGGAGGATTGCAATTGGCCTCACGTCAAATCTCTAGGTTATCCACCACGTCAAATCTCAAGGTTATCCAGTCAATAGTCACATTCAAGGACGTTCAAAATAAGCAGCTATACACTAACACAAAAAAAAACTCAAGGTTACCCAACACCCCACTGAAACAAGCCCTTCAGATACGATCACATTTGAAAACACAACGTTACAAAATGACCTTCAGGGAGGATCAGAATCGGCACCTATAAGAAAAGCCCACGTCACATCTCAAGGTTATCCACACCCCATTTAAATGACCTTCAAATGACCTCGGGAGGATCAGAATCGGCATATCTATACTACTTATAAATGTGGTATTATGAACAATTTGCATAATAAGTCTTGTAATAAGCTGCATTTATCCAAATAAAAATCGCACTACTATTTGCATAACGTTGGTAGACGTGTAAGGTCCTCTTGGTGATTACGTGTATTCTACGATATCTGGCACAATTAGGACTATACATGGTGTCCCACAAACGTGACAACGAGCTTAGGGATATTGAATTACTCAGCAAAGGCGAAAATCATATAAAAACGTACCGAATAATGTGATGTTTGATTATTGAATTTCCATTTTTTGCAGATTATACACAAAAACACTAAAATTATAGCAATGTATATACCTGAAAAAGGAAGTACTTTGCCCCTTACAGATAGTTTCAATTATAAGGGGCGTCGATCAATGCCGACATGGGATATTTGCCCATATAGCTTCTACGCTACTGGTAAGGTATACATTTTGGTTGCATTTTTTGAGCTTAAAAAGTATCTTATATGGAAAGATACATCAAACTGTTTTCGAGAAAATCGTCATTTTACAACAAAATTGAAATTCTGAAAAAACAGCTGTTTTCATTTTAAATCATTACTATAGTCAATATTCACAAATTTATTACTACAATGTACTGTGTAAGACTTTCGTGGCCACGATCCGATGAACTGTTGATTCTTAGGCTGTTCGGCCGGCAGAGCGTATCGACGCCAGCCGAACAGCCCAAGAACCAATAGCTCATCATATTACTGCATTGCGTTCCTTTGTTTATTGGCGAAATAATTTACAAAAAACTTGAAATCGAGAACTGACGAACCCTCTCTAATATTCCATGAGTAACTAAGTAATCTCAGCATATTTAAATTACCTTGTGAGCCTATCAATTAAATAACATAGCAGCACCTAACTAATTTTTTGGCTTTATTAAAATCCGAATTTGGTAATAGAATTTAAATTATCAATTGTAATACAAAAAATGCCAGCAAAATTTGTCCAGTGTCTGCACTCCTGACGTTTTTGAAGCGTATACTTACGTAGGAAGGGAATACGTCCTTTTTTTATGTATAAGTTAAGCACAGCAGATCTCATTTCTATAACTCCAACTTTTTCATGTTTTCGGACAAATATCTAAAAAATCATTTTACACATTTTACATTTTTATAAGGGTATGTTTATATGGATTTTTCTGGGTTTGATAGTATAATTCTCTCGCAAGTTCGTTACTATATTTATGGGACACCTAGTATAAGCCACAAAAGGAATTTAATGTAGTTTGTAGCTGGGTATTCCTGAAGGTTAATCCGTCTTCCAGATACTCGAGGTAAGCGTTAGTAAAAAATTTGTAGTAATCAAACATTGTTACATTACTGAGCGCACCTCTGTATATTAATAATATACATTTTTATTGTTTAGAGCTATGGTTGTTGAAATATTAATAATAATAAACAACTTCATTCTACATGTAATGCGTGCAGTACAAGGGGCGAGGTTTAGCTCATGCTACTCTTCCGCCTAACCCCAGAAAATAATATTACATAAATAAGCACAACCTACACTTGCAATATTGAAAGGTGTACTCAAAATATAGAACCAACATTAAAAAATGGCTGAAATATCAGTTTACATATTACACGTATCAACACGGCACATAAGGGAGAGGTGTCGTCAGAATAGATATAAAAAATAGTAATACTAGAGAAATATATATACCAGAAAGGCTAAATGCGAGAGGTTATTCTGAAAGGGTACGTATATCCTTAATAAAATTGACACCTCTCTGGATCTATGAGAAAAAAAATTATTCAGGACTGAAATTTGCACACAGATAAGTCAAAAAACATAATTATATTTCTGGTCTATTTCAACAACCTCTTTAATATATAGACGTAACACATTCGATATTGTTTCTCAAAATCGCTTTAATGTTGATTTTGATATAATCCCTTTGAGGTTATATAATCTCAACACCATGAAAATCTGTTGTCCCCTTTCGCATTTTTTCGTCGCGTAATCTCAGTAACAGCTAAACCGTGATGGAGTATGAGGCGCGATATGGTGGTCCCTCTTTTTAAATAAAAAACCGTATTTTGACAGTATAGAGTAATTATGAAAAAGATCCCTAAAGCCGCTCCAAACTTTGCTTTTATGTATTCGTGGGCCTCCTAATTCAATAAATATACCCAGCAAGCTTTCTGCCTAGTACGGGCGACAGAAATTGTTTAAGGATGAAAAAGGACCATTTAGACAACTTATCACAATAGCAAGATGTAAATTTCCAACTTTATCCTTTTCTAAATAACATCAGCTCACGTAAAGAAGAAAGTAATAAGTACCAATAATTTGTAGCAACCTTAAAAGAGAAATTCTCGTTTCATTAGCAATGTTTGTGAATCTAAACTGCAAGTCTGTAAAAGGTAATGATTAGTATAAGTCGTAGGTACAGAGTTAATTAACAACTTTGTAAGATGTTGATGCCAATACAGCTCAGTGGCTACAGCATTAACTTTATTTCCAGTGGTATGGAAGTTTACGATGATCTGGATTATACAGGGTGATTGATAAATTGTGCGACAAAAATTTAAAGCGTGATTCATAAAATTGTTTTAATGATATTTGGTTCTTTGATGATTTTTGGAAAACTGCCTCATTCCATTGACACATGTACAACAGTTACAACATTTTATTATCATCAATCACATTGCTAGTTGCTTAGTCTATAATAAGTGTTCAAAAGAGCTTGGATACAAGCATGCTATCTTCTCATCAATGATTGGCGAACTCTTTCATCACACTAGGTTCTTTCTAAATGGAGTTCCATCCAGTAATTGTCCGAGGTCGTCCAAACTTTATACTGAAGTAGCGTAAACTAGTGACTTTAAATAACCCCACATGAAGTAATCTAGGGGGTTTGAGTCCGACGATCGATAAAGTCATGCCTGTGGCCCACTTCGACCAATTCAGTGATCTTCGTATGTTGTTGTTAAGTATTCACGAGCAACCAAAATGTAGTAGTGCACCATCGTGCATAAACCTCATTGCATGTCTTGTTGCTTATGGTACGCCTTTCAGTAAGCCGTGCAGCGTTTCTTCTAAAAAGTTGTGCTATACCTCGCCAGTTATTAATTTTAAGAAATATTTGTAAACAGGTACTTTTTATTTTTATTTGTTTCACTCTGCATATTTGAAATGAAGAGGTTTTCCAAAAATCTTCAAAGAACAAAATTTTCTTTAAATAGTTCAAAGAATCGCCCTTTAAATTTTTGCCGTTTGATAGTATAATAGTATAATAATAATAGTCAACTAAAATTCATTAAAATATTGTTATTCACGAGTTCTGTATGGCCAATTTCACCATCCACAGTTCAAATTTAAGTATCTAATTAATATTAATTTAACCGTGAGCTTTCATTTGACCGATATCTTGTCTTGTCAAAATGTAAGCTATAGCAGATACGTCACTGGAAAACTGATTGTTTGAACCAAAAAATCCCTTAAAAAATATAATTTTTACACTTTACGTGCTCAAAAACATTATGATTCGCGTGTTAGTGGTACATTTCAAATTATATTTCGGATGCATATATATCTCTGAACTAGATATCGAGATATTTGTATAAATTTCGGATACGCCAAAAAATATGAACATAAATTTTCCTGTGAAAAGTGATTCCTCGCTCCCTGCTGCTGTGGCTTTTACAACGGTAAGCTGCACAACCTACCATTACGCACACCACAATATTTCACAATGATTGGTCTTAAAAACGTTAAATATCGCAAAAGACACCACCCTAACACCACCGTCCGTTTTCCACCAAAATTTTGACAGCTATTCATTTTCGGTAACAGCTAATTCATATAAAATCAAATGGGCAAGTGGTATCCCCTCTCTTTCCTTATCTAAGGGTTTTAGGGTTAGTTTTACCAACTCCTAATAAGTGTCAGTTAGCTTATCTCTATATTTTTTGTCTGTGTCACTTAGCATCAATAAGAAAGGGACAAAAACTCATGGCTCAACAGACAATCAGCTGCTGTCTTACTCACGGTCGGTTCCTTTGTGATGACGTGTTGCAAATATCTGACGTCACCGACGCAATTTTGGGATAGTTTCGTTCACACTGACAGTGGCGGAGTAGAAAAAAGTGTACAACAGGACAGAATTAAGAAATAATACTCAACCTATGCGTTATAAAAGGAAGGCAAGCATTAAAGACAACACAAAATTTATGTTGTACTTAGTGTTCACCTCCCATAAAGTACTAGATTTGCGCTGAGATCTATATTATTTATCTCTACATATACTCATATTCTATGTAGATAGCCATAACCTTGCCGTGCCGCCGCTGTTGAAATCTCTCTCTCTCTCTCTCTATAACCCAAAATGTCGATGCGCAAAGGGATCGGCGCAAAGCATCCCCAGACCTTGAGTAAGACAGCTGATTGTTGAGCCGTGCTTAGGCTATCTGACACTTGTCAAGAGGTGATGAAGCCGGCCCCAATTCTTCTTCGAAACCTCAGCGCAGCATCAGTGGCGTACGTATGGGAGGGGGATGTAATAATAAGCAACGTCAAAAGTTGAAACATATAACATTTATAAATCTGACATAAATGTAATGTACTGTAATGTACCCAAACAGCGAAGTCCAGTTTAAAATATGGATAGCCAAAATGGTTGTATTGGTTTCAGAGCTGAAAACTATCAAATTGCCTGAAGAATACATTCAAAGTCCGGACCCTATTTCAACCTTATTTCCTCAGCAGAAGGGCCCCAAAATTATTATTGGATTCCTTCCAAAACAATACTGTATCTACGCCACTGCACGATAGAGCCTATCGCGTATAGTCATGGTGGGCAATGTCATAGTAAATGCATCCAAAGAAGTATTATAATCGCGAACTTTTTTCTAGTTTGAGGTACGTTTTTGAGACTTCTATTATGAGTATTTGTTCTTGTTTTCCTGAAGGCGTAATCTCAGTAACGGCTGCAGCGATTTCGATGAAATTTGGAGTTTTGCCAGGTTTGACAGAGATTGAAATTGGGCTTTTCTGGCAGCTTGAACGGGGCAAAACTTTAAAAAAATGTGTATTCACTTTACATTACCATAAAAAATGTGGCATGATACCTTTAAAGAAATAAATTTACAAAAAGTACAACACGTACGCCAAATGCACTTCTACAGCAAACCTGTGTCTTATCTTGGTATCTTGATGGTACCAATTAATGTTCTATTAATTAATCTATATATATTTGACTCTGGGAAATGGTTAGAACTGTCCTGTTCAGAACACCATGCGCTCTTTGACCACGTATAGTGTTGCTGTTGTATTTATAAGACCGCTTTTTAGTTAAACTGCTAGTAATTCGCTGAAAGAATGTATCTGCTTCATATTTAGATCACGACTTCTTATTAATGTTGGCAATATAGATACTAGTCAATCTACTCTACGCCTGCCTGTGCTCTAAAAGCCAATAACCTATATCTGTCGGATATGGTTCGTAATTTGCTGAGCTAACATTTTACATTGGTTGTTTTAATCAATCAATAATAAGGCGACGATGATGTAGCTACTAAGGAATTTAAATTGAATTCAGACGGGGCAAATTTGTTGTACACTCAACACGACACGACGTCACCAAACGCATACGAAAATGGTGACTTATGTTTGCAAAGAATTAAATACTAGTAACTACTTTTGTAGCATACGTATAAGTCATAACACATTGTATTTTGGACTGATAGCTTCAAGATCTCTTGCCAACGTGCCGCTGTTGATACTCTCCTTCTAGCAACATCAACCATTTTCTGAGTATCCTCCCTCCCATGATTATACCATCTCACATCACGCTTTAGACTGACACCTTTAAAATGTATGGCTTGCTATCTTCAGTACGGAACATACAGGGTGAGTTTTTAGTACCGGCTCGGTCGATAACTCCACTACTGTAGAAGATAGTGAAAAAAGTTGTATACAAAAGTTGTAGCCACGGATGTGCTCCTTGCTCAGAAAATATTTTGATTTATACAGGGTGATCCGTAACTACGTGGTGATGCAAACATGCATTTTTTTAAATGAGACACCCTATATATTATTCCATATTTAAATTCTACTAATGATTTCCGTTCTTTCGATATAGGGTATTGTTACATTATACAGGGTATTTCAAAAGTTATGACCATTTTTGTATCCAAATCGCTGTCAAATGAACGTACCGTATATCAAAAAGTGATGAATCGAAAACCATTTTTTTTACACGGATCGATAAAAAATATCATCCAGTCTTGAAATTGGCTATAAAAAAAGCCCGCGACGCATAGTCGTATACAGGGTGATGCAGAATGCAAAATCTAGATTTTCTCTATTTTTTTAAATGTAACCCCCAATATTTTATTATACCAAAGGATTTTTTTTATTATGCTCTTTCATCTTCGTATAGCACTTGTTATGGCTGCATTCATTAGTTTCTAAGATATTTCGATTTTTCTACAAATTTAAAATATACCTTCTATTTGGTTACTAAAATTTATTTATTTTGAGAAAATACGATCAAATTTTATTTTTGCTCAACGAGCAACTAAAATATAAGGCCACAGTAGTACTTGATCAAGTCAAAACACGGAATTAACGAGATATTATAGGTCAAGTGTGCTGAGGAAACAATTTTATAGGCGTCACGCGTAATTATCAAGCAGATCTATCAGGTAGGCTATGAAATATTAAACGACACAGTCCAAATAAAACGATTCTCCAATCTTTCAAACGCATTAGTTTTAGAGTGCCTCCTTTCTGGATATTGCTGTTCATAGTTGATATATTCTAGAGGCAAGTAGGCAATTTCTCAAAGATTCTCCTAAATACCCCCAATGGAAAAATTAATTTTTAAAGCTGGTTTTTCACACAGTACAGAATTATTGAGCAGGTTATGAGAACTGTCAATTTTTCAAAGCCTACCTGATAAATCTGCTTGATAATTATGCATCACGCCTACAAAATTGTTTCTTCAGCATATTTGACTTTATTATCTCGTTAATTTAGGATTTTGACTTCATCAAATAGTATCATGAGCTTATAATTTAGTTGTTCGTAAAATAAAAAACAAATTCGATAGTACTTTGTCAAAATAAATAAATTTCAGTACACAAATAGAAGCTATATTCTAAATTTACCGAAAAATCGAAACATCTCGGAAAATGATGGATGTAGATACAACAAGTGCTATACAAGGATGAAAGAGCATATTAAGAGCAATTCTTTGGGATAATAAAATATTGGGGGTTACATTTAAAAAAAAAGAGAAAATCTGGATTTTGCATTCTACATCACCCTGTATACGAATATGCGTCGCGGGTTTTTTTATAGGCGATTTTAAGACTAGATGATATTTTTTATCCATCCGTGTAAAAAAAATGATTTTTGATTCACCACTTTTTGGTATTCAGTACGTTCATTTGACAGCGATTTGGATACAAAAATGGTCATAACTTTTGAAATATCCTGTATAATGTAAGAATACCCTATATCGGAAGAACGGAAATCGTTAGTAGAATTTAAATATGGAATAATATATAGGGTGTCTCATTTAAAAAAATGCATGTTTGCATCACCACGTAGTTACGGATCAGCCTGTATAAATCAAACTATTTTCTGATCAAGGAGCATATCCGTCGCTACAACTTTTATATACAACTTTTTTCGCTATCTTCTACAGTAGTGGAGTTATCGACCGAGCCGGTACTAAAAACTCACCCTGTATATGTATAAATGACCCCCTTGAATCTGAATATGATAGTTGACACTCGCCTTCTCACATCGCTAACCGTTTTATGAGTAAATGCCCTCTTAGCTTTTCATTAATTCCGACAATGAAAACGCAAAAAGGTAGACTGAACATTCAAGATGATCTCTATCTTAGTTTATTTTGATATGGTAAGTCTTTGACCTGAAACGAAAACCCGAAACATGTTAAATGACCACAAAAGTGTGTCTCCCATATTTTTAAGACTACACTAGCTTACTCCACCGACTATACTGCGTCTGCTTGTGTTCACTGATTACGGCATTGACGTATGTAAACTTCAGGTGGATGATTTTTAATTCCCACACCGATGATAGGTGAGGGGAGTATTGTGATCGCGAAAATTTTCGATTTTGAGATAATACACTATTTGAGCGTTTTATGATGTCTACATAACGAAAATCCACGTCAATCATTTCCGTCGATCTGTTTGTCTGTCTGTCTGTCGGTCTGTCTGTCGGTCTGTCTGTCGGCCTGTCCGTCGGTCTGTCTGTTCGCGTTCTTCTACCCTCGTAACCTCAGCAACCACTGCAGGGATTGTGATGAAATTTTTGGTACTTATATGCTGTGATGTCCTAGTAGGTAATGCTGATATAGTTTTGAAAATCGGTGCAGGGGCGGCGGAGTAATAAGCAAAAAATAAAAAAATAAATATCCCTCAAACTTCGTTTTTAGGCGTTTTAGGGGTTCCTGATCATTTTTTACTTTTTTGGGTGGGGGTGAAATTGGGGTGATTAAGGGGTGGGGGGTTGTAAAACTCAAAAATTTGTTCTATTCATAATAGGCTGCTCATTCATCTATGAAAGAAAGACCTAGCGGCATAATAGACGTTTTTTAGATCCATCCGAGCATTGCCTTGGCTATTACAGAAATCAAGGGACAGAATTTTCTGATGTCTACATACGAGTATTGCTTTAGATCGTTCTGAGTTTAGTAACATGGAAAGTATGAAATTGATTTCAATGAAATTTAGGCACGATATTATTACCGTGACGAGGATGAAAAATGCGTATGACTTTCAAATATCGTGTCAGTGGCGGCGCAGCAATAATAAAAAAAATAAAAATATAAAAATAGTCCAAACTTCGTTTTTAAGCAATTTGGGGGTTTCTGATTGTTTCGCTTCGTCAGAATAAAAATTGTGTCGCTTTAGTTCCTACAGAGAGACTTAGGAAACTATTGACTAGTTTTTGTGTTGGATGTTTCTTGAGAGGAATGACTATGTGGTTGCAAGGGATCTCAGACTATAGTGTCATGCAAACGTGAAATAATAAAATGATATAACTGTTATGTGTGGGAAGTACTGAGTCAATCAACTTGACTCCATCTTTTTAAATTACCTTATTTTTGTCTCTGTCAACATAGACAGATGGTTTTCTACTGAACTACCATTAATGGACTAAAAATATGTTTTGGAATACCTACTGCTAAGAGGTACTCTTAGGATCCATATCGTTTAAACAATGCCGACAAAAAACTGTAGCAATCCACGGGCTTCGGGTTTGCTTTTATACTTTGAGAAGATAGTTAATTGTTCACAAAGAAATTGTATTCGGTGTTCTAAGACAGAAAATTAAAAAGTCGAGATCGGAGAATCACAATTTTTCTGAAAACTTTTAGTTCATAGGGATTTCTCAAATAGTAGTACTTGTTAGATGCACTTTGGTGACAAGTAGATTACAAAATAAAGAAAAATATGCCTTTTTGATCGACTTTTGAAAATAGACGATTACGGTGCATACCTTTGTGCCATTGCCTGGGTATCCCTCAGGTATTGTAAATTCCACTAAACAATTTAAGCACAAGATTGATGTTTTCATCATTTAACAGTTTTATCAATTTAACATTTGAATCATCTGGTCGTATAGCTTTTCCATTTTTAGTTTCTTTCAGAGTGTCAACGTGTTAATGTTGTTGTATATTATTAGCAAAAAAAAGTGAAGCCGGTCTTTTTTAAACACTATACAAGAACTATAAAGTGAGCTTGCAATTTGGCAACTCCTCATTCCACTGATTATTATGATGACGCGAGTGACGCATAGCAGTGATCGGTGCAATTCTATGAATTTTATTCATCCACCCACTGTTTATTTGATGAGATTACCATACAGGTCAACAGGTTATTGTCATATATTTGCATAATGCACCGCATTTTTCAGCACGGCTGTTAATGCATATCACATGAATGTGGATGAGTCATGCCTGCACATGCTCAAAAGTCAGGTGTAACGGCACACAGGATAAGCAAGATTTATGCATTTTTATGGGCTGAAAACAAGCGTCACTTTCGTTATTATTACATTGTTGACATATTCGAGTGAATATGGGCTTGACGGAGAAATTTTGGAGGCTTTATTATGAAATATGAAGAATGTCGCACTATAGCTTTATAAAAAACGTGTTTTTTTCAATTTTTGGAATAAGATACAAAATTTTGAGGTAAGAGCAATGCAATCTGAGATCCAGCCTCCATGCTAACAGTAATACACCTTCAAAAGTTGCCTTCTTACCTTATATCCAGAATGACAGACGCAATATCAAGAATTATTAGGAATCATAACATCTCCTCTATATTTTCAACAGTTATCTATAGACTCATCCGTCCAAAGCGGTGACCACGTAAGCAAAAATCGACAAAAATCCATTCTCCTGACGGGGTAGCCTTACTGCAAAACGTGTATTGGCGTGTAATAGTACAGATACAGACCATTCGTGTGCGCAGTGAACCACACCTTCCACTGCGAAATACCGTATAGAGGTAATCTGAAACAGTGTTGGTGAATGCTGTAAGATCTTGTTCAGAATGTCGAAGAATTTTATTATCATCTTCGGGATCACACAGACGAGGCCCGTCGACATCATTAGGGCGTCACATCTTCGAAAGGTCCCCGTGTGCCAAATACGTCGAAAGGTCTCAGAAAAAACGTATAGGTTCACATTGTCCGCATATTATTGATATTTAAGCAAAAGGAACACTACACAAACACACTGTAGAGCGATCATAGACGTATACGAGCGCTAAAGCTGAAACTGTAGATGATTTCTGTCACAGCCGACTGAACTTGTGTTGCGCAGGCCCGGGTTCATTATTGTCGACCTACAGCACAAAATCTACAGTTTCAGCCTTAGCGTACATGCGTTCATGATCGATCCATAGTGTGTTCATGCATCATGCTTAATTTTAGACCTCATTTTTTATACATGTTCTGCTTGATTATCCAGCGAATTTATAAGACTAATCCATTTTAAATTACAACTTGAATTTTTTTTAAATATACAATTTTGGGAACGCATACCGATGTACCGATCAAACCCTATTGAAACTTCATAGTCTAGGAGATCCATTATGCTTTAAGACTTATTGCCTGTGTGTACCACATTTACAACAAGTTTATGGTACCAATAAATAACTAGAAAGACGGGCGTTTTTATTGCAAAGTGTACGATTAATTATTTGGTGACCTTCTTAGATAATACATTTTTTTGTAACGTTCCAACACATGATGATTTTGACACTATCTTGCGAAGTATTTGATGAATGATCACTTTTTTTAGTCTATAATGGCGTAATAACATCTTTTTCCAAGGAATAATATTAAAAATTCCAAAATCCGATAATAATATTTTATTTTATTAGCCTTTCGAGGTCTGCATTTTAAAAAAATCTCTAAAATTTAATTTATTGCGAATAGTATTAGGAATTGGAAATCATATTGCAGGGTAAATTTATTAGCTTAGTTTCTCTGCGGTCACCTCCCCAAATTAATGCATCCAATTCCTAATCACTCTATATATACAGAGGAGTTATCGTAGTCTCAGTCGCCATAGTGTCCTGGGGTTGTGCACTCGTGGACGATATCCCAGCCTTTGATGCAAATCAGATGCAGGTTTCATCCAGAAGTGGAGACTTTTCTAGTGAAGATATTTTTGGAAATTTCCAAACCAAGCCTTCTTGTCCTCTTCTTTCAGTACCATCTCCTTAGCGGAGGTTGGCGACCATTATTTGGAACTCTTCTCTGTCTTGGGCTCAGCGAATGGTTGTGCAGGCCTCTCTGATATTAAGCCAGGAGAGCCTTTTTCGCCCGATCCTTCGTCGTCCTTCGATCTTTCCCTCAACGATCAGTTGTAAAAACTCGTACTTACTATTTCTAAAAAAAATTGCCAAAACATGCTGCTTTTCTACGTTTTATTGTGGTTAAAAGTTTCTATTCTTTATTTATTCTCTCCAGTACCCTATTGTTTGTTATCCGCTCGGTCCATGATATCCTTAATATGCGTCTGTATAGCCATATCTCAAAAGAGTCCAAACTTGACATGGTCCGAGCTTTTAATGCCCATCCCTCAACTCCGTATAATAATGTGGTCAATACATAGCATTTTGTTGCTCGCCATCGAGTAGAGAATCTTAAATCTCGGTTGCAGAGTATCTTTTTCATTTTGAAAAAAGTATTTCTGGCTATTTCGAGTCTGCTTATAATCTCTTCATCAGGATCCCATTTATCATTTAGCCATCATCATAGTCACAATGTCTTAACAGACATGTTGTGAACTCGTAAAATGTACTCATTTTACGAGCTTGGGATATCTTTAAGATCTTTAATTCAGTAGTTTCCCATTAGCTTTCTGCATCCTCATACCGTTGACCAGATGGTATCTACTGGTTCATCCGCCTTTAGGGACAAAGTTTCACCCCAAAGGACAAGAAGGTGTTCTGACTCTTCTCAACTCGTCCACCCAAAGCTGTTGGTTGAGAAGAGGTTACTGCTTATACCGACAGTAGTTCGGTTGCTTTTAGTCCCCTTTTACGACACCCAGGATATACGCTGGGAGATTAACCGCCCCCACACGGGGGAGGGGTAGAATATCTTTAGCCAGCATAAGCATGATCGTTTTCTATTGTTTCCCGCTGTTATCTGCTTGCTTTCTGTCGGTTTGAGCTAGTTTTAACTCTATTCGATTGTGTTTGGTCGTTTTCTACCGTTTACAGTTGTTATCTGCTTCCTTTATGTTCTTTGTAGCTGTTTTCTGTTCTTTTCTGTCGTATTCGGCTATGTTTAGTCTTTTTACATTGTTTCCCCCTGTTGTCTGCTTGCTTTCTGTTGTTATGCGCTGTTTTCTGCCTATTCGGTTGTATTTGGTCGTTTTTCATCGTTTGCAGTTGTTATCTGCATGCTATGTGTTGTTTTTAGCTGTTTTCTGCTCTTTTCTGTTGTATTCGGCTGTGTTTAGTCATTTTCTATTGTTTAGCGCTGTTATCTGCTAGCTATCTGTTGTTTTCAGCTGCTTTTTGTTCCTTTCTGTTCTATTCGGTTGTACTTCGTACTTTTCTATTGCTTGTCGCTGTTATTTGCTTGCTTTCTGTTGTTTTTAGCTGTTTTCTATTCTTTTGTGTTGTATTCAGCTATGTTTAGTCATTTTCCATTGTTTCCCGCTGTTATGTGCTTGCTTTCTGTTGTTTTGAGCTGTTTTCTGCTCAAATATTTGAATCTGTTCACTCTTTCCTACAGCTTCTTGCGCTCATTTGGACGCAAATTTGCCTCCGCAGGCCTGCACAACCCATCCTGTATATCGTCAACCGCGAATGTAATGCAAGAACAATCAATTAATCGTCCGGGTTGACAGTGGCAGTGAGCTGAAGCTGAGTGTTGGTCGTCGTCATGCGACCAGCGAATAAATCATGGAGTATCTCGTCAGCAGATACGGAAAGAGAGGCATGCGAGTGTAAGGCACAGTAGCCGTGCGGGTTATCTGCCCGCCCGGATATTAATGGACGGCCATTTATCCGGTGACACGGACGGGACGGTGCGCCTCAGGGCACGGCATCGAGGCCATTACGATGGGCTCGGGTTATTAATCGACCTCGAACGATGAATACTTAGATTAGATTTTGTATTTTGTGAACGCACTCTATATGAGGTGCACAGTTGCGGCATTACGGATGTTGCTGATATGAGGGATTTTGACTGATGAGGGAGAAAGGCGAGTTTCACCGGCGTATATACTGAATTTTTGCTGACTGTTTTGGGAATTTTCTGAAGAGTAAAAACTGTTATATCAAATCCAACTATGAGCTAATATCAAAATAACGTCTGTTGGGTTTATTCAATAGTTTCCATATTTATGCTAAAGGATCTGCATATTATGGAACATTTTGCAGACTGAGGTCATGGAAGGTGTTTAAATGTGCTATAAAAAGACACCCTTCTAAATTTTTAACCACGCGTAAGAGAATTCAAAGTGAGGAAATAATTCAATGACGAACACAGCTCTTAATTTTGTATACCACTAAAAATATAATTCCGGCTGCGCATATAGAAACAGCTAACTCGAGTAGGAAAGAAGTTAGTTTGGAGATATTTCGGAGTCACCTTTCAATATTCCACTTCTTCCTCAAAAGTAATTTAAGCCTCCGTTGATACACTGGAGCAGTTCTTAAAATATATATATATATATAATATGCAGTTTCTGTACCTACATCACAAGTTAAAGTGTGTGAAAAATTCTGTACAATCCAGTTTTCAGATGATAGTGTTGTCAAAAATAAGAGCATATTGGGCTGGATTGAATAATAAGATACCGTAGGCTTGAGTTTTCATAAGGCAATAGAAATTGTTACAAAAATAGGTAACTTTACATTTTGAAGTATAATTTCCTGTTAACCCGTAGTTCACTATCACAGAGAACAAGAATGTAATCGATTTTTTTCATTTCATTGTTAGGATAACTTTTAGGATAGATAGAGTTGAGTAGAAAACCAGTAAGCTAAATCACTGTGATTTGACGATAAGGTTCAAATGAGAGAATTCAATTTGTGACCTCTGGGGGTTGCCGATCGAGTGTGGGTGGGGGGAGGGTGAATTTTTTTACTCTCCATAACTCATTTGAACGCAAATAAGATTTTTCGCCACAGCACGTATCGTCAGTAGGTAGCGGTGTATTCCTAAGGGTCGTAATGTGTTTAACCAAATGCACCAATTTAGGCAGCAATGAGAAAATATCATTCTTTTAGGGAAACAAAATGCTACACGACTTTTTTATAAAGTTCTTCGTCTTAATCCGCGCTGAAATTTTGATTTTAGTGAAAATCACAAGCCAACCCCTAACTTTGGCACAATGCAGGACGGAAACTATTGGTCGCACACCAAACATGTAAAAACCAAAATTATACACAATTTTGTTCTCGCCATAAATCGTATAAAGTCTTTTTCGATATCACTCACCAAAACGACGCTATTTTTCTAAAAGCATCGCGAAGCAGAGTTTTCAACCCCTCCCCCCTCCCCTCGAGCGCACACCCTCGGAGGATGGAAACTAAAGTATAGGATTAGGAGACCCAATGTCTACTATCTCATTAAATTTCATTTCTTTTCGACCCATTGCTGTCAAAAAACCTCTACCGCCTGGACTATATACGTTTTTTCTGGTCGTCTCATGGTATGTATCTGGATAGTAAATAAGAAAACTTTTTTGGTCTCGTCTTGGAGTTGCACTATTGTATGTTACACTATCGATGGATTAATGGAAGACAAAAAATCGAATATAAAAAATAAAAACTGCTATCTTGAGAGACCTCAGCAGATAATCAACAAATAAATGTCACTTACTCCAAAATAATTTTTATCAAACTTTCCGTTATTAGTTTAACCACTTGCCAAAGCAATATTTGCAAACCTGGCACGCGTTTGACTAACTACCCATATATTATGATATTCTGGAGAAATTTAGGCTAAATTCTAACTCCTTATGATAATTATTCCTTTTTATAGCCAACGTATCAGTAAATGATGTAATATTTAAGAAACGAAACCAAAGAGCGAGCTGTTTGCACCATCATTACATTGTTTGTCTCATTTGCTATTTCTAAGCTTCAATACACATCCAGCTTCTTAATTTCAGCTACACTGCGAACTAACTTTAAGTTACTTAAACCTTCCTAATGTTTTCTCACGCACACGTGTTTGGCTATGCTATTTTACCATATACAAAATCTGCCAATAAGAGCTACAACCACGATAAGTTTCAAAACTTGCATGAGAAAAAGCCGATATCCACTGTACCGACAAAATACGATACGCCTTGTATAAGGAATCCCATCAGTTAGCAAAACAAACACCGAAGTCGATCAATCCTGGGACGCATTACAAGACAAGTGAAACGTGAAGATTTTCATTATGCAAATACACAGAAGTAGAGGTCGTGTCATTCTGCATTCAATCCATCAATCATTTTTACATCGAATCACGTCATAAACGCAGACGTCTTCAGTGCGTCTGCAATAAATCCGAACCGTCATTAATAATAAAACTGTACTTGAAAGACGCACGCTAAAAAGATGCGTAGCAATCTTGATGGATCACTCAGGGATATGATGAAGCACCATTTCTGCTTGCTGCGGCGTTATACATACCGCGATTGTCGCATTTTTATGCCTGGGAGACAGGTTATACGCATAGAATTGGTAATTGACTTGAATTTGCTCTTCATTTGATCTGCATTTTAAAAAGATAGTCGAGACATTGAATATTATGTCTCCTAAGCCGGTAGTAGATTGGAGAAACAGGTTTCGTGAGACTGAATTTGTTTCATTATTATTGTACTAAACAGAAACATCGGCAATAAACGTTGACCCTACTTGGTTTTTTGTTGTGGGGTACAATAAAACAGAAGCTTTATGTCGACTTGCCAAATACACGCGAGGAGCTTATTAACAAAATTATTCAACCCTTAAATGAATTACGGAATGACAAAGCAATGATCAGTCGCTCTATGCAAAAAGTGTCAGTACAACAGAATGTCTGCAACACCAAGGGGGACATTTCAAACAATGGTTGCAACATTTGTCTCCTTTTTCCCAAAATAAATGCCGTGACCACTAAGTTTAGTATTTTGTTTAATTGCCTTCTCAACTGCCGGATTAGAGAATAACGGGTCATATTCAAACCATCATAGCTTCTAAACTACTGTACTTAGGGCTGAGATGTACAGGTACTTTTTAGGAAACACCATGTACTGTCGCTTAGAAATAAAAAAAATGTAGGTTAACTGCTTAGATATTCTGGAAGAACTAGAACTGTAAAAAACGCAAAGAATTACATAACTATTTCTTTTAACAATTTTTTTGCCTTGATATGAAATGAAATTTGGAAAATGTTTACCATTAGTTTATGGTCTACATATTTCGCTATCGAATGAGACTTGTTTGTTTGAGTCTCTACACAGATAGCTATGGCTACATTAGTAAACACTCGTGCATCAATTAAACAAAAAAACAAAATGGCTGCCATTTTACTATGGTGGACACCATTTCATCTTCCTAGGGGCTCCGACACTATTATAAAATGGTTTGGTGCCAATTTATTATTGTGGCTTCAATTTATGAAATGCTCAGCTCTTCTCAGGTTCTTCTATGTTGTGATCTCTCTACTGTCTTGTCCTCTGGTTTGACAGTTGGAGGTTAGGGTGGAAATGGGTACAAGGGGTGAATTCTCTGAAATTCCCCCTAATACTAAAATACTGAAATTAATGGATCACCTAACGATTTATTATCGATTAATTATATACACAAATGGCACTAATGTTGCGCAGTACTTGTCTGGGAGAAAGGAGAGTGCCCCTGTCTCTTACAAACTAGTATACGTCAGCCGGTTACGACTGATAGAAATACACCTAAACGTTATCTTAACACACTGTCAATTGATGTAACAATAATTATTTATTGGGGCCCCGCTGTCTTAAGTTGCTATTCCGCTACTATATCTACGTCTGGTAAGTCTGCTGACTAATGGCAAAACTCGAAAATAGCTAAACTAATTTCTAATTTCAGATGTTCTCCTAATGAAGCAGTTACAGGATCTACAACTTATGCTATCTCTCACCTGCATTCCAAAGCACTATGTCCTGGGTCTTCTGGAAATACCTTATTAGCTGGCAGCCATAAAGCGAGATAGCAAAAGAAGAAGCCGATGGTTGAGCCTAAAAAGCCTATAAGAGGAATATGTTAGATGCCTGGAAGCAGAGAAGTAACACTTAAAACAATTAGTCATGGCCACAGATGTGAAAGAGTGATATAGAGAGAGCCATATGACCAATTCTCATGAAAGGAGGTTATGCACCTACCGTTGGAATTGGTGGCTTTGGGGTATTTCCTTTGGAAGCTGTGTGATATGGATTTTATACGAATCCCACAGAAGTGGTTCCATAGACACTGTAAAAAGCAAAATCCAATTCTACACAGGACTTCTTCTCAATCAAATCCGCAAAATATGCGCAATGACCACCTGGCCCAAGTAAAATAGAGAAGTGAAAAGGAAATGGCTTTTTCCCGTGAAAATCGGCACCAAACTCACCTGTCATATGGTAATGAACTGCGGTGATTTAATTCCGTGGTCCGACCTTGGTCCAACTGTCTACAAGGTACAAAGCGATAGATGTCTTTCAGAAGCAAGACTAACCTCTTCTTCATCAACATGGACATGTAAACAAGAGCTTTGGGTTGATGGAATGCCATGGTAAGTTCATATCAATTTAATTAAATGTGATATTGATATTTTTGTTCTTTTCAGATGACTGCAGCTATAGAAGACTGAAATACTTTGTAAATACAAACTGGACTAGCATTGTACATACAACATTCTGAATAAATGGACTTGAATACTATAAACATATATGTGTGTTATTTACAATAAGCCCAAATCTGAATAAGTATTTAATATATATATGTTACATTTTAAACTACGTTATCAAAGACAATGCTGGGCGATAAGATACATTAAATTTTTGACACGTAACAACACCGGTGACCGGATACATATACATGGAAGGAAACAACTAAATTAGCAGATAGATACGAACGAACTAGAGTAAAGAGACAAAATCATACAAATTACTTACAATAAATCAACTCTAACCAGAAATAACAGAGGTGGTAACAAATACATGATTCCATCGTCGGCGTCCGGGAAATCTTGGTAATACAGCATCTGTTAGTAGTAATAGGAGCATTATTTATTTGTAACTTGTACCTAACGAAAGTGGACTAAAAAGCGTAATTTCACAATTACTCATAAACATAACACACTTCGAATTGAATAACTAAGCAGATGTTATATCTAAAAGTAATTGAGAGTACCTAGTGGCATAAATGGATTCAAGTGGCTAGTGCGGACACAACGAATTGCGAAAGCATATCAAATAATTTCTTCTTACTGAAATTGTTTATGCTGTTATGTAAGTGCATGCTGTATAGATCGCAGCAAAGTCGATACGTTCAATAATGATCATCTACCGAATTCCATCGATTTAACGGAATGCTTGCGGATAATCGCATCTGTCAATAATTGTATAAACAACATAATTATTTACCTGTAGCGGGCGCATCCATAAACAGGATTCAAGCTGTGCCAGGCGCGGTGATATACAGGGTGAAGTTGTGTTACCACCTCTGTTATTTCTGGTCAAAGTTGATTTGTTTTAAGTAATTTTCATGATTTTGTCTCTTTACTCTAGTTCGTTCGTATCTATCTGCTAATTTAGTTGTTTCCTTCCATCTGAACAGTTTTTTGTTTATATTTCATGACCTGCTAAGTTGCTTATAGGTAGGAAAGTTGAAAAACACCGGTTTGACTGAAAACTTGAAATTAAATCAAAACTACCAGAGATTGATATTTACAACCGCGTATCATTAGAAACACTGTCCAATTTTACATTTGATTGTATAAAAAAATTAGGCATTCCCTTTTGAAAAAATCAAGTTATTTCTGATTGAAGTTTCCTTAATTGATCCACCGATTTCTCCAAGTACAGATGTAATTCAAACTCGACAGTCTACTTAAGCTGGTGCATTTCATGCTTAGTGACACGGCAAAGTCATAGCCCTCTCAGTTTTATATAGCTGCGACATTCAATTTTTTTCTTTCTTGTACCTAAACGGTTTGAATTAAGTCCGATGTGTGATACATAAAGTCACACTCAAATTGATCCGGGAATCTAAATATGCAATAATCTAATTATTATAGGGTGCTCCGTTTAAAAAACGTAACTTTGATATGTCACGCTTTTATTAGACACCCTGTATAAAAGTCGTTATTTTTAAAATGTAGTTCAACTGGACCTACATACACTCGCAAACTTAGTTTTTTGAATAGTGGTATTGCTTGGTCACAAAAGTCCGAGGCGTTGAGCTTGACTCACCCTGTATCTGTATGTGTACTTGGTGTACCAGGTTTGGCGACAGTGGCGTGCCGAAAGGGCCCGCAGGGCCCGCAGTGCGGGGGGGCCCCGTGCATCCGGCAACCTCGACTATCTCGAGCAAGCTTTGTAGATAGTAATAACTGTAATACATATTATACTTATTTTATAGCGATGGAATCATAATTTTCCAAAATCAAATTAAGTATATTTTGCCATAGTTTACCTTTTCAGGACTTATTTTATGGCAAAATTTGACAACACGACAATGTAGTCGAACGTAGAATCCAAAACGGCAAGAATAAGTGCAACATTACATTAACGTCACGCGTATCTGTGCCAACGAATTCGAATAGGTCAAAGAAAAATGCTCTAACAGGCATATGTGTGTTCCCAAGACCCCGTTGTTATTATTTAGGTACTTTGTTCATAAACACGATGTTTTTGATTGAAAAAAAAGAGTCTTTTTATTTACTCAAAACCATAACAATAAACCTGAAACAATGAACCAAAACAAGGTTATTTATATTATTCCACTATTCATGCCATTAGTTTTAGAGTTCTTTACCTGCTATCTTGAAGAGGGTGTAGGGTATACGGGTTTATCAAAGGTCAGTATACTATAAATACCATCATCAAGCTGCGGGTGAATCACTACTTTGGATCGTTTACTTCTTCTAACCTATTCGAATTAGCCGACAAGCTATTTCTGGGAATCCCAGACAGTCGATGCCGATGCCTTGGCACTCACGTTGGGCTCAAGCAGAACGATTATTTTCAAAACTAATAAAAAGTTTTGCAAGATCGACAATAATGGGTGAAATCGCGCCTAAGTTCTTTGGCATTAATTTCTGTAGAAAATGAACGGGCAGAAGGCATAGACTTAAATCAAATAGTTGATACATTTGTAGCTTTACATACAAAAAAATAGTTTTTTTCTTCACATGCGAGTCAAATCATAGCAATAAATCTTTTAGGACTAACGTGTTTTATTTGTTTATTTTTGATTTTGTTATAGTTTTGTGTTATGTGTTAGTAATGTTTATTAAATAAAGTTATATCTCAAAATCTGTGATTGAAAATTCCTTAATTAATCTACCGATTTCTCGAAGTACAAAAGGAATTCAAATTTAGCCTTATGACCTTAGGTGACGCATTTCATGGTTAGTCCTACCGCAAAGTCACGGCCTTCTAAGTTTTATAGTCGCTGCGATATTCAATTTTTTTCTGATACCTACTTATACCAAAAATGGTGATTTGCGCCTAAACGGTTCGTTCAAAGTTCCATGTGTGATACATAAAGTCACACTAGAATTTAACAAGGAATCTAAATATGCAGTAATATATAGGGGGTTCCATTTAAAAAAATGTAGGTTTGATATGAATCACCCTGTATAAACGTCAAAATTTAAGTGAAAATATTTTTACGTTATAGCCCTCAAGGGTGCCTACCATTATCAAGCGACAGATTTTTGAAATATTTTTTAGTAAGCCCACAATCCTCCGTCCACGCACTATTGGCCCACCCTGTATAGATCGAGTTTGTTACATTAATGTGATTAATCGATGTATAATTATAAAGTCTATGGATTCTTATTCTTCAAAAACTCAAAAGAAAAAAATAAAAATATAAAGTTGAGGTCACCCCAAATTTTTTCAATCTATAAACTGATTTGAAATACTACTTTTTATATACAGAGGGGCCCCGTGAAAAAAATTGCGGAGGCCCCCGAAGTCCTTGGCACGCTACTGTTTGGCGAATAAATGGTACAATGTCACATCTTCCTGTTACAGTTTGTTCACTGTGTAGAGTTGAAAAAGGCCCCATCGGACGGCCGCGGCCGGTCAGAGAGAGAGCGCGGCCACGCCATCGCCACTCCACACGCCACGCCGCCGCCGCCGCCGCCGCGCCAGTCCGACGTCGTGCCGCGCGGTATTTTATAATTAATTGGAATTCAGAAATTTGCGTGCGTGCATGTGTGGTGCTTCCTGATCGCTCTGCCGCAGCCGCAGCACCGACTGGACGCGGCCTGGGGCCCGGGGGCGAAGCGCCGCGGGCTGAACGTCGCCGCCGGCGCCGGGGGGGAAGAGCGGGCGGAAGGAGAAGACGCCGTAATGGGCGCGCCCATCGCTGCTCATGCGCTACACCTCTAATGGGGATGGGCGCACATCGCATACAATCATCGGCACTATATAGTGCGCACTAGTACCGTCTTTTTAAGCACATGATTAGCTTCACCTGTATGTTTGTTTGTTTGTGATCTTGTAGCTCCCCTTTGGATTAAAGGATGGATTGAGCATTGAACACACCAACCTTGCTGCGATACTGATTTTGACAAAGTTTACGGAATACATATAAGTTGGATCACTCCGCAAAAATATCAAAACGCCCTGCCCCTTGCTCCGTCTCCCCGGTACACCGGTAGCAGTGTACCGACGTCAGCCGGGAGATACGAGGCGGCGCAAAGTAGAGGTTGAACGTGTTTAACGCGAAGTGTATACAGTGTCTCAAAAATATGGGATTTTGTTATCTCGGATTTGTTTGCAGGAAATGGATAATATTTTTAGAAGTTTGATTTTATCAATTAAATTTATTAATGGATGGAAAATGATCCATCCTTATTTTGTGGTAAATCTTGAAATGTAAATGATATAAATACAGGGTGTTTCACGACGATTAAGACAAGCAATATGTCAGAACTGTGCAGTAGTAGAGAATTATAATTTTGGGGATGTAAATTAGAGCAGATGTGTCTTTTTTCGTTATTGTACTACCCAACGAGGTATTTGTTTTTGACAAGTGACATTCGATTCAAAATTATTAATGAGACACCCTGTACATTTGTGCCTTCCTGTGTTCCTTCCGATAAAGCAATTCCAACAAACTAGCACACTTGGGGTCTAAAGTGGTTAATTCAAGACCTACAGGTACTTAAAGGATTGTATCACGCTAAAAGCGTATAGTGAGACAAAATATTCATTCGGTGGTTTTACCATACCACCCAGGGACGTTCTAAATTATATTTTAGAGCTTGGAAATATTTTCATTGATAACTTTGACAATTTAGTTTCTACAGTAACATTTGGAACGACACTGAAAAGCAAAATGTCAAAAATAATATATTCACATCCAAGTGAAGCATTTCCACATGATTATCTTTTAAAATTGTACATACGAGTTCGTATATACTATACCATAAATTTTGTTAGCTGTGGTCTCAAAAATAAGCAAAATAAACAAAACATTAAGGTAAAAATAATACAGCACCTTTAAACCAATTTTTACTTATCTACGAAATAGCTGCAACATGTGAAATCATTTTAGATTCATTAGTAATAGTTTTACTAGGTTTTATTTTTGATATCCATTTATGTAACTTAGTGTATTAGCAAAATGAACGTACTTGTATTTGTATGTCTAAATCAGCCGTCAATACTTAGTCTTTGAATGACCCTCGTATATACGTAAAACCCAGGCGTTAGCAAGTCCCCGCTAAAAGGCCCTCGTACTTGGGCAAAAACCAACGCAAAAACTAACTGGCGCGTGCGGCCGCGGCATCGCTTTGATGTGAGATCTTCAAGTTGCCGACGGAGAGTGATCCAACTTATATGTATTCTGTAAACTTTGATTTTGACGACTCCGTCGGACCAGCGGCCGTATTCGCTGACTAAAAGGTGGTGCAGACTCCTTAAAGAATGCTACCCTATTAACAATAAGGAAGTGGCGACAGTCGAGAAAGCCTTCGTCGACAATTTTATTTTACGGTTTGGTGTTCCGCAAACAATCGTTTCAGACCAAGGTACAGAGTTTGTGTCGGGTATTTTGAAAGAAGTTTGTAAAATTCTTAAGATTAGGCAAATATCTTCAACGTCGTATCATCACCAAACTTTAGGAAGCCTAGAAAACAGCCACAAAAGCTTAGGGGGATTTTTAAGAATCCTAAACATGAAATGCGTCTTCTTTGGTGAGGCGGTCAAATTTGAATTCTTTTTATACTTGGAGAAACAGTACATTAATTAAGGGAATTTCAATCACAGGTAACTCGATTATATCAAATGGGAATGCCTAATTTATTTATACCATCAAATGTAAAATCTGGTAACCGTTCCAACAATGTAGGATTGCCAATACCAATATTTTTTAGTTTTTATTTTAGTTCAAATTTTCAGTCAAATCGGTGTTTTTCATTTTCTCAACCTATAAGCAACCTAGCAGGCCCTGAAAAGTAAACAAGTCCTGTTCAGATGGAAGAAACCGACTAACTTAGCAGAAAGATGAAAACAAACTGGAGTAATGAGGGAAGACTATGAAAATTCTTTACAACATATAAGCTCCAACCAGAAACAACAGCGGCAACAAGAATACTTATACAGCACACAAGCTATTGAAAAATTTTCAAAATCAGTAAAAAAATGTTACGTGAAAGGAAAACTACCAGCCATTATTGCTGGCAGTAGAATATCTATATGTTCAGAATAAATTTTCACATTTAATGCCACAAAAAGGTAGTCATTTCCGTAAGTCAAAAGTAATGATACCTCGTATTGGAGCTCGTCAAATTCTTCAGTAGGTACTTACTTCTACTTATTAGCAAAATCGCAGAAAATGAAAACTGTCGTAATTTGTTTAAATTATAGAACATAATTTATTTGCCTGGAAAATATATGAAAAAAAAAACAACTACAGCACGGAGTAATAGAAAATTCTAACAATTATTTCAGTAGACGCTTAGAATGCTCCAGTTAGATATATCTTTACATTTGGCTTAACAGAAATTACTTGTTTATCCCATTAAATGTGAAATTTCATTCTAAAGATGTTAGACTCCCCGCAACAATTATTGTTAGTAGTTGTCCTTCTATTTCAAAATTTTTGATCATCTTTTGGAGAGTTGTCAAGTTCTAGCAGATCTCAATACTTATACGGCTGTGTAAAAAAGCACTTCTGTCATACTTCAGTTTCCTATTGACATTAGATATCTACCGCATGTTATCTCCGGTTAGAGATGATGTGTTGTAAGGAATTGTCATAATCTTGCCTAGTTGCCCTAGTTCGTTGGTATCTTTCTATTAAGTTGTCTTTTTCCATCTTAACGAGTTTTTGTTTATTTTTCATGGTCTGCTAGGTTGCTCATACGTAGGAAAATTGAAAAATACCTATTTGACCATGAATTTGAAATAAAATGAAAACTAAAAAACATTTATATTGACAATCCTATATTGTTGGAAATGTTATCAGATTTTACATTTGATGGTATAAGAAAAATTGGGCATTCCTATTTGCAATAATCAAGTTACTTGTGATTGAAATTTCCTTAATTAATCTACTGATTTCTCCAAGTACAAAAAGAATTCAAATTTGACCGTCTGACCTAAGCTGAGTCGCACCGCAAAGTGGCCTTCTAAGTTTTATAATCGCTGTGATATCTAGTTCTTTTCTGATACCTACATGTACAAAGAATGGTGATTTGCGCCTAAATGGTTGGTTTAAAGTTCCATATGTGATACATAAAGTTGCACTAGAATTCACCAAGGAATCCAAATATGTACTAATATATAAAGGGTTCTATTCAAAAAAATGTAGGTTTGATATAAACCACCCCATATAAACGTAAAATTTTAATGAAAATATTTCAAGGTTATAGCTCTCAAGATCCTTTACCATTATCAGGTGGCAGATTTCTGAAATTCGTTTTAATAAGCTCACAATCCTCCGTCCTCTCCTATTGGACCACCTGTATTGGATGCTGACGAGGGACAGTAATTACGAATGTTGTTAATAACGCAGTTACATTACAGTACTAATAACTCAGTATGAGCTTCGCTGTCAGTTAAAACAACAAAATTTTATTATGTCCATAAACATACGTGTTCTCATATTCTCATCATGACGTGGTGAGCACACCCATCGATCGTTTTTGCCCATCTCTAGACTGTAATAATTGATAATTAAAACGCGGCCATAACGACCAGCATTTTCCACACGGGATCAGAGAATGCTGGTACAGTAGTATACAAATGGTGATGATAGCTATGATTTATGTTGCAGCCACCAATTCTGGTGTTTCTGCTTCGTTTTTAATTAACTGCATTATGGTCTTCTTCCTTTAAGAGCCATTTGTCGGTGCACCGCATCGTAACATCGATTCAACGTAAGAAGTAGAACGAATTACAATTTTCAGTGGTAGTTTTGGAACAAAGTCTGTCGCTGTTCTATATTAGACAAACAAAAAACGATTTTTTTTATTTTGGTGTTAACGGCATCGACTACTGTGGTCATTAGCGTCGTGTTCTTTGTAGGCTTTGTTACTGTTTCCCGGCGCCACTCTAGGATGGGCACTGTTAATGAATAGCCAAGAGTGAAATGCCCAGGTGAGGATTCTAGCTGAGTTTTTTTATTAAAACGAGTTATTCGTATGAACATGTCGCTTCTGTCATCCTCCCTCCCAAAATATGATTTTATTAACAATTCCAATAAAAACTACATTTAGAAGTTTCAAAAGAAGATCGTAATCTATCAACTTAGAGTTCGAAAACATAAGATTTCATAATGAGGGTATATGGTGCCAGTACTTGCAAGTTCATTTAGCGTTACTCCGAGGGCAATTCTACTATGGACGTGAAAACACCCTAGCTAAAAATCCATATGAACAAAAGTCTACTTACGTGTAATAAGGCCCCTAAATATCTAAGAGTTACATGTTTTCTAAAAATGCTAAACTTACAAGAAACAACGTAATTTGGATGCTCTGCGGTACACCATGGGATGCTTCGATTGCGACTCTACTCTGAGTCTGGTACATACTCTGCTACTAAATACTGTGCTACAGCCCTGATGCAGAATACTACATAGAAATGATCATTACCCAATTCAACTAGAGAGTCAGGCTGAACAAAGACCATCAAATATATTCACATACTGACTCCCAGACAAAGCCTTAAGTATCTACTACAGATATAGAGGTCAAACGGTGGGTCAAACGGCTACAAGATACGACAAAATTACTAAAAGTCACGCACTTCATGTCAACGATGATCCTGAGAACATCATTAATGACACATTCTGTTCCTCTACAAGTGCACGATACTTGCATCTAACTGGCTTTGGTCTCAGAACAAGAATCGAATGAAAGGAAGGGTAGTGAGGAAGAAAGTCTTTCAGGAAACATGGAGTACCTTAATAGAATTAGGACTCACCATGACGGATGCGCGGACTCCATCTTTAATGGGAGATAGAATAATTTCTCCTCAATGTGAATATAAAACCTGTATATACACCTATACGCAATATTACCAAAAAGGTAAACCTAAGGGCCTGAGGAACGCCAGGGAAAGACACTAATAAAAAATGAGATATAAAAAAAGGGTATGTGAAAAAGGTAAACGGCTTTTATGTACACCTGTACGACATGGTAAAAAAGAAAATGAAACTAGGATTTAGACATTGTCTCTCAAGAGGTATTCGAGTCTCGATTCTCACATCATTTCAGGATTTCTTAGGGCTCTGGAAGGATACAAGAGCAAATCGTCAGTTTTTTATTGATCTCCAAAATCAAGATGTCAGTCAACCACCTCAATTTTTTTTCCAATGCAGATTGCTCAAGTCAGGTGAGCGTCCTATCATAACCTCTCCACCTTCCTGGCTTTTCAGATCGGTGCCACACATGGTAGCCAATTTTGGTGCCAACAACTTTCGTCCAAATTGTGGAGGAAAAATCATCATCATTGTCACAATGTCTTAGCAGACATGTTGTGAACTCGTAAAATGGATTAAGTCGGAGTATTGCCGACACGAATATTATTAATAGTTTTGAGAACTGTAGCTCGCCATCTTTCGCGATTTACTGTCAGTTCAGTGGCGCTCTTGATACTCATATCCAGCAACTGTTTCGTCGTATCCACCCAGCGTGCAGGGGAACGGCCACGGCACCGCCCACACGGGGCGTGACCCTGAACTACAAGTTTCTCCATATTATCGCTTCTGTGTATATGTCCGAAGAATGTAACCATTCTCGTCGACATGCACAATGGAGGATAGTCTCTTTGAATTACCCAGCTCATACAGTATGGGAACGTTAGTTGGATGGGCGGTATAAGGCACAAAAGCATCTATGCGAACTCGATCTGCTTTTTTAACAGTCCAAGTTTCCGAGGCATACAAAAATATGGAGAACACAAGAGACTGAACCAGCGACATTTTGGTAGCTCTTCTACGTCAGACAAGCTGACATTGACTTTAACAGAAATGGACTGACATTGCGCCAACATTGCCGTCAATGTTGGATCTCCATGCATGTATAGAGTCGGCCTTATGTATATACAAATTTATAAGCCCACGATGATCCTTTACTTTTTAACCGCACCAATTTTTCAAAACAGGCTCAACTTAGCTATTATCCAGTCAACCTAATTGAAGCCATTCACTACATGTGATGGAAGTGGTGCTTAAAGCAAATTAACAGCAAATATTTTTTTCGTATTCTCTAAGCTGGCCACAGCTCCACCAACCAATAATTAGCGTCATTTCACGGTATAACAAGGATGATATTCTCTCACTTCTTAACTGTCCAACAAAACATCGACATACCAGTTAATGTAATTTCGAACATAACGCGTTTTACTGCCATATTAGGCACGCACTTAAGTCATACGGATGTTGCTCCGAAAGCTTCAGTTTCTGTTCCTCAAAATTAATTACACAAACGCGTGTTGGCACTGACCAGGGGCGGTTCCCAGGAAGGGTTCTTTTTCTTCTTCTTCAAGTTCTATCTTCATTTCGGAAGTTGAATATCATCAAGCCATCTGTATCTGCATCTGTAGAGTGTGAGTTTTTCAATGGTCGGCCTCCCACAAAGGCGGAAAGCCTATGGCGCTGTAGAAGCGCTGCGAAAGATAGGTGTCGGTTCACGTTAGATTTGAAACTCTGCAGGTTGTAGCCGTCGGGACAACAAATTCCCCGGTAGCTGATTCCACAGCGTCGAAGTTCTCCAAAAGAAGTAATTCTGGAGGAGACTGGTTCGGGGAGTAAGGACCTCGACCTGGTAAAGATGAACTCGCAGAGCTTCTCTAGTGTTCCTGGTTCGGACGGCCTGTGGTGTTATTATCTAGGAGAGCTCACTCGCACATCTTCCGTGATAGAATCTGTAAAACAGGGATAGGTCAGCCACCCTCCTTCGATGTTCCAGGCTGTGGAGGTCCTTTGTGAGGTTAGGCGTATCGATTAATCTAATTGCTCTTTTCTGGATAGTGTCCAGAAGCTTCAGAGAATGTTTGGGAGCGCATCCCCACACATGGGAGCAATAATCCAGCGATGGTCGGATATGTGCCTTGTAGAGCAGCAGCAGTTTCTCTGGTGTATACAGCTTCTTACAGCGGAACAAAACTCCAAGCTTCCGGGATGCTGTTCTAACAATACTGACGACGTGGTCGTGCCAGGACATATTATTGTTGATGTTGAATCCCAAGAGCTTGACGGAAGGTGATTCGACTATGGAGTGACCCTCCATTTCCACGGTTGGTAAGCCATCGTGAGACTTTGTAAGTGTTGTTGCCTGAGTTTTTTGTACGTTGAACTATATTTTATTTGCTAATCCCCACTAGACAATTATTTTGATATCTGCGTTGATCTATGAGGCATGCTGCTGTCGCCGACGTACCGTCTCCTGGGATGATAGTGACACTTAGGCGACAACTGGTTCAGTGTGCATCCTGCCAAGGAGTTCTTTCCTCAGGTCATCGTCTTGCCAATTTTAGAAAGGTGTCCAAGTCACTTGGGGAAATCTCCCTTATATGGGCATTTGTGGGCTAATACTCCCCAAACTCACACTCTTTAATAGAAGATAGCCCTGGGTATAAAATATGACGTGTTCCATTCAATCACATAATGTGGAGGTGGTTCCTGAGTTCACAATGGCCAGTTAGGAATTCTGCTATGAGACGTATGTAGGTTTGATATGGTCGTCGCCAAGTACTTCTTGGATATTGCCATGCCAAAGCCTGCTAATGGCAAATTGGCATTTCTCTAGCTCTTCCCATTTGGGCATGGGAGTGTTTTTCTTGGCTATTTCCGCAATTGTGGTTGTGAACATTCCAGAAAGGTCACCTGGTCCTAAAGTTCTTTGGTCAGTAGCCTTTCTCGCTAGACCGTCTGCTATATGGTTGAACTTGTTGTTATTGTGCCCTTTAAACCACCTCAGGACAATATTATTTTTATCTGAAGCATGGTCTACGATTGATGGCATTCTATTGCTCGCCCTGATGTGCCATGAGGCCTTTTGAGGGTTAAAAGTGCTTGTCTGCTGTTAGTGCAGATTATTACAGTCTTGCCATATATATTTCTCCTGGTTAGTTCCTCAACAGCTAACGATGAGTCAGTTCCGTTTGAACGACACTAATACTTTCAACCATAACCCACTTTTTCAGGTTCAGAGATCTGGAGTACACACCACATCCAGCGGCTTCCCTTGTTTTAGAGCCATTTGTGTAAGTATATGCAAATTGCGTCAAGCCAATTTCATTTTCCACACCGCAATTTCGGAAAACAATTTTCAGTGGGATTCAATGTCTCACTTTCTTTTCAAGGTATGCGAGATTATCTAAAAACTTTTGACTATTTATTACAGATAGTTTCCGTAGGCCTGATAGTGAATGAAAAAAGTAATAACTCTAAAAAATTTTGTTATTACCTAGAATGTGTGGGAAGTACTCAATCAGGATATTTGACATCATTTTTAATTTTTGGAACAGCTGACCAAAAAAATAATATTACTGGGGCGGCTATGTCAATTCCTTAGACATTTTACCCTCTCTATAACTTAAAAAATTCTAAAATCTTTATTCGTCTTCTTATCAATATAAAATCCCGAATCCTGGATAATTTGAAGGTGGTGATTACAAATCTCGCCAACATTTTAAGTTTCTGTCTCGCAGAACTAAGATAAAAAATTTTCGGCACCCTTGAGTTTCAATTCCAACTTAAAAAGTCTAAAATATTCATTTGGCTTCGGAAATCCCGAATCCTGGATGATTTCAGGGTGGTGATTACAAATTTGGCCGAGGTTTCAAGTTTCTGTCTTGCAGAACGAACACCAAAAGCTTCCGACAGTCTTGATTTTCAGTTCCAACTCAAAAAGTTTAAAATCTTTATTCGGCCTTCTATCAATATAAAAGTCCGTATCCTTGATAAGTTGAAGGTGGAGATTACAAATCTGGCCAAAATTTTATGTTTCTATCTCGCAAAACGAAGATAAAAAAATCTAAGACCCACTTGATTTTTATGAAGTCGTTTTGAAATGCATTACAAAATAAATAATAATAATGTTACAAATATTGCAGGATCAAAATATCTGGAGATGACGACAACATCCAGTGCAGTAGTACTACATGAGTAGTTAAAGGTAAAGGTACTAAGTAGAAAATAGTTATAGCGATTATGAATTGAATACTCTTGCACCTATAAAGGAGTATAAAAAAATGAGTGAATTTGATATAGAGTCAGCTATATAATAACAGTGCTGGTAAAAACGCAATCATTACCTGCTTTAGTCTGTTAGAGAAAACTGAGACAAAATATCGCGACAGCGACGGCAATCAACGTACTAGAGATTTCGACTCGCAAAATACATAGCACATTTAACGGATTAGGTATATCCCATAACATGTCATACATGGAATGAAAGATGCTTGCTTACTCCGCAAGAGGGAGATAATTCCAATCATTTGGTTCACAGAAAAATCGGAAAAATGAAGGGTACCCGCTGGATTCGAACCAGCGTCTCCGGCGTTCTAGACCGATACGATACCAACTACACTACAGTCCCCGTTAATGTAGCCGACATAGGGGGTCGTAAATAAATGTTTACATCTAAACATGAAATATTAGGTTTACCATAGGAAATACTTCTTGAAATCATTATATCCAAATATTGGCATTAGTTTTCTATATTAAGTCGGCTGATACATCTGAAGTTAGCTACATTTATTACAATTGGTCAATTTTTAGAATGGCCTAATAACTTTTACGATTGTAAGTTATGTTAATATGGCTCTTCTTCCACAGAATAATAACACAGTATTAACTAAGTAACCAAATATAACACATACATTTATAATAATAATGTTATTGAGTACATATTATATAAGTTTTAAAAGCGTGTGCTAGCATTTTATGACGCAGACTGGGTGTCACCCCCATAACTAATTTCCTGGAAGCCACTGCCGGCCGGTGGTCATCTATTTTTAAGCAACTAATCAGTTAACCGGTGATTTTCAGATCAAAGTGCGGTAAGAGGTCTGGGTCAAACGGTTGTTAACTGTCAATCAACGGATGAGAAATTTATGATTGATCACCAGGCATCTGGAATACGCTTAACTGTTCATGATTTTTCTACCTCTACCATAATTGTGTATGCTGAGTTGTATGCTATTTGTACCTAATCTTCAAGAAAATCTTTCTAGTTAGTAACATAAAATGAATACATAGATATTTTACTTCTTTACTTTCTTAGTTTTGTGACCACTATAACAAAAAAAAACCATAACCTCAAATCAACCTGTTGATTTGACGGTTGGCTCTTTGCCATTTTTCCATCCACGTCCTCAGTAACCGCTGCACGGACGTTGACGAAAATTGTGGAACAAATTGTTGTGATGTCATAGTAAGAGTAGCTACATTTTTGAAAATCAGTGTACTGGCAGAAGAAAAATTAAACCCCGCCCAAACTTTTGGATGTTTTAGGTTTGCTGATCATTTTTCGTCACAGTCAGTGTATGGGCAGGAGAAAAATTAATAAAAATGAAGCCTTCATATCTTTGGAAGGGGTTTGGAGGTCGTTTTTCAGTTTTTATTCGAGAGAGGACAAAATTGGGTGGGTTACGACTATGAGTTTTGCTGACAGCTCAAAATTTGTTCCATTGCCTTGAAAAAATATAACTATTCCAGACACTTATGATTTTAAGTGGCACCTTCAGGAAAGCATTAATTTGGGTGGAAAGTCTAACAAATACTCTGGATAAAACAAAAATGTGAAAGTTACACATCTTAAAATTTTATCAAGTTTAGTGCCAAACCATATCACAGAATAATTAAAGCTACGTATTAGTACATGGATTACAATAACACATAATTTTGACACCAAATCTACCTCATTTAGATATTCTTGATACAGTCTACTGGTCTACAATTATTACAGACTTATGTAGCTCCTGTCCATTTATGCTGATCTATTCATATGGTATATTTTTTTATTTGTGTTAACAATGCCACATAATAAGCTAATTTCGTGAGTCTCAAAAGTATCAAAAGTATATTATGAAAACGATGGTAAGCGGTGTATTTATTCAATGCGTAAGTATTAGCAGCGTAGAAAGCACATACATTTTGTCAGATCCTCCACACAACTTTTTTTTATATCTTTATAAGAAAATGTTCTGTGAAGCAGAGACCCTAATGCCGTATCCACAGCGTATCTATCGGTAGCATATACTCGGTTGTATTATATGATCTGTTATTAAAGATTTATTATACACTAAAGAACAAGGAAATCGTACCTGATTATGCTCCTGGTTAGCTTCATTTATTGAATAATGAGCCCGCAAACAAGCAACGCCAGTTACACAGGTGCTGTAGAGGATACATAATTGATAAACGTATGAGGCAAACTGCATACGCCATATTATACATACACTTCCATTTACCGAGAATAATGATATACAGTGTTGACGCGTCCTGAGAGTAAGCTGCGTGATATCTTTACCTTTTTCATTCCTGATCGGTAGCACTGGATCAGGATATTACTTCCTTATGATCGAATAACATAACAGGCAGCATTGTAAACCTATAAAAGAAAGAAGGCCTTCTGGTGACAAGAGCCACCAGTGCATAGGCCTACAATCGGGTCTTTATGAGCCTCTCCTTACTCTAGTTTCCAAGTCCAGTTCTCATTGCAAAGGTGAGGATGACCTTGGCTCCTGCTCTTCTTATGTCTTTAAGTTCAAGGACCCTTGAACCTAGTATAGTCTGCCTGTGATGCCCAAGGGCTTCACAGCATGCACGCTACGTAGATGTCCAGACATTCCTGTTGATCTCATAATTTGATTTTGCAACCACACCTCTGATTCGTTGTAATGATACCTGCTGCTAGCCATCCCACAGCCTCCTCAGGACCCAGAAAACTACTTCTCGGCCCTCGCCTTGCGAGCGCATCCGCCGTTTCATTACCGTAAACTCCAGTATGACTCGGCACCCAAATAAGTAAAACCTAATGTTTTGCCGAAATGTCATCCAAGACCTTTCAACATTGCAAAACGCCCCTGATGTAAACCCACAAGCACTCATTGCTTTCATTTCCGCCTGGATGTCAGAGCAGGGCCTTGACTCTAACTCGCAGTCGCTAATTTGGCGGACTCGACCAATGAGAACAAAGCATTTGTCGACTGGCGCGACCAATGGGAGCTAAGTATTCACGCGACAGTCGACAAGGTCGCTTAAATACTCAGCTCCCATTAGTCGAATCCGCCAAGTTAGCGACTGTCGCCAAGAGGCGACTATCGCCTGCGAATTAAAATCAAGGCCCAGGTAGTAAAAAGCTTCCTAGGCCCCTGAATTTCGTGAACACGAAAGGCACAAGCTAAGATCGCGTAAATTCCTGCTTGTATCCTCCAAGAGAGAGGGAGACTTTGTTTTTGGCCCACAGACTACAGCGCCGGAGCATTCGGCGGCAACTCCCTTTAAAAACCATTTCGTTCCAATTTTTCTGTGAACCAAATGATTGAATTTATCTCCCTCTTGCGGAGTAAGCACGCACCTTTCATTCCATGCAATCCTAGCCGACTGAGGAGTCGTACTTCAGTAAGAAATAGAGCCGTGCAAATAGCGGTGGGAGATTCACACTCACCCAACAGCCGACTAGATCGACGCTGGTTCGAATCCAGCCGGTACCCTTCATCTTTCCGATATTTTTGTGAACCAAATGATTGGAATTATCTCCCTCTTGCGGAGTAAGCAAGCACCTTTCATTATCCCTTTAACAAATTCTCTCTGGATGACTCTAGATGATTGAAATTAGTGTCCGACCGAACATTCGGCTTCGGTTTCGGTTTCAGCCTAGTTTCGGCCAAAAAACGGGTTTCGGCTGCCATCCAGCCGAAACTACGGCCGAAACCGAAACTAAATTCAATGGATTTGGCGCTGCGGTCGGACGCCCTCGGAGCACTAATCTTCAAGCGAAGAAGTGTCATTTTACTGGGTAGATGATGTTAATAACTTGTCACAAGTTAAGAAGTCTACCGATGACTGTTTCCACTGAACAACTACTTAATGCTACTAGTCATATTTATTAAGACTGAGGAAGCTGTTTGCAAAGACAGTTGATAAATTATTGTTGCTTGCTTACAATATTACAATATTAGGTTGTTCAGTTATGAATACTGATAGTCAACAACAGCTGTGACTCTGAATATCACAACAGTTTCTTAAATTCAGAGAAGAATCCTTACTTTCAAAGATACTTAGTAGTTGTACTTATCACGTAGGTACTTCAGAAATTTAGTTTTAAGGCAGCTAATTGATAACAGTGTCATAAAGATTGACCAAAGTTTTGAATGTTATTTAGTAGATACAAAATATAATATAAATATAAAATTGTTGATATTTGGTTCAGATTAACTTCTTATTTCAAAAGGTATAGATAATTTATTTGAAATAAGGTGTGATAATGCTGATGAAGCGTTATTCATTTTTATATCCACGAAAAAATTACTGACGTTATATTGATGTTTCGGCCGAAACTGAGACGGAGGCCGAAATTCGGTTTCGGTTACGGCCATAAAAAGTAGTTTCGGTCAGACAGTAACTGAAATACATGGTCCGCAGACAGACACAGGAGAGTGGTGGGTGTCGGCGGAGCCGATACCTTGTCGTCGGCGCTATATATCGGCTACATCACGGGGGACCGTAGTGTAGTTGGTATCGCGTCAGCCTAGAATGCCGGAGACGCTGGTTCGAATCCAGCTGGTACCCTTCATTTTTCCGATTTTTCTGTGAACCAAATGATTGGATTTATCTCCCTCTTTTTAAACTTAACGATTTCATTGATGCATAATTTTTATTCAAGGTACGAAGCAAATTAAAAGGAATGAATTCATATTAATATAGACGACGAGCTACAGTGAGAGGGCGATTTTCAAAAAATAGCATATCTTGCAAAATTCAATAAACATGGTAGTTTCCCTGAGACGTATTTTATATGTCTTTCAACATGCTCCAAATAAATGTTATATCGAGTCAGAAAAGACTTGCAACAACCTTTCAAACGCCACATTGATGCTGGTATTGAAAGTGTAACCTGCAATGGTTGCCCAATTTTTTGTTTAAGACAGGCACATTATAAGAATGTTTAAAACAGGTATAGCCTGAATAGTTGCATGTTTACATCTGTCAACTGATACCATATATCAATGTTTAACACAACATACACTTCACAGTGACGCCCTACCTGCTTCAATGAATTCAAACGATTCAAAACCTTCGGCGGTTTGGTGTGTAAACGATTGGAGGTAATTTTTTATTCATCCACTACCAGTGTTACAAAGCAGCCGATAAATTAATACATGGACGTTTATTGCCTGCAATTTGTTATGTACAATTAAATATATAGGTATGTAGCTAGGTGGACAGTGTGATCACTGACAAACCATTCTTGTCGTTATAAATTACGACGGCAATATACGTAATTAAAACGTTTCGTAAATGTATTAACATAATTTATCGTGTGCTGTGCTAGTGTAACACCCAAAGGCCTGGAAAATGTCAGTGTTTGCCGATATATAAAAAAATATGGCTAGTAGGGCTTTCCTTCAGATAAGTGTTACCTGTCACTTGTTAGATCTAGATTCTATATCTTATGGTTATACGATAGAACAGAACCTAATTAATAGAAATTACAGCACACATGAAAGCAATGCGTATGTGACAAATCTTACGCAAGAGTTATGTTACACTATTAGACATCTAATAATTTTTTTATATATCTAGAATCTTGTGCGGCTTCTTATCAAAAGCTCGTATCGTGTATGGCTTGAGGGTGCCAATTTCAAATGCGGCCGTTGTTTTGAGTTTCAGTCTCACGTAAAGAGGATAAAAAAATTAAGACCCACATATTTTCACGTTCACCCTAAATGTCTAACATCGTTCTCTGGCTTTCTGTCAGGATGAAAACTAGTATCGTGTATAGTTTAGGGGTGCCAATTTTAAATCCAGTCGTTGTTTTGAGTTTCAGTCTCAGGTAAATAAGATCAAAAGCTTTCAGGCTCTCAGATCTTCACGTTCACCCTAAATATTTAAAATCGTTATCTGGCTTCTTATCAGGAGGAAAACTCGTATCGTGTATAGCTTGAGGGTGCTACTTTCAAATGCAGACATTGTTTTGAGTTTTAGTCTTATAGGTAAAAAGGATCGAGAACTTTCAGATCATCAGATCTTCACGTTCACCCTAAATATCTAAATTCGTTATCTGGCTCCCTATCAGGACGAAAAATCTTATCGTGTACAGTTTTAGGGTGCCAATTTTTAACAAGGTCACTATTCTAAGTTTCAGTCTAAGGTAAAGTATATCAGACATCTTCAGACCGTCAGATCTTCAAGTTCAACCTAAATATCCAAAACCATTGTCTGGCTTCCTATCAGGAGAAAAACTCATATCGTCTATAGCTTGAGGGTGCCAACTTCAAATCTGGTCGTTGTTTTGAGTTTCAGTCTCAGGCAAAGAAGGTCAAGGATTTTCAGATCCTCAGATCGTCAAGTTCACCCTAAATATCTGGAATCTTCATCTGGATTCCTACCAAGACGAAAACTCGTATCGTGTATAGCTTGAGGGTGCTTATTTCAAATCCAGACATTGTTTTGAGTTTTAGCCTCAGGTAAAGAAAATAGAAAACTTCAGACACTCAGATCTTCAAAGGTAAAGAAGATCGAAAACTTCAGACCCTCAGATCTTCAAGTGCACCTTAATATCCAAAATCATTATCTGGCTTTCTATCAGGACAAAAACTCATATCGTGTATAGGTTGTGGGTGCCAATTTCAAATCAGGCCGTTGTTTTGAGTTTTTTCAGTCTCAGGTAAAGAAGATCAAGGATTTTCAGACCTTCAGATCGTCAAGTTCATCCTAAATATCTAGAATCCTCATCTGGATTCCTTCCAAGACGAAAACTCGTATCGTGTATAGCTAGAGGGTGCCGTTTTCAAATCCGGCCTTTGTTTAGAGTTTCAGCCTGAGGTAAATGTTCAGACTCTCAGATCATCAAGCCCATCTTAGATAGCTAAAATCGTTATCTGGTTTCCTATCAGCATCAAAACTCGAATCGTGCATAGTTTGAGGGTCAGTTTGAAATTAGGCCGCTGCTTTGAGTTTCAATCTCAGGTTTTTTTGAAAATTTTAGACCTTTTTTTTGAACAAAATTGTGATTGTCAAGGGAAATGTCTCATAACCATACTGTTTTTGTCTCGCCCCTTTGCTCCCCATTCAATATCCTATCTAATAAAGGAAACTACAGCCTTTTTCCTTTAGCACAAGATTTTCTATATGACGTTACAATGTTACATTGAAGCGTCGATGTAAGCATCGCTTTATTTGATCGAGCTTTCCTGCCTCATACTACGAAACGGCTCATTGACTGCAAGTAAGCTCAACATACAGGCACATACAGGTGTTTATTGCGGAAATAAAGAAGCAAGCGCACAGACATCGTTGGTAGATCGCACCATCAATAAACTCGTACTTTATTGACTTGATAATGACATTAGAGAAGCCCTGATTATGTTCTTAGGGCATCAAAGGTTTCAGTTAAGTAGAATTTTCTACTATGACCAACAGCATATTCCTCTAAACCTTTATCAAAATCGATCCAGCGGTTGCTGATATTGGCCAACAGATAGACTGCCCTAACGAATTCGCATAAGTTAGAAGAAGCAAAGCCCATAATCTAACAGGCATATGATTGTTTGCAAGATTGTGTTATTATATACCATGTTGTTTTTACCGATGCACTTGCACTGCACTTATCACGCTCAAATAGTCTCTTCAAATCATACAACACTTCTATTTCTTGTAGAATTGTCTAAAATAGGCTATTTTTCACTTATGCGCTGACAAAATCCATACCTCACTCGAAAATTGCCCAATAGCCAAGAAATTATCAAAGCAAAACGAAGCGCTGCCACTATGTGTTGTTTATACCTATTCGCCTAAGATCGGGAGTCGGTAGGTGCGACGTTGTCAAGTTTTGTGAAAAATAATTGTTTACTGTATATTATATTAATAACAGCTTTTTCCAAATTCCTACAGCTCTGATATTTACATAATGGGCAATAATATAAGAAAAATACAATTACTTTAACCAGAAGAGATCTAACAACACCCTGTGCCATTATCCACCATCACCAAGCAGGATGGTTATAACAAACAAAATCTTTATTTACGGCATGGCAGCAAAATCAATGAATCCTATAACCGAGCTATTCTGCCTCATACTACGGCCCTAATGGCCCACTGGCTGCAAGCGCTTGGATAAACGCAACATTTCAGGAATCTGGCACATATTTATGGTGGAAATAAAAGAGCAAGCACGCAGATACCACTTGGAGATCGCACCACCAATAAATTGGTACTTTATCGACTTCGGTAATGTCGTTAGAACAACCCCAATTACGTGAAGCTTCAAACCTTTCACTTTAGTAGCATCGTCCACTACGACCAGCAGCACATTCCTCAAAGCTTTTATTAAGGTAGAGATCACATACTGGTAGACCAACAAACAAACCAGCAGATAGACTGCTCCAACAAATTCGAACAGGTTAGAAGAAGCAAAGCCCATGCTCTAAAAGGTATGTGATTGTTTTTAAGATCATGCGAATGGCACATTCTATGGTAGCGTTGTTTTGATCAGATCAATATCTAGGTTTATTTAGGTTTTTGTTCTATTTCGTATATAATAACAGAAACATTGAATCAGTATGTTTGTTGAGACAATAGGCTTATTTGGGATCACCTCACTTGCTTCTTTAGCCATTTCACTGTTATTGTAATGGCTGCAATGTATCGTCAAACCAGCTTTGATATTAGATTATGGACTAGTATTTAAGGAATGACTTTACCTATAGGAGATATGGCAACATCCTGCGCCTCCATCCACTGTGATCAAGCAGGATAGCAGTTGCGGCTGGTGAGGTAATGCCACAGTGCCATGGCACTACCTTAATTTTCGACAAAAACATATTTACCTATCTCTTAAACTTTTCTTATCCTATGTTAGTTTCCAACGACTTTTTCTGTTTTATATGAAATGGCAATAGCACCTCAGCGCATAAATGCTTGCACCAGGCAACACGTGGCATCGTGGCAACTCACACGATGAGAGCTGACGACGCGACGTGACCGTGCCGTTTCTTATAAGGCACAAACAGAGTGAGAGCAATCTTATCACAAACGCTTATGAGTGACAGAGATAACACTATGCTGGACGTTTGGACAGATTTTAAATACGAATATCCGAAGTAGACTGTACCAGGCACATTATACATATTTCCATTAATGGTTCACTATTTTTGTTTTGTTTCAGCAGTTTCGATTTGTTTATGTTTGATGCTGATGTCGCTTTTCTCGTTAAAGGTTTGACATTTAGATCTTATTAGTTTGAGTGAGCTGTGCGCTGTTTTCGGGTCGGTATCTCTTTTTCGAAAATAAAGAAAATTGGCGCATTAATAAACCCATTTAGTAGTCTTCCGCTGGAAGAAAAACTGCAGATTAAGGAATTAGGACGTCCAACACCTGATTTAAAAATTGAAAAACTTTTTGGTAGTGGACAGAAGTCGCGTTGTCGTAAAGTTAATAAAACTATTTATGATAAAGGCAATTGGATAAGTGACTGTGAAGAAGTTAACAAACTCTTTTGTTTTGTGTGTGTTCTATTTGGAGGCGATGACACGTAGACGAAAAAAAGGCACGAATGATTTTATTCATATATAGGAGAAAATGAAGACCCATGAAAAATCTAAAGTGCATATGAATAATGTTTTCAGTTTATCGATGCGTGATAAGTCGAACATAAAGACTCACTTAAATTCGGCTTATCGGCTAATTATAAATATTTTTTTTTCAAATTTGTATCGGTTTGAAATTTTGGCTGTCATTCTGGCACCAGCTCTCTAAGTTGGCACGAGCCGCCACTGCAGGATGGTTCAAACAAACAAAATCTGAATTTACTTCTTCTAACCTATCAGAGTATTCGTTGAACCGCCCGAAAAACTAACCAGCAGACCAACTGCCTGCGGTATGGACAGCAAAATCAATGAAAATTACAACCAAGCTTTTCTGCCTCACACTACGAAACGGCTCATTGGCTGCAAGCTTGGTTAAACGCAACATTTCAGTAAACTGGCACATATTTATTGTGGAAATAAAAGAGCAAGTACATAGATATCGCTGGGAGATCGCACCACCAATAAACTCGTACTTTATCGACTTGTAGGTCGATAATGACGTTAGAACAACCCTAATTACGTTCTTAGAGCGTCAAAGTGGATGTCGAACGGTCGAATATATTCCGAGAACGAGCTCTTAACGTCCCATTTACGGGCCCATATTGGCCGTACCGCGTGGTACCGCCTCATGACGGGCAACGGGAACACGCATAAATACAGTCCAGATCTGGTTTCGAGCTATTGGTTCGGTCGTAATCATACACGCGATTCCATGTCGCAGTTTATCTCGGTCTTCTTTGGCGGTCCCGGTACATCCGCGGTCGGTACTGGCTGGATGTGTCGTACCCCTTTATGAAGGTACGACGGCGCGGCGCGGCCGGCCCCGCGTCATATGTCACCCGGGTAACATAACTCAACGCCGCTGTGTCGGCCGCATTCTTCTCTTTTCCGCCATCCATTCCTATGATCGGAATATATTTTACTAGCTTTGGCCTTACAGGGAAACTCCGATTTTATAATCTGTAATGTGCGAGGAATCGTATAAATCAGCAGGCCAGCAGATCGAGCATGGGCGCAACAACCTAGTCTTGTCAGTAGATAAAGGAATGAATGCATTTTCTGTGGTACACACAGAAAAATCTGTCGTTTTGTCAAAGACTTACGCCTGGATTCAATGGGACATTACCCTCAGCATTCCTCAAATACAGCGATGTTTTATCCAAGAGGAAGTGTATAGTTGGTAACGAATTATATCGTATTATATCTATGAGATGTCATTGGATTTCAATGAATGACTCAATCGCAGCCTGTCGTCGAATCGAATGTGTATTTTATAATTGACTCTAAACCACTTTCTTTTCCTTGGACCAACAGATTTTATTGCGAGGACGCAATTTTATGTCATAATTTTTAATGGAATGTCCTATTTATGAAGTCTAACGTAAAAGTGGTAAATCTGACAACACTGATATTACTATTCTTGAGTTCTGTATGTTCAAAAACCCTCAAGTATTAAATTTCACCTCTCCAGCTGTGGCGGTTTTGGAAATATTTAAGCGTTCCGGTACCGTCTATTGAAAAAGCGGTGTTCCCGTAGCTCAGTGATTAATAGAAACAAAATTTTGAAATTGTGAGATCTTACTAAATTCTACATGCGCAATTCATTGCAATAAAAATAAGTAGAGGATTCTATTTAGAATAAATTAAAATCGGAGATATTTGCTTAAAAATTTGCAAAAATAATTTATAACTTGGCAACGTCACAAACGCGAAAAAAAATATTACAAGGCGAGATAGGGTATTAGCAGATATTTCGATTTAAAATAAAAAATACAGGGTGTTACATTTAAAAAAAACAAAGTAAAATGACCATCAAGTTGCCGTAATTTAAAATTCTGCCAAAAACACCCTGTAGACACAAATTGCTGGTAACATCCAAAATAATATCCACTTAATATTCAAGTAACTTGCTTCATAATATTATTGAGAAAAGTTAAAGGAATATATCAATTTGGACGTATTACCCGCGACCTTGCAAATCCGGAAATTAATAGAAAATAAATTATAACTTGGCAACGTCGCAATCGATCCCAAAAATATTTTAGGGTTGAACAGAGATCAACGATGGACACTAGAAGAATTCAAGAAAAAGTTATAGTTCCATATAAAGAAATTAAGTTGATCACTATCCTACTTTCCTGCAACACCCTGTATATTTAAGAATATCTTTAGAATATCCGCCTTAAACAACCAAATAACTTTTGTATTAGATATTTTCTTCTATCAGGTATACCTTGCGAGCTATCGAAGAATTACACACTAACCGGACACCCTGTATAAATGGACACATTTAAATCACACAATTGCTGATGCAAAAAGCAAAAACACGAGATGACACAACACGGCTAACACCGAAACAACACAACGAAGCTACCTCGTCCATGTTGGCGGGTTGACGCCGATAATAACACTAAGATGATCCCCTATTCTTTCTTTTTACGTTCATTGAATCGGGACATCAGTCCCGCCGAATACTGGTTATAGTTCAGCGAACAACAAGGGCCATTGGATTCGATATATGATGTTGTTACGAATACTACTTGCCAACTTATTTAACAGCATAGACAATGTTTTGAAAGCATGGGTTATTGTTCGCTTAATAGTTACATTTTTTTTTTTGCAGTAATAATTTTTGTACATCGAATAGATTGTATGCTTGTAAGTTTCGAAAACAAAAAATGTGTTTATTGCATTATAAGTCAATACTGGTATTAGAAGGATTATACATATCGTTAGAACGAATATAAAATTATTTTGAATTTATTGGCGTACCTGTGATTACTTCGAATATAAGGATTGAATTCTTTAAATGACATGGATTTGAAACAAGTGTAAAGTGTAAATATATTTAAAGCGAAGGAAAAACATCCAAATACTAACGCAACAGTATTTTGTTCTGTGTACACCTTTTGATCTATCGTGCATACTGGCCCATCAAAAAAATCACATAGAATCCTGTGAAAAATCTACTACTTGTAAGTGAAATCCGAGTACCTAGAACACAAAAGTTATGTTGGCACTAAAAAAGTATCATCCCAAGTTTAGGTCTAACACTAGGTGTTCATTCAAGCGCCAGTTACCTACATGGCACCTCCAAAAAGCTATATGCGTATAAAAACAAAGCTGGCCTTTTGTCGATCCAAAAACTATATCTGTTGCAAATATGGCGAAAGATTAGTAGGTTGTGTGAAGATGCCTCCAAGAAGGCGACATCCCCAGTTTACACAGTTTACCTCCTTTGAATGGGGTCGAATTGTAGCCCAACGAGGACTTTGTGCTTCGTTTAAAGCAATTGCTATAACCATGCGTGGCTACATGGCACGCATGGATCAAAGAAGTGCGAATGAAGCGAGCTAGACGTTCTGGAGCACATATGAGAACTACAAACTGGTAAGATCGTTATCTAGGCTACCGATCCATATTGTCCGCATCTAGTGCTTCCACTCACCACAAGTCATCATCACCAACAGTCAGATTGGTGCCAAGCACACCGAGAATGGCAAGCAGGGTGGCAACAGATGGCCTTTTCCGATGAGTGAAGGGTTTGTGTGGGGGGTCACGACGGATGCCTATGCGTTAGGTAACGACCGGGTGAAGGATGTGATCTCCAGTTTGCTTTTGAGCGCCATGTACACCGTCCTATTGGCTTGATGGTTTGGGTTCCATTGCATGAAAAGGTATCGATTGGATGGGTCACTACATTCGCGGTTTACCCAATGGAACAACAAGATTACGGGTATGCTGTGTGTAGGCTAGAGTAGTACATTCGTGAACATGGAGGAGTCACCAATTATATTATTGACCTGTTGTATTTTTCTTAAACTAATTGTGGCAAATGGGTTAATTTTTGGGTTCATCATTGTCTGTAATTCTGCCGCATTTCAAGAACGGCATCCCTTTTTTTGTCAATGTTCGGATTTCACTATATAAGCTTAACGAGGTAAACCTCGAGATAAACGTATTCCAATTATTTAAGTCATTTATTTTGGACTCTGCGAAACAAAATATATTACTTGATATATATTCAATTATTTTAATGAAAAAACTGAACAATATTGGTAAGATTAGCTACAACTGAGGCAAAATAGCAAAACAAATCTATTAAAAAGTATAAACTCAAAAATGTCCTGTTTCATTTATGAGTAACTTCATTTCAATAATCAGAGCTCCAGCCATGTTTCTTGGTCACTTCCTACAGTCTTTGGGAACAATTTTTACTAAATTAATTAAAGTAGTATTTGGCCCAATGTTTTTGAAGAATGATTGGTGATTTCAAAAAGCCTAAAAACGAAGTTTGGACAACTTTAGGATTTCCCATTTTTTTTTAGTTCTTTGCCGTCCATGAATTGATTTTCAAAAAAGGTTAAGGGTATTTTTGTCCTTAGTATAATGGCAATCGACCATAAAAATGTCATTCATATAAAATACAAGGAGTCCTAAGTTGGGACTTTTCTTGATAGGGCATATAGTACTCACCAAAAGGAGTTATTTTTCTCAGTTACATACAACCGAAATGAGTAGGGATTCCAAGATATTGACCAATAATAAAATCCTTATTTCTAATTCCGTCCCTGTGGGATTAGATCAAAACAAACGCAAAAAACGAAAAAACCCAGTTTATTACGGATCATAAATGTACGTGGCGGCGCGCGTTTGAAGTTTGTCGATTTGTTTATATGCTACACCGGACCTTAAAAACAACAAAAATTGTGCAACAGGTATAACCATAATGAGCTGGTAGATATTCATTTAGTGTACGGTGAGTGTGGTCAAAATCATCCCGTCGATTTGTCTATCTCGTGTAAAGAGCTAGAGACCCAGGATATTCGTATTTACATCATAGTGGACAAGCTGGACGATCTAGACAACCTCGAATAGTCCAAATTGAAGAAGAAATACTTGGCTTTCCAGCCTCGCGGCGCGAACTTCAAACCATATCTATTGGACTCATGTGACAGGGCCACACTTAGAACTTCGCAGCGAACGAACATTAAGTATTTTCTTACATTTTTTTATTCTTCTGCTGTTGCACCGTACATTTAGCTTTGTTTTGAAGGCAGCTGTTTCTGAAAAGGAAAGTCTCAGCTTCGAAAACACCCTGTATAGGTTTTCCAAGGTATAGAGGGCCAAGAGTGGGAGGTTTCAGAAACTATATATGTTTTTCGTCCTTGACATAGTAGTAGCTCATAGTAAAACTGTCACCAACTTTGCTACACAACTTTTTTGTCACCAATTGGAATGCAATACTCAGTATTTTTAATACCATTTAAAGTGAAATAAGATGAAACAAGATTACCCGACAATCAGGCAGAAGTTAGTCACAAGATGTGATATTTCAAGATACCGATGTCACAGAACGTCCAAAAATTCAAATACTTGCTCTATCTGTTGGCATTGGAAGTAAGAGATCTTATTAGTGAGAGACAGCCAAAAAACAAATCCATAAACATATTTCCAACAAACTACTTTTACACATTGTAAATACTTCCGCATCAAGACTTGCATACCATTCACCTTGTCTTTGTGTCAACGATGCAACACTGATTATGCAACAATTTGTAGCATCATGTCGGAAAAAACGTTTAATTAAATTCCTTAACCAAATACGTAAACAATACGTTTCTCTACCGAACCATTGGACTACTCTTAGCGAATAATTGTGTTCTATGTAAATGGAGGTTAATAAATTCCAACGGAGTATTTAACAGTCTGATACGGAGTTGGCTTCATAGATTACTATATTAAGTGAAGTAGCTATGCCGGGCTATATTGTGTCACAGCATCTTGATTTAGGTGTATTAGTTAAGTAACTTTGCTTATCTGCTAGCGGATTTAAAGGAGGTTTTATGCCTTTTGCAACTGTATTGTTTATAGCTTTCGCCGCATAGTCAATATGTTTAAATGGCGGTCTGGTGAGCACCTTTAGTGAGTAGTGCTTCCAAAGCATATACATATACCAGCAGAACAACTTATGTTCTGGAGCTTACTTTGCGTAAGGTGGAAATCATTTTTTTCTTGTTTCACCAAAGGTAGCATTCGTCCCAACATTGCAATTCAATGGTGGTAGGGGTACTTACCCTCGGAGTAGTTGTTTCTGTTGGTTCACTGCTTTCATATCAGCCTGATATCGGGCTTTACTCAGGTCCACTTGATAAGAAACAGCTCTGTATTGTATTCAAGACATGTTCCGAACAAGGGTTGTGATATCCTTGAGCTCACTTCGAGATAGGCGGAAATTATAAGTAAGTATTATTATTATTCAGTCGGAAAAACATTTTTACAACTCTTTTGTTTGTATTGAATATGTTTTCCCCATCTCAGCTCGATAAGTGAAGCAACAGAGTTAGGGATGAAATTGATTGATAAATAGACGCGTCAATGTAATACACCAAAATATCCTATACAGATGCTATGCCGACTATAATCAATGTTCAAGTGAAGTGTCCCCCAGTATGGTGGAAATCTGTACAATTTTTAGGCAATATGAACTAGTGCAACCAGTAGCGTAGAAACAGTTTCATTATGAGTGGATATATATTGTCTGGATTTGAGTATTACAATCCAATAATAATTTTAGTATCCCTCTAGGTAGAAGGGAAGTGCAAATAGTATGAGACATAGTTTATTTTTTGCCCCAAGGGAGGATATATCCCCTTATTCCCCCTTGTATACACGCCACTGAGCGCAACTTTCACATACAGCGGGTGCTTTATTAGCAAATATTATTGAACGACGTCACATAGCTTAATTACGAGGAAGGTTGGGCAACGCTGAAGAGACCGAATTAGTTTCTGTTTTTGAAGAACACCTCTAAGGACCGGTTTCTCAATGTCCAGTCAAATATTTATCTGCAAGATAACAGCAACTGTTAGATAAATTGTTTAAACAATTGAAGACTAAACTTACGAAGTCACTTAAATCTTATCTGACAGTTGTATCCATAGCAACGCTATCTGGCAGATACCTATCTGACACTTTAACTGGACATTGAGAAACCGGCCCTTAGTGTATTTTATTACTTTCAGCTCTTTTTGTTTGTGTTTATCACTGTCCACTTCAAGCTATGACTGCCTATCGTATCTACAAAAAAATAGTTTTCTATATTCGAATTATTAAAAACGTATGTACCAAGTATCCACTCCGTTAAGCAGTCTGCCAGTCCGTTACCTTGAAAATTAACGGAAGATAGGTTAACGGAGCGGAGAATTTTCTTGTTTGAGAACAATAATTCTGACTAATCCAAAACATTTCACCTACCTTCAAATACATTCTTACGAATTACAAATTATGTCTTTTAATGATTATTTTTATAAGATCACTTAAACAGGTTAACGGAGAAAAGTAGTATGCTTCATAGATATAGTTTTACTTACATACGTGTTCTAGGTGAATTTGCAATAACTGTCAATACTGTAAAATCGCAAGAACTCATTCACGTGGATGGCGGCTTAACTGTAGTGTTGTTGCAACAGATGGCGCTGTGGCTAAAAGCGAGTTTTTTAATTTTAAGAGAGATTTTTACGAGAGACAATACACTCTATTCTGCGACAACTTAATGTCAGATTTTATCAATAATATAGTAAACCTTAGACAATGATTCAACACTAGGGACATAACATGAAATTAGTTCAAAAAGAAATACCAACAAATACAGCAAAAAGAATTCTTCATTATGGGAACCAATTGATCGGGAGACAGCTAATGGAGGGGAGATTTCACTTCTTTCGTTGATTCTTTTTCCATTCTCTTTTTATAAGTGTAGCATTTAATTAACACGCTTCTATTAGCCTGTATGTTTGTGAGCTTGTAGCTCCCCTTTGGTTTGAGAGGTCGGACCAAACATTGAACGCTCCAACTTTTCACAGCTTCAAATACGTGGGACCAGCCGTAGCGACGAGAACCTAAAAGGCGTGAGACCCAGATGTTTGGGAGTTTGTGTTTTTGTGAAATTTGTTAAGAAAAGTCGACAGCTTTAGCTATCATTTATCTAGTGATGGTAACGATTATGCTATTAAGATTGATAAAAAACAGTTGTTCATCTTCATTACAGAGCATTAATAAATACAGTTTGAAAAAAGCTAAAAAACACGCTTTAGTTATACAGTTAACTAAAAGATTAAAAATAAATATGATTCAAAAAAGCTGAAAAACACGTTCTTAAAGAACTAAAAAGTTGAAAATAATTTTTAAAATAAGCTTAAATTACAAATGAACAAAAAATACTAGTATAGTGTGGGCGCTTGCTTTGTGCCATACTATTATTTTGTAAGTCGAACGCCGGATACTAATTTTTTCACAATATTACTAGCTTTCCGTTCATTATTGTTTTAAGCTTATTTCAAGAATTTTTTTTAACTTTTTAGTCCGATGTTCTTTAAAAGCATGTTCTTTAGATTTTTAAAAATTATTTATTTTGAAAATACCAACCCTGCTATATTATTGTCAACAAGTGATCACCCTGTAAGACTCATATCGCCTCATGAAGGTGTAGAATTGATCACGAAAAGGTGCATCTAGCTAATTTCCGGCCACCCGTATGCATAGAGCTGTATCAGCACCTATCGATGATCAATAGAGGGAATATGGTAACGATGGAAGAGGGAAATTTTATTGAAAGGGACACTTGTTTCCTGGCGGGGATCGCGGAAAATCATTTTCCTCTCGAGTCAAAATTATTCTCCCCCCGCGAGCGCTGTGCCTACCAGTGTCCAATAATGTAAGTATTATTCCTTATTTTTGTTATCGTTTATTTTTCTTTTGCATTTTATTTCCATTTTTTCTTTCTGATGTTCGATGTGTACTTTTATTTTACCTAATATAGAATCGTGTAACTATTCTTGAGTTTCACTCCCTAAGCCCAATTTTAAGTAAAGCGAGTCGCTCTGGTAGGAGCTCACTACTCCCAAGTCACATAGGACGCGACATTATTATCGTCCGCGGAAATTACCTTCTAGCTTCTTCACATACTCACGTATTTTTCCATCGCACACACACACATATAAGCGTATAATGAAAGTAGCAGATGAAAAGAAATAAATCAATGGGAAGGAAAAGGCCGGCGCGGCGTAAAAAACAAGAACTTGTTTTGATTGGAATTCGAACCGGCATGGCAGTGAGGCTATTCATTACTTCGTCTAGTTACACCTAGTGTCAGTAATTACGGGTGTCTTTGGTGGTCGCGACTTCAAATTAAACCCGGAGCCATCCGATATCCAAGGGAATCGAGGATGGCCAGCGAGATTATTGCACGGACGATGCTGGTATACCTGGGCAAAACCACCTCGATGGTTAATCGAAATGCATCTGCTGCGCTGGTAAGATAGAGCAAATCGATAGGTATTGATTACACTTGGTAAAAAAATGAACTTTTTATTTTGCTCTCATCTAGATTAGGTTAGGTTGATAGTGAGTGGGGTGATTATGCCTCCATCCACTGGGATCCTAATGTGTCTATTGTGGCTCACACCTATTTAGTGTTCATCCTACAATCCACACCTGTTGACGAAGATAATGGCCGTGTTCGGTGTAACTTCCTTAAAATAAGTAGGGTTTTTTCTGTGCCATCGGCATCGACTACTCTGGTCATTAGGCTCGTGTTCCGTGTAGGCTTTGTTACTATTTCCCGGCGCCACTCTAGGAGCAGCACTGTCAGTTAGAAGTCAACAGTGAAGGCTCAGGTGGGGATTCTTCGCTGAGCTTTCTTTATGGATATTTATTTTTGATTGCAAAAACCAGAAACAAGTTTCTCAGTTTCATGAAATCTAGATTTTTCTAGAACCGGACAGGAGCACCATATGAGCTCCGTCATTTCGTCCTCCACATAGCAAACGACGCGACAGTCCGATGCATGTTCCAGACCTATTTTCCACGAGTGATTTCTCAGATGGCAATGTCCTATTAATAGACCGTCCAGAATGCGCAGATTATTCCTGTTCCATTCTAGAATCCTCAGGGGTCGTGACAAGACGTATATGATATAAACGTCTTCTATAGTAGCCTGCTTGAAATGCGAACGTGGTGGAGAATGTTGAGAGTTCCTTATATCGCCCATCGAACTAACGTTTCCATACTGGATGAGCTTGGTAATCCACTGTATCGACGAGAATGCTTACATTCTTCGTACATGTTCACATAAGCGATATTATGGAGAAACTTGTAGTTCAGGGCCATGCCCCAAGTGGGCGGCGCCGTGGCCGTTCCCCTACATGGGTGGATACGACGAAACAGTTGCTGGATATGGCTATCAAGAGCGCCACTGAACTGACAGTAAATCATGAACGATGACGAGCTACAGTTCTCAATACATTGATAATATTCGTCTCGACAATACTCTAGCGCCTACTCAATGCATTTTACGAGTTCACAACATGTCTGTTAAGACATTGTGACTAAGTTGATAGTAGCCTTAGTGTATCTCGCTAGTGCAGAAGTCCTTTCCTTTCTGCCTATTCGGAGATGGTTTTCTTGCAGTGCTTTTCGCAATGTGCTCAAATTGTTCTGGTCCTATGAATGCAGATTCGGTTACTCCTCTTGCTATAGTATGTCGGCCAGTTCATTGCCTTTCCACTCCGCTATGACCTGGAAAGTTACTTTTTTCCCTGTTGCAAGTTCATTGAGTCATCATACGAGTCTTGAGACAACCCGTTTGGAGCTCATTGCGTTCAGTGAAAAGATTTTCATAGATTTATTTGTCAGGGGTCGTTTGTTCAGTTCGCTGATATGCTAAACGTTAGTAAAAAGTGTATCTGGCAACGAAAGAGGTTTTATTTGATAGACCAGATAATTAATCTACGTAATTTGAAAAACGAATCACATTAAATAAATCAGCTCAGCTTTCTTTAATTTTCGCAGCTCTGCTTAAAGTCGCAGTCACTTTTCAAAAATAGAAAAAAAATATGTGATGAATTTTGACTACAGCAGTTACTCCAAATTAAAGAGTGATAACTTATATAGGTTCTTCCATCATGTATATTTCCATTTCTCTCTGTATCGTACTAAATGGATGATTTTATATGAAAATATAATATTATGTTTGTATAGATTTATGACAGTGTATTTAAATAACTTGCAGGGGATCATCTATGGAACTAAACCTGTTTCATACTGGTCTCTATATATTTTTTTAACTCTGATATTTTTTTAGTACCTATACTTCGTAGGCATATGTATTAACTACTCTTATTTTTGTATTACTTACTTATACTTTTAAACAACCACGTACGGTGTTATACAATCTGTGGACTTTTGCGTTTATTTGCAGCAGCAAAGATGCCTTTTTCTGCTCATGTAAACTTTTTCTGTAGTTCCTTATGTCTGTGCCAAATAAACATTATCATTGAGTAAATGTGCTTGCCTTTATGTTATTGCATTTTCGAAGCTCTATCGCGCAATAACGAAGGAACCCTCTTTAGACTACGCTGCTCTGCAATATACGCCACTAATTAGCTCACGCCTAAGGAAGTTATAATTGTACATTTTGTTTCCAATTACTGTTATTTCATAAGCAGATCTGTCTACCTGAAACTAAGCAAGAAGCCTTTACGTTTCCAACCTCATTAAAATACCAGCGAGCTGCTCGTATTAATTGCTGAATTATAATCATAATCATAATCGGGTAGCCAGAAACACCTGCGAACTGCCAGACATCAGGATTCCTACGACCAATTACTGGCCAGCAAACGGAAACAATCGCCGCTGAAACGTCGAATAAAATCGTTACTAAGTTGCTCGGATATCGAGCTTACTCACGATAGTTTCGTCTTTCATTTAACGCTGCTCCTACAATCCGGAATAGTTTCTCCGGAAGATTCGGGGAGCTGAGGAGGAATCGACGCTGGGCGTGATAAATAAACAGGTGCGCGCTACATTAGAAAGAAATGGAAACAGTAAGTTATATTAGCGCGTCGCCCGAAATTTGTAAAATTGAAGAGGAAGGCGATTTGCAGATGTTTTTTGTCCCAATTCCTGACGCTTCATTTTCCAATATTTTTACACGAAATTTTCACATGATGTTTAGAGGGAAGTTGCCCAGAGTGATATCGAAGCATTTTTTCATTTTTGATTCTGGGCTTTCCTTAAAAAAATTACAAAGTTGACGAAGAAAATAGGCAACTTCAAGCGATCATATTTCATGTTCAACCAATTTTTTTCAAAAAATTCTTTAACAGCCCCCTGTGTCATTTCCTTTTAAACTTCATGTAAAAATTTCATGCAAAAATATTGAAAACCAGAGCGTCAGGAAGTGGGATGACATCCCTTGAAAATGACCGTTTATGCTCTCCGTAGGAACCGCGTTGAACCTTTTACTTCTCGCACCGATAGGAGAGGGGGTATTGTAATCGCGAAAATTTTCAGTTTTGAGATAATACGCTTTTGGCCGTTTTATGATATTTATATACATATTTTTAATACCCCAGAGAGACAGTTCAGACAAGTGCCGTTCTTTAAAATTCCATTTCGGAGAACAAATCTGGGACTTTGCGTAGACAACTGTTAATGCCACAATAAAGTGCAGCCCTTAGTTAAGTTTAAGCTTTTTTTGATATCGATGTAGATATAAGAGATATAAATACAAATTTTCCTGTTTTTTTTTCTTTCACAGTATACATTGCTGTAACTTTTGGAATTTTGTTCGGTTATACCCTAAATTTACAAATAAATAAATACATACAGTAATCGCTGCATGGATGGTGATGATCTATTAATTTAGCAAACGTGTAGCAAAAAATTAGCTTAAAATAAGTGAGATTGGCTTACGTTGGTTTCTGATTACTTTCTAATATTTTATATAACAAAAAATTATATTCTAGTAGTTTCTTATGATTATTTGCTGTCTGTGCAATTTGACAGCCCAATAGTTTTATGTTCAATAATCTCGCTTATATCATACTTGCACCTAGCATGCTGCTTGTGGAATTTGGAAGTGCAACTTCACTACTTTTATTTACTTACAAATTACAGACTCTTGCTTTTGATAGAAGCCAAATTTTACTGATATTGAGACTGGTTTTGAAAACCATAGATGTCTTTTATTAGATTTTGTCAAAACAAGACTAATCATTGTGAGGAGCATTTAGATGAACACTATATAGGGCATGAGGATTTCTCAGTAACGTCTAGGTAACAGTTTGAATATTTGCTTTATAATCCATTTCTCTTCATCCGCTCGTATGTCTGTCATTTTATTCCATTTTACTTCCTACACCGATAGGTAAGGGGAGTATTGTGATCGTGAAAATCTTTAGTTTTGAGATAACACGCTTTTGGGCGGGCTCATTTCCTTCGGTATGTCTACCGGTCTGTCTGTCGGTCTACCTATCTGTCTGTCTGTCGATCTGTCTGTCTCTTGGCGTTTTTCTAGCCTCGTAATCTCAGTAACTGCATGTGATGAAATTTGGGTAGCGATATGTTTTGGGGTCGGAGTAGATAAAGCTGCTATACTTCTGAAATCAGTGCATAGGCAGCGAAGTAATTAGCAAAAAAACGAAAAAAATTAAATATTCCTGAAACCAAACCAAGAAGCACTGTTCTCTAAATAAAGAATAAAAAATGAAGTCAAGCTGATTGACTCAGTACTTCTCACACATTACGCTGACACCAGTTTATTATTTTTCCATAGCATGAAGCTTTTGCAACCAAATAATCGCCAGCCCCCCCCCCCCCCTAAAATTGTCTTATGCCGCTAGGTCTTTCCTTCACAGGTCAATGGACAGCCTATTATCGATACTACAAAATTCTGTTTTACAACCCCCCACCCCTCAACCACCTCACTTTCACCCCCACCCAAAAAGCTGGTAGGAAATGACCAGGAACCCCTAAAACATCTAAAAACCGAATTTGAGTTGTTTTCATACTTTTCGTTCTTTGATTATTGCTACGCTGCCACTGACACGATTTTTAACAAACATGCGCGTTTTCCATTCTCACCACGCTAACAATATACTGTGTCCAAATTTCATTAGAATCAATTTAATAGTATCCACGTTACAAAATACAAAACGATTTAAACCAATAAATTCTCGTATAGTATACAGAAAATTTCCTTAGTTTCCGTAATAGGCTAGGCAATGTTCGGATGGACCTAAAAAGGTGATTTGTGTCGCTAGATCTTCCTTCACAGGTTAGTGGACAGCCTATTATGAGTACAAGAAATTTTTTAATTTTTCAACCCCCAAACCCCCAACCACCCCAATTTCACCCCCACCAAAAAAACGCAGAAAATGATCAGGAACCTCTAAAACGCTTAAAAACGAAGTTTGAGCTGTTTTTATATTTTTAGTTTTTTTTATTTCTGCGCCGCCACTGGCACGATTTATCAAAACCATACGCGTTTTCCATCTTCGCCATGGTAGTAATACTGGTTCAAAATTTCATTAAAATCAATTCAACAGTTTCCTCGTTACAACGATCTAAAGCAATACTCTCGTATGTTTACATCAGAAAAAAGTCCTTTGCTTTCTGTAATAGGCAAGGCAATGTTCGGATGGGCCTAAAAAAGTTATTTATGTCGCCAGGTCTTCCTCCACAGGTCAGTGGACAGTCTATTATGAAAGCAACAAATGTTTCAATTTTACAACCTCCCACCCCCCCAACCACCCCAATTTCACCCCCACCCAAAAAAAAGTAGAAAATGATCAGGGACCCCTAAAGCGCCTAAAAACGGAGTTTCAGCAATATTTAATTTTTTTTGTTTTTTGCTAATTACTCCGCCGCCTATGCACCGATTTTCGAAATTATACGAACATTACCTACTACGACCCCACAGCATACCGCTGCCCAAATTTCATCACAATCCATGCAGCGGTTACTGAGATTACGACGTTAGAAAAACGCCAACAGACAGACAGACCGACAGACAGACAGACAGACAGACAGACCGACAGACAGACCGACGGAAATGAGTGACGTGGATTTTCGTTATGTAGACATCATAACATGCCCAAAAAGCGTATTATCTCGAAATCGAACATTTTCGCGATCACAATACTCCCCCCACCTATCGGTGTGGGAAATAAAAAGATGATCTATATTCCTTTTTAAATTACTCAGTGTACCGACGGAATGATTTCAATAATATTTGCGATAGAAGATGGTACTCCACTTATGCAATAAAATCAGCAATATCACTAATAATTTATTTTTATTTCAGATCGACTGTACAAAGAGGGTAAGTAGCAGACATATGGGCTTTATTCTAAGAAGTACATAGTGACCATATTAAGCAAAACTACGATGGATCCTACGATAACACCAAATTAATATTCAGTTCTACCCGTTTAATTTTTACTTCCCATACCGACAAACATTTCAAACATTCTTCGTTTTTAGACATTTCAAGGGTTCCTGATCATTTTTTACTTTTGTTAGGTGGGGGTGAAATTGGGGTGGTTTGAGAGTGGGGGGTTGTAGAACTGAAAAATTTGTTGTATTCATAATAGGTTGTCCACTGACCTGAGAACGAAAGACCTAGTGGCGTAATACACTTTTTAACTCCCTTTGAACATTGCCTTGTCTATTTCAGAAGCCAAGGGACTTTTCTAATGTATACATACGAGTATTGCTTTAGATCCTTCTGTATTGTGTAACGTGGAAATTATTGAATTTTTTAAAAAAAATTGTGACATAGTATTATAATCGCGCAAGGATGGGAAACGCGCATAGTTTTCAGAAATCGTGCCAGTGGTGGCGCAACAATAAATCAAAAGACTAATAATATAAAGACAGCTCAAGCTTCGTTTTTAGAGTTTCAAATGTTCTTGATCATTGTCTACTTTTTTGATGAGCATGATGTAGAGATAGGGAAAACTCTTTTTTGTTAGCAACAATAATGTGTGGAAAGTACTACGTCAAGACGCTTGATGCCATTTTTTCCTCTATGGCCAATTTATTTCTGCTTAAAATGATGATAAAAGCACCTTTTGATACAAAAGCAGCCTATGCAGTATTCCGCTGATTACCATATAATTCATGCATGCATCATTGAGCATATTAATTTGCTATTAACTCTAGAATACCCTCATCCTATTTATTGGTCGTTTGTAGTTCCATCACATCTATAATGGCTTCGCATCACAGCAGAGGCTTGATGAATTCATCAATCTGCACAGAGAGGTATTTGCTAAAAGATAGCCAACAGACAGAAACGGCATTCATTTTGAGCGGCGTGCCTTGGTTGCTTTCATGGTAGTTAATCAAATAATAAAATAGTGAAACCTTGAATTTACACAAAAATAGTATAACCACCACTACAATAATATTAAGCATAAATATAATGTAATAAATTAATAATCGATGCTTCCGTAATTAAATTTACAGTGTAAGACCACTATAACAAATCATACAGTGACGTTCCTCATTGCCTATTTCACAAACCTTTCATACTACTCATATTACTCATCTAGATCATATACATGAAATATGTAAGCTATGCTGATGATATATCGTTACTAGTTTTATCCAAGGATCCAGAAATTCGTAGACAAAAATGCTCAGATACATTATCTCATGTAAATAACTTTCTCAATGGCAAGGATCTCTTACCCAATGCTAATAAGACTGAGGAATTGACATTTCATAATTATGAAAATAAAATTGACACATTTAAGTTTGAAGTATCTGGAGTTTTTTTGATAGCTGCGATGAAACTAAATTTTTTGGCATGTACCTTAACGAAAATCTTAGCTGGACCAAGCATTGGGAAGAACTTGTACACATAGGCTTGCATCCTATATATGTTTATATTTAGAAATTCTCATTCGGTTCTAACCTATAGCTATATGCTAAAGATATATTATTCACAATAAGAATATAGACTACGATATGTAATTTGCCTGAGGGGCAGTTAACTAATAAGAGCTATATTCAATTTACAGGTTTGCACACACTTGAGGCATGTGTGTACATTTTTAAAAATAAGACCGAATTTAACAAAAGTGCTGATTTCCACTCATACAATACTCGTATAAAACATAAAATACATATACCAGCTGCCCTTTACAAGGCGTGCGATGATTCTCCGGATTTCTTAGGGATACAAATTTATACGAGCTTGCGAAATAAAATTCAAATTAGTGTGACCATGCATCAGTTTAAGCAAACATTGAAACGATTTTTGTACGAACACTGTTTATAAATGTTGGAAGAGTATTTTCTGTATAAGCACATTACGTAAGACTGTGTATTATCAAAAATGCTCTTGACAATACCAATACGTGTAGTCTAATGTCCCTTTGGAAATAAGGACAGATTATAAGTAAGGTCACTACTCACATCACCACACTACAATATATCTGAAAGTTTATCAATCTGTTCAGCCAGTTTAACAGTAAACAATTAGTACTCATCATCATAGTCACAATGTCTTAACAGACATGTTGTGAACTCGTAGAATGCATTAAGCTGGAGGTAGAGTATTGGCCGACAAGAATATTATCAATAGTTTTGAGAACTGTAGCTCGTCATCTTTCACGATTCACTGTCAGTTCAGTGACGCTCTTGATACTAATATCCAGCAACTCTTTCGTCGTGTCCACCCAGCGTGTAGGGGAACGGCCACGTCGCCGCCCACTCGGGGCATGACCATGAACTTCAAGTTTCTCCATATTATCGCTTCTGAGTATATGTTCGAAGAATGTAAGCATCTTTGTCGACACAATGGAGCATAGTTTTTTTGGATTACCGAGCTCATCCAGTATGGAAACGTTAGTTCGATGGGCGGTATAAGGAACTCTCAGCATTCTCCTCCACGTCCACATTTCAAAAGCATTTATGCGAGCTCAATCTGCCTTTTTAACGGTCTAAGTTTCCGAAGTATACATAAATATGGAGAACACAAGAGACTGAACCAGCGACATTTTGGTAGCTTTAGTGATGTTATGATCACGCCATCTTTTAGTAAGCTTCGTCAACAATTAGTACTACTAGTAGTGATTTAACAGTCTTTCCAGTGACAACCTTGAAACAATGCCATGCCGCATGTGCTACCAGCAACTGTTTTTTCCTGCCTAAGATCTATAATATATCGTCTACTTCGTCCGCGTTTTAGCTCATTGATATAAGCCCCCCTTATTGAGGTCCTAGTGGATAGAATTGGATTGAACATTGCGATTCGTTCTTGACAAACTTGACAAAGTGTTGACCTGATGGAATGACACTTGAGCGTTAGAAACTAAATTCCAAATTACGACAACTGTTCCCACTGTTAGGCTAACATTCAAAATTTAGCTTGATTGACCTTATGTAATGGCAATGTCGGTTAGAAGCCAATAAGATTGGCATGTATACGAACCATACATTAATTGCCAAAAAAATGTCTACTAGTTACTCAGCAGAATTGTGATCTTGATGATTTTCTTAAAATTTTATATGTATCATGCCCTATAGAGGTGAGATTTAAAATCAATAAATTAGATAGATATATCGTTACCCAGACGTGCCCCAGAACCTACGCCACTGTTAGCTTAGCTTGTTAGGAGCTAAATGACAGCTAAGTTCGTTATGTGTCTTCTTAATATGCAAATTACAATAACAAAATGTATTATGAACGCACATAGATTAATGGTAGTGTAATATATTGCCCAGTTTACCGCTATTGACAGCTTCCTTTGTGTGGTAATGCTATTAGCCTTTTATTTTATATGACATAAATCTAGTCGCGAATTTTAAGGTTATAAAGACAAGATTTTATTGAGGCTAATTAGTTACCTTTTCACACATGGAAGGCATCTATAAGGAATCTGAAACTCGCAATAGATTTCCAGTTATACCATTTCAATCTGTATGAAAATACTTGCGTCAACTGACTATCTCGAAAGTTCAGATAACTCGGGCTGGTGGCTAAATAAACGAGAGTCATTTATAAAATGTTTGTCGCACAGTTAACTTAAATTCTCACTCTGTCTGTTTCAAGAAAAGATGTCGCCCAAATGCATGTTGTGGTACGTATGGTGAGAAAAAGCTCTGCAGCTAAATTTTGGCATCTCTTTCATACTTTTTAAAGACCTTACGGGACTGGGATCACAAACCACTGTCAACAGTCTACACGTGCTGGCAGCATCGCCTCCTCAGCCCCCAATTTAAGTCCTCTAGATTTTTTGGTGGATGCGCATAGAAACTAACATCTCCTGTACTGTACCTCATAACCTGGAAGATCTACGTAAAGAAATCATTAGGTTCTATTAGCAATCGATGCCGGAAGTGCTCTAGATAATATAGACGGTTCCTAATCTACGATAGGCGTTGAAGTTGAAGCACTACATTCAAATAAGTATGCAGGTGCAAGAAAACTCTTGGTGGCCTATGGACTGGAAGTAGAATTCACTTGGTATGGATGCCAGAATTTATGTTGGACACGAAGATAACTGAGCTGCTGATGTCTTAGCTAAAAGGGTAGTGAAAAGTTCTTTCAAGAATGGAGATATATGGAGCATCTATTATAGTATAGCACCGTAACGGTTAAATATCTCCAGAACTCTCCAAGCTGGAACGATAAAATTCAGTACTTGGGGGGTATTTCAACATAAATCCAAATTTTGAGAAGTTTGTTGACAACCAGCATGGAGTCTAAGCATTTGGGGTGGTATTATTGGAAACCGCATAATAAACTAATGTTTTCCAAAATTTTCTAAATGAAAATTTAGAAAACCTGTTGAAAAATTCACCACTGAGGTTTTTAAGAATAATGTGGTTACAGTTAGATGGAGCGAAAGCACATTTTAGTATTAGAGGTCGAAACACTTTGGACGACTGGTTTCCTGTCAATTGTTTCGACTGCAAGCCACGCCCCCTACGATTTTTCCAATTCTTACGCAATTATTACAAAGCCGTAAATATCTTAAAAACCATCAAAGATAGAATCACATGTGCCAAGATAAAAGTGAAACAGAATTTAATTTCGCATCCACCGATGTGAAACTTATCATACCATCCCATTTGAAAAAAAAGTTTTCAACTTTTCAAACTTGAAAATTGCTAGTCTATTGATTTAATGTTCTTTTGAAATAGCGATCTTACTAAAACACAAATACGTTCCCTGCTTGTTTCAAAACCGGAAACCGCACCTTTTTATCGTGCTCATTTTCCGAGATATTAACGTTTCTTGTAAAGTACTACAAACGTCAAATTTTGTAAAAATTGCTGAATAACTCCGAAAATAGGCTTCGTAGATATAAATAATGGTTAACAAACTGGACCTAGAAATTGATGCTGAATTCAAAAACGTAATAATATATAGGGTGTTCGATTTAAAATAAGGAAGTTGATACCTACTTCCAGTATATCCGGAAGTCCGCCATCTTTGAAATTATTTTTTGAATTTGAAAAGAAACGTCTTTTATGTAAAAAATTTTCGTCTAATTTAAACGGTATGGCCGCTAGAGAGCACCGCGTGCTTATTGGACCACCCTGTATAGCTTTATTGCATCGGGGAGAGGGATGGACCTGTTACTTCCTCCTGGGGCCCGAATAATCTCTCTACGGCTCCGTCCGTGGTCTGAGGTTACGAAGTAAGGTCTCATCACTCTTATCAACCAGACTTTATGGAGTATCTTTTTCAAGTACCATTCATCTGGTACCATCGATCCGGTGCACCTCGTTACCACCGCAGATGCCCGTTTGGACCCATTATTTTCTGACATAACCATCCGTGTTCATTGCCATCGCTTCTGATGTATCGCCGCGGTCTGCGGCCGGCGCGGCGTTCCTCAGATTATATCTACTGGAAAATATAAAACAAAGAACGCTGCCCGCCATGATTGATGTCGGCGATCCTCTTCTGTCATTGAAATCCAACGGAGCGGATAAAACGAGTCGCGTACCTCGGTCTAGGATTATGTTTACGTCAACTCCTAATAGCATCTGGGAGGTTATTGAGATGACGAAGATGGCAGGCCTGAAGGATGAGCATGTGCCTATACAGACGGCCCAATACTTACGACGCTTTATTAGTAGGAAAATCATAGGACTCTTTTACTTTGTACCAGAGAAAACCTATTTCGAGATAACATAAAGGAAACTTACTATAAAAACCAGATAGATATGGCTAGAGGGAATTGTAAAAAAATATGGTTTACTGTAAATGACTTTACAGGAAATAAAAACAAAACCGTACAAGTGAAAAATACAGATATCAATGGGAAAGAGGGACAGGTAGTTTCTAATAGTATTGAGAAAGCAAACCTGTTCAACGAATATTTTTTAAATATAGGGATTGACTGTCAAACAAATAAGCAAGGTCTACCTGTTCACTTTATGATGGATAGTTCAATCAAATCATCAATTTTTTGGGAACCGACAACGGAGAGCGAACTGGTTGTATATATATCGAATTTAAAAAATAAATGTTCATCTGGTCTCGACGGTATTAGCACAGAACTTATAAAGCAAATTCATAACTTTATTTTACATCCGTTAGTTCATATAATAAATCTTAGTCTTACTAGTAGTAAAATACCTATACAGTGGAAAGAATCCATAGTTACCCCTGTTTACAAAAGTGGAGACAAAACGAAACTAACAAATTATTGGCCCATATCTGTAATCAATAATTTCGCCAAGCTATTTGAACAAGTCATAAAAAAAAGATTAAACGCTTTTTTGGAAAAGCATAAAATAATAACGGAGAGCCAGTTTGGTTTCACGAAAAATCAAAGTACTGAAGACGCGATCCTAAAGCTAATGGAACCTATAGTTGATGCCTTAGATAAGTCAAAAAAGTGTGCAGCTGTGTTTCTGGACTTGGCTAAGGCTTTTGATACAATATGCCATAAAAAGTTATTAGTCAAGTTATCTAACTATGGTATCAGGGGTGTAGCTCTGAATCTATTACAAGATTACCTAACAGGTAGGGTACAATGCGTCAAAATAGGAGATAGGGTCAGCTCAAAGAACATCATAAAAGCTGGAGTACCGCAAGGTACCGTTTTGGGGCCAATACTATTTTTAATCTACATGAACAGCATAACAAACATTATGAACTTTGAAGGTAAATTAATGTGTTACGCAGATGATACGGCAGTTGTTATTATAGGATCTGATTGGGAGGAAGTGCGCAAGAGCTTAGAAGCATGTCTAGTAAGACTTAAACAATGGTTGGATGCAAATTTACTCAAGTTAAACGTAAGCAAGACCAAATACATGCTTTTTTCACCAACTGCGAACCAACCTAATATGAGCATTAGATTACATACTAGTTCTTGTAAGCGAAATTATTGTAATTGCGAAATATTGAAAAAAGAGGCTATCATTAAATATTTGGGTATCAATATTGATCAACACATTAGGTGGATAGATCATATAAATTATGTAAATAAGCGTGTGAGGGTTCTAATAAGCAAATTCTACACTCTACAGTCAGAGATATATGTTCAAGAAAAGTTTTAATCATGATGTATAATGCACTTGTAGCTTCCGTTTTAAAATACTGCATTACGATCTGGGGAGGAGCTTTTACAACAACATTGCAAAATCTACAAAGAGCCCAGATTTACTTTACAAAGAAACTAATTTTTTCAGTATAAAGTTTATTTATGTATATCAGTGTCTCACAAAAATGTACCTCAAGCAAAGAAGCTTCAAGAAATTAAGCACAGTATCTAGAGCAGCAGCTAATTTAAATCTGAGTATAGATATTTTTAGAAAAACACTTACACAAAAAACTTTTTTTTATCATGGACCTAAGTTCTTCAACGTACTCCCAGCAGATCTAAAACGTGTAAATAAATTCAAGGAATTTAAATACAAAGTTAAGGAATTCATAACTGAGAATCAGGATAAGTTTAATTCTTCAAAGATTGTCTTAGCAGCACCCGCCTCCAGCCTTGTCGTCCCCACTTGCAGAATTTCAGTAGGTATAATGTTTCAAATGTATTCGTTAATTATAATGTTCAGACATTTAAGAGGATTGTACGCGCGTAGGTATAACATTGGAAATTGTGTATTTTAGAACAAATAAATAAAATAAAATTAGCAAAAAAAAAACCAGGAAAGTATTGCGATTGTGACGTATCTTTAGGGTTGACGTCTTTTTTTAAATATTGTTCAGTCAGAGGCCAGACTGTGGGTATTTTGTTATTCATTTAAAAATTATTTAAAGCTCGGTAACATTGCATGCTTGCATCCCAGCTGGTAAAAGTCATTTATTGTAGGTTAAGCAACTTAGCCTGTGATAATAATGTTTTAGCTCTTTTCCACCCTGTATCTTTGAAATAGAGCAATTTTTCAAAAATTATCAAACAACAAAATATTCTAAAAATATTTAAGTTTTTGCCGCATATTTACCAAACACCCTGTATATTAATTTACGTTTCTGCTAAGGCAATAGCGAATTTGCTTAGCAGCCTCTTTCATGTAGCAAAGTTGAATAGAGTTTAGATCTCCATTATGGCAAACATAGAAATCAAATTAGATATATGAGATCAAAAAAAATTTATTGATGGATGTGCCAAACAAAAACATGTTACATACAAGAGTTAATTAAAATTTCATCATTGCTACATGGCGGCCGTGGAGTGGTCAAGTGTTAAATTAACTTTTTTGCTTGTGATCAAATAGTTCAATGATGACACGGCAGTTTGGAACACCTACTCGTTCGATGGAATTTTTTGAGTAAACTTTTGCGATTCTGCCTCTCTCATTTCATCGTAAGATATACGTGAAGCTTACTCTTGCGGAGCAGTTTTAACAGGAGTGACATAAGATGGAATTGATGGAATCAAGTAGTTTCAGTTAGTTATTCCCTAACGTTAATTGAAATACAATTTTATCTCTTATCTGTCTTCTTTTAAAAATTATGGCTGAAATGGAAATATGAGCTTAGACTGATCGACTTTGTATTTCCCAATAATTATATATCTTATATTATTTTATAAAAATGGGGCCTTCTTAATTAGGCATCCAATCAAAAAAATTATTAAACAACGGTTTTAGTAATAAAACACCTAGAAATGAAGTTTAAGCTCCTACAAACTTTCTAATCGCAGCTTCACTACCTTTGAAACGATTTCTGATTTCTTTATTCTCATCACGTTGACAAAGTCAACCTTCAACTTGTCTTAAGTTATCAGTTGTGGATTCCGTATGGATAATATGACTCAGAAAAATTCACAGCTATACATTTGTACCTATCCTACTAGCTCTGATGGACATATTTTTTTTTTCCAGTCTACCAAAATTGGTTAGAAATACACTTACGCTGAAGTCTTACACAGTACAATATTAAGCGCAGAGGTATCAATACAAAGCACGTAGTGGCTCTCCAATCAAATGTAGCATAGTGACTAGGTTAGGTTTGGTTAGGTTAGGTTGATAATGAGTGGAGTGATTATACCTCCTTCCACTGCTACCCCGTTTTGCCTATTGTGGCCCAAACCTATTTACAATTCATTGTACAATCCATACCTTATGACGAAGGCGATGGTCGTGTTAGGTGAAACTTCCTTGAAGTCACTAGGTTTCAGATGGGTGTACCCGCAAGTCTGAAACCTAGCTCTTTTTAGCACTGGACAGGAGCACAATATGTGCTCCGCTGTTTCGTCCTCCACATAGCAGAAGCAGCAGTCCGATGTTTGTTATACCCGTCTTACATCAACAATAAATCCATGGTTTTAATTCGTGGATTCAGTTCGTGGTCAAAATTGACATGTATAAAACAGGAATTTGACGTCAAATAAGTCAATGGATTTCTTCTTGGATTTCTTCACTGATTTAGAACCTGTTCTAATCTGTGGTCAAGTTTGACGTAACATTCGGTAGTGCCAACCTTAAAAATCATTTGATACATGTCTCTGTATATTAGTAAACATTTTCTAAATAAAAACTCGTAATCAAATTCAGAGTTTTACTGTCAAAAGGCTAAAAACAAATACCACTTATGTAATCTTGCGAAAACCGCTAATCATACCCATACCACAGCAACAGTGTTGGCAGGACTGTATGCTGTCACAAAATCCATGGCTTCATTCACAGATGTAAAACGCAATCAGTTTGACCTTGAAGGCGACCATGGATTAATCAATGAACAAATTCGCGGAGAAAATGTCGATGTAAAATGGATATTAGAGAGCTATTTTCCACAAGCGGTTTGTCAGACGTCAATTTCCTGTCAACAGACCGACCAGAATGCGCAGATCATTACTGTCCATTCTAGGATCCTTGGAGGTGGCTGACTAGAGGGAGATGGGGTATGAACGCCTTATAGAGTGTAGTAGCCCTGGTGCATCTCTCTCCAGTCCAGGAGTGCTTTCCTCTTTGCCCAATCTGAGATGGTTTTCCTGGCAGTGCTTTCCGCAATGCCCGCAAATGGTTCTGGTCCTATGAACGCAGATTGGGTTCTTCCTCTTGCGAGTGCGTGGGCCAATTCATTTCCTTCCATACCGCCATGACCTGGAATCCAAGTCATAGTTACATTTTATCTTGTTCCAAATTCATTGAGGAAACGTATGCTAGTCTTGAGTCAACCCGTTTGGAGCGCAGAGCTTTCAGGAAAGCCTGGCTATCTAAACAGATTTTTATAGATTTGTGATTTGATCGTGACTACTTGAACATGTCAAATGGTATATTTCTTCAAAACAGCCTTACACATGGTGACGCGCTACCACTACGTTTTTGCCACCTGTCTAACAATTTCGTAAAATATCTGTGTATATTAGTACTACTAATAGCGATACCATCAAATATCTGATTATTGTGCTGCCAGATATAGATCTCTCATAGGAGAGATTAATTTCTGTCTTGATTTATTGTACGAGTATATTCATAGAAACTAAATAGCATGCTCATTCTTTAATTTGCAAACATCTATCTAGCGTGATCATAATCTAGGTTGATCAATGACTCGCTTGAAGAGCTTATCTGTAATTTACTAGTATTAATAGAAGTTAATTAATACATTCGTGGTATATTAAGAAACTACTATCATTTTTGTGTTTTGTTCTCATGAATATTACATGAGATATGGTCTTTTGAGAACTTTAAGATCAATCATACAATTCCTTGGCAGCGTAATCTTATATTAATTAACCATATTTCATGCGTCTCTAGGATCAAGATTTATCCATAGATAATGTACGCAGACATAAAAGTTTTGAGCACAGGTTAACCACCTGGGTTTTGCTCGAGTTTTTTGTGTGATTCTGACGGCAGTTATCCAGCGTAAGTCGGATTAGGTAACGGTAATTATTGATTTGCATATGTTATTAGATAATACGGGTATAAGCGACGCGAACTGGTTAACTGAAAAATATTGTTTTTACAGCTAATGACACGTCTTGTCTTGATAGCTCATCTAACACTCTCTTACAAGCTTTACTACATGGGTAGGTCTTCTTTTTTAGCACATCGCAATCAATGTTTTTATGAAATATTTTAACTGAATCTTTGTCTATTTATTATATGCTATTCTTGAACCATCATTAGGGCCAAATGAATATATGAATGAAAGAAACAGGAAGGCTTTCTGGTGTGGGTGGCCTGCCCACCATGTGTCTTCAGGTTCCCTTTGAACCTAGCATAGTCTGCCTGTAATAGCCAAGAGCGTTACAGCGACATAGAATACATGCCGAAGATTCCTCCTCCTCACCAAAGCGCACCCGTCGGGTCGCTTGCCACATACATTACATACAAGTGACCTCTGAAGGAGTTATGGCCAAATAGCAGGCTGAAAAGTAACCTTGGGCGACTTCTGTCCAATGAAAGACAGAACCGTTCCACATTATATCCAGAGCTTCTTCTACATCTTAAAGGATGTTGATTTTGTAACCACACCTCTGTTCTTTTCGATAAAGGTTCGGTTTAGCGAAACCCGAAACGAGCGTTGAGATTCGTATCAATCGACGCGAATTGACGATCTGAGTCGAACGATACCACTCCCAGACTGAGGAAACGCTCCGGTGAAAAACTACAGTACCTACTTCGAAGATTCCAAACCTAACCTAACTTAACCAAACCAGTTGAATTATTGAAGCTGAAATGGGTTCTAATCGACTCGGCTTGAAGTCCTGAGACGAACTAGAGCAATACCAGCGCGAGAAAACATTTTGGTGAATGTCTACGCTACTTTGAAATTCACAAATTCTAATAGCTTACCCAACATAAAGTAAGCAAATCGGTTGAGGTAAAAAGGTGTGTCTAGCGACTCAACCGGATATCTTGGCTCAAATTGTACCAAATCTAGACTGTACAACCGTTTACTTTGATTCTCAATTGGAAATTAATCAAAATAAGTTCATCTGGGCCCTACCCCTGCATGCTATGGAAAAACCGAACAGGTGAGAATCCTGCTTGGGAAACTTGTGTTGCTTAGACTATTCAAAATATTCAAAGACAGTGACGTCTGGGGGGCCGTCCCCCCCTCCAGGCCCCGCGTTATACGTTTACATAAGCCTAATTCAGCATAAACTAACCAAGTTTTCGGATATTCATATTTCCTTAATAGCTTTAACATTAAACATTTAAAGTACCATAATCTTTTTATTTTCTATTTTAGGATGTTGCGACTGGTGGCGTTGTGTTGTACTCATCTAGCGCTTTCGCACGATATATAATTTGACCGCATATTTCATGAAAAGTCGAAATATCGAAGTTATTTTGAGGTTAGGTTTGAAACTTTAAAGTGGCGCGGATTTTCATTGGAGCGTTTCCTCAGTCTTGGATAGGTCTAATTCTACTCAGGACATCAAGCAGAATCGATTAACACTTATTTAACGACCAATTAAACCGAAATTGGGCTCAATAGGTTGACCTTTTGGCATAAGTGAGGTTAGGTATTGAAACTTTAAAGTGTCCTAGGATTTCACCGGGGCGTTTCCTCAGTCTAGGAATGATGTCGTTCGACTCACGGCGTCAATTCGCGTCGATTGACACTAATCTCAACGCCCGCTTCGAGTTTCGCTAAAACGAACTCTAGCCTTTTTTTGTTCTAATAAGTGACATCTGATGGCTTGCCGAAATGTCATCCAAGACCTTTCTACATTGCAGAACGAGCCTTGATGTAAACCTACAGGCACTCGATGCTTTCATTACTGCCTGTCTGTTAGAATTATCAAAGCAGATAGTGATTGATCCGCCTCCTAGGGTCGTATTTATAGTAGTAAAGCTCCCTTGAGTAATACTCAAGAAACAAAATGTCAACATGACATTTCGTTGCAGTCAGAGCGACTTTGTAGGTTAGTTTTGGAGTACGGTGTTGTCAGTTTCTGTCACATCCGAAAAATTGTCAGGCACAAAACACGAAATACATGCACAAAACAAAAATAGATAACAGAAAACATCAAAATGCGGAGGCATAGACATAACAAATTGATTTATATTTGAAATATGACAACGTCGCCAAATGAATCCCGACATTAGATGTTAGATACACAGGGAAAGTCACATTTGAGGGTCCTTCAATCACTTGAGTGCTACTTAAGGGAACCTTAGGTATTACTCAAGGGGTGACTATGAATACGGCCCCTAAGTATCTGAATTTTATGAATATGAATCCAAGAGAGAAGAGGGTCATCAGACCCGAATAATTCACATCAATTCTAAATTTGTTTAAGCTTCGTTCGGCTGTCGTGTGTGGGTAAGTTCTGAAAACTACGAAAATAATTTTATTTGCCATACCTCTTTAATAGTAATTCTGAGATATTATTTTCCTGTCCATCTTATGACGTCTAACACCGCGGTAATCTAAGTCACTTATTTTTGTCAGTCTTTCTTTCTTTTGGTCTGTCTGTTGCCATTTTCTACCATCGTAATCTCAGTATCCGCTGCATGTATTTTGATGAAACTCGGGATCGTATAATATGACGTGGTGGTATTTTCGAAAATTGATCCATTGATGACGAAGTAGGTAGTAAATCACTAACAAAGAATATGAAGCAGTACTGTTCGAAGAATGGACTAGTGTCGAATGATTCTAAGACAGAGCTTATTAATTTCTCCCTAACTCAAATTGATTCTGATAAATTCATATGTGTTATTAATAACATATATATAACAGCTATACAGAAGGACATCGTGAAATCTTTATGAATTACGCTTAAGTCAAAACTTGGTTGGAAAAGTTATATCGATATGGTGATTAATAAGATATCAAAGCAATTTTTTGTTCTTTGGGGGGTGAGACAGTTCCTGGACTTCAACATTCTAAAAACATACTATTTTGCCTACGTCAGTTCAGGACTGAACTACTGTGTGATATGCTGGGGAAATAGTGCACACATGGAAGAATTTTTTCTAGTCCAAAAGAAGACTCGTACGAACTATGACCTACAATGTTATCAGATTATCTTGCAGAAACTTATTCAAATCCCATAAAATCTCAACCGTATATTCCTCATTCATATCCAACAGCGTATCTTATATCAAACAGACTCTAACTCTAACTCAATTGGTCGCTCTGACGTTAGCTAAGCAAGTGGCCACAGCTTCGGAAATACGTATACCATTCAACTTCCTCAACATAGTTTAGCTGCATCAGCGAAAAGTCCTGTCATTTTAGCTATCAAGCTGTATAAGTTACCAGCATCTATAAAATCAATAAACTCTTCAGGAAATTCCCCGGCACACTCTAAATAAGTCTAAAACGGCTTCTACTTGCGAATCCTGTAGACAGCATCGTTGAATATATGGACCTAAATTTAAGCTAGTCTACAAAAACCTGTGATGAGTTATTAGGTTCTGTATTTTCCCTTTATTTACATATTAATTATAATTATATCTATTTATATCCAAGTGTATGATGCTTTTTTGGGCTTTTTCCATTTATGCTTTTTTAGGTAATGTATGATTTGGGTGGGGAATAGAGCAACTACGGTATATTTTGTACTCATGAAGGACTCTCCCCGAAATCCTTTACAGACCTATATGAACATTGCCCTTGAGGACTTAGATCCGTATTCATAGTCGTTTCTCAAGTATCTCTTAAGTATTGCTCAAGGGTAAGTATTACTCAAGGGATACTTGAAGGTTACCTGAGGGTTACTTGAGGGTTACTTGAAGGTTACTCAAGGGACTCTCAAGTGTGGCTTTTCTTGTGTATCTGTTTCCTAGACAACAGACTACCAGATGCCTAGTTTCATTTGGCGACGTTGTCATATTTCAAGTATAAGTCAATTTGTTATGCCTAAAGTGGGTGACACAGGTACGAACTTTAAGTACGCGGTTTTCAAGTTCGCGAACTTACTCGGCTCGACGTCGGTGACACACGTGAAGCTGAAATCACTCATTTTGATAATTTTCCTAAATAAACAAAACTTTTAACAAACACCAAACACAACAAGCATTGCGCATCGATGGCCTGCCGAAATAAAGTGGTGGCTCGCGGCTCGCAGTACAAGCAGAGACAAGCTACGAGCAAGATTTCAAACCAGTTGGATCGCCGGCGGTTTGCGCGACGGTTTTAAAGTACGCGTACTTACGGTGACACACGGGCGAAAAAGGTCGTCGAGCCATAAGTACGCGTATACTTGCTCGTACGTGTATCACCCCTTTATGCCTACGCATTTTGAAGTTTTCTGATATCTCTTTTTGTTTTGTGTCAATATTTGGTGTTCTGTAGTAGACATTTTTCCGGATGTGACAGAAACTGACAACACCGTACTCCTTAGATAAGGAAAGAGAGCCGTACTCCAAAATTTACCTACCAAATCGCCTTGACTGCAAGGAAATGTCATGTTGACATGTCATGTTGACATTTCGATACTTGAGTATTTCTCAAGGGAGCCTTACATAAGGGACCCTGAAGTAGCCGTCGAAACACAAAACCTTAAGGAACCTCAGGTATCAAGGAACCCTTAAGTGTCGACAATGAATACGACCCTTAACATTTGTTTATACAAACAAGACCTAGGAACTCCAATTTATTTATACAAAAACCTATAACTTGTAACCTGGAAACTGCTAGCTTGATTGTAATAGCGTTAAGGAAAAAATTTTAAACTGTAAACTTGAAAAATAATTTAACTGGATATCGGGTACTGGAAATGTCTAAAGATATACTATAAATGCCAAGTGGTTTATGTCTGTTAATTTATAGTCGTTTCACATATTACATCGCGGAAAAAATTTCTGAAACAGCACCACCTAGACACCACAATAGGTTTCAGGAACGATCAGATCACTGGTTGTAACCTTGTGTCTTAACTACCCTCATAATAGTTATGATTCTTCGTAATTTCATATTTTTAACAGGCCATATGGTCATTGGCATTCAGAGTTCGTACCACCGAAGCAGAAATAAGGTTGCACGGAGAGCCAGGTGGAGTGATGGACCAATTAAACGGCTTCATTCTCCGCGGGCGACCAATTATGACGATTTTTATTTAATGTAATGACGTTAGCTTTTTAATAACCTCAATAATTGCACCCTTTTGGATGCGTAGCGCTAACAATACATCGCGATTAATTACCTGTAATGGCAGAGTTGCTCAATGTTCGCATTCTGGATAAAAATCTACCACCAGTGTTGCCAATACTTGCGATGCTCAACTAACTAAGAGCTTATCACAACCCGCTATAGGCAGTAACTCCAGAAAAGTTGAAAATTAAGGTGTTTTTGCCTTTCTAATCTTGAGGTCTATATCTACCTTATATACTTAATAAAAACGCTGCAAGTCAGCCAAATTCGTTAAAATATGTTATAATTCATGCAGTATTTAAAAAAGTACGTCAGTATGCTTAGCATAAGTGCAGTATCTAACAAATACTGCAGCGTTAGAACTAGAAAATTATGTGCTAGAACTAATACTCTGCCTCTAGGTACTTAGAAAAAGTATAAAACAAAATATTTGAATTAATCTACAACGGCTAAGCCTTTTACCAAAAAAACTCATTTTACTCAATAGCTTTAATTGCAAACTTATTAATGGGATGTTGGTGCTTGTGGTAGTGATATGCATACTATCCCACTATAGAGCCGGTTGTGCAAACGCTGGTTTAACTCAAGATTTGCTAAGCCTAAGCTTAGCTAAGCATAGCTAAGCTTAGGTGTAACGTTGACATCCGTTGTACAATCGTCGGTTGAGTTAAACCTAGTTGATAATAAAATTCCCTACGGTTGCCACTAATGCAGCAATGCGTACTGTCATAATTATATAAAAAATTAATATGCGGTACTCATCTTTTTATGCAATTATAATGATAGTTTCGAGTAAATTTCGTATCGAGGGGAGCCGAGAGCCACCGAGCGGTGGCCTACTGCTAGTTTGTCGGCACCTTTAAGCTATAATAACGATTCAAAAAACAAATTAAGGAAGAAAAGCTTTCTTCTGCACTCAGTCAATTCGGTGGTTTCGAAATCATGTTTGTTTGAAAAATTAAGAAGAAAAATGTATGATTGCCATTTTTTTGCACACTAAGAAACTTTTTTGAAAAAGACGCTCTAAATTGTCCTTCATTAAGGTCTTAACCCAGGTCCCTTAAGCTTGCGTTGTACAACCGGTCGGTCCTAAAAGTTTACCAGGTTTTTAGTTGCCAAGTTCGTATAGCAAACGCAAGTGGTAGATTCTTACTCTTCTGCTAACTAATAATATTATTACAGAGCTGAAATCTGTACTATTATTACGGAGCTGAACTCTGTTAGGTATAAGAGAAGATATGTGATAAAACTAGATTATACATTCGTGTATGCAGAAAAATTCAAGGAGGTAATCTCATGCCAGATTTGTAAGGACGCATTAGAACGCCTTCAGAAAACACTAGTATTGCTGATGAGCCTTTTTGCTTGCTGATTTCGTTTTATCCTTGATTCATTTTGTACAACACACGTTAAATGCTTCAGGGTAATGAAATTATCCACATTTACATGAAAACGTATTTAAGCTTGCAGTGTATTTCTTTGATATAACTCGAAGAAATTGACATCACTTATAAAAAAAAGGATATCATCCGTTTATTTGATTTTGCTCGAAACAGCGTCACAAAACTCTTAAAACCACAATGGAGTGTTTTACAAAAAAATATGACGGAATATTGATTTTACGTATACAAAAGCCATGTAACGGAAATTTTTACTTTTTTCTGTGTACGCGAACTGGCTTAAAACCCCTTCCAAAATTTCGTACCAAAGCTATGACGTAATAAATATTAGCGTGTCGTCGTAGGTTTCTCGTGGAACCATCCGCAGAATGTGACTACTTCGCCGTCTAAGGGCCAGTTTCCCAATGTCTAGTTGAATATTTATCTGGAGGTTAACGGGCGACTGTCAGATAAATTGTTTAAACAATTGAAGGTTAAACTTACGAATCCATGTAAATCTTATCTGACAGTTGTATCTATAGAAACGCCAACTGGCAGCTACCTATCTGATACTTTTAACTGGACATTGAAAAACCGGCTCTAACCTCTTTTTCTCTGTTTAAAAACATAACTTCTTCCTCTTACTGACATTGACAGATGTTTGTTCACTTTTTTATTCATTTTGGGTAAGCTCAGTAATAGTTGTAACACATCAGGGGGAAGGTTATCTATGCGTGACAAGGTCACATTCCTACATCCAGAATAAAAATCACTTTTGATTGGTTGCTTTCTAAGGCGGGAAGCTCAACAGATTCAAATGAATTATCTTCAAAGTGATAACTCTGGAACTCGTTTTTTACTCCACGTGGGCAGAAAAACTTTAACAAACAGTGCTATTATTATAAATTATATGCAAACAATCCATTTCAGCGATTAAGTTGGCAATATTAGCAAGTTGAAAAATACCCCATTATCTATGCATGAAACTTTACTATAATCTGATCTGTCTGTAATCGGATTTGTTCAGATTTATCAAGATAAGGTTCAGAAGGAAACAGCTAGTAACCGGAGGCCAAATAATTAGTTTTCAGCATGCTTGCACAGAATTAGCTGTAGTGAACATGTGGATTTAACACGGAGGCAATTCTGGGATTAGCTGCTGGAGGGTTTCATTTAAATCGAACCTGCACACAGACGATATGGCTGTTCTACGATGCGGGTTGTTGAAGCACAAGTGCACGAATATGTACTTCGTTAGTCCAGGAAAAGTAGTATGATGGAAACCGGCAGCCTCATTGTGTAAAAAATCGCGATTGCGGTCGCTGAGCAGATGTTGAGCAACAGCGACATGACAGCAACAGAACCGTGAAAATTGTAGGTCGTAGGTTGTTGTCCGTCACGATGACGTCATTGCATAATCCGAAATTTACGTTTGACAGTAAATGTTGCGCGATTTTCATCCGTAGCTTGTCGTCTGCATGATACGTTATAAGGCTGCGGAGCTACATTCTGAAAAAGTTGTCAGAACGTATAACCCTCTACGAAGCTGCTGTATGTGTGCTGTAATGCAACGACACAGAAGTTACTTAGCAACCGGGCTAGCAACCAATAGCTCAGCAGATTTGCTAGAGACCAATTTAGGAGGTAAGTGATGGGGAGCCAAAGTTTATTTTTTTTTATGGTCGGCCTCCCGCAAAGGCTGAAAGCCTATGGAGCTGTAGAAGCGCTGCGAGAGGATAAGTATCGGTTCACGTTAGATTTGAAACGCTGCAGGTTGCAGCCGTCGGGAAACAAATTCCCCGGCAGCTGATTCCACAGCGTCGAAGTTCGCCAAAAAAAGGAATGCTGGAGGAGACTGGTTCGGGGAGTAAGGACCTCGACCTGGTAAGGATTAGCTCTCAGAGCTTCTCTAGTGTTTCTGGTTGGGACGGCCTTTGGTGTTATTATCTGAGAGAGCTCACTCGAACATCTCCCGTGATAGAATCTGTAAAACAGGGATAGGTCAGCCACCCTCCTTCGATGTTCCAAGCTGTGGAGGTCCTTTGTGAGGTTAGGCGTATCAATTAGTCTAATCGCTCTTTTCTGGATGGTGTCCAGAAGCTTTAGAGAGTGCTTCGGAGCGCATCCCCACACATGGGAGCAATACTCCAGCGACGGTCGGATCTGTGCCTTGTAGAGGAGCAGCAGTTGTTCTTGTGTATACAACTTCCTACAGCTGAACAAAACTCAAAGCTTCTGGGATGCCGTTTTACCAATACTGACGACGTAGTCGTCCATGCCAGGACATGTTATTGTTGATGTTGATTCCCAAAAGCTTAACGGAAGATGATTCGACTATGGGGTGACCCTCCATTTCCACGGCTGATAAGCCATCGTGAGACTTCTTTGTAACTGTTGTTGCCTGAGTTTTTTGTATGTTGAACTGTACTTTATTTGCTAATCCCCACTCGACAATTGTTTTGATATCTGCGCTGATCTTTGAGGCACGCTGCCGTCGCCGACGTACCGTCTCCTGGGATGATAGTGGCTTGCCTGGTTCCATGCACGACACTAATGTACTGTCATCTGCAGAGCTGTAGATTGGATTGGATGTTATTTCCAGCAGCTCGTTTATGTACAGCAGCATTGCGAAACGAAGTGCAGGAGGTTCGATTAACAAAATTTTATCAAGACTGTTTCTTTTAAAATGGACATTTTCACAGCAAACAAAAAACTTATCTTCCAAGGACAAGCGCTGGTTCCAAGGAAAAAGATGAATGGGCTCATAAAAAAATCCTCCTCAAGTGCTCCAAGAAAATACTTTATTCTCCTCTGAAAAGGGGAAGCTTAAGAGGTCCTCGGAGAAGTCTAAGAAAATGCTTCATCTCGAAATAGTTTCCTCTCAGAAGGGTTCCAAAAGAACATTTCAAAGGAGTGTTCAAGTCCAAGAAGGATAGCATCCCCTTGATTGTAGACAATCAGAAGTTAATTGGTTATCATGTCATGATTTCAATATACAAATTCTATATAAATTCTATACAAATATATCACGGCACAGTGAGCAATACAATGTGTGATCTCATCAAGAGCTCGACAGAAGAATAAAATGGAAAGAACGGCGGAGTTCATCGTTGGGACTTTGTCAGGTAGAAATTATGAAGCAGCGCTGGGAAGCGTTAAAGAAGGGATGCACGGAAACTCATAAGAGGACGACTCCAGAAGGATAATCTTCACAAGTTTCCCCTTCCATACTTAAACTCGTGACATCATCTTTTTATTGTCATATGACACAGCAGAGTAGGTACTTTATACTGAGTGCTCTCCATGGATTTATTTTGAGGATAAATGCTGTTTCAACAAATACTTAGACACACACCCTTGCTCTTTCTCATCAATTTCAGCACTGAGTCACGCCTCAAATGATGCGGGCCCTGTGACATCACTGATGCAAGCTGTGGAACAAATGATTCACCTTTCAGTTAGAAAATGGCAATGCTGGAGAGTTTTACTTAAACTAGAACCACATAGTTTAGAAGTCTCGTATATGTCCAAAAACAGCCAAAATATACAGGGAGGGTGCGGTTCCCCATATTGAACCAATTTTTTTAAAGTTGTCTGTACATGTGTGTCATTAAGAAAATAAAATAAATTGATAATACAAATCAAATCTCGCAACTTTGAGGAATATCTTGAGTAGCATAAATTATTTTTATATTTGTTAAAAACAAGAAAAGAAAAGCAAAATTAAGAAGGTTTTGCAAATGCAAATGCATTTTAGGCAACCAGGTGCTCAAATTGAACTCGTGATGGTCTCTTAAATTGAACCTGCCCTCAGATCTTGATAAAGTAGAGATAATACTTTGAGGAAAACAAATTAAACTGAACTAATGTCTCTTTAAAAAAAGTTGGTAGGTACCTGAACATATTTTTTTCTAATAATTACTACCAAAATGCTTAAGAAAATTCTGTACCGCAAGAGATCAACACTTGAATATTTTCTTTTTTGGTCCAAGACCAACACATTTCAGTACAGAGCCACGAAAGTGCAGGATCAGGACCGTTAAAGATTTAAAATGGCTTTAATTGAACTGGGGTTCAATTAGAGCTTCCTTCGTGGTTCAAAATGAGCACCTAGCTCCAAAATCAAGATTAGCCACATATTTAAATAAGTTTTTGACAATGATATTGTTAGGTAGCGCAATAAAACACTGCTATTTAATAACCAAATTATACAACAAATTCACATTGTTTTAGTTAGATTTGAAGCCTTCACCAAGTTCATAAAGTATTGCATTGCGCGTAGTCGAAATCTTCAACACTTTATAGATCTGTATTACGTTGTCGTAATCTAAATATCAACTTAGCCGCAAGAAGGATCGAAGGTGTGGTGCCGAATATCTGATGGCAAAATTGCCAAGTTTTACGGGAAGTAACAAAAACGGCTCAAAGGTTCAATTTAGGAAACCAATATGGGTAACCGCACCCTATATCTCAATATGGATATTTTTTGTAAATTACTACTTCCTCCACTTATCCTCGTGAAAAGTAGGCCAGGTAAATATGCATAGGTGAAGGATACAGAAAAAGACTGTCTATGAAAGCACATACAGCAGATAGGCTCTGATTGGTATGTAACCACTATACTTTAAAAATAGTGTGGGACTGCCATAATACCCTAAAAACACTGACGAAGGGTAATTTGATAATATTATTCTGGGTGCCTAGTGACATAGGAATAGGTGGGAGTGAGAGTGCCGACAGGTAAGTCAAGGAAGATGTAGATTGTAGAACTCCCTCTTATCGGGCCAGAATCGGCATGTGATATATTATACAACAAGGTATGGACAGCTGTCATTAGATGGGTGTCAAATGGGCACCATACGCGCTGGACAGAGTAGTGGGGAATCTTCAGTCTAAGAGAATGCTAAGGGGACTTTTGAGTTTTAATATCGCAGATGTCCTCAGTTTGTGCAGGAAGGAACTACGAATGGTGGTTGGATTTATAACTGGCCATTGAACGGTCAATGCACACCTCCAAAAGTTGGGGATTGATGTGGCAACTCCTTCATGCAGGAAGTGCGGTGAGGCAGAGGAAACAGCTAAGCACGTTACCTTCGACTGCCCTGCCCTGAGCGAAAGGAGGAACTTCTACCTGAACGTAGGTAAGGGGGGAAGACAGAAGAGCATATACCAATGCATCTCAAAGTTTGCAAATTACTTAGGATTGGACTGTGTTTGCTCTCTTGACCGAGGGTGCACAGTTATTATCAAGACTGAGCGGCAACTGATGTACTCTTCTGCTAATATAGACATAGTACATAGCACGTTTTCTTGTGCTATATCATTTTTGCGTATATGCGGGTTACGAACATAGCGAGATACACGAGTGGCTCCCTTCGCGGATTCTATCGCTGAAAGCCATATAACAAATTACTGTAATACCTTCCTTATCGCGTTATCTGCGTTCGCGGACGCATCGCGAGGTCTGTGCATTTACGCGCCTTTTCCGCCGCAGCTTCTTCTTCTTGTCGGTCGGCAACGCGATTAACAAAAGCAGAAGAAGAAGAAAAAGAAGCGGAGGTGAAAGAAGAATTCGAAACGGGTAGCAGCGCAGGAATACATTCGTTTCGGTCGGTATTCGTTGGGGAATGAGATACTTTGGAGGGTATTTCAACTTCTAAATGTTAATCATGTGGAACGTTCTATAACGTTTCCGGACAACTATCTCTGAAGATTGCATATAGTGCACTTTTCTGTTATTCAAAAAACAGTCATCGCCCACAGCAATCGACTTTGTACGATACCGCAACGCACATACAGGGTGTTCCACGACGATTAAGACAAGCAATATATCGGAACTGGGCAGCAGTAGTGAATTATAATTTTGGGGGTGTAAATTAGAGCAAATATAGTATCTTTTCTTATTATTGTGTCACCCAATGAGGTATTTATTTTTGGTCACGTGACGTCCGATTTAAAATTTTTAATGGGACACCCTGTATATTTGTGACTTTTTGTGTTCCTCCAGAAAAAATAATTACAGCAAACTAGCACACTTGGGGTCTAAAGTGATCAATTCAAGTGCTACAGGCACTTAAAGGACTGTACCACTACCATTATCGTGATACACTACCAAAATAATTTAACTGTAGGGGTATAGTTATGTTATAATCAATGGTAGTGGTACCATCCTTTAAGTACCTGTAACTCTTGAATTAATCACTTTAGACCCCAAGTGTGCAGTTTGTTGGAATTGTTTTATCGGCAGGAACACAAAAAGTCACAAATATACAGGGTGTCCCATTAAAAATTTTGAATTGGAAGTCACGTGATCAAAAACAAATACCTCATTGGGTGACGCAATAATAAGAAAAGCTACTATATTTGCTCTAATTTACACCTCCAAAATTATAATCCGCTACTACTGTCCAGTTCCGATATATTGCTTGTCTTAATCGTCGTGGGGGTATTTATATGTTATAATAACGCGAGATATACGTAATCTTTACAAATAATTATTGCTGTTTTTGTTGGATGTCAGTCAATAACAACAATACTTAAACCATTATCAGTTGTCTACATATGATAAAAATGTGTATATAGGGGAGTCAACCTCAACGCCTCGGACTCTGGTTAACAAAAAGTATCTTTTTTCAGAAAATAACTATCACAGTGTCGAGCTGGACCACATTTTGAAATAGTAATTTTTATACAGGATGTCTAATAAAAGCGTTACATACCAAAGTTTTTTTTTTAATTCTCAAACAAACCGGTGTTTGTAATTTTACTACCTATAAGCAACCTGGCGGGCCATGACATAAAACAAACGTGTTCAGATGAAGAAAAACAAGTAACTGACAAAGAAAGATACAGTCGAACTAGAGTATAGGAGCAAGATTATGAAAAAAATTTATAACAAATTAACTCTATAACCAGAAACATCGGCAGTAATATATCCAAGATCTAGAGAAGCGGCAGTACGACAGAAGTGAGTACCTTTCACAGTCTACTAGGTACTGCAACGTACTAGAGATTAAACATTTTCGGAGGCACTGAAGACTCTGATATGAATATAATATTAATGGTTTGGAAAAGTAGTAATTCAAGTCAATTGTAACAATATACCTCTGACCAGATCCCTTCAAAAATATTTCAGCATCTACGAGTATTAGCAACATTCGCTAGTAGTTTTCCTTTCATTTCAAATTTTTTTATGGTTTTGGAAATTCTTGAACTCTGACACATTGCATTGCAAACGAAAACTGAGTGGAATTTTTGTAAGTACTATCGGGTCTATCATAAAATGCGTACAAGCACTTTTTTTGTACTTCAACCCTTATTTACTCACCCCCAAGGAGTTTTTTAATTATCATCCAATAGTTTTTTCTGGCATAAATTAAGTACTTATTTTATTGAAGGTCTTGTAAGTAGTACCTTTGATTTTATACACAAACCTATTTTTCCCGTAAAGTCGTAAACATAAAGCTGCGTACATATCTGGGCGCACATGACTTGAGAACACACACATATGCGTGCACACTCAAGTCATGTGTTGAGCTGCGCACACATCTGAGCATTTTTCAGAAAATATGCTCATTTTTTCACACTATTAGTGATCAGGAATAATTAAATACAATCAAAGCTACAGTACTTCTATTCAATTTGAAAATTTAATTTTTTAAGGCTTTGTGCCAACTACTGTTAACTCATAAATACGTCGGTTTTTAATTATTTGGCACATGACTAAGAATAAATTATAATTATTATTATTCTCAGTATGCGTCTAATTATAATGTCTCTACCATAAGCCCATACCATCGAACGAAATGATGTTCTAGAACCTATATAATATGTCTTGAAAAACCATTCGATTGTCAAAAATACCTAGTATGAATGTAGTAAATGGGACCAAATACAATAATAATTTCTTCAGAACAAACTGCGAATTTTTTGTTTGCAATGAGATTAAATTCTTTTTTTAGGCGTTCCTTCATTCAACAGTATTCTTCCCTGGAAGAAATTTATATTATTTTTTGTGTATACAGGATTATTTGCGGAAAAAACTATTTGGTTTTGTTATTGGTCGTGATAGTTTTTAGATTTAATCTAATATTGATTTATAGATAAATATTCTATCAATGTGTACTTGTGTAGGCAAGCTTAATACTTTTGTACTTGTTTAGGGCTTGTGGAACACATAGTATGTTATATGGATATGGAAGGAACAAAAGTTATTTTTTTTTTCTAATCATTGGTTGTTATGCCTTTCACTTCCCACACCAATAGGTGAGGGGAGTATTGTGAACGCGAAAATTTTCGATTTTGGGATAATACACTTTTTGGACGTTTTATAATGTCTACATAACGAAAATCCACGTCACTCACTTCCGTCGGTCTGTCTGTCGGTCTGTCTGTACGCGCGTTTTTCTGGCCACGTAATCTCAGCAACCGCTGCATGAATTGTAATGAAATTTGGGCAGCGACATGCTGTGGGGTCGTAGTAGGTAATTTTCCTATAATTTTGAGAATCGGTGCATGGCCGGCGGAGTAATTAGCAAAAGAACAAGAAATGTTAAATATCCCTCAAACTTTGTTTTTAAGTATTTTAGGGGTTCCTGATCATTTTCTACTTTTTTCGGGTGGGGGTGAAATTGGAGTGGTTGGGGGGTGGGGGTTGTCAAACTGAAAAATTTGTTGTGCTCATAATAGGCTGTCCACTAACCTGTAAAAGAAAGACCTAGCGTCATAATACACTTTTTTAGGTCCATCCGAACATTACCTTGCCTCTTTTACAGAAACCAAGGGACAGAATTTTATGATGTATCTTGAGATCGTTCTGTATTGTGTAACTAGGAAACTATTGGATTGATTGTTATAAAATGTTCACACATTATTATTACCGCGTCGAGGATGGAAAATGTTTATGATTTTTGGGAATCGTGTCAATGGGGGCGCAGCAATAATAAAAAAAACTAAAATTATAGAAACAGATCAAACTTCGTTTTTAGGCATCTTAGGGGTTTCGTGGTCATTTTCTGCTTTTTTTGGGTGGGGGTGGAATTGGGGTAGTTCGAGGGTGGGGGTCATAAAACTCAATTTTTTGTATTCATAATCGGCTATCAATTGACCTGTGAAAGGAAGACCTAGCGGAATAACACACTTTTTTTGGTCGCGCAGGCGATGATTTGGTTGCAAGGGAATCTCAGACTATAGCTTCATGCTATGGGAAAATAATAAACCGGTATCACTGTAATGTGTGGGAAGTACTGAGTCAATCAACTTGACGTCATTTTTTCGCATATCATTATCAAGTTGTTTGTTATTCTTTTAATGAACTGCTCGATGTTTGGCCTACAGGTTTATTAATTTCCACAACTGAATTGAAAAATGTTTATGAAATAAAATAGATATCAGTGAATCTTTTATATAAACAATGCCATCCATGATCAAAGCAGCTATCAAATGCAATGACATATAGGTTGTTAAAAGCACCTAGGCAAGTATCTAGTGATGAATAATGTACTAGCCAACTGGCAAGTAGTGAGTGCCGACAACTGGCCAAGAGTGCCAATAACTGGAACTTTAGCAACTTTTTATGTTAAACCGATTTTCATGGAAATAAGTCACTTATTCTTCACTTCATATTTCTTACTATGTTTTGTGGAAGTACAATATTGAAGGTGTACAACTTCCATAGTTTCAATAACAGGTTTGGTACATACGTCTTTCAAAAGTACACCCAAATGTGAGGAACTTCTTAAAGTGGCAATAACCCAGCCCATTTGCACTTGGATGGCAGAATAATTCTTAAAAAGTTTTCTGGATTCCTCCCAGGACACGTTGTATAAAGCACCCTACAGAGGCTCCGGAAATCCTCAGAGGAAAAACTACACAGTCCTGGCCGCAAGGATTCGGTCGCCTGCGCAGGCCGTCTTTTGATGCATTGCTTGCAAGAACTGATCTGAACTGAAAGGTTTCCTGAGCGTCTGTGAAGGAGGGTGTATTCAGGCCAAAATGCAAGGGCCTTCAGGCCAGGACAGTGTAGTTTTTCCTCTGAGGATTTCCGGTGCGTCTGTGGGCCGCTTAAGGTGGAAATCGTTTTCTTCGTATAAAATCTGCTTTTTCCATTTTTGCAGCTATTATTTCATTCCTAACTCATCTCAAGCGGCCCACACACGCTCCGGAAATCCTCAGGGAAAAAACTCCACAGTTCTGGCCTCAAGAATTATCGGAGCGTATGTGGGGATTTGCCGGACTGTACAGACCACGCTGGATGTGGAATTGAAAAACCATTCGGTCGCCTGCGCAGGCCGTCTTTTGATGCGATGCTTGCTAGAACTGAACTGAATTGAAAGGTTTCCTGAGCGTCTGTGAAGGAGAATATATTCAGGCCAAAGTGTAAGGGCCTTCAGGCCAGGACCGTCCAGTTTTTCCTCTGGGGATTTCTGGAGTGTCTATGGCCCATATAGCAACTCTACGAGTCTAATTCGCTTCGGGTAAGAATTGGTGGTAACCTGTCTAGTCAAACTGCAACCAAAATAGGAGTTCGTCAGGCATGTGCATTATCTACGATGTTGTTCAATATTTACTCTTCATTTGTGATGAGACAGGTATTGGACAACTGGAATGGCAGTATAACTATTGGCGGAAGTAAAATATCCAACATAAGATGTAGTGACGATAGAACTCTTATTGCTGCTTCCCTTAGAACAACACAGTGCAGCGTATGGTCTTGGTATTAACTACAACAAGACCAAGGTTATGATCGTAGATAGAGAGCACGATAATCATGGAGCAATAAAGTCAGTAGGCCGTTGTGAAGTAGTTCAAAGTTTTGTGTAGCTCGGTTCTTCGCTCGACAATTCGGGTAGCTGCGAAAATGAGATTCGGCGGCGCATTCAACAGGCACGTGTGGCCATGACAAAGCTTACTAAAATATGGCGTGACCATAACATCACTAAAGCTACCAAAATGTCGCTGGTTCAGTCTCTTGTGTTCTCCATATTTTTGGATGCCTCGGAAACTTGGACTGTTGAAAAGGCAGATCGAGCTCGCATAGATGAATTGTGGACGTGGATGAGAATGCTGAGAGTTCCTCCCATCGAAATAACGTCTCCACACTGGATGAGCTCCGTAATCCAAGGAGACTATCCTCCATTGTGTCGACTAGAATGCTTACATTCCCCGGACATATACACAGAAGCGATAATATAGAGAAACTTGTAGTTCAGGGGCGGCGCCGTGGCCATTCCCCTACACGCTGGGTGGATACGACGAAACAGTTGCTGGATATGAGTATTAAGAGCGCCACTGAACTGACAGTAAATCGCGAACGACGGCGAGCTGAGCTCTCAAAACTTCTTCTTCTTCTTCGCATGACTAGGATTTCTCCTGTTTGTCTGCCTCTTATTCCGTCTCTGTTGTTGACATCAAATTATCTTCTCATCTTTTCTTTGGCCGTTCTGGAGGTCTTCGATTGTAAGGTTTGTTATTTTTACATATGTGAGCCAATCTGTTGGGTCTCATTCTATTTACATGTTCGTCCCATTCTTTCTTCCGGGTTTTTATCCATTTATTGATGCTGTTAATGTTGCACTGTTCTCGTATGTTTTTATTTGTTTGTCTGTCCCTGAGAGTTATTCCCATAATTGATCTTAGTGTTTTCATTTCTATGCTGTTGTAGATTTGTTTTGTTCTCTTTGTGTCTGCTCGTGTTTCTGCCACATATGTTAGAATTGGTCGCATCGTTGTTTTATATACTTTAATTTTGCTTTCAAAACCATTGATAATATTCGTGTCGTCAATAATCTACCTCCGACTTAATGCATTTTACGAGTTCACAACATATCTGTTAATACATTGTGACTATGATGATGTGGGCCGCTTAAACCACCTAATTAGTTCTGAAGGAAACCGTGTCAAAATTTCACAGTGTGCGGCGCGGCCGGCGTCTGCGTGACGTCAACAACCGCGTCTGAATGACCTTTCCTCCGCTGCACCGGGTGCGGAACGCGGGCAAAGGCACGCGGTGCGTCGGTCGGCGTCCGCATGGTAATTAAACGGGAGAGTCAACTCAGCCGGAGCCTCGGCCGGGGGTCTTCCTGAATCAGGTGGCCCCCGCTAAGGCCGCGGCCCCTCCGACACGGACCAGCGACTCCGCTCTCCAACTCGTTTACCGCCACCCATCAACGCTCCTACTAATAACTCGCGATTATTTAAGTGTTATAGCTGCACCAGATACTAGCATCGATACTGCACAAAAACCGCGTACTCCGTAGAATTTTCACTGGTGCCTCTACCGGGCGTCCATTTAGTGTGTTATTCTATTATATCTCGCAAAGTATACCTCAGATTCAGATTTATTTATAACTCATAAGTTCAGAAACAAGATACATACAATGGGGCACCTAAGTTGGAACTTGTGTTGTGCCCAAAAAATATATAACTGTTACATAATTAGTCTATGTTATAAGTGATGTCAGGTTCAAAAAACAAATAATAAGAGCTATAAATAATAAGTAATAATAGTAACTAACAATACATGAAACTTTTTTTTGATAATATACAATTCAATTACAATAAACAATTAAAATGTGCACACCTAAGTAGACCATGTTTCGCGTCCACAAAAAAAACAAAACATTGCTAAAATCAATATGTGAAGTGAAGAAGTGAATTTTGTATTATTAAAAGCACACTAACCTAGATAAGTAACCTAGATGAATGTGATAATCTGTTCCTAATTTTAATTATCATTTTTAATACTGGTTATATCAAAGAGCTGAGCATGTCATAGCATTCAATAATGTATATTTTATTTTTTTTGTAAACAAGTGCAAGGGCAGCCTCTTGGAGTGTTCTGGTATAGTATTGTATATTCTAATACCATTAAAGAATATACATTTTTGACATACAGTTAAACGAACAGGCCTGTAACCTCATTTAGTTTCCGTCACTGATCTCTATTTAATCCTAACATATTTTTGAGATCGGTTATGACGTTGACAAGGTATAATTTATTTTCAGCAAATTTTTGGATTTGCAAGTTCGCAAGTAACATGTCAAAAAAAAATTTCATTTCATGTCAGTTTATGTAGCAATGAGCTACCCACAGTACAGGGTTATCTACAATATAATTTAAAAAAGATATTTTTAGTCTAAGCTGAAAAGTATATTATGTCAAATCTCCTAAAAACAAAGTTCGAGCTGGTTCTATATTTTGAATTTTTTTATTCTTCCTGCGCCGCAACGATCTAAAGCAATAATTATGTATGCTTCTCGGTACGTACACAAAAAATTATGCAAGGCAATGGTTGGATGGACCTAAAAAACTGTATTATGCCGCTAGGTCTTTCTTTTACAGGTCAGTGGGGAGCCCATTATAAGTATAACAAATTTTTCAGTTTTACAACCCCCACCCCCCAATTAGACTAACTGTAGCACCACCCAAAAAAGTAGGAAATGATGATCAATATTGATTACTCTGCCACACATTCACCGATTTTCAAAGTTATAGCAGCTTTACCTAAAAAGACCCCACGGCACATCGCTACCCAAACTTCACTATAATTCCTGCAGCGGTTACTGAGACTGTGAGGCTAGAAGGACGCCAACAGACAGGCAGTGGAAAATTCCTCTTCTTCTTCTTCTTCGGCATTTTCTCATACAAGTTCGCCGTGTTTGTCCTTCTTAACTCTCTTATACTCCAATCCCCTACTCTCAGGTCTCTATTTATCGTAGCATGTCCAATGTAAGTCTCCCATCTTAGTGCCGGTCGTCCTCTATGTCTCCTCCCTGGAGGCTCCCATTCCAGTATTCGTTTTGGCCACCTGTGTTCTGGCATTCTTTGGACGTGACCATACCAGTGCAGTGCACCGTTTTCTAAGGTTCATGTTATTGAGCAATCGAATCCCATTCTTTGCCATATCTCTGCTGTTCTTATTTTGAACTGAAAATTCCGCTAAAAAATAAACATGTTATGAAAATAGCTTTAAAACTGATCTATATCCATATAAGTATTCTACTAAAGAACAAATAAGTAAGTTGCTAGGTTTAAACACGTTACTATGTACTTTTTAAGGAGTGAGGGGATTTGGGTTCAGTTACACTAATAGTGGCCGTTCAGATTAAGGTCAAAGGGATCAGACAGAGTCCCATCATCAGTTCTTTGTCAACTTTGAGATGCATTGGACTATGCTCTCCTGTCTTTCTTGCTGACCTACATTCAGGTAGGAGCTCTTGCTTTCACTCAATGCAGGATAGTGAAGGATAACGTGCTTAGCTGTTTCCTCTGCTTCACCGCACCTCCTGGACAAGGGATTTTCCACAACTGTCCCAAAGTTTTGCAAGTATACAGGGAACGTCCAATGGCTGGTTATCAATCCAACCACCGTATGTAGATCATTCGAAAGGTGGTTACGATATGTTACTCTCAGCCCAAAGATAGATATAGAAGATGTAAGGAACAGTAAAGATAGGATGAAAATTTTAATTTAGTATCATTTAAAAGTTGCTGATGCTCTCAGCTACTTAACGCTGCTCCTACAATCCGGAATAGTTTCTCCGAAAGATGCGGGGAGCTGGAAAGGAACCGACGATGGGCGTGATAAATAAACAGGTGCGCGCTACATTAGAAAGAAATGGAAACAGTCATGTTAGCGCGTCGCCCGAAATTTGTAAAATTGAAGAGGAAGGCGATTTGCAGATGTGTTTTATCCCAATTCCTGACGCTTCATTTTCCAATATTCTCACATGAAATTTTCACATGATGTGTAGAATGAAATTGCCCAGAGTGATATCGAAGCACTTTTTCATTTTTGCTTCTGGGCTTTTCTTAAAAAAATTACAAAGTTGACGAAGAAAATAAGCAACTTCAAGCCATCATATTTCATGTTCAATCAATTTTTTTCAAAAAATTCCTTCTACAGCCCCCTGTGTAATTTCCTTTTAAACTTCATGTAAAAATTTCATGCAAAAATATTGAAAACTAGAGCATCAGGAATTGGGATTAAATCACTTGAAAATGACCGTTTATGCTTTCCGTAGGAGCCGGCTTAATAGAAGTCGCTAGTATATGGTTTGGATGTTAATGCTACCACTTGTTATTTCGCATCGCTTCTATAGTATGATTTCTTGTTTGACGTTGTGGCTGGTATCCGCAAAGTTGCGAATGCAATTTTTCACTGACAACGACTCTTTGGTTAGTGGTTTTTCTGCCCATCTCTAGCGCTCGCTTCAGCTCGCCGTGATAGTCCGACAATCACCCGACCGAAACTAATCAGCTGGCGAACACCAACCGACCGACAGACCGACCACCGCTAGCCGTCGAGGTGCTCCCGGCTCTAAGTCGCCACCGAAAGCAGCCGTACTGCCGCACCTCCCGTCGAGAAGAACCGCTCTCTTCGGTCTTCGACACTTTCCTTGGCCGAGCACTTCACAGGCTTATTCATATTAGGGAGTTATTGAAATAGTGCCATGCACTAATAGTGCCGTCCTTACAGTAATAGTGACAGGCACTACCTGACCCTAAAATTGTCTCTGAAACAGAGTTGATGCGTTCTGTTAAGCGCGGATTTTATTCCAACCTAAAAACAGACTGAACTTCGGTTTCATTTTTTGAACTGTATTTTGTACAAAGAATTCCATGATTTTCGCCTGCGTTACAATCACACAGCAATAATAAAAACTTTTCAAAACTACTATTATCAATTATCATCATCAATCATCAATGTACCTATATGTCAAGTATACAGATAAATATTAGTCCGAGTTCTCAAAAAGCTTATCCTATTTATGGTTATGTTCACCAGTCACATCTATAAAATATTAAATCCCGTGTCTCAAAACAACGAAAAGAATCATACGTCAAAATAGTGCCTTGGCAGTACTACGGCACAAGGCGTCCATAAATAGTGGCAGACACTAACTTTATTAATGCCAGGCAGTATTTTTGTCTTAGTGCGCATGCTTAGATGTCAAATACGGCCAGGAATTATTAGTGCCTTGTTGCATCGCGTCTTAATCAATAATTCCCTATTATAAAGTAGTCGCAAAGTTAAACACCGAACTAATCAATATCAGGCTAATCCAGGGTGGATCACTTTTTAGTAGCAGGACTTTAACACCAGATCATCATAGTCACAATGTCTTAACAGACATGTTGTGAACTCGTAAAGTGCCTTAAGGCGGAGCCAGAGTATTGCCGACACAAATATTATCAATACTTTTGAGAACGATAGCTCGCCATCGTTCGCGATTGATTGTCAGCTCAGTGGCGCTCTTGATACTCATATCCAGCAACCGTTTCGTCGTATCTACCCAACGTGTAGGGGAACAGCCACAGCGCCGCCCAGTCGGAGCATGACCCTGAACTACAAGTTTCTCCATATTATCGCTTCTGTGTGTATGTCCGAAGAATGTAAGCATTTTCGCCAACACAATGGAGGATACTGTCTTTGGATTACCGAGCTCATCTAGTATGGAAACGTTAATTCGATGAGCGGTATAAGGAACTCTCAGCATTCTACCCCACGTCCATATTTCAAAAGCATCTATGCGAGCTCGCTCTGCCTTTTTAACAGTCCAAGTTTCCGAGGCATACAAAAATATGGAGAACACAAGGGACTGAACCAGCGACATTTTGGTAGCTTTAGTGATGTTATGGTCACGCCATATTTTAGTAAGCTTTGTCATGGCCACACCAGGGTGTTGAAGTTGCAGAAAAAAAGGCTTTTTTTCTACAGTGTCGCAGCAAGCTGAGATAATTGTTCCAAATTTGGTATATACCTTTAGATTATGAGCTACTATAATCTGCAATATCAAAACCCACTAACAACCTGTGGCGGCGATATGGGTTTGACCCGAATAATTCTGAGGAAAAAAAGATACGCCACTGATATTTTCATGAATTTCTGAGTGAATGTTGTCTTTTGACTTCTTTTTGCCAGACGCATATTACTCTGTTCAAAAAAATTAAATGGTTTCACTGCATTGAAATTTGACACCCAGAAAAATTACCTTTATTTTATCAAACAAAAGTTGTGCATCTGGTGACAAAAAAAATAACAAAATTGGCTCATAAATTAATGGAATTTCAGAAAAAATATTTATTCTCAGAAATGCAGTTACCTACCACTTTTTTCTTCAGCATTATTCGACTAAACCATTATATCTCCGCCACTGGCAGCTACAAAGTTGTTTGTTTCTTGAAAAATTCATTTAATTCTGTACATATGTACGAAAATTATCTCACTGCATTTCTCCAATCTACTGTGGTTGCCTAGATATCTTCAATGGTTTAGTAAAAATTGTTTTTTATTGTGAATAAACTTGGGTAGAACATTATTTATTTAACAAACCCTATAAAGAAGTAAACATTACATATTAACTGATAATGAAAGTTACTGTTTCCAAATAACCGGAACAATTACTATTATTTTGAATGATTATTCAAATAATGAGGTCTACCCCTATTAAACAAACATGTAACTTAAAATAATTCATAACTACAGTAACACACTGATTTAAAGAAGATGTTCGAAATATGAACCTTTTTGTTGCACATCGACGTCTAACAGATTGCACAGCACCAACTAAATTGCGATTTCTTAATTCGTCGCAAGCATTTTGAATGCGGCCAATAAGTTCTTTCCTTGTGTGTTGCACAGACAATTTCTTTCAAAAATCCCCATACAAAAAAGTCCAAAGGAGTCAAGTCAGGAGAACGTGGGGTCCTCTGTGTCCTATCCACCTTCGACTAGGTCTTTTTGCTGAGTGTCGATAAAAAAATAGCATATCCGTGCGAAATTATTTTGCTACAATATCTGAGTCACATTCAGTGCCCATAGTGAGGTAGCGAGCTACGCGATAAAAGATATACACGATTGGTAAAGTTGTATCTAGAGTGCGAAATTTCCAGTGCAACTAACAAAGAGGGTACATACGCATAAAGCCATCATTTAAAAAGAGACACCTAACCCCTCATACATCCTACATTACCAATATTTGGCATACATGAATGAAAGTCGTATCTAGTGCTTCCACTCACTGCAAATCATCGCCGTGAACGGTTAGATTGGTGGTATGCTGAGTGGTACCAGACGACCTTCTCCGACGAGTCCAGGTTTTGTCTGGGGGCACACGATGGATGCCAACGCGTTATTTACATGACGACGGCAACGGGGTGAACAACGTCATCTCCGGTTTGCTGTTAAGCACCATGTAAACAGTCTTATAGGTCTGATGGTTTGGGGTACCATTGCATTCAACAGTGAGGCTGACATGATACAATGACGACCCAAAGTTATGTGAATGATGTGTGAGAACTAGTTGCCATTGCATATATTTCCGGGGCTTCGAATAGGGTTCCTTCCAGCAAGATAATGCGCGTCCTCGTACTAGCTTGTCGATGAGGTTTCTACAGGAAGCTGAGGTCAAAGTTCTCTTCCAGCCTCCACAATCACCCGATTTATCGCCAATTGAAAAAGTATGGGATTGTATGAATTGATACGTGCTTTACCCAATCCTCCGACTACGCTGAACAAACTGGAACATGCTGTGAGAGCAGCTTGGGAGGCTGTACCTCTAGTGTTTATTGACAACAAGATTACGATCAATGCTAGAGGAGTGCATTCATCATTGAGAGCAGGCCACCCATTATTGACCTGTTGTATTCTATTATAAACTAATTATGGCAAATTGTTCATTTATTATTGTCCTTAGTCCTGCGCGTGTCATTAACCGCATCCCTTTTTTCAGTGTTCGAATTTCAATTGAGGGTAGTATAATATGCATTTTGCTTTGAACAAAACTTGAGGTATTTTGTGCTCGCTCTTCTTGAGACAGCGTATCAGTCTGCCGCAGCAAATATTCCAAAAAGTTAAATAAACAGGCCGACATCAATTGCAGATTAGATTTCCAGATTGAGTGACAGTTATTCTTTGTATCCTACAATCAGACTGTTAGATCATCCGGCATTCACGCTTGAAGAGCGGATGGCAGATTTTTCCATTGTATCGTCGAAAAGTAAAAAGAGTGTATCCGATGTCCGTTGAATGTGGCGCGACTGTTCGAGCATGAACCGCTCACGACGCGTTTGCGGCCGAATAATCAAATCATTTAGCGTCAAACGTGCGACACTGCATAGCCAACCATAGGCGGACTCACAGATCATGACCAAACTTTGCCTCAAAACACCAAGGAGAAATGTCGTCCATTGTGCCGTATCCGTATGCTCGTCCCATATAGCATCTTTGTGCAGTTTCTTCTCGCAATGTATCCTTCGTGTTCTTCTGAAAGTGATAATGAATTATTGTTCAGTCGACAAAATACACTATATTGGAGTCACAAGTCACAAGAAAAAGAATTTTAAAACATAATGTCCTACAAGAAAGTCATCCAGTAGTTTCAAAATGATCAAATTATATTTTTGGAGCGTCAATTGTAAATTCAAACCGAGTAATTTACATCTGGAAAACGTATAGCATGTAAGTACATAGCTCTGCTAAGAGGTTTTTTTCAAGCAGGTCTTAGGTATCTCTATTTTGCTAGATTCTCTGATAGGTGATTGCAGTTTATTATATAACCTTAATCTTAAACAACCTGGAGCATTATACCCTACATTATATGTTACATATGGCACATATACCTTATCTTTCTGTCTGGTGTCCTCATTATAAGTATCACATGTATGTGTTAATTTATTTTCATCCCTACATTAATGTGAACATATTTCAAATAATAAAAATCCAGAAAGAGTTGAAATAGTAATCTCACAGAAAAAGTAATTTGCTTCCCCCCCCCCTTGCGCAGCCCTGCCATGAACCTGGGGGTACATTTCTGAGACAGAATCCTCATCTGAGCATTAATTAGAAGCTAACAATGTTGTTCCAGAGTGGCGCCGGGAAACAGTAACAAAACCTACACGGCAGTCGATACCGTGAACACCAGAGTCAAAAAAAATAACAGTATTTGGTTTATGAGCCCATGTCTCTCTATCCACAGGTCAATCCTCGATAGAGATGCATCTAACGTAGAGGTCAGTTCCAAACATAAAGAACACGACAGCGCTGTGTGCTTCCTCTGGAAAAACATAAAAGGCACAACAACGCTATAGACTAGGGACATCGTGTCTAGTGGGATTCAAACAAGGACTATGGTATCCTTGAACTCACTTTGGGACGGCGGAAATCATTTTCTTCGTATTTTCCCAAAGAAAGCATTGAAGCCAATAGCCAATAATTCAATGTTAGTATGGATATTTGACCTCGAAGTAATTCTTTCTGTTACTTCACTGCTTTCATGTTAGCCTGATACCGGGCTTTATCCAGGTCTACCTGATGAGATCAGAAGGATAAAGACAGTGCTGACGTAAACTAGGGACAGCGTGTCTGTTGGGATTCAGGACAAGTTCCAAACAATAAGTCTATATTGTCCCTTACATGGTCATTAAAATATGAAAAGTATGGGTTTCAGAAATTATCTCATATCGCTCTATTAAGGCGTTTGACCTCCGTAGGTATAGTAGATGTATAGAGCTTAGTACTGGTAGCAAGTAGATCGAAGTAGATCAGATAACTTCTGTTATGAGACCGTTGATTCAAGCTACGGTACTGTACTCAGCAACAGAGTATACCAATCACAGACCTGAAGAACGCAGAGCACCCCATCGTTGGTATACTGCAAAAAGTGGTAAAGTGAAAAATTGACGATTTGACGTTGACTACAAATAATTTTGTCTCATCCAGGAAAAATTGCCAGAGTCAATACTCAAACATTTTTGCCAGTTGAGTTTACCAATTCCGTAGAACTAATAAAGTAGCACGTAACAGTTGTCAACTTGACTTGATCATGTATGCATTGTGAGACATATCACGCCAAAGTTACCATCTTGACTACCACAGCTGGTATAAGTTCCTCCATGTATATAGGATCAAGAAAATCAATGCCCCGGAACTAAACTATTCTGAATCCGTATCATATTTCTATTTTCAAATATGATTAACTGCGGTTATTATCTCAATATAACTAAAATTTATATTAGCCAAGTCAATACTAATATATTCTTTAACATCAAGTATGACCAAGTCAGAAATGTATTATAACTTGCAGTGAAAATTTATGAGTTATTTGTTTTCTAAAAACGCGATTAGTGATGTTTTACTAAAATAATTTTTTTCAACAGCCATTTGCGAGGAACTAGTTTTATTGACTTGGTCACTTTTTGCAGTATACTGACGCCACGTTGTACCGCAAATCTTTGGAATTACGTTGCTTCTGATTTTAAGGGTCTAGGGTATAGCGCGCGAAATTGAGAAGCAAAGAAAATACGTATTCCCTTGTTAGCGAGGAGGCGTGGCTGCCTGTTCTCTTTCTCCAGTATGTGTGTCTAGATGAGGGGAGGTAAGTCCAAAATCCAACGGTAAGGTCCAAAGATCGCCATATAAATGAATTTTGTATTTCCAAGCTCCTGAAGTTACCTTTAAACTTACAATAATAATTCAACAAGCAAAATGAATAAGAAAACTTACGGTATGTCACCTAAATGGCCTTTTTTTAATGTCGTGTTTGTTCGTTAAATTACAGACATTTGTAGAATGTATGATTTTGCATTGCGAGTTTTTTTTACACACTGCATTGATTCTCTGATACGACATCCTGGTGTATTTCATCTTCTAAAGCCTCCCAACTTTGTCTTAGATTACGCTGCCCTGATGAGGTCCAATAAGTCCGAAACACGTGTCGGCAGCTATCGTTGTTTCCCTTTTGCGTACTTAGCCAGCTATTTGTTTTTTTCTGTTTGATTATCTTCCCGCAACTAATTCTCCTTTTCAGAATTTGTATTTGTTCCTGGCTTTAGGATTCATCGTACGGGGGATTATAGTGATCTCCGCGGTGACACTGATACTCTAGCCCTCCAAAGTAGAGGGTGTGTCCAGCCGATACCGCAAATGCATCATTGATTCTCTGATACGACATCCTGGTGTATTTCATCTTCTAAGGCCTCCCAACTTTGTCTTAGATTACGCTGCCCTGATGAGGTCCAATAAGTCCGAAACACGTGTCGGCAGCTATCGTTGTTTCCCTTTTGCGTGCTTAGCCAGCTATTTGTTTTTTCCTGTTTGGTTATCTTCACGCAACTAACTTTTGAGAACTAAAAAGTTTTTTGAGAAAATCGCTCACAGTTGTCATTCACCTTCTGAAATATTGTGTATGTAGTTCAAAAAAAAGTAAGTTCTGCTGGAAATGCGAATCCGTGTTTTATATGGCACATGTGTAGAGTTGTGTCTACCCAGGCCCCTTAAGTCTGGTACAATCCGCAAGTACGCCTATGATGGCACGGTGACTCTCTCATTGTTGATTTTCAAGCTAGATACAGCGACCACGCCAAACGGAATAAATAATTTCATAACGGCCATTTTTGCCGGAGCTGGTATTGTTTCCGCGTCTGATGCAGGTGCGCGAGCAATCAACTGATGCAGACACTAAATTCACTTTCACGCTTCAGGGATGGTTTTGCAATACGTTAGAATAAATACTGTTAGTCCAATACTGCCGTCATAAGCTAAACCCCCGTATTTGAAAAAAATATTAAAAATGAGATATTGTGGTCTAGCATATTGAAATAGTCAAAATTATCATTTCTACTACTCATAGTCCACGTATTTGGCAAGAAAACAAGAAAAATGTAGTATTTAAATCCACGTATTCTGCAAAAATAGTGTATGATGCTAAGGTAATCACACGTATTTTAATTTTGCTAAGAACGTGACCCCGTATTTGCAGTCAAATACGTAGATTTTATGTAGTAACTTCCAAATACGGGCTTTTTGCTTAGTTTGTCGCAGGCATGGCTGCGAGTTGGGTCGGCATATACGCGCAATTAGGTTAGTACTGTAGTTATTTCCGCGGAATTTTAGTCTCGCAGAAACATCGTTGGTTCCTAGGAGATGTTAGTTACTTGTTGTTGCAGCTATAAGTGCATCGCGTTTTCATCTTATACTTTACTTCTGTGCAGTGATTAATGATCAAGAATCAGTAGTGTCTTGTAACAATTTACAAATACAGTTCAGTGTGGTATTCTTCAGACAATGAGTGGATCTCGTGGAAAAAAGTTGGTTAACCTAGCACAAACAAATTCAATTCCAATATTTTCGGATGATAATATTCAGTTGGGCACATTTTGTAACAGTTTGTCAAACGGAAGTATACAAGATTGCTGTGATGGTGGGCAGTTTGAAAAAATTTCAGAAACTTGTGTTATTGTGGAAGGGGCTATGCTCCATGACAATATTAATATACATTATCCTAATGTTTCAAATGGTAAGAGTTACATTTAGACATATATCATGTACCTACTTGAAACGATTATTATTTTTCAATAGACAAGAATGTAGTACAGTTTCAGTCGGTAACAACAACTTCAAGAATGGATAGCACTGATGTTGAAGAAGCAGGAAATAATCAACAATTTGTGGTTACCGATGAATCTCTCATCTCATATATTCCGTCCCAAGATAATCATAATAGTGCAGGTAAAAAATCCTTTTGTATTTTCCTCTTTTTAAATAATTTAGTTCATCGAATATTTGCAGATGTTACGAATGTAGTGGTAGAAATGCAACCTGAAGCATCCATATTAAGCCTGAATAGTGTTGAAGTTCCAGTAATCGACCAACAAGCTATACATAATGATAATGGATTTACATTGGACTACGAGATTACAGAAGATATCGCCACAGGTAAAAACGATATTTACATTATCATTTTGGAAACGTCAATTAATGTGGACTGTATTGTAGATGCATCTAAGACTATACGAGAATCTGATTCATCTTCACACATGTCATCCCAAGAAATTCGTGAGGACAGTCATGATGATTGTGGTAAAAAAATATTATTTCTTTTTTAATTAGTTTAATAATATAAATTACTTTTCAGACGAAAATGAAACTATTGCGACTCTTACGAAGAAAGGAACAGAAAGGAAAAGAAAAAAATACAAGTTATCGCGAAGTCGAAGATTAGAAGTAAAGCAGAACAGAATTATAAATATGCATTCTGTGAAAGAAGGCTGTCAAAAGTGTAAATTCAAATGCACTCAGTTAATTTCAGAAGATGAGAGGAAAACAATAAATAAGGAATTCTGGTCGTTATCCTGGAAGGAAAAAAGAGCATACGTGATGAGTTCAACGGAAAACAGAATACCAAAACGGAAAACTGAAGGATCTAGGAAAAATAAAACATTTTCGTACTATTTCAAAAACACAGACGGTGTGAGGAAGCGAGTCTGCAAAGTTTTTTATTTGACAACTTTGGGCTATAAGAAAACCAATGATTGGGTTGTGCAGTCTGTATGGTCAAATACAGAAAACAGAGGTCAAATAAACAATTCTCCGGACAAACGAGGCAGAATGCCTCCTCCAAATAAGTTGTCAAATACAACCATAGATAATCACATAATGTCCTTCAATCCCTCTGTATCACATTATAGACGAGTACATGCCCCTAATCGCTTGTACTTGCCCAGCGATATTTCAGTTACGTTAATGTTCAAAGATTTCTGTCAAAAATTTCCTGATTTTATATGCTCGTACGACAAATATAGGAAAGTAGTGAAATCCAAAAATATTTCCTTTGCTAAGTTGGGCAATGAAGAGTGCGAGTTATGCGAGTCATACCAACTTCATCACCCTGAACACAAACCTGAGAGTTTAAATGAAACTTGTGAAATTTGCTGTACCTGGAGCGACCACATAAAGAAAGCAAAAGATTCTCGTACACGATATACACTAGATAAGGAAAACAACTATGACGAAAACACTTTGTGCGTTTCAGTGGATCTTCAAAAAATCGTCATGCTGCCACGTTTAGAAATGTTTAAACGAGCAATTTTTGCCCAAAGACTAACAACATATAATGAAAGTTTTGTTCCAGTAGGAAAGGTAAGAACTGGACGTTTTCCTTTTGCTGTATTATGGCATGAAGCGATCAGCGGACGCAATCAAGAGGATATCATAAGTGCTTTTAATGCATTCTTCCTTCAAAATAGGGATACAGAAAATTTTATTTTATGGCTCGACAACTGCTCCAGCCAGAATAAGAATTGGGCATTATTTTCCTTTCTAATATATATTGTTAATTTTCAAGGTATATCAGCAAAAACTATTAAAATTAATTACTTCGAACCGGGGCATACCTTTATGTCCGCTGACTCCTTCCACCATCAGGTAGAAGAGTCTTTTAAAAGGAAAAAGAAAATCTATGATTTTGAAGATTATGTCACTGCTGTGCAAATGAGTAACAAAGGGAAAGTGCACGTTAAAAAAATGACGCTTAGTGATTTCCAGAATTGGAAGAACTTATCCTCTTCTACCAAAGTTAAAAAACAGACACCGAAGGTTTATATTTCCAAAATAACAGAGATACTAGTGAAAAGAAACGAATTTGTTATTTATTACAAGTCAGAAAGCGACGGTGAATGGAAAGTATTGGATTTCTTATTAAAAAAATATATGTATGCAATGCCAACACCTTCATTCAAAGCTCAGCCAAATGGCTTTGAAAAAGATAAGGTGGAAAACCTTTTAAAAAAATTAAACGGGATTATTCCAGAAAACAGGAAGAGATTTTGGTTATCTTTACCAGATAAGCCATTGGATTAGACTTTAACGTATTTTTTGTTTTCGAATCTCAGCTTTGTAGAATTTGCAAAATATAGGTTATTCGTATATTTATTATTTTATTATTATTTCCTACGCTTTGTCAAATACGGGCAATTGATCCAACGATTTCCCCAATTTTCTATGGTATTTTCCAGTATTTGTCAGATACGGGCATATGAGCTAGTTAATATCAATAATTTTCTTAACGATTTAACCCGTACGGGATTTTATTATAGTTTAACGGTTGGAAATCATCATATTTCCATCAAAAGTCGTGTTTGTCCATATTTTGATCGCTTACTAAGACATTATGAAGAACATTTGGCCCTAGGTTTGATCTAGAAACAAAATTCAATTTCAAATGAATATTTCGGCCATTTTGATTGTAACTCAGATACGGGGGTTTACCTTCCGACGGCAGAATAAAGCTACAATGTTTTTTCTACTTCCGACGATGCATTCGTTTGCCTCTCAAACTCTGCTTTGGCTTCAGCTTTTACGCTTCAGCCTGCCTTTCAGATGCTCTCATTTCTCTCCTTGTTTCTGTTACTGCTGTCTTTGCCTCTTCTTCAGTACTTAGGGGAGAGTTGGCTAATACAGGATAGCTAACGTTATTTGACTCTCTAGCTCTGATACTGACATCTACTTTTTATTTAACTGTTACTTCTTCGTTTATTTCTTTCCAAGTCCAAATGTAGTTATTTCTGGATACTTTGACAGTAACATAGAAAAAAGCATATTTGTAAGCTAAGGCAAAGTTTCTTATTTTGTCTACCTGGTCGGATAAAACGGAATAGCATTTGCATATCAATAAAAAAATGTAAAAGTAAAATATATTTATCGAGCTTGAGAAGAGAAAACAATATGTGACTCATATTTATAATAAAAACATGTTTACAAAAATTGGACGAGCTCGGCTCACCCCATTATTCAACTACGACGCATGCTTCGGGAGCTCAAAGTCGACAGTCCTGGCACACCACCCAACCGTCGTTCGTCATAATGCAATTCGTTATTATTCGGAAGCCTAAGATCCTCTTCGACGACCTGTCGCATACACTTTCCTTATTCGATTTTTTACATCTTCAACTGTTTTTCAAAATGTTCACAAAAAGGAAATTGATATCACAAAACAGTCAGTTACTCACAAAAGTGAAAAAAAATAATCGCCTGTATTTAAGGAGCTTGTTTATAGATAAAAATTACGTGAACTATCCAAAAAACTAAATAACATAACCCTCCTTTTTGACATTATTACCTGAAACTCACTACGGATCAACAATCAATTAGAATAACTACATGCTACATCTGAACATACTTTATTTAGATCGATTATAACCAGCAATTGTCAAATTGGGCTCCTTGTTTAAAAATAATTGCCGGTATCCCGTTTTACCGGACTATCCTGTTTTGGCTAACCTTCCCCTATACGCACTTTGCTAAATGACGTTATCATTTCAATGTTTTTGGCATTTAGGCTATTTTCTTGATTGCCTGCTTTTGGTTTTTCGTTTTTGTTTCAAAAATTTGTCGTCTCGTCTCCATACACTTCTATCCTCCTAGTCATCCACCTTAAGCTGTCTTGCTTCGATAATTTTATTCATATAAACTTGTATGTTTTTTATCGATTATCTACCTCTTCCTTCTCTCTCATGACTAACGTACTGTGTTCTCCTCTGGCAATCGTTCTCGATATCATTTGGTATCTCTTACCATGCTCCTTACAAACAATGAAAGCTTCGTCTTTTGTCGGCACCGATAAGGAATAGGGTACTATTGTGATCACGAAAATTTTCGATTTTGAGATAATACGCTTTTTGGGTATTTCATGAAAATCTACGTCCGTTGGTCTGTCTGTCTATTGGTGTTCTTCTAGCCGTCTAATCGCAGTAACCACTAATTGGATTGTGATGAAATTTGGGGTAGCAATATGTTGTTGGATCCTATAAGGAATGCTGCTACGCCTTTGAAAATCGGTGCATTGGCGGCGGAGAAATTGGTAAAAAATAAAAAATAATCAGAAATTCTCTAAAGTTCGTATTCAGCCACATCAGGGGTTCCTGATCCTTTTCCATTTTTGTTTTTGGAGGGGGCCAAATCGGGGATGTGGGTCGAATGGGCGTTTGAAAACATTTGTTGTATACATAAAATATTCATTGGTTTGACAAAAATTTACTTTCGTGACATCCTGGGCTATCCGAATGTTGCTTCTGAACTTTATATCTATGAAATTATTTGACACATACATATTATAATTCTATAACGTGTAACTTGGAAACTATGAAGTTGATTGTGATTTAATTGTGACACCGCACTACCGTGCAAGGAATGATAAGTGTATAGTTAGTTGTTGGAACACTTTTCAGTGTCAGAGGAGAAATCAACAAAAAACGAATATTTTAAAATCGCTCCTTCCTCGTTTTTAGATGTCTCAAAGGTCCTTGATTATTGTCTACTTATCTGATGAGGATGTTGTGGGGATACAATTTTTTGTTAGCGCTGGTAATCTGTGAGAGGTACTGATTCATAGCGTCATAGTCTAAAGGATCCCTTACTTGAGGGATTACATTAAACAACAGGCGCAACGACGTTATAATCAAGCGGAATCGCACAGCAACCCTCTGTTGCGCGAGTCAGTGGACAACACAGTCGAGCAAGTTCGCAAGCACACAACGCCGCGGCTCGCACTGTGATCAAAGTCAAATCGTGCAATTTTGGAAACAACTAATTTTTTACCCTTTTAGATACCGAACCTTAAAATTAACCCTTTTGGTTAAACCCTAAAATTACCGAACTCAAATCGACTATGTCAATAAGCTATACCCTCCAACCGACACACTTCCTCCTCTGCTCTTATCCTTCCCTCCTCTTTTTTGCTTCCCTTACTTCTCCATCACTTTGTCTGGTCTCTGGGTAACCAGACCTGACAGACCGATCGACCGACACGACCGCAACTAAGAACAAAGATCCACCGGACCGCTCTGACTAACAATGAGGAATAGCAGTCTGAAGGATAAAATCGAAGCATCAATTACAAAACCGTACATATAAATACAAACAAGCGGAGTATAACACTATTATATGATCACGTCAGCGTTCATTTCGTTTGGAATAATTCAGGAAGCTCGTTCGTTCAATTTCGAAATTGTTATTCCAAGCGGATCTGACTATATTACTTAAATGGACGCAGTAATGTGTACAGTCATAGACACATCCATTTACGTACACACTCGCATATCTAGATATCAATTCAGTTTACGTGTAATGCATACGATAAACGCGTCTGTCAACAAGTCCAAAGGCAGCTGCCAATAATGTGAAAATGCTTCATCTAGTTATGCACTGGGATCTCCTGACATCAATTTTACACATTCTTTTGCAATGTACATCCATGTCAATTACAGCAGAACTGTCGTATTTCTGTAGCATAACATCGTGTTTCTGAGGCGTTCAATAATATAGCTTGGTAAAATAAGAGCAGTTTTAACACCATGGAGTCAACTAAGTGTGGGTCCTAGAACTAAGTTATTTTAGAAGCCTCAAAAAAGGCAATACAAAGCATGAGCATTGAAGAAACCGAGGAAGGAATCTTTATAGTGGGTAAGCTTCTAGACAAAATAAGAATATTTAAAGTGGTTTCAGGTCGGAATCTATTGGATAATACCCTAAAAATTACAAGATAGCAGTAGTGCTCCCATATAAAAATTCTCGAACGCAAGTAATGGCATGGCGCCATCTATCTTCTGTATTTTTTTTATGTGTTGGGGGGGCGTTGATGCAGTACCTAAAAATTCTTTAGATCGTCTCAGCATGTCGAGTACATTTTCGATAAATTGTATGTCTTGAGTGCAGTTTGAGTATTTTCCTTGCATCTCTGTTTCGATTTTTGTTACCTCAGCTCTGAGACGGCTTTCAGAAAGCTTTTTTTAAGATAGGAAAGAGCTCCTATAGGTATCATTAGGGTAAATAACTCAACAGAATTTTCTCATCGGTTCTGTACACTTAACCGTCCGCTATCTAGAATGCCGATTTGATACTTAATCACATGGATGCAAATAGCCGATAACCTTTAACAGATTGAAGAGGGAACACAGTATCTCCTATACCCTCCGCTTTCATTCCTTGGAAGACGAGCTCTGCAGAGTTGACAAGTGTGGCAATTTTCCACCAAAGAAGAGACTCGAAAACCAAGTTAGCTATCAAAATTGGTCGACCTTCAAGTATTAACTAGAGTGCGGTAAGGTAAGAGGTAACGTAAGACGTAAGAAAATAAACCTGTCGAATCAGATGAGAGTGTTTATAGTCGTAACGTAAGAGGTAACGCAACACTCTCATCTGATTCCACAGGTTTATTTTCTTACGTCTTACGTTACCTCTTACCTTACCGCACTCTAGTTAATCCCTCATTGACGTTATTGGGTATCATTTGCCTACTACCTATCACTGCACATGCTCAAAATGGCGATAGCAACGATTTTCGCTATACCGCTTCTATGTCTCAAAATAAACATTATTTGAAAAGCTGAGTTGATTTGCGATTAGCAAATGACCATTAGAAGTTTCAAAATAAATTTATCTCACTGGAAAAAGAGTTAGATAGAGAGTTAATACTAAGGTATTTTTTATTGAAGTAAAAAAGCAAATGCGTAGTAATGTATATGTGTTTTCAACTGTACATTTCTTGCCGCCAATTTCTTCGTGGCCTGGTGCCCAACTGAGATGTACAGCGTTGTGTGAGGCTAGTAAGCTGAGACTGTTCAAACAGTCCCATACCAGTTTTTAAGCGGCCAGGGGGGTCCTAGAGGACCAAAATAGCCCTTAGTTTCTACAATAAATATGATCACAGAGTAATTTATTTAAATTTATTTAAATTATTTATAGGATAATTTTTAGCTTGACATATATTTATAGTTCCGTCGGTCAGAGGTCACCCTCACCCACAGAAGATATCATACATCAATTTTTATTTATGCAGCCTAAGATTTGCTATTTCTGGCGATTTTCATGCCAAAAACTGGCTACATGCATCGGTCGCTGGAACATGGGTGTATGATGTAGCTGTTGAACCTGAAATAAGTGTCAGGCACATATGGTATGATATCATCTGTTAAACTATATTAAATAGACCGTGTAGGGGACTTTTCGACCCCTTTTCAGCAATTTTTGTTCGTGTGACCATAAGAATTAACCGTACATGAATAAAATGGGCTTAAGTTCACTGAACTATTATGTAGGTAGGATTTACATCTTGTAGCTGGTTGAAGAACGACAATTTCAACGCGTCATTGATAACAATGCTGCGATCATGTATGACGAGTATGTATATCAGCGTATTGTATGTCTGAATATAAACTAGATGCCTCAGCAAGAGTAATGAGATACATATTTTGTATTGTACAGGTACTGCTTAATGAGATGCCCTTATGTCTTCCCCACACAAAAATCAGATGTAATTGCATAATATTTTTGCTACAGCAGGCTTCAGATTGGTTGTTTTTAATATGACCATAATGTGACAGTAATAAGTTATGCCTGAAGGGACCGAGATAAGTTTTAGCTAAGTTCATTTTCAATATCTACTAAAAAGACTATCTATCACTTTTGTCAGAAGATATGCATACATAAACAGGCATATAATTTTTATATACTGTACGCATATAAATGCACAAGTTTGAGGTTTCAGGTTACTTTACTCAATGAAATTACAGAATATTTTACGTAGAATACGGAAAGAAGTCATGTATTTTAATAGTCGTACCATTGGTTAAATACCATAGAAATGCTCCAACTTCCTTCTTTACTTCCCACACCGATAGGTGAGGGGAGTATTGTGATTGCGAAAATTTTTGATTTAGAGATAATACGCTTTTGGGCATTTTATGATATCTACATAACAAAAATCCACGGCACTCATTTCCGTCGGTCTGTCTGTCTATCTGTTGGCGTTCTCCTAACGTCGTAATCTCAGTAACCGCTGCATGGATTGTGATGAAATTTGGGTAGCGATATGTTGTGGGGTCGTAGTAGGTAATGTGCCTATAATTTTGGAAATCGTTGTACGGGGGGGTGGAGTGATTGGCAAAAAACAAAAAATTTCAAATAAAAAACTTCGTTTTTAGGCGTTTTAGGGGTTCCTGATCGTTTCCTACTTTTTTTGGGTGGGGGTGAATTTGGGATGGTTGGGGCTAGGGAGTTGTTAAACTGAAAAATTGTTGTATTCATAATGGGCTGTCCGTTGACCTGTGAATGAAAAACCTAGCGGCATAATACACTTTTTTAGGCCTATCCGAACATTGCCTTGCTTATTATAGAAACGAAGGGACTTATTAAATTGATTTTAATGAAATTTTGACACAGAATTAACTATCGTAGCAAGAATATAAAAGGCATCTGTTTTTGAAAAATCGTGTCAGTGGCGGCGCCGACGCGGCAATAATAAAAAAAATTAAATTTAAAAACAGGTCAAACTTCGTTTTTAGACGGTTTGGAGGCTCCTGATCGTTTCGCATCGTCCGGTTGAAGCGTGAAGAAAAAAAACTGTGGCGTTCTGGTTCCTAAGGAGGGAGACGGAAGAAACTATTTACGACAGTTTTTCTGTTGGATTCTTTTGCGCGCGGGTGGGCGATGATTTGGTTGCAAGGGGATTTCAAACTATAGCTTCATGTAAAGGGAAAATAATTGAATGGTATCATCATTATGTGTGGGAAGTACTGAGTCAATCAACTTGACTCCATTTTTATTGTTATGGGTATGACGTTTTGATTTTTCTTGGAGGGGTCAAATTAAGGTGAGGAGAAAGAAAAGGACTTGAATAATCTCCAAAATTATTGTTTGTGCCTATATAAATTTGCCCTTTGCCCTAAATTGAATTGACCAAGGTGTGTCGGGTACTTTTTAAACTTAGAACAACATGTGCCTATGATCCTTCAGAATGGAAAGCACTGGATGGATTCTTTTATACATAATACTTATTCTTGATCTTAATTTACAAAAATTACTTATTTAAAATTTGCACTGGGTTTCTTTTATGACACCAGATTTAAAAATAAAGAAATATCTAATAATAAATCTTTATTCTGTTGACCAACGGCATTTTTGTAAATTAATTAAGAACGAGGATAAGCGAGAAGTAGATATTCAATCAACTTGATCCAATTTCTTTTTCATGGTTTCTTTCACGAAGCATTGCCTTGGCGCCTGGATCAATAAAATTCACCGAATATACTATCTTCATACATACCACACATACCTAATCTCATTTCTCACAGCACCAGTGTGAGCAATTGCTCGATGACTCCACAAAACGCAGGTTTTCCGATAGAAGCGATTTCACGGCAATGGCGGCAAGTAGACAGATCCAATTTACATTTTAATTATAGCTTGACCACGTTGGAGCCTCCGCTCTTCCGTTTCATAGATGCGCTGCCACGAGAAAAGTTGACTATACCGAGAGTTGTGCTAAAGAAAATTATGTAACGAACCATTGTATGATATAAGCATTTGACAGTGTTGAACATGATCTCATCATATCACATCTTGGCGATTTGGGACTTGAGGAGTGCAAGTATGGAAGGCTGATCGGTAGTGTGTGCTGGAATCAAAAAGCAAGTATTCGAGTCCATAATGCAGGATCAACAGATGATTTTGAAATAAAAAGGAAATTATTTAGTTGCCGATTTCATTTAATCTGTATGTGGAGAAAGCATCTGGTGAGGCAACCTTGGGTAGGCCCATCTGAATGACCTCCAAACTCTACCAAGTCGCGTTAATGATGAAAACCAAAGGCTGGGTCTAAAAATTAAGATCAACAAGCCAAGTTCATGGTTGTTAGCAAATACTATATCCCCAAGACTGGAATATATAATAACACAAAAATTTGTATTTCTTTTAAAATGACCCAGAGATATGGCGACAGAAAGTTTTTTTGAATGTTTGCAATAGATCAATATCACTAATAATCAATTTTTGTTTCAGATTTACCGTACTACAAAGAGGGTAAGTGATAGACATATTGGCTATATTTTAATAAGTACATAGTGAGCATATCAAGCAAAACTAAGGTGAATCCTATCATGACACCAAACTGAAATTAATACAAATACAAACTGTTGTTTCCGTAAATAAATGATAAAGTTGAGCTTTACCCTAAGATACAATTTTAATATAATCATTCACTCTATAGTAGCATTTTTGTGTTCTATTTGACCATTTGTTAAGATAGGCTTTAACTGTCTCACATAACTTTTAACTTAGGTTTAAGAATCTCACAGTTGCCTTTCTAGTTCAGGTGAGGGTCAATATAAAATCCAAAAAATTTCATATTTTTACTAAATGGAAGTTTTCCGTTATTGAGTGCAACATATTGCAAGTTATTAACAGCTTTTTGTGCATGATTGAAACGGATAAGGGCTGGTTTAGAGGGATTTAGGTATAGAGGATGTTGAGAAAACCGCACGTCAATTCCATAGTCAGATGTCAGATTTATTTAAAGTTAATGCAAATATAGTAGTATCTTCAGCAAATGCCACAAAATCTGATCCTGGATATATGCTGTCAAATTGATTTTTGTACAAAAGAAAAAAGATTAGACTCAGAATCGAAGCCTGAGGGACTCTGGTGGTGATATCTGATATCGAAAGTGTATTTGATGGGAACCTGTTCAAATTGTACATTGAGTCAGTACGTTGAACGATAACATACTGCTTTCTTCCAACTAAAGGGATATGGAACAACGGAAAGACTTATCAACAAAGCCATATTTCTCAATAATCATTAAAAACTTTTTATGATCCATACAGTCAAATGCTCTGCTAAGATCGCAGAATATCTCAACAGAACACTCGTCTGCATAAATAAGTTCCATAAGTCTTCTGTAAAGGAATTAATCGCTGACTTTCTTGTTCTGTGTAAATCTACATATGTTGATTTTGAGACAAAATGTTAATACGTTTCACCCATTCAATTTTTTTGTACAGTGTTGTTTCATTAAGTTTTTTAATTCCTCTAATATGCTAGTAAAATTGTAATCTATTCAGAATCACGTAAATCAGTAAAAAAAACGATGTGGTGTATCCCAGAAATCATAATTTCTTCGAGTCAGTTGGAAAACTATAAAATTTATGCGAGAGAGAAAAAACTGTAATAACCTGCAATACCAATTTAGATGCATTAAAATCAGCACTCATCAGTTTCAGATCATAAATCTCGTATCCATCATTCATTTCTACAGCTTTTTATAATATCAGAAAAAGTTACATCATGTTTTAATTACACTTGGCAAATAGATTTCTGCGGTTTCGCCTTGAGTGGAAATTGCAAGGCATTTTTATGCCTCCAGCGTAGGAACAATCGGATTTAGCTGGTAATAATTATGGCTCACTTTTTCTGCACCTTTTTAATCTAGTTTTGATTTACAGTTACAGGAATATTATATTTTGCTTCAATAAAATGTGGTTAAAGATTTGTTCAGGCAATCACTATTATTACGGTTTTCAATGCTAGACAAGCATAAAGTATGCTAATATAAGCAAAAACGGTGTACAGCCAGTATAACTTAAGTACGTAAACCACAGGTGGTGATATTTAAATACTCTTCTCTTAAGCCGACGCCATATATGCGGTACTCGGCGAGTAACGAACCCCGATTAATTGCTATTCGGCTATGTGGCTGCAGGATTTGACCCGAATACTCGTCATATGCCGAGCACCGAGCATTCAGCCGGCGCCATAGCCGGCGCTACACATGCGGCATTTAGGGAACAACGAACACCGAATATTCGCAATTCGGCAAATGCCTACCAGGAGCAGTTTGTGAGAATGGTCGGAATTTGCCGAACACAAATAAGTACCCGAATACTGACACAGAAACAGGAACAGGGCCGGACTAGAGAATTAAGAACTTTATTCGCATTGTTTATTTGTTAGCATGTTAGCATTTTTGAATTCTGTGTGTTCAAAAACCCCCAAGTATTGAATTTCACCGCCCCAGCTGTGGCAGTTTTGGAAATATTTAAGAGTTCCGGTACTGTTTACTGAGAAGGCGGTGAGGAACACCAGTTGAAACTTGTTCATGCTGTAAACCATTATTAGGGAATACTTCTATATTAAATAAAATATGCAGTGTGTTCTATTAATAAAAATCGGAGATATTTGTTTGTAAATTTACAAAAATAATTTATAACTTGGCAATGTCGCAAACGCGAAAAAAATTACAAGGCGAGATAGGGTATTAGTAGATATTTCGATTTAAAATAAAACGTACAGGGTGTTACATTTAGAAAAAACAAAGTAAAATGACCTTCAAATTATCGTAATTTAAAATTCTACCAATAACACCCTGCACATTGCTGGTGTCATCCAAAATGATATATTTAAGTAACTCGCTGTATAATATTATTGGGAAAAGTTAAAAGAATATATCAATTTGGAGGTATTACTTGCGACCTTGCAAATCCGGAAATTAGTAGAAAATAAATTATAACTTGGCAAGATCGCAATTATATTTTAGGGTTTAATAGAGAGATCAATGATGGAAACTAGAAGAATTTAAAAAAAAGTAATACTACCATAAAAAAATAAAAAGTTGATCACTATCCTACTTTCCCGAAACACCCTGTATATTTCAGAATAATTTTAGGATGACGTTGATTCTACTGTCGATAAATCTTAATAATAAATAAGTTTCAATTTGCTACGAATATTCGGGCTTTCCCATTCCCTTTATTCTCGAAACTAAACATAGCCAACTACGCACATGTAGGGCGAAACGTGCTCGCTATTCGGCGAGCAAGGTTGAAAAATGGCGAGTATTGATACTCATCAAATACCCGCATATTTGGCGCCGGCTCGATACATTAATTTGGAGAAGTGATAGTAGAGGTCAGGCACGTATCCAGGATTTGGTTTGGGGGGGGGGTGTCCAGATTATGGCCGTCACTTGCTTGATCTCTTATCGGAGGGGGAGGGGGGCAGACGGCATTATATAACGTTTCGGGAGGGGTGCCTGGTAGAGGTTGTAAGCTAATAAATTGAAGATGTAATGCCATATCCAATTCATACTAGGTGTCAAGGATAAATTGAATTCTGAAGATTCCCATAAAAATGCAAACTTCCAAACGAAGACCCTAATAAAACAAATTTTTTTTGTTCAGTGTTGGAATTTTTGGTATTTTTTCCTTAGAAAATTGATTACTACGTCATTACAGACTAATAGAAAGTTATCATGTATCAAACACTTTGCGAATCAGCATGTGTTGAAAAGTGCATTCAAGAAACGTTCAAAAGGATGAACTTATCTGAAAAAATCTCCAAATAATTAACCGTGCACTTTGTGCCAAAACCATACCAATCTTTTTAGTTATCCACTGGTACTATAAACTTGTTCTTAATGTGATAAACTCAGGTAATAAGATTGCTTACAAAGCTTCAACAGGGCATTGTCATCGGATTTCTAATCCTTATTATGGGTTCTTGAAATACTTACAGACAGTCAGGTTACACTTAGGGCACTAGAAGCGCCCAAAGTTACGTCTGCTCTAGCTGGGAATGTTTACAAGAACTGGGAAGACTGGCAGAACACAACAAAGTAACTTTGGAGTAGGTGCCAGGACACTCATGTATAAGAGGCAATGAAATGGCGGACGAGATAGCAAGACTAGGCTCATCTGCTCGATACATTGGAGCAGAACCCGCCCTGGGGGTGCCTAAAAGCACAATCAGACACCAGGTTGGAGAATGGATGAAGCATCAGCACGAGGAGCAGTGGAACTTGTTGCCAGGATGTGTTCATGGAAAAACATTCATTAAAGCTCGATGCAAGAAAACAGCTGAAACACTGCTCTCCTTGAGTAGGAATCAGCTCCGAATAACGACGGGTCTCCTCACGGGACATTGTGGCCTGAAGGAACACCTGAATAAAATGGGCAGAGGAACTGAGTCAGCCCTACATGTGCTCTGTGAGTGCGAAGCACTAGATCACAAGAGACAACAGCTCTTTGGGAGGACCAAGCTAGAACCAATGGAGTATAGCTCAGCACCAGGACCAGTAGGTAAACTGCATAAACTTATGCAGGGATCCAGATTGCTGGAGTGGATACTGTAAATGAGAGGAGCAATAATACAGTAGCTTAAGGCTAAAGTATTGACGGGGACAGTAAGGTCGGACGGCTCCTGGAAAAAAAAATGGGTTCTTGAATAATGCGCTTTTACATCATGATTAGTAATAAAAAGTGATAGTCTAACCAAAACTTCGACGTAGTGTCTCAAAATTGTATAATTTTGAAAGTAAAGTTAAGCTGTAGTTTAAAACGGATTCGTCTTAAAAAGTTGCAAGGTAATCAAACATAACATGCAACCAATATTATAAAGTGTCTTGTATCCGTAGATCTTTAGTTATCTATTGTCTCATACTTCCAAAGAATCCCACTTAAAAAAGTTGCATAAACCCATTTTTCTGGCAGGGTCTCCTTCCTGCAAATCGTGTATAATGGTACGGACACAGACTAGTCGTGTGCACGATGAACCACACCTTCCACTGCGAAACAACGTATTGAGGCAATTTGCAACACTGTAGGCGGATACTGTAGGATTTTGTTCAAAATTTCGAAAAATGTGATCCTTGTCTCGGCATTATAACCATAATAAGCATCCGTAACAAAAATTAGAAATCCGATAACAAGTTTTCGCCAAACGATCGGTGTTAACTTTGAACTCTCAGAGATACATTATGCTTTTAGAGCTTAAATGCAGTCTCATTGCCTGCGTTTACCGCATTTACAACAATTTATGGTACCAATGGATAACTAGAAAGAGGGGCACATTTGTACCGCAAAGTGTTCCACACATGCTGATGAGATCTCGCGAAGTGCATGTTTTATGCATGATCCCTGTCTTTTAGTAGAAAATAATGTAACAGCATATTTTCTAAGTACCTATACCAATACTAGGATTTTCGTTTGGAGGTCTGCATTTTAATCAAAATCTCTAAAATTTAATTTATCTCGGAAACTATTAGGAATTGAACATGGTCAGTTCATTAAATTATCACCCCTACTATCACTATACCAAATTAGCGCCATGCGCTTTTTTACTATTTAGTTGTCACCGAAACTAAAAAGAAAGTTTGGTGGCGCCTCTGTTGAACAACGCTTTAAATAAATTCCCCATTCCTTAAGGGGCTAGGGTCTAGGGTATAGCGCGCGAACTTGAGAATCCAAGAAAATACGTATGTGTGTCTAAAAAAAATGAGGGGAAGTCGAGACCGTCGAGAGCTATCGGGCCTGATACTGCTACGTTGGCGTCACCCAAGGTGCCGCACGTATCTGCAGGGATTAATAAAGAAATTCCGGCACTACGAGCATTTTCTTGAAATAGTGAGAAAACGGTCAAAAATACAAAAGGAATGTATAGGAATGAATTTATAGGAAATTGAATTTTTGATGAATGGAGCCAGTTGATATCTACTATATGTATGTACTACCTGAATTTATACCTGCTAATGGTGACGTGGCCCAACCCAAGACACTACCATATAGCGAAGGGGCGGGGCTACCAACGCTACCTGGTTGGGCGACGTTACCATTAGCAGGTATCAATTCCAAAATTGTTTTATGTATTTATGTATTTAGCAAGGTGCAGATCCACCAGCCGTCAGTATTTTGGAAGTCGCCGAAGTGAAATAGCTTCTGAAGATGCCATCCACTCGTGGTGGCGAAACGTCAAGCTTTAACGCTAAACGACGCTGGCCTAAAAACCCAAGAACCACAAATTCATTGGACATTTATCATATCATACTTTGAAAACAAGTTTTTGTACTTGAACACCTAATACTCACCCCCAACATTTTTTCTTCAAATAGCTCTCCACAGCTCTTGCTACATAAATAAGGTCATAATTTACTCAAAATCTTGTAGTGCCTTTGATTTAATACACAAAACAGTTTTTTTCGTCAAGTCAAAGCATGAGATAAATAAAATAAGGGTTCTTTTTTCAGGCGTAATATTTTCGTAATAAAACATGATAAAAGACATTTGTCTTCGAAAGCATGTTTTATAGGTCATTCAGTACCCTTAAAAGCCCACTTAGTTTCCCTTTTCATCCGTTTTCCCTTAAGCAGTATTTTACAAAATCTGTGAATACATAATATACTCTTAGCTCGAGGAACTATTAAAGTCGTACCATCGGGCCTTATAGCAGTACCACTTCGAAGTGTTTGGTGGATACTACAGGAGAATCCTTTGTTGTGAAGTTATTTCGACGTATAGTTTGTAACCACTGATTCCGTTTTATTACATCTTTTGGAAATTACACCACTGGTATGCGTTCTGTATCTACATGTATAATTACTATTGCAGAAGGGTGCACAGCAACTATAGACGGCATTCTTGGCTAGATACAGGTAAAACCTAAAAAATCGATTCAGTAGCGGGGCAGCAATAATAAAAAAAAATAAAAACGGCTCAAGTTTCGTTTTGGGGGTTTTAGGGGGATTTCATTATACCAAAGAATTGCTTTTAATATGCTCTTTCATCTTTGTATAGCACTTGTTATGGCTGCATTCATTAGTTTCTGAGATATTTAGATTTTTCTACAAATTTTGAATATACCTTCTATTTGTTTACTAAAATTTATTTATTTTAAGAAAATACTATCCAATTTTATTTTTGCTTAACAAACAACTAAAACATAAGACCATAATAGTACTTGATCAAGTCAAAACACTGGATTAACGAGATAATATAGGTCAAGTGTGCTGAGGAAACAATTTTATAGACGTCATGCATAATTACCAGGCAGATCTATCAGGTAGGCCATGAAATATGAAACGACACGGTCCAAATAATACGATTCTTCAATCTTTCAAACGCATTAGTTTTAGAGTGCCTCCGTTCTGGATATTGCTGTTCATAGTTGATATATTCTAGAGGTAAGTAGGCAATTTCTCAAAGATTGTCCTAAATACCCTCAATCGAAGAATTTCAATTTTTTAACCTCGTTTTTCACACAGTACGGAATTGTTAAGCTGGTTATGAAAATGTCAATTTTCTGCTTGATAATTATGCATCACGCCTACAAAATTGTTTTCTCAGCATACTTGACTTTATTATCTCGATGATTCAGAGTTTTGACTTCATCAAATACTATCAGGACCTTATAATTTAGTTGTTCGTTAAGGAAAACAAATTCGATAGTACTCTCTCAAAATAAATAAATTTCAGTACACAAATAGAAGCTATATTTTAAATTTACCGAAAAATCGAAATGTCTCGGAAACTGATGGACGTAGGTACCTGGTACAACAAGTGCTTTACAAGGATGAAACAGCATTTGGGATTTGTTGTGTTTATAAAATACTCTATACTGCGCTAAAAAAATGACTTTATGATGTCTTGTACTTTTTAAACCTATTCCATTGTTGCCTTTGAATTTAATATATGTGAAATAATTTGATACATACATATTATAATTCGGAAACTACTAACAGAGCAAAATGCATATAGACAGCTCTCACGCGAGATTCAAAGATTATGCCGAAAAGATAAGCAATTGTGCAGAGATGCATGCCAATACTAACCATCCGAAAGAGATGTTCTTTAAGGTCAAATGCCTCAGTCGGGATTTTAAGCCCAAACCTTGCGCTGTTAAAAATCCGGGTATTCGACGATTACAAACGCGACTCGACGATAGCTCGGTGCCTTGCGTTACGTAGGCGCTGTGGTGGGGTTACACCATCAGGCTCGATAGCTCTCGATGGTCCCGGGTATGTCCGAAGGTCGTCTTGCCATACTGCTGACGGCCGACCGCCGCGAGGGCGATTTCGCAAAGAGGGGAGCCGAGAGTGACCGACCGGTGACCTACTGCTCGTGTGACGGTACCTTTCAACTTACAGTAATGATTCAAAAAGCGAATTGAAGAAGAGAGCTTGCGCTAGGTCAGATTGGTAGCCTTGTTTTGATATCGGATTTCGTTCTTGGAGCATTGCGAGTTTTTTGCACACAAAAAAGACTTTTTTGAAAAAGTGGCTCTGAACTGTCCTTCATTAAGGTCACCTATCATCTATCTGAAATTTTATATATGTAGTTTGAAAAACAAGTGAGTTGTACGTGTACTTGCAAATCCGTGTTTTGCATGCCAAATACGTATGTATAATTGTGCGTACCCAGACTCCTTAAGATTCATCATGGGGACACTGAAGCTGTAAAGTAAATTATAGTAGTGTGTCGCCAAAATTCAACATTTTAATTATTTGCATGCAGGTATTACTAACTGTTGTTATGTACTTTGTCAAGAATGCAGAAATACTCTATATCCACAGCTGAATAACCCAACTTTTCACACCTTATACGAGCACGTGAAGCTGCATACTGAAATAATTTCACATTATTTATTTCAACGTGGAGACTCAACATATCTAACATCTTGAAAGAATTTTCTAATTGGCCAAGACGTTGAAACATACTTAGGTACGCTCTTTCCACATGTATGTACACCTGTGATGCAAAATTCATGACGTTTAATTTTGCGAGATGGACTGAAGGCGCAGCTAATGGTACTTTGTTAATTAAGATACTACTCATGCTGGGCGAGGAGATGAGGATTCACTGGTCATGATTTTGATTTAAAGAGGGTCAGTTAATACGTCGATACAAAACGACGAGACTGATGTTATAGTATAACAATGAAATCATCATCATTTTCACAATGTCTTAACAGACATGTTGTGAACTCGTAAAATGCAATAAGTTGAAGCTAGAGTATTGCCGACACGAATATTATCAACAGTTTAGAGAACTGTAGCTCGCCATCGTTTGCGATTTACTGTCAATTCAGTGGCGCTCTGGAAACTCATATCCAGCAACTGTTTCGTCGTATCCACCCAGCGTGTAGGGAAACGGCCACGGCGCCGCCCACTCGAGGCGTGACCCTGAACTACAAGTTTCTCCATATTATCGCTTCTGTGAATATGTCCGAAGAATGTATAGAATAGAGGATAGTCTCTTTGGATTACCGAGCTCATTCAATATGGAAACGTTAGTTCGATGGGCGGTATAAGGAACTCTCAGCATTCTCCTCCACGTCCACATTTCAAAAGCATCTATGCGAGCTCGATCTGCCTTTTTAACAGTCCAAGTTTCCTAGGCATTCAAAAATACGGAGAAAACAAGAGACTGAACCAGTGACAATGAAATATACAGGGTTTATTGTAATTCGACGTACTCCTGTCGACGCATGATATAAAAGCTAAAATGCAATAAATTTTGCTAGATATATGTATGGACAAAAATCAATAGTTTTTGAAGTGTTTCAATTTTAACGGCATTCTAATAATTACGCAAAATCCGGCATTTTTGTCTAAATAATGAAAAATTTGTGAAAAAATCAGTAAAATGTTCACTTATTTTAGTTCAATACACTTACACTAATGGAATAACACCTTAAACAGGTAAAAAGATACGGTAGTTTAGAAAAAAAAAGATACTTCGTTTTCGTTGCGACAGAAAAAATAGATATTTCGTTTTCGTTGCGAAAGTCAGAGCTCAAAATATTGCCAAGATACTGCACATACAAACGACTGGAAAAACAGCCCACAATCTCAGCTTCTCAAAAAGGTATAAATGTCGAATTGGAAATCTACATTCAAATTCGGGGGACTGCGTCTAATGATTGGGTCATCGACCACCTATTATCTTTAAGAGTCCTGGGTACACACATTTATACATTATTATGTATTTGCCATGTAAAACACGGATTCGCAAGTAAACGCACAACTCACTTGTTTTTCAAACTACATGCATACATAGTATTTCAGAAGGTGATAATTAAAACCTTAACGAATGACATTTCAGAACAATTTTTTCAAAAAAGTGTTTTAGTGTGCAAAATAACAAGACCATTGAAGTGACATAGCGCAAGCTTTCTTCTTAAAATTGCTTTTTGAATCATTACTCATAAGTTTAAAGGAAAGTCAGGAGCTTCTAAATGCGAAATTCATTTTTATGGCGACGTTTCGACCTTTTGATTTTACTTTTGGACTTTTGGACTTACCTCCCCTCACTTTAGACACACATACTGGAGAAAAGTAACACGGGAATAAGTATTTTCTTGGATTCGCGCGCTATACCCGGCGATAAATATTTTTCAGGAGGAGTGTAAGCATCATAAAGATAGCGAAAATGATTCGAGGAATTTGAATCACCTCAAGCCCCTCTGGTAATACAAGGTATCAAGCCTCTTTGGTTATACAAGGTGCTTGATAAACGTGCGGCAGAAATTTAAAGGGTGATCTGAGGGGTGATCCTTTGTATCATTTTGAAAATATTTGTTTTTTGATGAGCTTTGAAAAACCGCTCCATTTCAAAGAAACAGAATGAAAAAAAGTGCGACAGCTACATTTTATTATCAAAATTACATGGTTAGTTGCTCAATCTACAATAAATGTTCAAAACTACCAGCCCGCTTGTATCCACCAGCTTGGATACGAGCGGGCAATCTTCTCGTCAGTGATTGCAGAACTCTTTCAAACACACTAGGTCCCTTTTGATTTTTAAATGGAGTTAAATCCAGCAATGGGCCTATACCGTGAACTCAAATTGATCAGTTTAATTACTGCGGTATTATTTTTGATGATATATAGGACAGTTTACTGTAAAAAGTCAGCAGAAAACTTGATCCAAATGAGAATAACACTAAAATGAAGATTGTACTGTAATTTGAAATAGCCGATGATGACATCACCTGTAGGGAACCAATGAGAAGCGTCCTTTCTGTAGCGTGAAGCGTCCTTTCGTGGTCCGATGACTACGAGCGGATGCTATTGTTTTGTACCAGTGAGCTCTTATTGGTTCCCTACAGGTGACGTCACGACCTGGGCGGGAAGTGTATGGATTCAAGAAATTCAATATTTAGAGCAATTTTTTCGGTTATAAATACGATAGAAAAATTTTCTAAAATTATTTATGGCATCTACGTGGTGCCAGGGTTCGTTTAACCCAATAAACCAAAATGTGGCCCATTATGCGATTTTGCAAATCGTCCAAAGTTTCCAATGAAGTAGCGTCAACGAATGACTTTAACGCTGCGTTTCCACCAGAGATGTGCTAGGAATATGAGCGGTACGAAGATGTGTGGCAGAGCTGTGAAACGATGTGCAGATGAGCGTTGCGAGGATGTGTAGCGGGCTCTTTTCATAGTTTTCTTTTTGCTCGCATACATCAGCAGCACACGTCTCTCGTCCACATTTCTCGCAACGCATTTTTAGCGCACATTTCTCGAAACACATTGATAGCACACATTCCTCGCCAGCATGCCTGGCTTTATACGTACAGAAACTTCGCTCCGCAAAGCCGTTTCCAGTAGAGCTGTGCTGAGCGAGGCGATGTAAATCAAGCGATTCTATTGGTTCGTTAAAAAAACATTCCTCTTAACACATCTTCGCACATCTCTGGTGGAAGCGCAACCCGAGGCGCAACCTAATCTAGTGGTTTTAAGCCGGCAACCGAACTAAAATGTGGCAATGCACCATAACTCCTTAATGTAAGTAATGTTCACTGTTTAACAATAAAGCTTTTTATTATTATTTATTACTTACTTAATCAAGAAATCTTTCAATCAATTAAAAATCCTGATTTTGATCGTGCAATGTCTACGAGCAGAGGATTGAAACTAAACGTCCACCGTAAGTTCTGCAGAAGGACTCATTATTTTGCAATTATTGATATACCGGCCACTCAAGATGCCAGGAGCAGGAATTGCGGATTCTGCTCAGGAACTATCCCATACTCCTTATCTTTGTCACTAAATATAGTGCCAATTATGAGTGCGCAAATGCCGTTTCAATGCGTCTCGCATTCCTTTTGCGATTCCGCTCTCGAACCGTGAGAGTTTCGTTTAAAATTTTGTTTTTATTGCTTTAACACCGCGCCGTAAGCCGCGAGGACGTTTAATGATATATCCCGGTTAATTCTAGGCTACCGTTTACAGAATTCAAAGATGCACTTAACTCTTCGAAAAGCCGCGTTGCGATTGTTATAGTACATGTCACGATAGACAATAGATAGGCTTTGTGCTGCAGTAACTTCTAAAATGAAATTAAAAGCTATAGCTTTAAAAATACAAACTCTTTACTAACGCATCGGCCACCTCTTTAACGTTTACCTTTTCTATATTAATAAAGGGTGATTCATTTGAAGCTTTGTTTTTCGTATGACTTTTGTTGGCAGATTACTAGTGACACCTGTCAGAGTGTCATCCTATTTTGATTCAGTATTGCTTGACATTTCATTATGGAAAGACTCACACCATAACAACGTTTCCAAATTATTCAGCAATATATTATGAAAATAATCGTTGTGTAAGACAAGTTTTTCGTGCACTTCGTGCAACATATGGTGTGCATCATCGACCTTCCGAGACCACTATTGCCAATACCATCCACAAGTTTGAGTCTCAGTGTACGCTATTGGATGATATGAGACCGAATAGGCCACACCCAGTCCGTAATGAGGAGAATATTGCTGCTGTAGTGGATAGTGTAGCTGAAGACCGTGAAGGATCAATTCGACGTCGATCTTAGCATTTGGGCCTATCGTATTCGACAACTTGGCGAATTTTACGTAAGGATCTTGGCTTGAAGTCTTACAAAATCCAGATTGTTCAAGAATAAGAGCCTAAACACTTAAATTTACGCTTAAATTTCGGTCAATGTGCTCTGACACGGCTTAGTGAAAATCTGCTGTTTTCGCGTCGAATTTTGGTCAGTGATGAGGCACATTTCTGGCTCAACGGATACGTCAATAAACAAAATTGCCGTATTTGGACTGACGAACAACCCAAAGCGGCACTCGAAGTACCGTTGCATCCTGAAAAATGCACTGTGTGGTGTGGTTTATGGGCCGGTGTAATTATCGGTCCATATTTCTTCAAAGACGAGGCCGGACAGAACATCACCGTCAATGCAGAGCGTTACCGTACTATGATAACAGATTTTTTGTTGCCTGAAATTGAAGCCCGTAATGTCGGCGACATTTGGTTTCAGCGAGATGGAGTTACGGCACACACAGCGCGCGAAACAATGACTTTATTAAGAAATCATTTTGGTGAGCAGATAATTTCGCGTTTTGGACCTGTCAACTGGCCACCTAAATCATGTGATATCACACCTTTGACTTTTTCCTGTGGGGATACGTAAAGTCAAAGGTCGTTATTGATAACCCAGAACAATTCCGGCCCTGGAAGCCAACATCACTCGCATAATTGGGCAGATACCGGTCGCAATGCTGGAAATAGTGATCCAAAATTGGACCATCCGAATGAAATTATCTTTAAAAAGTAAATGTCAAAGATTGTTTTTTTTAGTCATAGTAAATATTTTGTCGTTGAACTCCGTTTTATGTATTTTATTTAGAATTTAAAAACAAAGGTCTTAATGAATCACCCTTTATAATTAGCAATCAGTTCATGTGTTAACTTATGCCTGTGTGTTAAAAGTGGCGACAGACAGACGAGACGCCCTCCAAAAACGTATGAAGTCAAAATTGAAGTTTTTTGCGTATGGAATATTCTCCTCATTTACAGTGTGGGAAATAAAACTAGCCGCAGGGCTGTCTTACAAATAGCCTGAACGCTCAGAGTAACAACTGAACATAGAGGTAGTAAACAAGTAATTCTAATAGGCCAACATCTTTTCTTACGTTGTCTTATCGACCACCAGATACGGCAATCATAGTTGTTTACTATCATCTTAATTGTATAGTATCCAGAAATATTCCATTCTACGTTAAAGAATACGATATTTTAATGGTTCAGAAATGAGTACAGCAATATCAATAGATATGTTGACCTCTTCTGCGTTACTGCATGTTTCTTCATCATTAACGCAAATTCTGTCTTACATAAATTTTGAGGAGTTGGCAACGCCTATGTAATTTTCCTGCGATTTGTTTACGGTAACCTCCGACTGTCAAACGTTTGTTTTGTTTGTGCGTCTTTTATGCTTGGTCAGTAAAATCGAATTCGCTATTTGTTGGTTACTGTAGTGAAGCTTTACGGACTTGCTGTGCTATATTCGAGTGTAGTTTAACAGTTTTTCGAGATGGGACAGTGCAGGGCAGTGTTTGTAACATGGGTTACATTGGTAGAATTTTCAGGTTATAGCAAGTGACAGAGGGTTCTGCCGGTGCGCCATCTAGTACCCGAAGGTAAAGGCAAACCAAGGAAATCGCTGAACAGCAGCATAGATTTCCTTGGCGGGACACCAAGGTGCGTCCGCTTGGCCACTAGAGAGCGCGGGTTTTTTATACGCTACTGCGTATGAAAGCCGATATACGAGGGTTGCTCTATCACTTGCTACAACATGCTTCACATGTCTGGGTGACATGAAAGAATTGATGCTCGCTATTTCCGTCAATCGACCTATGGCGCACTGATGATCGCTAATAAGCGTTAAACAGCTGTCTGCGTACTGATGGATTGACGGAGGTATAGAGCAACCCTCGTATTTTCAGGTTAGTTGGCAATGTTTGGGTCTGAAGTGTCAAAAGATGATGGCTTTGAGCACGCCATGCTGAAGTGGTTTGTTTACTACCTCTATGTTCGGTTGTTATTCTGAGCCTGAACGTCATGTCAACACGACGTGACTTACCGTCCGGCGGCAACCGACTGTAGGTGTCGCCGCGTGGAAAAAGACAAAATGTATGTAATACGGTTGTGCCAGATAAACCCGTAGATAAGCCGACCGGGCCTGCCGCATTAAAATATGCATCTTCCTCGTGCATAAATTAAGGCGAGGCGACCAATCTGGATGAGATAATCGCCATTAGCGCGATTCGCAGCGCTTCCATTTAGATCGGTATCCGCTCTCTGTTGCCAGTTCTGCGGATTTTCCGCCAAAGCTAGCGATTTGACGATCTCGTTGATCAGAGAAAAAATTTCTTGTTTAGCTTTTGGCAGAAGGTCCAGCCATTCATTGTTCTGTTGTATTGGATTCCCATTTCGAACAGAGCTAACTTGTTTTTCAAACTGCATACACAGTATTTCAGAAGGTGATAGTTAAGACCTTAATGAATGACATCTAAGAGCAATTTTTCCGGAAAAGTTATTTAGTGCACAAAAAAACACGCAAGGCAGAATCATACATACTTCAAATGCTTGTAATTTAACAACCAAACACAACATCAAAACAAGGCCACCACAGTAACAAAACACAAGCTTTCTTCTGCAATTTGCCTCTTGAACCGTTATTGTTAGTTTAAAGGTAACGTCGGAAGCTTGGAGATGCGAAATTCATTTTTATGGTGATCTTTGGACCTTACCTTTGGACCTTTTGGCCGTACCTTTAAATTTTTGGACTTATCTCCCTTCATCTTAGGCACACACGCTGGAGAAAGGGAGCAGGCGGCCACGCCTCCTCGCTAACATGGGAATACGTATTTTCTTGGATTCTCAATTTCACGCGCTATACCCTAGACCCTTAAACAGGATTGGATTGTGAACTGTTCACTTTTACTCCAGATATTATGAATATTTTAAGATAACTCCATAGATAAATTTAAGAGTATTTATAGAATTATCTACACTCCTTCGAAACGGGAAAAGTATGCTATATTCTAAGAATATTCCACTGCATATTCCACACCAATATCACAAGAACAATCGAGGTAGAATGCTTTTTTAATACTCTAGGCACATTTTGTCTGAATTATCTCATATATGTAAAATTTTAGAGTACTATAGACAGTGTTCCAAAAATAATGGCTGATGACTACAAACTTGGGTGGGTTAGATACATCAGTCAAGCATAAAGTGTAAACTTGTTGGATTAAACCTGAAAATTATCCCCACATTGTATAATGAATCATGCACCATGTTGGCCATGATTTAGGACACCCACAGACACTTTGTAGCAACTAGTAGTCTTATTGTACAGAATTGAGTATAAATGCACTTCGTTGGCCGTTAAGGAATAAAAATCGTAAAACACTGGAATGCCCTGATGCTCATTCCAAAATGGAGCTAAAAAATAATTAGTTTTAGAGTCCGGCAGCATTCACAACTGACAAGTGAAATATGCCATAAACCACAGCATAAAATCTGTACTAATTTACAGGGTCGACAATCCGTATACTTGCCAATGACTTATGACTAATAAACTTGCGAAAATTGTATATAATATGATGAACCAAACCGGAAAGAAGTTTTTTAATTTAAAAGAATTCGATGTGCCGTAGATGGCGCACTCTATTCGTGTAAGCAAAACTGTGGTTGAATTTAGATTCCTCGCCTTAAAAACCCCCACGATACATAATTTTAGTTCATTGTACCATTTTATTGCTGAATAATTGAGAAAAAAAGAAAATAAAAGCAAAACTTTAACACCCTGATCTGTCGTGAAAATTAAGCATTTTAAAGCTTGGTATTCCTATCTTAATCTTCACAAAAATATTTATTGTCTTGTCTGTCAAGCGTTGTCGGTCGAATATTCGGACACCCTGTATATTTGCCTACATTCAGAAGAGATTATGTTGCGAGCATTACTAGAATATTCTCTAAATAATATCATTGTAATAATTCTGTTGAATATTCATGGAACATATAGGAAATTTAAAGATTATTCAAAGAATATCTAGTGCTATATTCATTCAGTCATTTATTTGGAACAAAAATTCTAAAGACTGTCGCCCCTGAAAGACTGAGCCTTGTGGTGAGGTATAAGCGTACAGTATGTGCAATGTACAGAAGTTTTTAGCTTCATCGTCCAAGCCCAGTGATGATTCTAATCAGTGCTAACGTGTCACTTTTGTATAACAGAACTGCTGACAGATCCTTTAGCTTATGCTTGTTGTTTTCCCATATGTTCTATTTTACTACACTGTATTTCACCTGAGTCATCCAAAGGCTAATGATGTTTTTGTAAGTACTACTGCTTTTAGAAACTACATATCCTGTCTGGCCACACAACTGTCATTGAAATTGATATAGATCACTAGGCAGATACATTTTACAAGTTCCAATATCAATACTATTTGATGGAATGAAACATGCATCCTTACTCCGCAAGAGGGAGATAATTCCAATCATTTGGTTGACAGAAAAATCGGAAAATTGAAGGGTGCCGGCTGGATTCGAACCAGCGTCTCCGGCATTCTAGGCCGACGCGATACCAACTACACTACGGTTCCCCGTGATTTAGCCGATTTACAGCGCCGACGACAAGGTATTGACTCCGCCGATATCCACCACTCCCCCGTATCTCTCTACGAACCATGTATTTCAGTCATCGACCGCTATTTGCACGACAGCTCTCTTTCTTACTGAAGTATGACTCCTCAGTCGGCCAGAGTTTCGTGGAATGAAAGGTGCTTGCTTACTTCGCAAGAGGGAGATAATTCCAATCATTTGGTAAAGGAAAAATAGGAAAAAAATAGACAGGGGAGTGGTGGGTGTCGGCGAAGTCGATACGTTGTCGTCGGCGCTATATATCGGCTACATCACGGAGAACCGTAGTATAGCTGGTATCGCGTTGGCCTAGAATGGTTCGAATCTAGCCGGTACCCTTCATTTTTCCGATTTTTCTGTGAACCAAATGATTGGAATAGTATTTGATGTTACCAATAACCAGCCAAACCCTGTCTTTGTTGGGTTGATTAGTAAATAAATCTGGTGAATTTTCTAGAGAAGTAATTTTCATAACTTCATAGCATCCTACTAACTGTCGGCAACACTGAATTGCATCCGCGCGCGGCCAGGTGCACAGAGAAGCGCATGATGGACAGTCCTAAGAAGTCGCAGGAATAAACGTCCGCGAAATTCATGGTGGGACAATTTTCATACGCCGTTATGAATTCTACCTAAATAGCCCAGAGCTCTGAGAAAAAAAACACAAGTCAAGTTATCGTTATACGAGGGTTGCTCTATATCTCCGTCAATCCACGAGTACGCAGACAGTTGTTTCACGCTTATTAGCTGTCATCAGTGCGCCATAGGTCGACTGACGGAGATAGAGCATGTGAGAGAAGGCAGCGGAAAAGATCTGGCTGTGCGCCATCTGGTACCTGGAGGTTACGGCAAACCAATGAAGTCGCTGCTAAAAAGCAGCAAACTTCTTGGCGGAACGCAAAGGCGCATTCGCTTCACCTAACCGGATAGGCGCGCTTCTATGCCAACTGCATATGAAAGTAGATCTACGAGGGTTGTTCTATGTCTCCGTCAATCCACCAGTACGCAGACAGCTGCTTCACGCTTATTAGCGATCATCAGTCAGCCAAGCATCCATCGTATATCGACTCTCATATACAGGTGGCTTAGAAGCGCGCTTATCTGGTTAGGTGAAGCGAATGCGCGTTCGCGTTCTGCCAAGAAGTTTGCTGCTTTTTAGCAATGACTTCCTTTGGTTTGCTGTTACCTTCGGATACCAGATGGCACACAGGCTGTTCTGCCGCCTACTCTCACATGCTTTACATGTCTGGTAGACATGAAAATTCTGATGCTCTCTATCTCCGTCAGTCGACCTACATAAATAACGTCAAATCCACAATTTTCTTCGCACCGCTTATGTTCGCGACGCTTTCTCCAAGTGTGCGGGCATGTTTACAGCAGCAAATCCATCAGTCGTCAGTATTTCGGAAGTCGCCGAAGTTAAACAGCCTCTGAAGATGTCATCCAATCGGGGTGTCGAAACGTCTCAACGACGCCGGCCTAACTCCCCAAGAACAACCAATTCACGTGCCTTAGGTTGGTTTCAAAATCAAACCCATAAAACGGCCATTCTTCCTGCAGGCCAGCTGGTTCCCCTCGATCTTCACTCTCTTCCTCTGATCTAACGAATGTCTCAGCGGCAGTAATTAATATCTTCCTGAGCACCGTAAATCTTTCGGAAACTACCTGTTGAATTCCCTGTTGCCACGTTGGCAATTTGTAACCATTACTATCGCGAAATGAGAGGCTTAAAGACGGAAATCATATATTATTCGCGCGCGAAAGATATATGCCTGAGACATGGCGAAACCGGCAAAAATCCGCGCTCTGTGGCTTACGATGCGCCGCGCCGCGAATAGGAAGTCGCAACGGGGGTTACAAATGTCTGGTTTATTTGTTGCGAACACGTACTTAGCGACCATGTGCATTCGAAAGGCACCGCAGAAGGGAAATGGGCTTCGGTCAATTCCTACAAAATCACCACTGTCATCTCCTATTGGATAAATAGTAGTATTAGATGGTTCACTGGTTCACACATCTCAGATATAAAGAAATGTTCAGTTCAAGAATTTTGGTAATCTTCCTTTCCTTTTACTTCCCACACCGATAGGTCTCATGCTTTTCATGCAGACTAACATATTCAATGTAATTTCATTGTATGAAAACATTTTAATAAAATATGCCCGTATCTTCTCTCGATGGCACCCAGTGGCGTGCCGAAAGGGCCCGCAGTAATTAAGAGGTCAATATGAGGTCGAAGAGGAATTTGTAACCAAGAATAACCAGAATAATATATAGACATTCTACAGCTATTTAGGTCATATTGAGGTAAAATCGTCGCATTATTCCTATAGCATAACCTAAATCTGACGTAAATTTAACACTTTTAACAACAACAAGAAAACATGATACTTCTGATCTTTTCTTTCATAAACATGGAACTACGGATTATAATATGGCCATCTGCCTGTATAGATTTGGTGCTGTCTTTATAAACAGTTAAATGGTGATAATGGTGATACCTATAATAGATTGATTTTCAACTTTGTTTTTTGGTTACTTGAAAATAGAGATTCTATGCGGAATGACATTTTTTGTGAAATGTGGACATAATAGTTACACAAAATTAAGGCGCCATAAAAATGAGCTTTTTTTTAACAAATTTAGTAAATATTTTTTAATGAGGTATTCTGAAACCCATATAACCTCAAACTATATACACGTATCTTCTGGCGCAGTTGTTAACTATATAGAACAGCATATTTTTTTTCATGTGTTTTGTTTGTTATTAGAAGGACTAATCTAGCATATTTGAGGAAATAGGAATTCATATATGATTAAATATAAACTAAAGATAGCTGCTTTTAGAATTTTGAACTATAGGGGTTTATTGCCACCATTTTTAACCAACAGCACATGTTTTCCATAATGATGTCGAAGCAGAGGTACATTTTCAACCTCATGGGCAAAGTTTCCCTATTTTAGACTAAAAAATTACTTTAAGGTCAAAGTCTATATTAAGGCGAAACTAGGGTCCTGTTCAGTATGGGGTGCGTCACATTTTGTTTATTTTTAATTCGTGCGTTCAACAAAATTAAATTGTTTAAAGCAGTACCAGGTCCTTCCGTCTTTTGGCAGTTCATTTCTACCATGAATTGTTAACAGCTCCCCAACTGCAGTTATAGTTATTTTATATTTTAAAGCCAACATCCTCAGTTGATCAGGAGTTGTACCCAATCACTAAAGACTTCATCAGTACCTATCTATGTCATGTTCATGTGAATTAATATGATCAGGATCATTTCCTGAGGTTAATGGCTCATTGTTGGTTGAATAACTCGCGCAAGGACTAAAACTATTTTCCATATCAGCAGTGCCTATTTTTCCTATATTTTTTATTACTCTATAATACTGTGATGTATGCCTATAAATCTTAGGCCGTTTCAGATTTAAATCTTTAGCTTTAGGCATCTTCAGAATAATTTTATAACTTAAATTGCACAAAATATCGGAACAATGCTGTTGTGTAGGATACAGTAGGTATAGTGGGGAAAGTAGGTATCATGAAGGGCAATTTTGGGCACTTCAACTTTGAGCGAGTATTTCCAAGTAATTTTAACTTCCATCAATAGAGTTTTTACCCTCAAAGTTAGTGCCAAAGTTAAAATTAGGATAAAGATCTACTAAAAATATCCCTGTAACCTCATGGCACTTAACAAGGCTATTTAGTGAACAGTTCAACCTCTTTTTTACCTTTCTAACTTCCAAGAAGTTCTTCTACGTAATAAATAAGGTAATTTTTCCCTATTAAAATGCCCAAAAAGATCCCTAACTTTGAGGACATATTTTAGGTTAGTGCTAGGTAATTCATTACCTCTGCATTGATGTTTGCAGACAAAGATTTTTTGGTTAATATAATTAGGTATATTTCTTGTAGTTCTGAACCAATTATTTCGACCTTTTCGTCATCTGACTATTAGAACACTAATTAGGTACAGTTCAACTAATTTTCGACAATGATTTAAACGCTCCAAGACATTCTGAGTTTATGAGCATTATTTAAGTATACAGTTACTAACATTTGACTTATACAGGTTAATTTCTCTTGGGAGGTGGACTATTTTAACAAAATGCTACTTGAGTTGACACGCTACTGATGGCACTGCCCCCGATGAATTCTACACAGAGGCAGTCTTATGTTCTCCAACTGAATTGCAATCAACTTTTGTGAAAACAAGTCCCGACTATCTCTCCTGACAGATTTATCTGTATCACACCTTGTTCCAATGAAAGCTCCACCTGACTGGCGAATGCCTCTCGGCCACACCCACAACATCAACACTATTCGGCCTTCCGTCGAACCATTCAGACAAAAATGCCAATATTATTGACTGTTCGCGTTCACGATACAACAACACTTTTTCGCTCCGATTGCAATATTGCTCTACGAGAATAATCACCGCGAGCACCTGCAACATGGACTTTCGACATGCGAGCTTTTTTCGGGGGCCGAACGTTTACATTAATTAGAGTGCGCCGTTTATTGTCGTCTAGACGTGCTAATTATATCCGATATTAATTTATTAGCCAATTACTCAACCTGTTAATGTATTCTTAGGTTCTCCACACGCAGCTTACGTGTATCTCCTATTGTATGTATGGTGTATGCATATCAATGCAGTACTTACACATAGCACGGTCCGTATGGAGACATAAAATATAAACAAAATTATATCAATGAGGAAGTTCCATTTTCTCAAATTTTAGTTAATCAGATAGTCCTAAAGAGTTAGAGAACAACGGCGAAAAAGTTTTCTACTTATCTCCATTGAGAGAAGAGTTATAGTCCTTCAGAGTTTGAATAGCCGTATCCTCCGCGCGAAGCCGCTGTGACGTCACACGACACCACGCAAGCCTGTGTATGCCCTATCGAGGATGCTGCTCCCGCAAGCCACCGCGCCGCCGCCGCCGCCGGCCTCCTCGTTCATGTTGTTACTCCTTGTTTTCTGTAGGGTAGGCAACGCCGACGGTAACAAAACGATACACTGCAGTTTATTGGTACTCGTATTATTAGAATATGTCTAGCAGACAGAGAAACTATAAATATTGCATTGTACTCAGGTGTACTAACACCACCATAAAAACACCAAAAATATAATATTTCATTGGATAGCCTATTATGAATACAATAATTTTGCAGTTTTACAACCACCCACCTCCCAACCACCCCAATATCACCCCCACCCATAAAAGTAGAAAATGATCACGAACCTCTAAAACGCATAACGCATTTTTTGTTTTTTGCTAATTACTCCGCCGTCCATGCATCGATTTTCAAGATTATACTACTACCCCACAGCATATCGCTGCCCAAATTTCATCACAATCCATGCAGCGGTTACTGATATTACGTGGCTAGAAAAACGCGTACAGACAGACAGACACACCGACAGACAGACCGACGGAAATGAGTTATGTGGATTTTCTCTCCTCACCTATCGGTGTGGGAAGTAAAAGCCCATAATCATGTCGAGATCCACTTTAGGAAGATTACTAGAATCACCACGAACGTAACCTTCCTCCATACTTCAAAAATGTACTGGCGTCTGCCCCTTACAACAAACACCTTCGCCGCTCCACTCAAGTCTAAACGTCGCATACTGTACACAGCGCAGCGTATGCATAGCGGAGTCCCGACCAGACTGTGGCTGCCGCGAACAATTCATGACATGTGACGTCATACGGCATTTCACCACCGCGGTCGCTTTACGTAAATATAAAATTGAATGACTCTGCCGTTTTTTGGAATATTTAGATGACTTTTTCGACATCCTTCAAGTGAAGAAATAGACTATCAAATAATGAATTTTCCAAATTTTATTTTTCAGAAAACTTCTCCATTCTACAAATTTGAAAATTTTGCGGACACTAGCGCTCCTTTTTCTGGTGCTTTTCTTGACGAACTTTTTGAGATTGGAAGGAATGGTTTGAAAATGCGCTTGTTAAACAGTGATAAGACAGTTGTTGTTTGCTTTAGGAGATACTCAAGCTCCTCTCTCAGAAGGTTGAGCTATCTCAGTATGTTAAATTTTTCTTTAGTCTAAAATGTATCAAAAGAATTAAATTTAGCTTGTTATTCCATTAGAATTAAAAAAAATTATCTGTCATCAGAATGTATTTCGTTACATATAGTATGCAAACTTTTATTCAACCATGCGCTACGGTATAATGTTCTGGGAAGGACTGTAAGGGTTCCAGATATTATGAAAATTAAAAGCGTATAGTAAAAATCATACTAGGAATGAAAAACAGAGATTCTTGTAGGGTTAAACTTAAGTGCTGAAATATTTTGACATTCATTGCCACTTACATATTTCAATGCATCATGTTCATTTATAAAAATTTTAAAATGTTTAGTCTTCTTTATCTAAGTCATGAATATGAGAAGGTCAAACCTAAATATTTCTGGTGACAGACTAACTCTAACTGAGTGCATTCCAGTCTATATGTGTGACACTATTTGAAAAACAAAAGTTAAGGGTGAGTTTTAAGCGTTGAGGCGCAAAGAAATGTTTTAAACGCATTGCATAAGAAACTCTATAGTACTTACAAAAATTCCACACAGTTTTCGTTTGATTTTTTTTTTTGTTACGAGAACATCACGTGTCAAGGAAATTCAGGGGCACCCTGTGTAAGGTACCTTATTCCGGCCGTATCTCTCTGTCTAAACCACGAAAATCTGTATCTATCTCATGTCCATCGGTTTGTTTGCCACTGTTTCTGTTGACGCTCTTGTCTATGATTCTTGTCACTATTAAATTTCGGCAACCGCAGCACCAGTTTTGCTGAAAAGCTACCATGTTTTTAGGAACAGTGCATTGATGACGCAGTAATCAGCAATAAATAGAAAAAAGCCAGGGCTGTCCCAGGCTTTTGTGTTTTTTAGAAATTCCTAACTAGTTTCGCTTTTTTTTTGGAGGGTGAATGTGCTGTGTAAGTGATGTTAGTATTCGGAACTCCAATTTTTTTTATATTCATAAAGCAATTTGCTAAACTCAATTGTTTTATTAGGACGCTGATTCTCCACTTGTATCTTTTCATTCAAATTACTGCTTTGACATAAATGTAGCCCCGATTTTTCTTTAAATAGTTGTTTAAAATGTATAACTGCGACACCTAGGATCACTATCTATCCTAAAAAAAAATGTAGTATCCCTAGGGTCTGGACTTACAGCAGAAAAAAGTGTCCAGAAAAGGTTATCCATTGATTAAATTGAGCAGTTTTCATTACCCTAAATTAAACTGACCTGGGCAGTAAGTGCCAAAGATTTCATTCAGACTTTACAACTTTGAAACTACTTGACTTGATTGCAATTGATTAAATGATTGATTGACATTTCAGAGGCGGAAAGGATATACACTTTTTGGAAATGTATCGCTGGAGGTGCAGTAACTAATATAAAACAGGGGTCTATTGCGCAACGGCGCCCCACGCGATTTGAGAAATTTTTTTATCAATGTACAGAGGATGTTCTGTTATGTGATTTTAAAAAATAAAATTTGCGAAAGAAAAAAAATTGATAAAACTGTATTTTCAGCATATTTCACGCACGCGCACATAACAATAGAATTTTAGAAGTGAGATACTGCTTGACAGATGATAATAGATGCCAAAATTTGCTCGATATTTAACATCGTTCCGACGGTACATATACTTAGACTGAAACGTTACAAAGAAGATTAGCATGGCCCCTGTGCAAGGATAATACAAAAAATCGTGAATCGTTCTACTATTTTCAACTATCTAAATTTAAAGATATCTTATTTCAACTGTTTATTGTTATATTTGGCCGATATAACCTCAAATAAATCATTAAAACGTGCAACTGACGTTGGACCGTTGCCACTAAAAACCGAACAGGTGACAGTCATACCTGAGCTGAGGTTGGTTAGGGTTTTCAAAATATTTGCTATCAGTAACGTCTAGCCCCCCAGGCCCCCCGTAACCACCTGGTACAAACCTAATCAAACCTAAAATAGCCTAAATTTAGATATCTTTTATATTTCACCCAATCTAGTAAGTATATTAACACCAACTTCAACCTCCATTTCAGTTTCTGCTAAAACAAATCAAACTCAGTCCCTTTTGAACATCCGTGTATGAAAGTCCCAAAATGATTCATGTTCATCTTTTCCAAAACACATTGACTGAATTTTCTATGTTTTATAGTCACTAACCTAAAAGAATTGCAATGGCACAATTTCGTGAAGTACATTAACTGATAACTGCTGCTCGCTGGCAACACCGCATCTTTGTGACACTATTGAAGTCTGTCATGCGGGTTTTCGACTCTAAAATTGTGTACGTTTTGAAAGTTTGGTGAAAACTATTTTTTTTTCAAAAAATGCTTCTTTCACAAAATGTTCTTCTTTAAAAGTGTATAATAGACCATCCACTTTAATTCAAATATGAATTTTTTCCAATTAATTAAATTGTGTACGTTTTGAAAGTTTGGTGAAAACTATTTTTTTTTCAAAAAATGCTTCTTTCACAAAATGTTCTTCTTTAAAAGTGTATAATAGACCATCCACTTTAATTCAAATATGAATTTTTTCCAAATTACGTGGGGCGTTGTTGCGTTGTAGCACCATAAAACAGATTAGTATCAGACCCCGTAGAAACTTCATTTTTAGATATTTCAGGTGTTCCTGGTTATTGTTTGAGAAGCATTAGTGCTTACTTTCATTTAGAATCTTGGGAATTGTGAGCTACCTCAGTATTAATATACAATGTGTTCCACCATCATGTCGACAAACTTTGAGGTATGAAAATACAATTAAAGTTATCGAGAAAAAATGCGAAGAAAAAGAGGTCAACTTTTTAATTAATTTTTTATTACATTTTCAATTTCTGTATCACGACTCCATGGGTTCGCGCAGTTGTAGCGCCATAGCTTGATTATTTATCGACCGATTCACGACATTTTGGACTCATTTTATAGGAGAACGAGTGGGCATCATATCAACTAAGGCAAAAAAATGTAATATCTGATAATTTCTAAGGCTAAAAAATTTACCAAACTGAAACAATTTTTTTTCTGAAATGCACTTATTTGGGTTACTTACAAATAATTTGAAAAAAGCCGCGTTAGTGCCTATTTATTAAGACACTTTAATGTTTAATAGGATGTTGCCTGTCCTACTACATGTGATTCGTGTATGTAGCACTAAAATTTTCGACAGAATAGGCCTTTTTGTATTATGACTTCTGTATCACAGCGTCATGTGTTCACGCAGTTATAACTCCATATCTTGATTATCTATTAAGCGATTCACGACTTTTTGGAGTCATTTTATAGAAGAATAACTGGTTATATCAAATAAGGCAAAAACATGCAATACCTGACAATTTAGAAGGCTTAAAAAAATCACCAAACTGAATTTTTATTTTTTTTTTTTTTTGTAATGCACTTGTTTTGGTTACTTGCAAATAATTTGAAAAAAAGCCGTATTAGTGCCTATTTATTGAGACAGTTTAATGTTTAGCAGGATGTTTCCTGTCTAACTACATGATGTACGTGTATGTAGCATGAAAATTTCGACAAACTAGGCCTTTTTGTATTATGACTTCTGTATCACAGCGCCATGTGTTCACGCACTTGTAACGCCATATCTTGTTTATTTATCGAGCAATTGACAAGTTTTTGGACCTATCTTATAGGGGAATGACTGGGCATATCAACTAAGGCAAAAAAATTATATCCGACAATTTCTAAGGCTAAAAAATCCACCAACTTAAAAAAAATTTGTAATGCACTTGTTTCGGTTTCGCATTTTTTCTCGATAAATTTAATTATATTTTCATACCTCAAAGTTTGTCGACATGATGGTGGAACACATTGTATATTCTAAAATGTTTTTTTTCGACAGATTTATTGCTCTTGCGCAAGCCACGTACACATTGGAGATCACTGCCATACACACTTGGTCTCCCAGTCCTTCATTGGTCAAATGCAAATGGCCGTTTCCGTTGGCTGCGTTGACATTTGCAATTCAGGTCGTGTCATATCGTACCCCGTATTTCTTGCTATAAATCTGTGCCGCCTTTTGAAATAATGCCAACGTAACGCGAACGGCCTGCTGCTCTTTTATCTGTTTAATGAAGACTAATATCCAGCTGCAAGGTTGTGTCTAGATTTATACTTTGCGCAAAATTCCATAGAATCGAAAATGTTAAACAGCAATAAATGTATGAATGTTGAATAAATCAGTTGCATTGGAATTGTAATGGAACGTAACAGCAATAAACTGAAGTAAATGGATGATAACCATGTGCGTTTTAATAATCATTTAAAGCTCCGCGAGCTTAACGTCTGACTGATTTGGCTAGATTAGAATAATAATATTCTTCCGCGAATACAATGAAATAGGCAATCAAAATAATGTATATTGACTCTTAACTTCCATAGCGTTAGTAAATCATTATCAGAAATCATGATAGACTATTCCAGAAAATGATTTCCACCTTGTCCAAAGAGAGCTCAGGGATATCAAAATCCTTGTTTGGAACATGTCATGAATCGTTTCAGGTACGATGTCCCTAGTCCACGATAGTGCTGTTTCGATAAATTTTTTTGAAGTAAGTTCTATATCTGCATTCAACAAATATACCTCTCGATTCTCAGAAATCAGCGAAATTTTTGATTTTTGTGAGACGAAACTGAAACTCAAAACTGCGACCGGATTTGTAATCAGTACCGTCAAATTATCCAAAACACTCCGCGTCACCCTCTAAATAAAGGTTTTAAATTTTTTAGCCAAACCTGAAAATCTGAAAAATTAGTTAAGAGTTTAAGTCCTCATTTTATTTAAAATATTGTATAGTACCTTTGATTTTATACAAAAAGCTATTTTTTTCGAAAGGTAATAAGCATAAAATAAATAAAATAAGAGTTTGTTTGACGCGCTATTTTTCCGTAAGAAAAACAGATAAAAAGCAAAACCAAGTGGGCCAAGGTTACGGAATGACCTATCATACCATGCTATTGAAACATCTTTTTTTTACTTCAACCCATAAAAGCTACCCCCTACCTTTTTCCAAATAGCACCCCACAACTTTTCCTTCATTAATGAAGTCATTATTTTATTAATTATGTTGTAGTGCTTTTGACTTCATACACAAACCTATTTTTTCATAGTCAATAACATAAGGCATAATATTTTCGTAATAAAAAAGCATGAAGAGGACATTTGTTTTCGAAAGCGTGTACTATAGGCCATTCAGTACCCTTAAAAACCCAATCAGTTTTATTTTTATCCATTTTATTGCGTTAAGCAAATTCTTATCTTATTCATGTCGTGCTTACGATTTTACGAAAAAAAAAATACGTTTACGCATAAAATCAATGGAACTACAAGATTTCAAATAAAATAAGTCGAATTAAATTGTGTAGGAAAAACTTCGTAGTGCTATTTGAAAAACAAAAGTTGAGGGTGAGTTTTAAGGGCTGGAATATAAAAAACATGTTTTAAAAGCATGTTGTGATCGACCCTATAGTACTTATGAAAATTACACTAAGTTTGCGTTTGACTTTTTTTTGTTACGAGAATATCACGTGTCAAGGAAATTCATGGACACCCTGTATACTAAAGTATTTTCAAGTGAAGGGCAAGTAGTTGTAGTTAAAGTACATCCTAAGCTCAACTCTCACCTAAGTTGCTTATGATAACTTGTCATCAAATTTGATGACAAGTTATTATAATTTGATTTGTGTGTATCTTCAAGGCTTAAGAGGCCTTAGTACAAACAGTTATACATAATTATGTATTTGCCATGTAAAACGCGGATTCCCATTTCCAACAGTACTCACTTGTTTTTCACACTACATACACCGTATTTTAGAAGGTGATAGTAAAGACCTTAGTGAATGACATCTACGAGCAATTTTTTCAAAAAAGTTTTTTTAGTGTGCAAAAAACACGCAATGCAAAAACAGTCAAATACGATAACAAAAAAAGGCCACCACAGTGACAAGCGCAAGCTTTCTTCTTCAACTTGCTTTTTGAATCATTACTGTAAGATTAAAGGTTACTTCAAGAGCTTCGAAATGCGAAATTCATCTTTATAGTAACCCTTGGACCTTACATTTCGACCTTCTGACCTTACCTTTGGATTTTTGGAATTATCTCCCCTCATCTAGACACACTGGAGAAAGAGAACAGGCGGCCACGCCTCCTCGCTAACACGGCAATAATTATTTTCTTGGATTCTCAATTTCGCGCGGTATACCCTAGACCCTTAAAGCCGGCTTATGAAGAAGTATAATTATTATTTTACAGATCAGCTTTAATAAGGTTATTACTTTCATCTATACTTCATTCATCTCAAACCTCCTTTATTTGAAATTTTAATACTCTTATCACACCTCGTACATCGCATGTCGAAATAGCAGCTGCGAAACACCAACAACTGTTTTTGCTTGAGGGAAGACTGAAGCAGTTTTATTGTTGCATTGCCACTTCCATACGCTTGATCAATCTGCGTTTATTCAAAACCTATAATAATTTTGTAATACAATTGTCTCGTATCAGCAGGCTTCTGAAAAAACTCGTGATAATTATAATAATTTTCCAATACCCTCATAAAGATTATAATTTTCGTCCCGACTCGCAGCTATAAGTTAGATCGTTGATATGTCGACAAAACAATTGGAATAATTACGGTAATCAGATCTCGCTCTTCTGTTTATTGTTACTCGTGACAGTAAATTATCGAAACAATTTTAAGGAGTGTGCCCATGGAGGTTATGGCATTCAGTAATCTGATGATCTTCAATGCCCTGGAGTCTATCCTCCTTCAAGTATTGACTTTATAAATGAATAAGGATTTGCCAAATCAATCAGGTTATGGCCGTTATGTTTCAGATTGAAGCCATATTATCTACTTCTACTTTCTACACCGTAGGTGAGAGGTGCATTGTACTTACTTGTGTAAAAATTTTAGATTTAGAGATAATAAGCTTTTTATGATGTCTACATCACGCAAAGCTATGTCGCTCATTTCAATCGGCTTGTCTGTCTTACGGTCAGTTTGTTTCTTGCCGTTCTTGTAATTACGTGATCTCAGCAACCGTTTTATCGTTATGCTGTGGAGTCCCAGTAATTAGCAAAACATGAAAATTATCAGAATCGTTCCAAACCCCGTTTGGAATTATGAACGAGGGGGAGGTAACTCCATAGCTATGCTACCGTTCGATTACTTAGTGACTATTCCCCACAGTGTGAGGTGAGCAATCACTGGGTCCGCAAATCGTGCACCCTAAGTAGACGAAGGGAGCCAAGGATGAAGTTCCAGGAGGACTATGTCGGGCTTGTTTGCCTGTACCAATTCGAGCATGGAGAATAAGTAGTTCCAGTAAATCCGGCATATCTTTTTCACCACAATGGAATCTGTATCCCCTGGAGCGCCAACATCATCATCATCATAGTCACAATGTCTTAACAGACATGTTGTGAACTCGTAAGATGCATTAAGTCGGAGCTAGAGTATTGCCGACACGAGTATTATCAATAGTTTTGAGAACTGTAGCTCGTCATCGTTGGCGATTTACTGTCAGTTCAGTGGCGCTCTTGATACTCATATCTAGCAACTGTTTCGTCGTATCCACCCAGCGTGTAGGGGAACGGCCACGGCGCCGCCCACTCGGGGCGTGACTCTGAACTACAAGTTTCTCCATATTATCGCTTCTGTGAATATGTCCGAAGAATGTAAGCATTCTCATCGACACAATGGAGGATAGTCTCTTTGGATTACCGAGCTCATCCAATATGGAAACATTAGTTCAATGGGCGGTATAAGGAATTCCCAGCATTCTCCTCCACGTCCACATTTCAAAAGCATCTATGCGAGCTCGATCTGCCTTTTTAACAGTCCAAGTTTCCGACGCATACAAAAATATGGAGAACACAAGAGACTGAACCAGTGACATTTTGGTAGCTTTAGTGATGTTATGGTCATGTCATATTTTAGTAAGCTTTGTCATGGCCACCCGTGCCTGTTGAATGCGCCGTCGAATCTCATTCTCACAGCTACCTGAATTGTCGATCAAAGGACCGAGGTACACAAAACTTTGAACTACCTCACACAACGGCCTATTGACTTTATTTCTCGATGATTGTCTCTATCTACGATAATAACCTTGGTCTTGTTGTAGTTAATGCCAAGACCATATGCTCCACTGTGTTGTTCTAAAACGTTCAATAGAGCTACTAGTTATTCCTGAGAAGCCGCAATAAGGGTTGTATCGTCAGCAAATCTTAAGTTATATATTTTGCTTCCGCCAGTAGTTATACCGCCATTCCGGTTGTCCAACACCTGTCTCATCACAAATTCAGAGTAAATGTTAAATAACATCGGAGATAATACGCATCCCTGACAAACTCCTTTTCTGGTTGCTGTTTGACCAGACAGGTTACCATCAATTCTTACACGAGCTGAGCTAGACTCATAGAGTTGCTGTACGAGAAATACTAGCGCCAACAAGAGATGCATTATTACATTACCCAGTGACTATTCTTCACACCGTGAGGTTAGCTATCACTGGGTCCGCGAATTGTGCATTCTAAGTAAGGCCCAAGAATGTACACCGCCGCACGGCATACCGGTATTGCACGCACTGTAGGATTTTCCATTTGAACAAACACTATCTATCGACCTAACTATAATTTAATTGACAAAACTCGTCCATGATTGGACTCTTGAATATATTGGTGAGAAGACTGTGTTGAATCAGTAGAATACTGTTTTCGAAGTTTTTTTTTCGGCAACCATTTTCACTATCTAAAACCTCGATTTTTCTCCACCGGTCCCAGGTTCTAAGAAGCATAATAATCTTTGGATGCGATTTGTCATATGACCGAGTCGTTATTTATTGTCCCATATATATTTCGAGAAATTTATAATAGACATAAATATTGTTCCGTATGGGTTTGAATGCACTTAGGAAACGTACAAGGAACATATCGTTTATTATAGTTATTGTGTATCCGACTTTTGATGGCGACGGTTTTCAAGAGTTATGTCTCGTTGCACAAATTCTATGAATGTTATAGCATATATATGCGTTGAAGTGTACACACGTTGGTTGATATCACAAGGAAATTCTGAATGAACTTATTTCGTTCATTGTATACCGTAAGCGCTAGCCTACACAACATGCTCTTTCAGATGCGTCCTTTCAACAATTCAGTTAGTAACTGATGACCAAGTTGTTATACGGTCAGGATGGCCTACATTACATGATATGAAAACTTGATTAGGAATACAAAAAATGAGACCAATTATTAATACCAATAAAACAGAGTACGTCGTTGTTGGGAATTCTGGAGATTTGAGTATAACACAAATAGTAACACTAGAGCTGTACTGAATTATTCGAGGTTCGACAGAGTTCAAGGGCATAGCTAGGAATTCATTTAGTGGGTGGGCAGCCGGGGTTATCAATAACATCAAGGGCGTAGCGAAGGCGGCGTTTAGGGTGTCAGAACCTCCGTCCCAAATGAAGAATTTTTTTGACACTTTTTTTAGTTCAGTTATTGTCTGTAATAGTTGATGTTCACGTGGGAAAAAAGGGAACGCTACTTGTATTTGAAAGACGTGTTTTTATTTGCTCTTCAAAAGTGTTGACAGTTCAGTCCAAAGATTGTACGATACAAAAACGTTTATTATATAGAAACAGTTATTTTCACAGTAGCAGACATTTTTGAGGTTCTTTGCAAAACCGTTTCAATAGTTCACCAGCAATTTTATTTCCATTTTTGTGTGACATGAAATTAAAATCAGGCAAATTTTTGTCAGCAAAACGCTGGTCCAACGTGTATATAAGGCACTAAATAAAGAAGAAAAATCGATTGCTTCCAAAAATCTCCTGGAGACTCAGACCGGTGTTGGATCGATGTTGCGAGACTTGAAAATGCGTTCTAATGGCAGTTACAGTTCTGGCAGAACTAAACTGCGATGATTTATGCAGGTGTCCATGACGATAGTCTTTGAGTGTAACGCATTAACAACTAGTTTCTATCAATCCAATGCATATAATGAACTCACGTACAAGATTACTTAATTACCTCCTCTCAACTATTAACTATAGAACTCCTGGCTACATTTTTTCGTTCTACACTCTAAAAATTGATTTGTAAAATTACTAACAAAATCGTTGGTTATTTAGTGCCACCGATTTTGTTAGCAATATTACAGATCAGATTTGTAATTTCATTTAGCAATCTTCTAATATTGTAAGTTCACAAAAACGCATGTTTGTAATCTCACAACATTTGTTTGTGATATCATATTGGTTTTTTACATATATATTTTGTAAAACTATTTTGTAGGATATGTAATTTCACATAATTTTCTTGCAATATCCCTAGATTATATTGTAAAACCATTAAACGCTTCATCACAAATTTTTTAACAATCTGTTTTGTAATGTTACCTCATTTTAAAATTACTTTGTAGTTTTACAAATAACCTATTATAATGGGGTTTAGGAAAAGGCTGTCATTATAAACATATTTTTATTTTATGTATGAAAATAAGATAACACAACATTACACATTAAGGTAACACAACATTAAAATTCTATACAAATTTTTCCTTCTTCATCTGAAATTAAAGTAAATATTGTTCTTAAAGTAAAGTATTATGACTCGGAAAGTTTTTCATTAATTAACCATATCATATCGAAGAGAAGGTATGCAGGATGTCCCACGATTGACACCAATCAACGTGTTCAATTTCTAGGGAAATAGGTTTCAGAATTTGTTTAAACTGAATACTTTGCAAAAGTAAATGGGGCCATTCAGATTAAAATATTTCCAAGATGGCGCCTCACCTTGTTTAAATGCATTTTGTATTCATTTTATCATTTTATCAAATGAGTCTTCAAACTTAAAACACAAATACACGTTTTATACTGGCACTTCCAAAACAAAATCCATAAAATAACGACCGGTCCGCTGTTTCTATATTCACACAAGCCACAAGCAGTGCTACCTTTCATCAGCAACGCGTAATCTGTACTGAGGGCAAGTGATGGCCGTATAAAGCGTTTTAATGAAATTACCATTGACACCAACCGAAGAAATCAATTATTTTACTAACATTATTGAAGTACTTTTCTAAGATAATTATAAATTTAAAAAAGAAAAATGTAAAAAAACAAACATTTTGTACAATGATAATTACCTTGTATTTTTGTTTTATAAAAACGCAACACAGCTTTGTAATTTTACTAACATTTTGTGAAAAATTGAAATATTTGTACTCTTTTTTCGTAAAATTATTAAGCATTTTCACAAAATTTAGTAAATCTACGAAACTATTGTATTTTTGTTAAATTTTACGGTGGCTTCACAGTATGACATCGTAAAATCGCTACAATAGTGCTTGTAATTGTTTTGTAAAAATACCTACTTTTTTTCAGTCTATCGGAATCATAGTATGTGGTTACCCATAGCCTGCTCAAGGGGTGGCAGCTGCCCCCCCCCCTTACCAGTACCTGGCTACGCCCTTGACAGAAGGAAATGACATAATGTTTCATGAACACGTTATTTCAAGCTGTTCGGTGGTTTCCGAGAAATTTTCAATGATCGTGGCAACGAAAACTTTATACAATGCATCTTTTTTTATTAATAAATGGCTCTTAATTACATCTAAAAAGGATATGCCAAGAGTTTAAAGGCGCATTCGCTCATCTGATTCTAAACTAGTCTTGGACAGACTGCTTTATATAACTCTATAATGCAGAAACTCAGTAATGATGCCTAAAACTACCGCAACCTGTAGCTATTATAAAAAAATTGATTGTACGAGGCAGTGAAACTATGATCAAAGAATAAAAATTCTTAAACTTTTGCACTCATCCACTATTAAATTCTAAAACACATCAGGGTTAACAATAGAAATACATAAATATGACGCGTTTCACTTGTGTCTTTCAAAGAATAATCTCACTTATGAATTTTTGTTGTAAAACTGTATTTTAAAAATATGTTTTTAATCATTATGATCGAGAAGTGCCATCAAGTGGAAGCAATCTACAAAATACTCAAACTTCGTTTTTGGACCTTCTGAAGGTCAGCTTTTTTGTTTTTGGGGAATGGTATCAAATGCGGTGAAGTAGGTCTAACATTTAAAAAACTCCAAGCAGCAGTAAAAGTAGTAATCGTGACTAGGCGAAGTAAGACAAGTAGACCATCTTCTCAGATTATAGATTGGGCAAGGAATACTAGTTTTTTTATTGCTTTTCTAGAATGTCCAAAACATTATCCTTGAATAACAATACTGCTTTCTACTATTGGTGTGCAAAGTGAAGTCACAGAATCATATTGAACAACTTTATAAACATTTAATGCTGGTTACTGGTCTACTAGGAGTATGTCTAGATGTCTCTTGCATTAAATTTATAAGATATATGGTGTGCATTCTCAAGATAAATCGGCCAAATGCTCCAAGCTTAATGCACAGATATCAGTAATTATGGTGAATTCATCAGGCTACTGGACTTAACAGCATTCATCTTTCTTGAAATGGTCGTTTGGAACTGTTGAAGTGTGTCCTCACATTTTAGCTTAAATTTAATAGGAGTTATCGGTGCATTAAAAAAGCCAATGCATTCTGTATATGCCTCGAACAGCTCTACTTTAAGAGATATCTTAATATTAATTAACTGATAAGGTAGCCTCCCGGCAGGTGGTCTGTAATGATTTCCTCTCACAATATCCTCTTGAGCGTATTTATCATGGAGATTAACATAGGCGCCGACAAAGAAATTTTTTGAAAGGAATGTACCATAGATGGCACGGTGAATATTTTTTCGTATTTCTGTATAGTTCTCAAATAAGCTCTCGCATGGTATGCAGAAATCTGTATAGGTTTGTTTACGTTGTGAACTAGATATAGGCTGCTTTACAATAGAGAATGATGTGCTAGGAAAGCAGCTCCGCAGCTCCGCTACACATCCTCGATGTGTAGCGGAGTGGTGTGGGTGTTTCCACCAGATGTGCTAGACTATATAGCACCGTCTACTGTTTGAAGTAGACAAATTAGATGCTTCAAAAGGTCTTCCATTACCAATACAATTTTTCAAGTACATAATTTTGATTGATTTGATATCGTCCACTGTCTTCAGTTCACCTTTTGAAAGCACCGTCCACATTCCTTATACAGCTAAAAATAATAATGAGTTTGAAACCATGTTATAACAGTTGATAATATAGATAATAAGATAATAAGCATTTTTCATTTTCCATTAAAACTGGTCTCAAATGTGGTACATGTAATTTTCTCTCAGTATTGCACAGATGAGGCACCGCCTTACTTTCATATGAATATTTTTCAATAAAAATATGATATATTGTCCACATAGGAGGATGGAAGGTGCGAAGATGTGTGGCGGAGCTGTGAAGCGGTGTGCAGATGAGTGTTGCGAGGATGTGTAGCGGGCTTTTTTCAGTTGCTCGTCTACATCCACACTCACACATGCCTCACCCACATACCTAGCACACATCCCTCCCAATATATTTCTAGCATATATTTCTCGAAACACATTCCTAGCACACATTCCCTGCCAGCATGCCTTGTTTTGTACGTACAAAGAACTCGCTTCGCTAAGCCGTTTCTGCCAGATCTGTGCTGACCGAGGCGAGGCACTTCAAGCGATTCTATTGGTTCGTTAAAATCACATTCCTCGTACCACATACTCGCGCATCTCTGGTGGAAACGCAGCGTTAGTGAAATCTAAAATTATATTGTAAATATCAAGCATGACATTGCGCTTCTCAGTTGAATGTAAACTATTGCTAACGATATCTGTAAGAAAGATGTGACTAACATACAAGGTAAAATGGGATAAAGTCTCCATATTACACAAGAAGGATAATAAAAGAAAAGTAATAATAATACGCTTGGCTGCAGGATGGCCAGCTCTTTCCAGAAACGGAGGGTTTTATGCTTGCTATTTAGGACCAAGTAATTCGACGAGGAACTACAAAAAATACATAATTAAAGATCCATCCGTAACCAACGATAATTGCAGAAAATGCCACCAACAGAAGGAAACGATAGATCATATAACGAGTGCATGCAAAACCCTCGCTGGAACCGAGTACACGGCCAGACATAACTCTGCAGCCAAAACCATACACCAAGCCCTAGCCACAACTAACAAACTAATCGAAAACACAGCTCCATATTATAATTATACACCGACCTCAGTACTTGACAACAATCAATACAAACTATACTGGGACGTCGAAATACACACAGACAAAACTATCCCAGCCAATAGACCAGATATAGTTTTTCAGTCGAAGGCAGACAAAGTTACCTATTTAATAGATATTGCTATCCCTAATGATACGAATGTTCAAACCGCCTACGCTGGGAAGATATCTAAATACACAGACCTTGCCATAGAAGTAAAACGACTCTAGAAACAAAACAAAGTTGTTATTGTACCCCTAATTATGTCGGTCTCAGGCCTTACACCTAACACATTCACACCACACCTGCACCAGCTAGGCCTGGACGAAAAGCTACACAAAGTATTCCAAAAGTCTGTAATTCTTAAGACCTGTAATATAGTACAATCCTTCTTCAATTCCGATCAGTAATAGTTCAGGTGTTGACTTGGCACGACCCGTCAGCATCTGTTGCTACCGCAGTCATGCGAGAGAAGCTTGAAAAAAAACATAATAATAATAATAATTGGTTGTGAAAAAGATAACATTTCTTTTACCCTAGCCGAAATCACGTGCGACTTCGAAAAAGCAATACTCAAAGAGGCACAGGCTATATGGCCTAACATTACACGACAACATGTAGCTTCCACATTTCGCAGGCTTGGATCCGAAAAATCCACAACCAGGAGAATACACGAGCAAAGAGAGCGAAATAGGGAAATGGATACGTTGGACATTTGGCATTATCTTTCTGGAAGACATAGAAGCTCCTAGCTGTTTTGTAGAAGATCTCATGGCTGCTATGCAGGCCTTAGGATTACTATTTTCTGTCATTATTTGACGGACAATTATATCAGTGGGTCCGCAGGATTACGACAAATATGCCACAAAAAACTCAGGCAACAACACTTACAAAGAAGTCTCACGATGGCTTACCAACCGTGGAAATGGAGGACCACCCCATAGTCGAATCACCTTCCGTCAAGCTTTTGGCCTGATAGGCTTCCCAAATTCCTCACTCAAGGAATAACGTATATAGAACCCAAAAATGCAGATACTAAGAACCCTGCGAATTACCGCCCAATTACTTGCCTCCCTACCTTATATAAGATCATCACCGCAACATTATGCAGGAGGATTGAACAACACCTCACGCAAAACAACATTTTCACTGAAGAACAGAAAAGACGTAGAAAACAAAGCCAAGGTTGCAAGGAACAACTTATAATTGATAGTGTGATCATGAAGCAAACTAGAAGAGAACATAGAAATCTTCATACATGCTTCATAGATTATAAAAAAGCATTCGATTCTGTACCACATAGCTGACTAACGAAAATTCTGGAAATGTAAAAAATTAACCCAGGCCTTCGTCAGTTTCTTGCAAAAACCATGAAGACATGGCGAACCAACATACACCTTACAACTCAGGACGGCCATATCCAAACGGAGGAACTACACATACGACGTGGTATCTTCCAGGGCGATTCCCTCAGTTCACCTTGGTTCTGCCTCTGTCTGAATCCACTCTCCAACACACTGAACAACACAAACTATGGTTTCAACATCAGACACCAGAAAGTAAATCAACACAGAATCAATCATCTTCTCTGCATGGATGATATAAAACTATATGCCGCCACTGAAGTGCAACTGAGAGAATTGCTCAAAATAACAGAAGTTTGTACGTTAGACGTCAGGATGGAGTGACAACAAACAAACTAATAGAAAACACAGATTCATATTACAATTACACTCCGATATCAGTACGCGAAAACGATCGATACAAACTATACTGGGACGTTGAAATACATACAGACAAGACTATCCCAGCCAACAGACCAGATCTAGTTTTTCAGTCAAAGGCCGACAACATTACCTATTTGATAGATATAGCCATTCCCAATGATGTGAATATCCAAAATACCTACGCTGGGAAGATATCTAAATACACAGACCTTGCTATGGAAATAAAACGATTTTGGAAACCAAACAAAGTCACCATTGTCCCCCTCATTATGTGGGTCTCAGGCCTTACACCAGACACGTTCACACAACACCTTCAACAGTTAGGCCTGGACGAAAAGTTACACAAAACATTCCAAAAGTCTGTAATTCTAAAGACCTGTAATATTGTGCGATCTTTCCTAAATTCCGATCAATAGTCAGGGTGTTGACTTGGCACAGCCCGTCAACACTTGTCGCTACCGCAATTATGCGAGAGGAACTTAGAAAGTCGGATAATAATAATAATAATTTCTGGCCAGGCCGGCACTGTTGCCATCAGTACCGCTACCCGCTACCGTAACGACATAGACGGTACAGTTAGTACCGCACCAGTCCCCACAGAAGCCGTCCAACATCAGAGGGGCGCACTGCGGAGCTAAGTCTAAGCCTAAGGATGGAAATCAGCCGATAACCTTCACAGAGGCATCATCAGAAAGCAATTTGGACAGCTGCCTCCGGAATTGTCGGCTGGCGGCCCTAAGGCTAACCACCCGACAGGCTCTATCTTCGGGTTCGACCACCCCAGACAAAAAGCACCCACACCGAGCCCGTTCCGAAAGAAGGCACTGGGCAAGATAGCGGTGCTTCGGATCGCCCTGTTAACGACCCCCTCTACGACATGGACCATGTTAGGTGGACGACGGAGCGCAGGGATGACCTGCTGAGCTGCTACGAGAGCAGTAGCCCGCGCCTTAGGGGATACATGTCCCGCATGTATGAGAGTTGGTAGCCCCCTTACCTCTTAGAATTTTCGTGATTATGTATCGTACCTCCGGAGGCAGGGACACGTTCGTGCTCAAGCTCAGCCTGCCCCTTTGGCGGACTGAAGGCCTGTTAACCAGGCTAAAAGGTCACCGATAAAGCCCGCTGAGAGAGAAATTGACGATGTCGTCACACCTGAGGATTTCAGTGACCGTTAGGCCTTGCATAACTACAAGAGGTCCTTCAAGCTGGGAGATTTGAAGAGAGAGGATGAGGCTGCGAATAAACGTCTATCGGAAGTCTCTGATATTTCGAGCACTAATTGCAAAATTTACGTCACGGCTACGAAACTAGCTAGACAGGGGAGAATAAGAGACTCTCCTGTTGAGAGATCACAGAGACGGGTGCACCAAATAGAAGGGAAAATCCAGTTGGCTCGCCGGAAAGCATCCCGTATCCAGGGTGTGATGGAATATAGAGCGAGTGGGTAGCCTTTTACTCGCCGATTGTGCCAAATAGCCTACGGTACCAGTTGTTGTCAAGCAACATTGTCTTGGCAGGATGTGGATACTAATCGCTGCTAAGCGATCACTAGTGGCACGGGCGAGAGGTCTGGAGCAGCACAGAATATACTATGAAAGACCTTCTCAACTCTTCCAAGCCAAAAGCCCAAACCTCTCCCTGCAGAAACTCCGACCTTGGCGCAGTTCGAGTTCGAGTTGTCAGAGGACTCCTAAGGTGCCATCAATCAACCACATGAGGCTTAAAAGAGGGGGAGGGGTTTGTCAAAAATCACGAAATACTACAAGGGGGGAAGGGAGCCTAGTAAGATACCACGTGTACTTATTTTTTTGAAAAACACATTATAATTTTGATTAAAATGCTACATATAATAGGTGTTATATCTGTCTAGTCATTTTTACCATGGTCCTTAATTTCGGAATAAAACAAAATTATACTTTATAATTATATTTAAAGATAGTACTCAAAAAAATTGAGATTCTTTGTGGATACTAAAAATGCACGTGATCTGGACGGGGGAAGGGCGTAGTCTTAAATCTCATCACATACCACCAAAGGGGAAGAGGGATTAAATAATGCTAAATAAAAGATCACTTGGTTAATACACGACCCCTAACTTAAATGTACTGCGTCATCCGATAAACATTTAGTTATAGTTTTCAACTCGTGGCTAAATCAGAAACAGCCAAATCCAGCTCGGTTTATCAAGTTTTGAACCGTGCTTTCCCCGAAGGCCGGAGGTTTAAAATCTAATCCCAAAACTACAGCCCAATAACATGTTTGAATACATGTTACAAGCTCTACACCAGAATCTGCATGCGTAACCTGCAAGCTGTAAATTCTATATTTCTTAACGTGAATGAGCAAAGAGGATCAAAGAAAGATGTAGCTGGCTGGAAGGAGAACCTGATGATTAACCAATGTGTCACGCAGGACTCCATGCAGTACAAGCGAAACCTTTCTATGGTCTGAATTGACTATAGCAAGGCATTCGACACCACGTGAGCTGATTGTGCGGCTCTTGGAATGTCTTTCGGTACATCAAACAACTGGTGCCACTCTGGAAGTCTCAACGAATTCGAATAGGTTAGAAAAAGCAACGCCCATGCTCTAACAGGCATGTGAGTGTTCCCAAGATCCCGTCGTTATTATTTACTCTGTTCCCAAACACGATGTTAATTTTTACAGAAATTCACAGTATTTAAACCTTGTAGAATTGTTTAAAATAGCCTTTTAACACTAATGCACTGTTAAAACTCAAAATTCACTCAAAACTATAACAATTAGCCCAAAACGATCAACCAAAACAAAGTTGCTATTCATATTATGCCACTACAATAGCGCTGTTATTTTTAGGGTTCTTTACCTGCTATCTCGTCGCGGTATACGGGTTTATCAGCGATTCAGCGATCAACGGTCAGTGTGCCAGCATTACCAAGCTGTCGCTTTGCTTTAGGATTCTGGGCACAAACAAAAACCTTGTTTACTTCTTCTAACCTATTCAAATTCACTGGGAAGACTCGATTTAACATAGCATCAGATGAAACTGGGTTTCAGACAGAGTTGGTGTCATTCAAAAGAAGCGTCTTCTAAAGAGACTTTTGCATCTCACTTTTGCCTCTGTCCATAGTGCTGAGAAATACTAAAGAGGCACAAGGTAACCCATCTGTTTTCTATGGATGACGTAAAATTTTACGCCTCCGGCCAACGCGACCTGAATTCTGGTTTTCATCAACTGATCCTAACACCGATAGTAAACAACGTCGCAGTAGCTGAACACAGGAAACGCCAAGAATTCCCAAAGCTTTTTTCCAACCTTATAGTGATATTGATTCATACCTGCGCCAGGAACCTGCCTTTATTTTTTTCTGAGAGCGGACCTCCAAAGCCTAAACGAACCCAGAATGTTGCATCTGCATTATTGATAACTTTCTTCATATGTATTCGTATTCCTTTTATTCGGAACAAAAAAACCACGTAAAGCCATTCATCAAGTGGCTTTAACCGTTCAACCGTCTGACTGTCTGAGTGAAATCAACGCAGATACCACCATCATCAGCCTACAGGTAGCCAACGAAAAGAGCGATTTGATTGATTAAGCCATTTGCCGAACAGTCATCCATCTTATTGTCAGGAGGTGTCTACAGTTATTGGGACCTTTCGAACTAATAACTGTATTCCCACACATTGATTGTTTTCAGGATATCTGGGCGTGGAAAGTAGCGTCTAATTGCACTTTCGTTAATACAGGGTGATCTCCAAATTAAGACTTTGCTTCCTGCTAGCCTGCTGCATTCGATACTCTAAATAAAATTGTTATTCCCAGGAATATATACAGGGTGAGTTTTTAGTACCGGATCGGCGGATAACGCCACTACTACGGAAGATAATTAAAAAAGTTGTATACAAAAGTTTTAGCCAAGGATATGCTTCTTGCTCAGAAAATATTTTAATTTATACAGGGTGATCCATAACTACGTTGTGATGCGAACATACATTTTTTTAAGTAAGACCCCCTGTATACCTTTCCACATTTAGATTATACTAATAATTCCTTTTGTAAATGGTTTACACCTACTGTGACAAACTTCAGTTATTTTTTGTAGGATAAGGCCATTCAAACAAAAACTCCTTATTTTTCTCTATGCGACGTTTTGACTTATATTAAGTCATCTTCAGGCGACTAAAACCTCAAAAACAATAAAAGTATTTTTCCCAATAAGTTGACTTACCAGAAAAACGAAGTTTTCATCGTTGGTATGACAATAATCATAAGAGTTTAACTACAGTATATTCAATCCCAAGATAGACTTCAAATAAACAGTCGCATGCAACATTCGCGTGGTTATTGTCCGCTAACGTCTGCGAACGCGCCATCTGTAGTCCAGTGCAATTATGAAATTTTATATGACTGTTTAAAAGAGTTGCCCTATGAGCCCATTGCAACTCAAAAGTAGCCAGTTGCCAGTTTGATATGATCATTAGCAAATGAACACTTGACATTGCATATTTGGATCTACTTTCCAGTCAGCCTTGGAGATTTTGACTTGCCAGATTATAACACACAATTTACACATAATGTACTGGACTATTAGGTACCCCACCGACACGGGCCGATCACGCACGCGGGCTTGTTTTCATTTGGTCTAACTTGGCTGTGAATACAGTGTAGATAAAAAAAAATAAAACAAACAGGAATAGAATAAAATCAGTAATGTGCCTTCACACCAAAGACGGTTAGGTGGATGAGTTGGTGGAATATATTAAGCGTTTTTCCTTTGTAAAACATATTTTTATGCGTTTTTCAGCCAAAACCCATAGACGGGGTACGATAAGTAGATAATGTGAAATAGAAGTTAGGATTTGGTTCATCTATTAGGTAATTTGGTGATTAAATTATGATAAACGTTGCTTAAGACATTAATATCCTGTCATAAGTAACCGGAAGCAGAAAGTAGCCATGACAGTAATAACACGCCTAACAGGATTGCCTCTCGCTGGATAGCTGCAAATTGGCGCATGCGTACGACATGATAGGTATTCCAGAGATTATCATGCGATCGTATCGCTCGGAAGTTAGAGAATAAGGGAACCGGTCGCCTCCACGATTGGGACATCGCTTGTCTCCATAAACTTTTTGACTACTCGCAAGATTCTATCCATTTTGATTATTATTATACCTTGCAAATTTTTTAAAGACCCACATAAATTTCATAGAAATTTAGTACCTACTCATTTAACTCTAGCGTAGCGAATGAACGTTTTGAGTGCATTAAAGCTAAAATCATACTACAATCATTCCACTAACAGAATAAGCTAGTGAAAAAGTTCCATTTTTCATGCAGAGATCAACATTTACAACTGCAGGCGCTCCTCACTAGTATACCAACCGTCTGCATAGCATCACGTGCAACGTGCAACTAGCAAGAGCATTTCACAAGGCGGACAGCTGCATTAACAAGCCTCTGGTATAGGGACATACGGAAAACGCAAGCATCCATCTTCTCTCTTCAGAGCGCTGAACTATCACACATAGCCTAAAGTGAACAATATACTGCGATCTAGCTTTCTCGCTGTCTGAGTCTAGGCACCATTCAATTAAATTATTTAGTAATAAAACCATAAATTTAATTTTCATAGAATGCTGCCTCGTAAATCATTCGTTTATGGTTTGAGCACTCGGCCGACGCTTTTTGCGAACCGCCCGTGGCTTTTTCGAGTTTTCCTAAAGGCGGCGTTACACGAGTGTAGCGTGCCGCGTCGATGCAAGTTTAGACCATCGCGAAGGAACTGTCGAGAGCTTGGTTAGAGAGAAATGACTCCAGGCAAGCTGAAAGATTCATTACGGGTCCTGACAGGGGTTGTACATTCTTCTTCCTCTTCTTCGTGTGCCCTGTGTAATTCCGCACGTCGGCGATCCCTCGTATTATTCTCACATCATATGTAGGGTGCCATTTTCTGCCTGTCTGAATATTGTGGCGGCATCTCTTATTCCGCACCAATATTTTGAAGCCAAGAGTGCTGTTTCCTCCCCGGACCTCGTCGGCCTTCTATCTTACCTTGCAGTATCAATTTGGGTATCGAGTATCCGGCACCTCTAAGGATATGACCAAGGTAAGATATTTTTTGATGTTTGACAATATCAAGAAGTTCTCTGTTTACGCCAGCGATTCTCAGTACTTCTTCGTTGGTATTATGTGCAGTCCAGGAAATGCGGAGGAGTTTCCGGAGTGTCCACATTTCAAGTGCTTCTATGCGGTTCAATGTTCGTACTTTAAGAGACCACGTTTCTGTTCCGTAAAGTAATATGGGCCAAACATAGCACTTTACTACCCGAAGCCGCAGAGCCAACGGAAGACTTCGTGCTAGAAGAAAGTTCTTTAGTTTAAGGAATGTAGTTTTCGCATATCCAACCCGTGCTCTTACTTCTTAATCGCAGTCCTATTTACTGCTCAGTGGGGATCCTAATTACTTAAAACGCGTTACCTGTTCTATCTGTTCTCCATCGACGTTAATTGTGATATTGATGTTCTGTCGAACTATTGTCCTAACCTTCGTTTTCTTCGTATTCATTTGTAGGCCAAAACGTTTACCCAGCAGATTGATTCTATCTACAATGTGTTGAATATCCTCAGGAGTATTAGCCAAGATGGCAGTGTCGTCTGCGTATCTTAGGTTATTGACTGGAAAACCATTAATCTTAATTCCTCTGTTCTCTCCTTCCAAGGCTAGTTGGAAGATCTTCTCTACGTAGATATTAAAAAGCAATAGCGACGATATACATCCGTGGCGAACTCCCTTGGTTATACTAAATGTGTCAGTGGTCAGTTCGTTATTAATCCTCACCTCTGCAGTTTGTCTCTAATACATCAGTTGTATTATCCTGATGTCCTTAGAATCTATTCCTATGTCATGTAACCGTTCCAAAAGAAAATCATGTTTAATTCTATCAAAGGCCCTTTGGTAGTCAATCAAGCATATGTATACATCCTGTCGTTGAACGTAGCACTTTTGTACAAAGAGCTTCATCGAAAACAGAGCCTCTCTTGTACCAAGACCTCTGATAAAACCGAATTGAGTATCACCGCTCATGTCTTCACATTTTGAGTATATTCGGGTATGGATAATCCGAAGAAAGACTTTAAATGCGAGACTCATCAGACTTATGAGTCTGTAGTCTCCACAATTTCTATGAGCAGATTTTTTAGGAAGCGCTATAAAGGTTGATTTTAACCAATCTGTTGTACATTATGGCTTTTGAATAAAGGCAGAGAGACGCACAAACTTTTGGTGGGGTTCTAACAGGCTATTGCCGGCTAAACAGACATTTGTCATTCATGAGGGTGGCAGGGGATCCCATCTGCTCCAGATCCTGGGAGGAGGACGAAATAGCGTTTCACTTCCTGGCAGATGTGCTGTGTATCGCAACCTCAGGGTTCAGGCATTCGGCACAACGCATTTTCGGGGAGGAGTCACTATACTCAGCGAGATGGTCGGACATACTGACTTTCGTGAGGAGGTCTAGTAGCTTCGACAAGAGGTTTCTTAGAACGTTGGCCTTTAGTATTTTCAGTGTTGGTTCTATTGAGTTGGCAAAAAGGCCAACTTGCCGGGTTTCGCCACATCGTCACCCACTACCACCACTATTACTAGACCACCACGAACTCATGACATCAACAGTAGCGGTGTGCTGTTCATGAACGAGTCGTTCAAATTGGATGGCACGTCTAAAAACTGATTTAGGCTATTCTGTTCATTGAACAAGATTTGGTTCAACTTCTTGAGAAGAATTGGAATATGGTAAATAAATAGTCAGTTGGCTGAGCTAGTGGACAATGGAGACCGAGGAGCGGTATCGTACAATTGAACGACCCTGAACAGACGGCTCTCCGCTACGTGAAAGCCTATAAAGCCTCGTTTTCACTGCGATAGTTGTTGCGATAGTTGCTGTCATGATAGAAACTGTCACAAAAAATGTCACCTTATGGACGACATGATAGTCGCTATCGCACTGTCGCGACAAAGCTATCACACTATCTCGTTCGTTTGACCAGATAGTTGAGAGTACTCTCACGACAGTTTTTGAACTATCGCGTCTACTGCCACCCATGTATACAATACTGACAGAGTGACAGTTCATCTGAAAACTGTCTTTTTCTCATTTTTGAGCTTTTCTTTTAACGATTTCACCAATATCAGTAGCCTCCGCTGAAACCATATGCGCTACATTGCTATTTCGTGCTAGTCTTGCTCTGTGAGTTCTGTGCTCTGTGCTTGTTACTATATATACAATACCCTTTCAACGGGTAGACATTTGACACGACTATCGCGCTGACTATTATGAGAGTACTTTCATGATAGTGACTATCACCGTGAAAATGAAGCTTATGGTGCCTGTTGAATTCGGAACCTTTTTATGCCATTTTAAACTGACGGCTACGTAGCTGTCAGATGTTATTATAATATAAAGCCTACTGATTTGTACGTTCAAATTTGCCGCTAAAAATTTTTTCAGTCGGAGTGTGTCATGTAATAGTTGGTTAAGCCACAGCCACACGACCCGCGATATTAACCAAGTACATCAAGAGTGTGAGTGGTCACTTCACATCCACACTGCTTCTTCTTTCGTAATTACAGAATTCGACAATTTCTTCATCACCATCACCCAAAAATCTTCCATTTCTTTCTAAATACGCTATTTACAAGGCTTTAAAGATATAATCTCCGGTTCCTTGACATAACTGACAGAAAGAACCTCCAGTTACAGATACGGTAATATACCTTCCAGCTATTAGGTAACATTAGATCGAAAAACGGTTTGACTGGCAGTTACTCATATAACCGGTAGTCAAGATAAATAGATGGAGATTGAGAAACCCCTTATTTGCTTATTGTTTGATGTGTTTTATCCTTTTTATTATATCAGTTTGCAGCATTGCTTGCAACACTTCGAATTTACTTTAACAGATCCACTTTGATCTACCGTTGTCAATGCAACCTACTCCTTTCTTAATTTATCCTCTCTATATCTTTTCCAGGAGTAGTTTCAGAAAGATCAAATTACGTTTCTAAGACATCAATTGCAAATTCAAACTATCAGTTATAGTATTTCATCTGACAGTTTGAATTTATAATTGACGCTTTGGAAATGCAATTTGATGCTTTTGAAGACAGTGCAGTTCAGTTTACCTGAAATACACACTGGCGTTCACAATGAATAAATGTCCAACGTCAATTTTTTATAGTTTATTGTACAGATCAATTAGTGTTACAATGATTTGTCATCTTAATTTAAAAAATTAATATTAGGCTATGAATACAAAATATGATAATTGATAATTATACATCACGCCTATAAAATTGCTTCCCCAGCATACTTCACTTATATTATCTTAATAATTCAAATGCTATTATGGCCTCATGATTAAGTTGTTCGTTAAGTAAAGTAAGTAAGTAAGTAAGTTAGGTTAAGTAAAATTCAATAACACTTTCTCAAAATAAATAAATTTCAATACACGAATAGAAAGTATATTTAAAATTTGCAGAGTAATCGAAACATCTCGGAAACTGATGAACGTAGGTATATATGAAAGGCTTACAAAACATGAAAGAGCATATTGAAAGTAATTGTTTTAGAAAAAAAGGGGGGTTGCATTTAAAACAAAGAGAGAAAATCTAGATTTTGCATTCTACCTCACGCTTTATACGAATATTCGTCTTCGAATTTTTGCCTGTGCTAAAACTAGAGGATACATTTTATCTTGGCATGTAAAAGAAATACTTTATCAATTATTAATTTCCAATATACAGTACGTTCATTTGACAATGGTTTGGATACAAAAATGGTCATCGCTTTTAAAATACCTTATATAATGTTACAATACCTTATATTTTAAGAACAAGAATCATTAGAAGAATCTAAGTGTGGAATAATATATAGGGTATCTCATTTAAAAAATGTATGTTTGCATTACCTCGTAGCCATTGATCACCCTGTATCAAAATACTTTTTAAGCAAGGAGAATTACCTTGGCTACAACTTTCATATACAACTTTTTTCGCTACCCTCTGCAGTAGTGGAGTTATCGACCGATTCGGTATTAAAAACTCACCCTGTGTAACAAGTATTACTTGACATCGTTCTGTATTGTGTAAGATGGACATTATGGAATCGATTTTAATGAAATTTTGACACACCATTATTCGCGGCGAGCATGGTTTTGAGAAATGAGTGGCGGCGTAGCAATAATCAAAAAAACTAAAAATATAGCTACAACACAACTTCATTTTTAAATTAGGGGTTCCTGATCATTTTCTACTTTTTTGGGTGGAGTGAAATTTGGATGGTTGGGGGATGGAGAAGTTGTAGAACTGAAAAATTTGTTGTATACATAATAGGCTATCCAATGGCCCATGAAAGAAAGACCTAGGCATAATACACTTTTTTGCGATTTGGTTGCAATGGGAGCTAATACTATAGCTTCATGTTAAGGTAATAAACTGAAAACCACCGTAATGTGTAGAAAGTACTAAGTAAATCAACTTCACCTCATTTTTACTTCCCACACCGATAGGTGAGGGAGTATTGTGATCGCAAAAATTTTCGATTTTGAGATAATACGCTTTTTGGGCATTTTATGATGTCTACGTAACGAAAATCCACGTCACTCATTTCCGTCGGTCTGTCTGACTGTCGGTCTGTCTGTCGCTTTTTTCTAGCCTCGTTATCTCAGCAACCGCTGCATGGATTGTGATGAAATTTGGGCAGCGATGTGCTGTGAGGTTGTAGTAGGTAATGTTCCTATAATTTTGAAAATCGGTGTATGGGCGGCGGAGTAATTAGCAAAGAACAAAAAATTAAATATTGCTCAAACTTCGTTTTTAGGCGTTTCAGGGGTTCGTGATCATTTTCTACTTATTAAGGAAAACCTAGCGACATAAATAACTTTTTTAGATCCATCCAAACATTGCCTTGCCTTTTACAGAAATCAAAGGACTTAGAATTTTTTCTGGTGTAAACATACGAGAGTATTGCTTTAGATCATTCTATATTGTGTAACGAGAAAACTGTTGAATTGGTTTTCATGAAATTTTGACTGAGCATTACTACCGTGGCGAGTATGGAAAACGCGTATGGCTTTTATAAATCGTGCCAGTGGCGGCGCAGAAATGATAAAAAAACTAAAAATATAAAAACGGCTCAAACTTCGTTTTCAAGCGTTTTAGAGGTTTCTGATCATTTTCTGCGTTATTTTGGATGAGGGTGAAATTGGGGTGGTTGGGGATGGGGGGTTGAAAAACGGAAAAATTTCTTGTATTCATAATAGGCTGTCCACTAACCTGTGAAGGAAGACCTAGCGACATAAATTACCCTTTTAGGTCCATCCGAACATTGCCTAGCCTATTACCGAAACTAAAGGACTTAGAATTTTTTTGTATACATACGAGTATTTATTTCTTTAAATCGTTTTGTATTTTTAACGTGGACACTTTTAAATTGATTCTAATGAAATTTTGACAAAGTGTTGTTACCGTGGTGAGGATGGAAAACGCGTATCTTTGTTAAAAATAGTGGCAGTGGCAGCGTAGCAATAATCAAATAACTGAAAGTATGGAAACAACTCAAACTTGGTTTTTGGATGTTTTAGGGGTCTCTAATCATTTCTTACCTTTTTTTTGGTGGGGGTTAAATTGGGGTGGTTGGGGGGGCTGTAAAACTGAAAAGTTTGTAGTATTGATAACAGGCTGTCCTTTGACCTGTGAAAGAAAGACCTAGCGGCATAAGACAATTTTAGGCGGGGGGGGGGGGGCTGGCGATTACTTGGTTGCAAGGGATCTCAGACTAAAGCTTCATGCTATAGGGACATAATAAATTGGTAACACCGAAATGTGTAGGAAGTACTGAGTCAATCAACTTGGCATCATTTTTTTATTAATACCATGTACCTTTTTCGTTCAGTGTATTCACTCTCAAAGTACCTTGTACATGCATCAAGTAGATGTCCATTCTGTAGTTCTTCCACCTGTATATCCACGTCCGCGGCAATAGCGGTAAAAAACGGCGAGCACGAAATTCGTGCGGGCCATTTGCCATCGGAAAAAGTCCCCGCAAAGGTGGAAGTCTTCATATATAAAAGCAACCGTCCACCTGTGCTGCCGGTACCGCCTTGGCGGTCGCACCTTGGTGCTCAGATAAGATCTCGCGGAGACCCCATTGTTATCCTACAGATGATCGGGTATTTTGAAAAATGTGCAGTTACCGCTGCCAGTGGTAGGGCAGCTTGGATACAGGTAGCGTTGTAGCTTAGATACATACAGACTTGGTACGTTTTCTCATGCACGAGTAAGAGATTGATACTCAAGACAAGCTATAGGCATAACTATGGCTGTTTTTTGTGGATTTCGGTCAAACATTAAAGCTAACATCCTTCTTTACTACGTTTCGGCTTATTGTATCTGAATCATCGTGTCTAAAAGTGAAAATGTAACTAGGAATAGCACTATCCCTGTCATTTTTATTTATTTTATTTTTAGTTATTTCATATATATTCATTTGTTTAATGTCTCAAAATAAAATTGCTAAGTTTATATTTCAAATTTTAATACAAACCTCAACGTTGTGAGTATAACTTTAATAATTTATTATACATTTTGAAACTAAATTCTTTTTTGTTTTTCCTTTAACTATGTAGAAAGCCCTGAAGATGGCAATAAACATTGCCGAAAGCTTGGCTGTTAGCACCAGAGTCTCCTCCATGCTGTGACCCAGCCTCTTTTTCAAAATTTTGGCCACAACCCCAAGAATTTTTTTCTCATCTAAATTCAGTTTGTTGGCCATAAGCTTACCTTGTATTAGGATACAGATGGGGTTTTATCAGCAAATTGAACAACGTTATGGTACCCACAACGTATCTTTGCTGAAAGAATGGGTCAGACTGAACAACAAAATAGCAGCATTGAAAAACCGACGAATTTTTTTGTTAACTTGTAGAAGAGAAGGACTTTTTCCTAGTCATATAGTAAATTGTACTCAAAATGTAAGATGTCTTTTACAACACTCAGGAGGCAGACTGGGGAGAAGGATTGATGGACTCAACAACAGGTTAAAAATTCAACTCATTAACTTAGAGATTGGTGTTACTATTTGTGACTTAAAGAATTTTGAGAAAAAACTTGAAATTATCAAGAATAATCTTTCACTTCCAAATCATATAATCAGAGAATTTTCCAGACGTCAAAATATTAAGTTCAACAATGTTTTCCACTCTATTAAAGCATCCAACATAACCAAAATTAAAAACCTTAGACTTTCTTACATCAATAAAATTGCTATAAAAGAAAAATGGCTTAAGAACCTTACTAACATCGACATTCCTCCGAAAGCTAAGTTTATTTTATCACTAGGTCCTAAATTCTCTGTCCCCCATCGTTAAGAGACCTGAAACTTTCAAAACTTCTAGCAGAATTGGAAAATATCATCAACCCTTTTGAAGATGAACAAAAAAACATCTTTAGGTCACAATATACTAACATCATCACTAATTTTATTCACAAGTTCAACAACAGTAAACATTTTCTTTCTGATTATTTCATAGAATGCCAAAATTTTCTAAAACAACACCCTGAGATCGTTGTTGTAAATAGTGATAAGGGTAATGTCACTGTGGTCATGTATAAAAATGATTACTTAGAAAAAAGCCAACTTTTAGTGGATGACCTTAAATATTACAGAAAGCTCAACAATGATCCTAACATCACATTACAAAGAAAATCAAACACTTTAGTTCGCCAGCTCAAAGATAATGGTTTTATTTCCAGCCTTGAATCCAAGAACTTAACATGCTACAATACACTTACACCTCGTTTATATACCTTGCCCAAAATTCACAAACCGCAATTATCAATGAGGCCTATAGTTTCTTCTATCAATGGCCCCAATGGGAAACTAGCTAGATTCCTCACTGACATTTTAACATCAGCCTATAATAGTGAGAATGAATATTACATCAAAGATTCCTTTTCTTTCAGCTCTTTTATAAATGATTATCAACTGCCACCTGGGTATGTCACAGTTAGTTTTGATGTTGTATCACTATTCACGAATGTACCATTAGAAGTTATTTTAGATTGTCTTACTAGAAATTTTAACACTATTTCTCAACATTGTAACCTTGATTTAAACTCTTTCTTAAAAGTACTCAAATTCATTTTTGATTCCAATTGTTTAGTGTTTGATGGTAAATTTTATAAACAAATTTTTGGTACTCCAATGGGTTCTAGTATTAGCCCTATACTGGTAAATTTTGTCCTGGATGGCCTGGTAAGCAATGTTCGTGCAAACATCAATTTTAACATTCCATTTATAAAACGTTATGTGGATGATCTTTTGCTTGCTTTACCCGAGGATAAAATTGAGCATGTTTTAACAATTTTTAATTCCTTTAATCCTAATATCCAATTCACTGTGGAAAGAGAAAACAATCATAGTATTCCTTTTTTAGATATGCTTGTTATCAGAAATCCTAACACAAATGTTTTGTGCACTAAATGGTACACCAAGCCAATGAGTAGTGGTAGATACATCAACTATTTTTCCTATCATCCACCTAGGATGAAGAAGAATCTCATTTTGGCATTAAAGAATAGAGTCATACGTTTAAGCCATCCACAACATAAAAATGAGAGTCTCCAAAAATTAAAGAAATTGTTAATTGAAAATTCTTACCCCATTAAATTCATTAACTCATTACTTTTTAATTATAATGAAAGATCCAGTTCTATTTTACCACAAAACAATACTAATGACATAAGGATAGATTCAAATGCTGTTTCTAATCACACATTACCAGCGTCCAACCCATCAGGCAACGCCCAAAACAATGATAACCGGGATGGTGTTGTAGTCCTTTATAAAACATTACCTTATGTAGATAATCTCACATCTAGATTAATTAATATTTTCAAGAATCATAACATTAAAATTGCATTGACTAATGTTATTACAGTTTCCAAACTTTTTTCAAAATTAAAAACCCCTGTTAAATTGTTAGACAAATCCAATGTTGTTTATAAAATTCCTTGTGGTGAGTGTAATAAGTCATATATTGGACAAACATCAAGATATCTGCAAGGTAGAATTAACTCACATAAAAGTGATATCAATCGCAATATAACTAGCTGTGGTTTAACACAACATGCCATTGATACAGGCCACACAGTATCCTGGAGCAATGCTAAGATCTTGGATGTTGAATCTAACTATTTTAAGAGAACTTTTCTGGAAATGGTACATATTAGGAACACCCCTAACAATTTAAGTAAGAAGTCGGACATTGATGGTTTGAGCTGCATTTACTCTTATATCTTAAATATGGAGAAGGAAGGGTTTTCTGGTGTTCCTTCACGACCTTAATAGTCTTGTTGGAATCTCGGAAAGTTTTTTCTTTTTCGTCTCTACATATCTTTCACGACAATTTTATTATCCTATTTTAGGCCACCGTGTATTCACGTTTTACAACTGAGATCTTGGTTTCTTTAGTGTGTTTTGACCTTTCAGGTTTTTGTTTTTCTCACAGTTGGTATCGTACAACTGTCAATATAATTATTAATAATTCATATGTCAATCGTTTTCTCTTTCTGCTTCCACATTTCACTAAGTAACGGCCATTGTACCACCTGTTAGACCATTTAAGAAAAACCTAGATCGTAAAATGTGTGTTTTCAAACCACGAATTTAGTAATACACGGACGGGTTTTTTAAAATTTAAACATGTAAAGGTCGTTCCTGTGTTCGTTTGTAATTTACAAGTATATGTTCGTTTGTGTTCCTGACCTGTTAGTAGAAGACGCCATAGTGGCATAGGTTTTTGAAAGATGTTATCAAAAATTGTGACGATTATTTAATTGCATTTAGAAGTCGTGTTGCACTCAATGCAATTGCTGTTTTCAAATTGGCAAACCTCAACGTTGTGAGTATAACTTTAATAATTTATTATACATTTTGAAACTAAATTCTTTTTTGTTTTTCCTTTAACTGTGTAGAAAGCCCTGAAGATGGCAATAAACATTGCCGAAAGCTTGGCTGTTAGCACCAGAGTCTCCTCCATGCTGTGACCCAGCCTCTTTTTCAAAATTTTGGCCACAACCCCAAGAATTTTTTCTCATCTAAATTTCAAATTTTATATATGCATTCATAGTTAGTTATATTTTTACTTTCATAAACAAATTGTATATAGCACGAGGCACAAATTATGGTCATCAAGCTCAGTTCGACCACACAAAACTATATTCCAACGATAATTTATGTACCTAGCTCCAAAATTATATTGTGCAATACCATTAACCATAAAGTCCCTCAAATTTGGCAAAAATTTTAAACAAAAACTAAAGGAATGGATTTACTGTGTAGAGCGAATGACTATTCATAATATTATTAATCAATAAATTTTTTTTTAGTAATATTTTGATATGTATATTTGAAAACATTTAAATTTTTAGATCACATTTTATATCCGCCCACAGGCAATGCCTACTGTGGATTTATTTATATTTATTTGCTACATTGTACTTATGGTGAATAAATATTATTATTATTTATAATTTTTCATTTATTTTTTATTTTTTTGTTATTATATAAACACAATTTTAAATCATTTAAAGATACCTGGGCCTCTTCTCATCATCATGTCTAAGGTAATAGAGACTGTCATTAACACCCAGCTCCTGAAATATCTGGACAACAATAACATCATAAATGATCGCCAGTATGGCTTCCTTAAGCATACGTCTATGGGTGACCTCCTCGCCTACGTCACTCACTTGTGGAACAGAGCAATAGAAAATCATGGCGAATACCATGTTGTTGCACTTGACATATCGAAAGCCTTCGACAGAGTGTGACATGAGAGATTTCTGGTCAAGCTTGCTGCTTATGAACTACCACCTGTCCTGCGCCAGTGGCTGAATAGCTTCTTGAACGACCGATCTCTGTTTGTTGTAGTCGACGGCTGTTCATCAGACTTATCTCTAGTAGACGCCGTTGTTTCTCAGGGATCTATCCTGTCTCCTACACTATTTCTGCTGTACATCAATCAGTTGCTGGAAATAATATCCAATCCAATCTACAGCTTCGCAGACGACAGTACATTAATGTCGTACATGGAGCCAGGCAAGCCACTATCATCCCAGGGAACGGTACGTAAGCGTCAGCAGCATGCCTCACAGATCAGTAGATATCAAAACAATTGTTGAGAGGGGATTAGTAAATAAAGTACAGTTGAACGTACAGAAACCTCAGGTAACAATACCAAAGTTTACGGAATACATACAAGTTGGATCACTCCGCAAAAATATCAAAACGACCTGCCCCTTGCTGCGTCCCCCGGTACACCGGTAGCAGTGTACCGACGTCAGCCGGGAGATACGGGGCGGCGCAAAGTAGAGGTTGAACGTGTTTAACGCGAAGTGTATACAGTGTCTCAAAAATATCGGATTTTTTATCTCGAATTTGTTTGCAGGAGATGGATAATATTTTTAGAAGTTTGATTTTATCAACTACATTTATTAACGGATGGAAAATGACAATCAGATCCATCCTTATTTTGTGGTAAACCTTGAAATGTAAAGGATATAAATACTGGGTGTTTCACGACGATTAAGACAAGCAATATGTCGGAACTGGGAAGTAGTAGAGAATTATAATTTACGGGATGTAAATTAGAGCAGATGTTGTGTCTTCTTTTTGTCATTGTACTACCCAATGAGGTATTTGTTTTTGGTCACGTGACATTCGATTCAAAATTATCAATGGGACACCCGGTGCATGTGTGCCTTTATGGGTTCCTCCCGATAAAACAATTCCAACAAACTAACACACTTGGGATCTAAAGTAATTCATTCAAGAGCTACAGGTACTCAATGGATTGTATCACGCTAAAAGCGTATAATGAGACAAAATATTCATTCGGTGATCTTACCATACCACCCAGGGACATTCTAAATTATATTTTAGAGCTCGGAAATATTTTTATTGATAACTTTCAAAATTCAGTTTCTACAGTAGCAATTAGAATGACACTGAAAAGCAAAATATCAAAAAACAATTTATTCACATCCATGTAAAGCATTTTCACATGATTATCTTTTAAAATTGTACATATGAGTTCGTACATACTATACCATAAATTTTTTAAGCTGTGGTCTCAAAAATAAGCCAAATAAACAAAACATTAAGGTAAAAATACTACAGCACCTTTTAACCAATTTTTACTTATCTACGAAATAGCTACAATATGTGAAATCATTCGAGATTCATTAGTGTATTAGCAAAATAAATGTTATATTTGTATTTGTATGTCTAAATCGCCTGTCAATACTTATTCTTTCAATGACCCTCGTATATACGTAAAACCCAGGCGCTAGCAAGTCCTCGCTAAAAGATCCTCGTACTTGAACAAAAACCAACGCAAAAACTAACTAGCGCGTGCGGCCGCGCCATCGCTTTGATGTGAGTTCTTCAAAGTGCCGACGGAGAGTGATCCAACTTATATGTATTCCGTAAACTTTGACAATACGTACAAACAAGTCTCACTTTGGCCTACGATCTGTGGAAATGGAGGGTCATCCCATAGTGGAGTCACCTTCTGTCAAGCTTTTGGGTACCAACATCAACAATAACATGTCCTTGCACGATCACAACATCAGTATTGCTAAAATGGCATCCCAGAAGCTTGGAGTTTTGTTCCGCTGTAGAAAGCTGTATATACTCCAGAGTACCTACTGCTGGTCTACAAGGCACAGATCCCACCATCGCTGGAGTATTGCCCCCACGTATGGGGATACGCTCCGAAGCATTCTCTAAAGCTCCTGGACTCTATCCAGAAGAGAGCAATTACATTAATCGATACGCCTAACCTCACAAAGGATCTCTACAGCTTGTACCTCAAAGAAGGGTGGCTAACCTGTGCCTGTTTTACAGATTTGATCGCGGAAGATGTTCGAGTGAGCTCTCCCAGGTAATAACACCAAAGACGGTCCGAACCAGAACCTTTAGAGAGGCTCTGCGAGCCCATCGTTACCAGATCAAGGTCCCTACTCCCCGAACCAGTCTCCTCCAGCATCCTTCTTTTGGAGAACTTCGACGCTGTGCCGGGGAATTTGTCTCCCGACGGCTACACCTATACAGCGCAGCGTTTCAAATCTAACATGCGCAGACACTTATCATCTCGCAGCGCTTCTGCAGCACCATAGGCTTTCAGCCTTTGCGAGAGGCTCACCATAAAAAAACCTGAAAACGGTTTAGATACAATAAACCGAAACATAGTGAAGTGAAGAAGAATGTTAGTTTTATTGCCATGATAGACTGGGATCAATTCCACGTTGACGGCAATAAAATGTATACAACAGATGATTCGAGTATTCTCCTCAATAGAATAGTGCGGTAAATACCTACCGGAATATCGAATATTAGAATACGAGTGGGTACACCTACTCAGTATCAGTCTGAACATGGATATACCCGTCGCCACCTCGTGCTGAGCATCGACTTGACACCCATTTGCGCGTGTTTGCGGTAGCGCTTGGCCATTGTATGGTCGCGATGCCAGGGCGGACTCTTTGTTTGCCGCTCATCCTGCTGAACTTCCTATTTAGTTTGCTCCTGCCACCACCAACACTCTCCAACGCAGTTACGTCTACTTATTCGGTCTTGGTGCTTCGTTAAAGACAACCATGCAGCGCCTCTCATTGTTTTAAGCCAGCGAAAAGCGGTGGAGATATCAACGCTACGTCAGAACTGAAACCTGTGTACACCCAGGCAACAGGAATGTCCTTAACTTAGAAAATTAGTAAAAGATCCAGATATTCGACCGACAACGCTTGACAGGTGATAGAACTCACATTTTTGTGAACACACGAAGCCTTAAAATGCTTAACTTTCAAAATACAGGGTGTCAAAGTTTTACTTTTGTTTTCGTTTCTTCTCAATTATTCCGCAACAAAATGGCACAAGGCGAGAAATTCAAATTCAGAAACGGTTATGCTATTGTGAATGAATAGGGCGTTACCTACGCCACATCGGACTTGTTTAAATTAACAAAACCTCTCTCCTGTCTGGTGCATCAATATGACGATTAAAAAAATCGTTTTACGTAAAAAAGGTATACATTGTTTGAGTCCCTAGAGGTAACCGTTTTCGAGATAACCCTTATTGTAATTTCCAAGGCACTTCACTTAGTTATAAAATGTGTTCGAAAAAATTATCGGTATTCTCGAACGAATCAATATAAGACCAAAAACATGTTTCAAACATATATAACCCCAAAAAAGGTGATGCTGGGGTTTAATAATACTTCGTAAATGGTAGGTGTGTAAAGGTTTGAGCCCAATATTCATCTGTGCGGAAATATCGATAATTCAGTCGCACTGGAAATTTCAATAAAGATTATCTCGAAAACGGTTACCTCTAGAAAGTACACCTTTTCACGTAAAACATATCGAGTAAATTGATTTTTGTTCACGTTGTTGCGCCAAACCGGAGAAAAGGTTTGATAATTTAGATGAGGTCAATGTGCCGGAGGTGGCGCCCTCTATTCATGATAGCAAAACCGATGGTTAATTTGGATTTCTCGCCTTAAAAAACCCTGATACGTAATTTTAGATCGTTGTGCGATTTTATTGCGGAATAACTGAGAAAAAACAAAAATAAAGGTAAAACTTTGACATCACCCTGTATCTTGAAAATTAAGCATTTTAAGGCTTCGTATTTCTCGTTGTTCATAGAATCATCTAGGTTTAATATTGCACATCAACTACTAAAAGGAGTTCAGTTTAATAAATAATAATTTTTCACACATTACCTCCTGTCGTAGGTACGGCAATATACCAATATTATTTTGCTGAGATGTCGCTTGCCCAAACTATAAAACTATATATTATGAGGTCCCCTTGTAACTAAAGCATATTCATTATACATGCAATTATGTTTAAATGTCTAGAAAAAGATGCAGTAGATGGTTTCAAGTTGTTTATCGATATGCATTCTCAGAGGTACAGATGCTATAATTTTCAACGTAAGGTTCATGTTGTCCAGTGTAGTCAGATTATTTCAAGACAAAAAAAAATAAGAAAGTAGAATTTATTTTACATTTTTTAGCCTAACTTATAGCTTCTCAAAGTGCGGTAGAGATAGATACCAACGCTGCATCAGAACCAAAACCTGTAGAACACTAATAAGTAAGTAAGTAAGTTGGTAATAAAATCATTTGACAATCTTGAAGAGTGTCTTCATCACCGAGCTACCAAACAGTTTCAGTTAGTCATACGTATTGTTTGCTTAATTACCTAATGACAATCCTGCGGCTTCCCCGCCCTTTGAACCTGTGAAGGATAACGGAGATATCAACGCTGCGTGACAACAGAAACCTCTGGAATTGTAATCAATAGAAGCATTTAACAGCTAAAATGTTTGCTATATCTGTGAGTCAATACTGATACCTATAGCACTCAGAACTTAACTCAAAGCATTGCACTTTATTTCTTCTAAAGAACATTAACGGGTCCACGTCGAACCTGTGGTGGGACTTCGTGTCATATAGACTTCGACAGATCAATGTTTACAATATAGAAATCTACTTTCGACAGTGAGGGTTTAGCCTACCCTGTGTCACTATCGACGTCCTTTCGGCAATATTGGGTAACTTACTAGTCATCCTTCTCCGTGTGGGGCGGATTAGAATATCTCCCATCGTATATCCTGCGTGTCGTAAAAGGCGACTAAAAGGAACCGAACTATACTGTCGGTATACAAGCAGTAGCCTCTTCTCAACCAACAGCTTTGGGTGCACGAGTTGAGAAGAGTCAGGACACCTTCTTGTTCTTGGGGTGAGAAATTGCCCCTATAAAGGCGGATGAACCAGTAGATACCATCTGGTCAATGTCATGAGGATGCAGAAGGCAAATGGGAAATTACTGCATTAAAGATCTTAAGGATATCCCAAGAGAAACTCGTAAAATGAGTAAATGCATTTTACGAGTTCACAGCATGTGTGTTAAGACATTGTGACTATAGTGCGGATTTGGATTTGCTTCTGGGATAATTATTGATAACATGTTGTGTAACAAAACCTATAACCTCTTTTCGGTAATTTTCTTATTTTGTTAGTCGATGTTGTTTGTGTTATATGTGTTTACCGTTATAGTATATATACTATAGACTTTTATTTTATTGGAATCGTATAAAAGCTATGATATTACGTTAAGGCCAATTAAAATGAAGGAATGGTAATCCAAACATGTACCAAACTACAAGAATGTGATTCTTTAAAGAATTCGATATACCTAAGCCGATGGATGCGAAAGAATGGTTAAGGGTCTAGGGTATAGCGTGCAAAATTGAGAATCCATGAAAATATGTATTCCCGTGTTAGTGAGGAGGCGTGGTCGCCTATTCCCTTTCTCCAGTGTGTGTGTCTAGGATGAGGGGAGATAAGTCCAAAAATCCAAAGGGAAAGTCAAAAGGCCAAACTCCTGATGTTACCTTTAAACCTACAGTCATGATTCAAAAAGCGAATTGAAGAAGAAATGTTCAGCTTTGCCACTGCGTGCGGTGGATTTTTTGATATCGTGCGTTTGGTTGTTAAATTACAGACATTTGAAGAATGTATGATTTTGCATTGCGAGTTTTTTTGCACACTGATAAACTTTTGTGAAAAAATCACTCTTAGATGTCATTCATTAAGGTCTTAACTATCACCTTCTGGAATACTGATGGGTATGTAGTTTGAAAAACAAGTGAGTTCTGTTCGAAATGGGAGTCCGTGTTTTACATGGCAAATATTATATGTATAACTGTGTATATCCAGGCCCCTCAATATAACGCCTTATCGATCTCGTTGACACACAGAGTACAGGTTGCATAGAGTAGAGTCTATAATATGTAGAATATTACACGACACGGAGATCCACTACTGAGTAAATGAGCACGCCAACTTTGACAACAATTTAATTTATTGGTATTTTTCCTTTGTGATTTTGCTTCTACAGACAAGCCTCGGAAATGTATCGTAAAGAACAATGTGAAAGAAGACTGTTAAAGAGATCAGCTTTTACATTGTCGTCTTGCGTGAATTCGAGCCGTATACATGATACCTGGAGTAAAAAGATCAATAACAATTAACAGTAGTATTTAGCTAGTAGGCAGTTATTCTCGAGAGCGTTGCGTGCTATACATGGGCGTCCGATTTCTCTTTTCACCTGGTAAATAACGAAAAAAAAGTTACTTCAAAGCTGGATAGAGTGCATTGTGTATCATAATATCTAGCTGAAAATCTACATCTTACGATAAAGTTAAGGTAGGACCGATCATTTTTCAGTAATTTGCATTCCAGCTAACACTGGCGCGATATACAGGATGTCCCGGAATTTCCTTGACACCTCATTTTCTCGTAACAAAAGAATGTCGAAACAAAAACTGTTTCTCATTTCATTTAGTGAACTAATCACGCTTTTGATGACATTAACGGCTTTCCCCGGAGTTGCAGCTTTCCAGCTTTTGGTTTGTGTATAAAGTCAAAAGCACTTGATTTTTTCCATCAGTGGTGTTGCGGTCAATTAAATGAAACACTTTTCCTTTCCACTACGTTTCGGTTTATTATATCTAAACCATCGTAAGGTGTCTATAAAGAATTATAAAAACAGGTAAATATGTTGTCTTTTAGTCCAAAAAAAATTTTCATTGTATATTGTTCTGTTATAATGTTAAGTAATGTTTATTTTCCATTTTTACTAGATGTTTTCTTATATATACATAGTTCATCTACTATAGACAACATATTTACCTGTTTTTATAATTTCGACACCTGACGATGGTTTAGATATAATAAACCGAAACGTCGTGGAAAGGAGAAGTGTTTCATTTAGTTGGCCGCAATACCACTAGAAAAAATCAAGTTTAAAATCTATACGGTCACGAAAATATAAAATCATTGTCAAAACCACTATTAAATATTAGTAGTGATATTAGTAGTAGTAATAAAATAATGACATCACTACTTAAGCAAAATCTGTGGGGTGCTATTTGGCAGAAAATTAGGGGGTAAGCTTTAGGGGTTGAATTAAAAAAATGTCTCGAAAGCATGGTATGATAGGTCATTTGGTACCCTCGTAAGGCCCACTTAGTTATCTTTTTTTCTGTGTTTCTTACGAAAATATTACGTCTCAAACAAATCCTTATTTTATTTGTTTTGTGCTTATGACATTACGAAAAAAATATGTTTTTATATAAAATCAAAGATATAGATGATATTAAATAAAATAAGGACCGAATTTTTATAGAAAAAACTATTTGGTGCTATTTGAAAAGCAAAAGTTGAGGGTGAGTTTTGAGGGTTGAAGTACAAAAAATGTTTTAGAAGCATGGTACGATAAACCCTATATTACTTTCACAAAATCTACTGGGTTTTCATTTGAACCTTTTTTTGTTATGAGAATATCATATGTTAAGGAAATTTAGGGACACCCTGTATAATTCAATTTCATTTGTTTAATTTTAATGGTCAATTCAGCAATTTCTAGTTGGACAGTTAATAATGGGTGCCAAATTAATATTCCCTTTCATCCAAATTTTATTAATAGGGTACGAAAATATCTTCGTACGCATGCAGATTCTTCGAAATCTGAGTTTCATATTTAAAAAATGAAACAGCAATGTTCTTAGCGATTTACAATTTTCGAGGTATTTTTGGAGAGGAGAACTTTATAGTAGCCCTTATCGATCAATCTCGATGGAATTGTTCTAACGATCTTTCATATTCAAAGTGTGAGACTCTCCGGAAGATTGAAATAACCTACACTTAAACCCCAATGATAAAAATGTTTCTACACCGAATGCAACAATCTTCACTACTTCCAAATCAGCCTCATAAATATAATGTGTGTAGTTGATATTTTTAATTCAAATAACCCATTTCGACTCATTCTTGCTGATTTTATAACATTTCTCAAACACTTATCCATAACCATAATCTTAACCAAATAACTTTTCTTCCTTCTAGACAAGTGAGTAGCCTTTATCTGTGACAGAATAATAAAAAACGGGACAAAGCGGATACTTTAGATTCATGACACAAAAATATTTTAAAAAAGTTTCACTGTGAATCACTGGATCCATACCATATTAGAAAAAGCACATATAATCTATACTTGCATGATATAGCCTTTTGAAACGTACCTTGCGGACGTCCTTGGCGCCAGGAATGGTAACGTGAGATGCCAGAGCATTAGAAGAACTGCCACGGACCTGGTGATGATGAGATAAAGCAGTTCCCTCTGCTATAATGCTAATGCTGTAACCCGGCGTTTGTTACAGCAGCGGAATAGTTAGCGTGTCTGGCCTGTACACCGGGGGATTGTCATTATCATCATTGTAATCGGATAATGATTGACGAACGTTTTTTGTTGATGACTATCACTTTGTATTATAGATTGATTTCCACAGTGGTGATGACAACCTGCGAGATGAAATTTCTTGATTTCGGAAGAGTAATGGTAGTACTGTTCAGCTATCTATTGAAATCGTTATATCTCATTCGAGACCAATCGCAGATAGTTTTGTTTCTTCCTGGTGATTGTCGTCAGTGCGATGTTTGGTATTCCAACCATTTTTTCTCTACATTTACTATTGTCTATAGTAATGATCAGCTCTACAATACCCAAAAGATAACCGATTACAAGGCAAAGTTGAGAATAAAATACAATTTAAGAGAGCTAAGAATTAAGGATAACTCAGGAGTAAAGGTACCTTCGGTGAAACACCAAAAGCTAAAATCCCAGGTTATATAGTCTAGGCCGATGATTTCCAAAATGGTCTATATCGATCCCCAGGGGTCTATGACTATCTGCAAGGGGTCTACGTCAGCGGAAAAAAAATTGGGGGTCCATGAAAGGAAAATGGGGGTCCACGATAGTGGATCTCAACATACACTGATAGTACCTATTTACTAACATTATGCTTACTATCTTGTAATATAAAGATATATACGTTATTCTTAAAAGTACCTATAAAGGAGAGAATTTATTATATTTGAGTATAAAATTGTGTTGTAGGATACAGACATTCGCTTTGTGATCGCAATACATTTTGAACTTGAAATTAAATTTCTAATTTCCTTTTCATCATCATACTTAGTGGAAAGAGGGTTCAGCACGGTTACCAATCTCCTAACAAAACGAAGAAGCCGAGGAGATTTGAGATTGAACCTCACAAAATTGACGCCAAATATTCATAATTTATTATTAAAGCAACAGGATCATCCTTCCCACTGAAAAATTAATTATTGTTTAGTTTATTTCATGTTTATTTTAAGTTGCGTATATAACAGATACAACGCTTTAGTTTAAATAGTTTTAATTTAAATGCATTTAATAAATGTATGAAACTAAACATGTGTTTTTACTTTAAGTTTTTAACACTAAACTTCAATAGTAAGAAATTTACAAAAAATCAATATCTGGTAAGTAGGGGGTCTATTCAAAAAGAGAAACATAGCAAGGGGTCTGCGACACAAAAATGTTTGGGAACCTCTGGTCTAGGCCAAGCAATGGGTACTAAAAAAGAGGTTTTTATTTCCAAACATCGGAAAGTCATAATATTTGGTATGTTTTTTTTTAGTAGTGATGAAGTTAGGGTATTATATACCGCCGGTCAAAGGGATCATACGTGGTCCCACCCTAAAATTTTTGCGAACCTTGAGATGCATTGGACTATGATCTTCTCTCTTCCCTCATGGCCTGCATTTAGATAGGACTTCCTGCTTTCACTCAGGTGAGGACAGTGGAATGTTTACCGTGCCTAGCTGTTTCCAAATTTTGCAAGTGTGCACTGAACGTCCAATTAGTTAAAAATGCAACCACCTTTTGCTCAATCTGAGAGCGTCTACGGTGTTAGAACACGAGGGTCCACAGCATCCTCTTAGGCTGAGCATTCCTCACCAAGGCCATCAAGGGCAGTCTGTGTTTACATATTTTCTATTTGGTGTGATGGTATACTCGTAAATAGGGAAAAATTGCTTCGTTACGGTAAGTGCTATCGAAAAAAATTGGAATGGTATTATGTTGAGAACAAAATTCTTCACAATTTTTTTATTATTTATACTTTTCTGGTCGGTAGTGCGTCAAAGTTAGGGGTTAATTTGTAATTTTTACTAAAATCTGAATTTCATCACAAATTAAGGTGAAGAACGTACCAAGACACCACAGTCCCAATTTATATTATTTGCTTTTTTTACAATTTCAAGTGCTTCTAGAACTTCCCTTTAAGAAGTATATGGGGCAATAATACAGCATATTACACATAGAAAAATACTGTTGCGTTTTCGATTAATTGTTAGTATTTGGATGTTTTTCCATCGCTTTAAATATATTTACAGTTGTTTCAAGTCCATGTCATTGAAAAAATTTAATCCTATATTCGAAGTAATCACAGGTACGCCGATAAATTCAAAATAATTTTATATTCGTTCTAATGATATGTATAATCCTTCTAATACTAGTATTGACATATAATGCAATCAAAACACCCTTTTGTTTTCAAAATTTACCCTATATTTCATTTAAGCAAAGGATACAATCTATTCAATGTACAAAAATTATTCCTGCAACATCAGGAACTATAATCAGTATTCGGCGGGACTGATGTCCCGATGCAATGAACGTAAAGAAAAAGAACAGGGGAATGGAGGGGGGTGGGTTGGCCCAGTGGTTAGGGTCGAGGGCTCGTGACCGGAAGGTCCCGGGTTCGATTCTGATTCTCGTTAGAGGCGGAAATTTATTTCTGGTTTTTTCAACCAAAAATGAATATCCATAAAAAAAAGCTTAGCGAGAATCCCCACCTGAGCATTCACTGTTGGCTTCTAATTAACAGTGCTGTTCCTAAGTGGCGCCGGGAAACAGTCACAAAGCCTACACAGAACACGAGGCTAATGACCAAAGTAATCGATGCCGATGACACAGAAAAAAAAACAGGGGAATGGATCATCTTAGTGTTATTATCGGCGCCAACCCGCCAACATGGACGAGGTTGTTATTTCGTTGTGTTGTTTCGTTGTAGCCGTTTTGTGTCATCTCGTGTTTTTGTCTATTGCATCAGCAATTGTGTGATTTAAATGTGTCCAGTTATATACCAAATGGAGAACCTACTGAGAAATTGGGGCTTAGAAGAGCTAACACCCATATTTGAATGTAGGTATTTCGATTAGTCAGGTAAACATGCAAAAACTGGTGAATGCTGTCTAATTCTTATATCATGCTTTTTATAACTTCATATAAAATCACACCATTAAACATCCAAACGAATCGATCAGCTATCCTTGCAATAAAAGGTTTTGGTCTAAGCAAAAGAAAGTAGTTTAGAACCAATTACCAAACACAGATTCGATTCAACGACAGACTGCGATTGAATCATCGATTGGAGTCCAATGATACCTTGTAGTTGAATCGGCAATACGATATAGTTCGTTGCCAACTATGCACTTCCCATTGGATAAAACATCGCTGTGTTTGAGGAATGCTAAGTGTAACGTCCCATTGAGTCAAAGCGTAAGTCTTTGACAAAACGACAGATATTTCTGTGTGATAGGCCTGTGATAGTTGCCAACCACAGCCACCAATGGTTTGACGATGAATATACTTGAACCAATAACCGTAGCAGTAATTTCATACGCTATAGTATCATGACCAGTATTGAATATAGAGCAAAAAATGTTTATGACATGTACGAAACAAGTGGGTGTTCGTTGCTTATATCAAATAGGCGCATACTTATGTCAATATAAAACGTAACATAGTGCGGATATTTAAGGATTTAAGATAGCTTTATGGATGGGATGCATAAGCATGAACCGCGGTATAGATTGTATTCTTTATTAATAAATAATTACATGTTTGCAAAGCTTATGGAACAACCTACTTGCATGTAAAACACATAACTTGCAATATTCAAAGAGAACATCGCATCGAACTAGTTTCTAAACCACTTTCGCCCAGCCCGTCAAAGGCACGCCGAATTGACACTAAGACCGTGGTAGGAAAGCGCTACCCATTGTGTTCGTGTCATGGTGGAGCTTTTGTCTGCCTCTCATTCTTCCTCGACGGCCTCGTGCCGTTCGCGAGCTTCTTCTTCATCGACAGCATTTGCTTTGCAGGCTGTGGCTCGGGCTCGCCACCTTCACGCTAGTAATACGCCCACTGATAAATACGAGAAAAAAAATATATTTTCGTAACGAAAACAATACTGTAATAGTCCTAAAGCCGTGGTGTCACCAAAGTTGCATTTTCTTAAAGGCATACCTTGTAAGAACTAAATAGTAGCTCTATTTAACATCTTAGAACAACACAGTGCAGTATACGGTCTTGGTATTAACTACTATAAGACCAAGGTTATGATCGTAGATAGAGAGCACGATAATCATCGAGAAATAAAGTCATTAGGCCGTTGTCAAGTAGTTCAAAGTTTTGTGTAGGTACCTCGGTTCTTTGATCGACAATTGAACTGACAGTAATTCGTGAACGATGGCAAGCTACAGTTCTGAAAACTATTGATAATATTCGTGTCGGCAATACTCTAGCTCCGACTTAATAGATTTTACGGGTTCACAACATGCGACCATGACGATGACACCTTGTAACAAGCCAGGAGTTGGCTGTTGAGAATCTCAAAATGGGTGTGGGATTTGAACAAAAGGCTTGCAGTTTAAAAGAAATATATTGCCGTCAAAACAAACAGATCTAAAACCTAACTGCACTTATCTGTCCTGGTTAGTAGCTACACTTTTGCTACCGCTGCGCTGCTTTGCTGCCACTCGCTCCTGTCACCTGCTGTCAATCTCTACAAATTCCATATCAACAGGCTGTTAGAAGGTTACAACCTAGTTAAGGTTAAGTTATATTGACAATGTGTGGAACGATTATAACTTCTCACTTTAGGACCCTATTGTGTCTAATGTGGCCGACACTTAATTTAGAGCTCCCTGTACAATCCACACCATTTCACGAAGGCGATGGTTGTATTCCTTAAATTCAGTGGGTTCCAGGTGAGCATATAAAAAGGTCTCAAGTTTAGCTCTTTCCAGTACTAGACTGAAGCACAACATCTTCTTCTTCTTCTTCTAGTGCCGTCTTCTAAGGGAGGTTGGCAACCACTTCTCTGAATGCATCTTTGTCTTTTGCAATGTGGAAGAGTTCTCCTACACTCATATCAGTCCATTCTCTAATGTTTCTCAGCCAGGATTTCTTTTTCCTTCCTATGCCCTTTTTTCCATCTACTCGTCCTTGCATGATAGTCTGCAGTAGTTCGTATTTGTTATTCCTACAGCACAACATCTGCTCCGCTGTTTCGTCCTCCACATGGCAGAAACTACTGCCCGATGTCTGTTCCAGGCCTATGTTCCACAAGTGGTTTCCCAGATGACAATGTCCTGTCATCAGACAGACCAGAATATGCAGATCATCTCTGCTCTGTTCTAGGATCGTCGGGGAACTGACTAGAAAGATATTATATGAACGCCTTCGAGTGTAGTCGCCCTGGTGTATCTTGAGAGTGCAGGAGTGCTTTTCTCTCTATTCTGAGATGATCTTCCTGGCAGTGCTTTTTGCAATGTCCACTCCGCTATGACCTGAAACCCATACCAAAGTTTCCTTGTTCCTTGTTCGAAGTTCATTGAGGAGATGTATATAGTTCCATATGAGTCATAAGTTGGCTGTCCGAAAATATTTTTATAGGTTTGTTTGTCAGGGATCGCTTGTTCCTATGTTGTTGTATAATTCAGTGTCGTCTTTGAACTCTTAAGCACAAAACAGTATGTATCTAAATTCAACCGTTTACATATCATTGATAATGAACTATTATAATAATAATACAACTGACTGGTTTAATTTGGAAATCACTGTTGGATACAACGTGTGCGTAATGCTGTGAGTGTCTCTATATTCTTGTATTGATTTGGGCTTTTGTGACTTTAGGTAAGATGTAGAGTAGAATTTTATTCTCTGTGTCGTTCTATATCAATTACTGGTAGGATAGCCTCAATAAATGTATGAATCTCTACAGTATTGGGATGTACGAGGATGTATAAGAAAATAACTCCGCATTTACCAAAGAAATCCAGAGCTTTCAACATTTTTTGCCTTGTCCACTACATAGCTTTGTTTTTAATCCCCGAATCAACTACAGACAAAAATTCCAGATCCTATTGTGTTTTGCCCATACGTAAATTCAGTTAATTTTGTTGCATTTTAGCTTTACTATCATGCTCTGACAGGAATACGTCAAATTACATTAAAACCTGTATACTGACACCTAAAAGGGGTGATACACGTACGAACTTTAAGTACGCGGTTTTTAAGTTTGAGAACTTACTCAGCTCGACGTCGGTAACTCACGTGAAGCTGAAATCACTCATTTTGATGATTTTCCTAAATAAACCAAACTTTTAACAAACGCCAAGCACAACAAGCGTTGCTCATCGATGGCCTGCCGAAACAAAGTGGTGGCTCGCCCCTCGCAGTACGAGCCGAGACAAGCTACGAGCAAGACGACCAGTCGGATCGCCGGCGGTTTGCTCGACAGTATTAAAGTACGCGTACTTACGGTGACACACAGGCGAAAAAGGTCGTCGGGCCATAAGTACGCGTACTTGCTCGTACGTGTATCACCCCTTTAACAATATCTTATAGCGCATTTAGTGAGTATGCCGAGTTTTCTGAGACTCATGTATCTGACTACTAACCCACAAGCTTCTCCGCCCTAAAACGACTATAAAAGCTTCCCCTACCTAGAAAAAAAACTTGATTTGGCTAAGAGTACTTATACAGGGTTATTCACTTTATTCGACACGGAACATTATGGCTAAAGTATTTGATAAAAAAGAAAATAATAATTTCGGATGGATAGAGACCCATAAAGGGTACATTTTAAAAATATTTTCATGTTATACAGGGTGTCCCAAAAGAACGAAATATATCAAAGTTGTGTTTTTTAAATGGAACACCCCGTATATTATTGCATATTCAGATTTCTTGGTGAATTCTAGTGTGACTTTATGAATCATACATGGGACTCAAAGCGGACCGTTTAGGTGTAAATCACCATTTTCGGTATAAGTAGATATCAGGAAAAAATTGAATATCGCAGAGATTATAAAATTTGGATAGCTGTGACTTTGCCATATTACTTAGCATAAAATGCGCCAGCTTTGATGAGACTATCAAATTTAAATTACGTTTATGCTTGGAGAAATCGGTCGATTAATTAAGGAAACTTCGATCAGCGATAACTTGATTTTTTCAAATGGGAATGCCTAATTTTTTTTTACGGTTAAACGTAGAATTTGATAACCTTTCTAATGATATACGGTTGTGAATATCAATCTCTGGTAGTTTTCATTTAATATTAAATTTTCAAACAAATCGGCGTTATTCAACTTTCCTACCTATAAGCAACGTAGAAGGCCATGAAATATAAACAAAAACCTGTTCAGGTAGAAGAAAACAACTAACTTAGCAGAAAAATACGCACGAACTAGACAAAAGGGACAAGATTATAAAAATTACTCACAATAAACAAAGTCTAAGAAACAGAAACAACGGCGGTAACATAATTATCTTTAGTCAAAGAGAAGCTGGAGTACGGCAGAAATGGATTTTTTCACGGCCTACTAGCTACTGTAATGTACTAGAAATTGGCAATTTCCAAAACCATCAAAAATTTTGAAATAAAATAAAACTACTAGAGAAAGTTGTAAGCAGTTTATTATTTTAATAATAAAATTTCACATTTAATGATATAAAAAAGTTTGCAATTCTATCAAAACTCAAGTCAAAAGTACCTCTGACTGGAGTTCTGAAAATTCTTCAGTACCTATTAGAAAGATCGCAGAAAATGAAGAATGAATTAAATTTTTTTCAAATTATAAAGCATAACTTAAGTGGCAGAAAATTTAAATCTGATTTATCAGTATTCCTTTTTTGCAATATTGCTAATAGATATTGAAAAATAGAATGATTCCAGTCAGAGGTATCGACTTCGAAGCAATTTAGTACTTTTTTACACCATTACATATGATTGATAGTTGCATGCTGGAGCAACAGTCGCTGGTTGTTTTTGTTTCATATCAGGGTTTTTAATTTTCTTGGAAATGTTTAACCTCTAGTAAATTGCAGTAGCCAGTAGACTGTAAAAATATCTATTACTGCCATACTCCAGCTTCTCTTTGACCTTAGAAATGTTATCGCAGTTGTTTCTGGGAGAGTTGATTTGTTGTAAGGAATTTTTGTAACCTTGTCCCTTTAGTCTAGTTAGTGTGTATTTTTCAGCTAAATTAGATGTTTTCTTCTACCTGAACAGGTTTTTGTTTATATTTCATGGCCTGCTACGTTGCTTATAGGTAGGAAAATTGAAAATCGCCGATTTGTTTGAAAATTTAAAATTAAATAAAAACTACCAGAGATTGACATTCACAACCTTATATCATTAGAAAGGTAATCAATTCTACGCTTAACCGTATAAAAAAAATTAGGCATTCCCATTCGAAAAAATCAAGTTACTGCTGATCGAAGTTTCCTTAATTAATCGACCGATTTCTCCAAGCATAAACGTAATTTAAATTTGACAGTCTCATCAAAGCTGACGCATTTTATGCTTAGCAATACGGCAAAGTCACAGCCTTCCATATTTTATAATCTCTGCGATATTCAATTTTCTCCTGATATCTACTTAAATCGAAAATGGTGATTTACACCTAAACGGTTTGCTTTAGGTCCCATGTATGATACATGAAGTCACACCAGAATTCACCAAGTAATCTGAATATGCAATCATATACGGGGTGTTCCATTTAAAAAAACATAAATTTGATACATTTTGTGTTTTTGGGACACCCTGTATAACATGAAAATATTTTTAAAATGTAGCCTTTGTGGGTCTCTATCCATCCGAAATTATTGTTTTCTTTTTTATCGAATACCTTAGCCATAATGCTCCGTGTCGAATAACGTGAATAACCCTGTATGTCATCCTGTAGACACTGCTGTTAACTAAAATTCAAAGTAGGTATACCTTCTCCAGGCTGTTAGGTAAAGTCGGAGCCGTACCGGCAGCCAGCTTGTTAATCTTTGTCGGCGAGCGCCTGGAAACAATGTCGGCCCTAATCAGGGCCTGCTGCCATTGTTCTTATTAAAGCTGACACGGCGACGGCACGCCGACCGACCGACCGACCGACCGCTCGGCTGTCGTGTGACGCGTTGCCGCGGTAACGGCGGTAACGACGCGGCAACTGCATCGGCATCGGCACGGTCCGTAAATAAAGGCGGGAGGGCAGCCACTTTCGCGAATATAATCATTATATTTTTTATAACTGGGCAGACCGCATAGGCAGAGCCTAAATACTAGAGTACCGCGGCTGCTGTGAAGGGGTTACGTTAAGGGAAGTTTGTTAAGGGGCCTGGATACACACCTTTATTTTTTGCCATGTAAAACACGGACTCACAATTTCTCGCATAACATACTCTATTCTCAAACTACATATAGACAGGGTTATTCACGTTATTCGACACGGAGCATTATGGCTAAAGTGTTTGATAAAAAAAATTATAATTCCGGATGGATAGAGACCCATAAAGGCTACATTTTAAAAATATTTTCATGTTGTACAGGGTGTCCCAAAAACACGAAATGTATCAAATTTATGTTTTTTTAAATGGAACACCCCATATATTATTGCATATTCAGATTCCTTGGTGAATTCTAGTGTGACTTTATGTATTATACCTGGGACTTAAGGCGAACCATTTAGGCGTAAATCACCATTTTCGGTATAAGTAGGGGAAAATTGAATATCGTAGAGATTATAAAATTTGGAAGGCTGTGACTTTGCCGTATTACTAAGCATAAAATGCGTCAGCTTTGATGAGACTGTGAAATTTAAATTACGTTTATGCTTGGAGAAATCGGTCGATTAATTAAGGAAACTTCGATCAGCGATAACTTGATTTTTTCAAATGGGAATGCCTAATTTTTTTTATACGGTTAAACGTAGAATTTGATAACCTTTCTAATAATATCAGGTTGTGAATATCAATCTCTGGTAGTTTTCATTTAATTCTAAATTTTCGAACAAATCGGCGATTTTCAATTTTCCTACCTATAAGCAACGTAGCATGCCAGGTCTAGGGTATAGCGCGCGAAATTGAGACTCTAAGAAAATACGTATTCCCGTGTTAGCAGGGGTGCCTGGCCGCCTGTTCCTTTTCTCCAGTATATGTGTCTAAGATATCACGTATGTGTGTCTAAGATGAGGACTGGTAAGTCCAAAAGTCCAAAGGTAAGGTCAAAAGGTCCAAACGTAAGGTCCAAAGGTCGTCATAAAAATGAATTTCGCATTTCGGAGCTCCTGACGTTACCTTTAAACCTACAGCAATGGTTCAAAAAGCAAATTGAAGAAGAAAGCTTGCGCTGTGCCGCTCTGGTGGCCATGTTTTGATATCGTGATATCGAAAGTGACTGAAGGTGGCGCGTTAAGGTCGGATCGCCAATTAGTCGAATTGCCCTTCTCTGGAGGGCATCTAGTATATAGACAGAGCAGTAGGGGCAGCAGCCCCCAGACATGAGAGCAATACTCCAGGCAAGGTCTTATCTGGGCTTTATATAGCGTGAGGAGGTTGCATGGTGAGAAATACTTTCTGGCTCTAAATAGGTACCCAAGCTTTTTACCAGCGGCTGTTGCAATTGACGCGACGTGTTTGTGCCAGATCAGATTTTCTGTAATGTTGACTCCTAATAGCTTGAATGAGTGACTTTTTGGCAGAGCCTGGTTGTTCATTAGAACCTGGTGTTGGCTTGGGCACTTCTTGTTTGATAGCGTACAATACTGGGTCTTGGAGGCATTAAATTTAACTATATTCTTAAGCCTCCGAGCGGTAATGGTAACGAGATCCTTTGAAAGTGAAGCTGCCACTGCCAGTCTTCTGTGTTCCAGCTCGACGACAAAGATCGGTCTATTGCTCATGATGCCTGCATGCAGCGTACTGTCATCCGCAAAACTGTGGATTGGGTTTGTAGTGCTAGAGAGTAGATCATTAGTATGAAGCATATGTATAAAGGCCCCTTAATATCAGTGTATGCATAAGACAAAAATACTCGATATTAGTGCAGAAGTATCGATACATTTCAAGTGTCGAAGCATCGTTAGCATCTCTACAAATAATCATCCCCTGTAATTGCCGCCAACCTGAGTTATTGTGCTGATTGTTTGCTATGCTGTGGTACTACTTTGCCAAAGTATAGGTCCAAGGAAATCTAAACGCTAGCGTCTGTCTAGTGTCACTGAGTATGTGCATTTATAGCTCTAGCTGTATCAGTCGTCATCAGAGTAGTGAGTACGATCACGCTACTTACAGCGTGGCGCAAAGCGTCTTTATAGCGCGCGTCGAACGCAGATATCGACACGCAAGAACAGAGATACAGCCGGAGCTAGTCGTTATCGGATGCTGGTCATCTTTATAATTTCCGAACGTAATATCTCAATCGGACCTTGCATTTATCATTCGAAGATCGCTTACTGTCTGCCTCCCGTTACCTTCAGGGGTTCGGCCTTAAGGTCTTATTCCTATTACGCGGCTAAGGTAATTGCTATCGAAAAAATTGATGATATGGTAGTGATTAATGTAATTTCTGAAAATTACTCTGTGGTTAGTTCACATACTGAAAAATAGTAAAATAGAATCTGTTGAAACGGCCGTAGGACACTAGCGCACCGCGGTCAGTTAGGTCCTAATCCCACCGGTCAGAAGCGCGTAAAATATTTCGGATACGAGGCAGGTATTATGGTAATATGTGGACACAAGCGCGCGGGGCGGCGCTCGTTTACTTTTGTCGTAATACCGTTCATTGAAATAAATGGTAATACGTAATATCATAGATTAGCAGCATTTTCGGCCAGCATCACGTATTTTTTCTAACTTGTTGAGTGCTGGTAATATTCATTTTTTTTAATCAGTAGAGGAAAAACATGATGGTCTTCTGGATGTTGAAAATGATGTAATGTTGCACGCACCGCTCTTTGCGGCGACTGGGGGTCTTACCCAGTAAAAAACCTCTGCACGCTGCCTCTTCTCCGCACAGCAACGGGACTACGTGAGTATTGCGTCATTGCTGCGGGTGTCCTCAGCAGTCTTAGCTTTCACATCAAGTGTTTTGTAGAGGGTTCCTACTCACGCGCGATTCCTTTATTTTTTCTGTCATTATTATTTTAATCATGTTGTGGATGGCGTTCTAGTTAGTTTCGGACTGCAGCATCAGTGGAACCATGTTGGTGGGAGTGATGCCTGAGCGTATTCTGCTTTCACAGCTCATTCTGACATTTTGCCACCTTGGACATACAAGTGTGGTGTGGCAAACGTCGTCCTCTGCATCGCAATATATACAGGTAGGTTCAGCTACTAATTGGAACCTATGAAGATACGCTGCAAAATATTCGTTCTTGTCCAACGTCCTGTAGTGGAATTGTTCCATTGTTCTTGCCATCTTATGTACAGAAGTTCTCTGGCGGCGTTATGAGTCATCCCATTATGAGTATCGCTCCTTTCGCGAGCTAATAAATCTAGAGGTGGGGGACCCGCTACCACATGCGAAGCTGCCACAGACACCGTGCGGTAAGCACAGGAAATTCGGATGGAGATTTTCCTGCTTACCGCTATCACTCTCTATCTTAACTTGGTCTTTGCAAGAGCTGTTTCCCAAATTGGTGCAGCATACAGCATTATGGAGTTACAGACTGACGCCATCACTCTTCGTTTGCTGGATTTAGGACCTCTCACATTTGGCATTAATCTGGCCAAAGGTGATGCCGTTTGCCCTGCTTTGAAAGCTGCTCTGCTAATATGTCCTGCGAATGTAATTTTTGTATCAAGCCAGACTCCAAGGTATTTAATTGTAACAGATGGCTTAATTTCGAACCCCCTTACACTAAAAGTAACTTGACGCATCTTCCTTTTCGGTGTTAATAGAACTGCTTCAGTCTTAACTGCAGCAAGAGCGAGAGATTTATCTGCAAGCCATGCAGCTATTTCTTCAACAGCAAAGTTTGCTTTGGATTCGAGTTCGTCTACATCCCTGGCCGTTACTACAACTGCTAGATCATCGGCATAGGCGACAGTGGTGATTCCATCGGGAAACTCTAATTCCAGTACCCCATTGTAAAGTAGATTCCTCAATGTAGGGCCTAAAATGGAACCCTGTGGAACTCCGCTCGTACTCTCTAACTCCGTTGTTGTCGAACAATTAGTTAGCCTTATCTTTCTGTTTTGAAGATAATCCACGATAAGGCGCAGTATGTCCTTAGTTTTCTCCAACTTCTGAAGTACATCTATAATTTCCTGACGTCTGGCAGCATTAAAGGTATTTTCAATGTCCAAGGCTATAAGCGCACACATCTGCATTTTGTGGTTTATTTTAGTTGTCGCTTTTCTTGCGGTACTCACTATGTTGTTAATAGCATCAATTGTCGAACGACCCTTCTTGAAACCATACTGTCTATCAGGGATTGCGCTCTTAATTTCTATCTCTTCTAAGAGACGGGTATGTATCAGGTATTCGAGCAGTTTTCCCGCTACGTTCAATAGACTAATAGGTCTGTACGAAGATGGTGACTCTAACGGCCTTCCTTTTTTAGGTTTTAACACCAGGTCAGCTTTCTTCCAAATTTCCGGAAAACGTCCTGCATACAGTGCCTGATTCATCACGTGTAGAAAAGTCTCGGGAATTTCTCAGGCGGCCAACTTAATAAATGGTAATACGTAATATCATAGATTGGCAGCATTTTCTGTCAGCACCACGTATTTTTTCTAGCTTGTCGAATGCTGGTAATATTCATTTAGAAACAAGATAAAAAGTTAATTCGAACCTATATTTCTTGAAACATTGAAAATTTACTCAACTTCAATGTATTTAAATAAATAATAAAGGTTTTAAATCCAGTGAATAATGGCATCAAAGTATTTCACAAAGCATTCAACAACCTATAGTGATCTAGAAATAATAAACCGAAAGTCCATCTCAACTAACGCCCAATTTCAGAATTAGCGTCTTTATATGCTAGAATTAAACTTAAGTTCTGTATTTTTTTTTGAAGCAGGCTTGTGTTAGATAAAATCTACACCTACTATTGTACAGTTTGGCCAAACTTTAAAAATCACAAATTATTTTTGAGGCTTTAGTTAAATTCTTTTCTCCACAATAATCGACTAACAATATAAAACCTAAAAAAATGTGTGAAACTTAATTTGTTAGGTAGTAACATAAACACCACTGGTATGTAATGACCTTTTTTGAAAGCATGGATGATAAATATTTGACAAAATATTATTGTACTTCATCTACGTATACCTTATTGCAGAAGTACAGAAAATTTGATTTTTTTAGGAAAAAACACAACTAGGTTATGGTCGTAATTATTAATTATTAAGAATAAAAGGTACACTGTTATTAGGAACATGGAAGCTTAATTTTCTTCCGGCGGGAAAGTGACCGGTACCGACTGAGGTACCCTTTTCAAAAACAGGTAAAAATCAAACCGTGCGCGTTTGTGACCGATCACCGTTGAAACTAGTAGTACTACTATCATCAAGGAGCCTGATGTGCCAGTATTAATCTCTTACCGCTTTCGATCAAGATGTTATTGGCTTTTTAATTATAGAGGGTTTAGGAAAATCAGCTTGATCGCAAGGACAGAAGTACTCTCACACCTGGCGATGTGAGAGTACGCAAACGCCTCCATCTGACATTCCACCACGGTCCGAGCTCGTGGAACTTGTAGTTTAATTACCGCTTCTAGGTTCCTCGTTTTCTTTGGCGATCAGGATTTCCCTCATCATGCAACGGATAGTCTTCTAATAAAATTTATGGGAGATTAACAGCCTCATTATGTTATCTGCCTTCAGATCTTCAGGTAGGTTTGCACAGGTCTGTATGTAAACCACCTCTCACACTCAAGGAACGTATGTTCCGCCACGACTGGCTGTTTGCAATGGCGGTATACTGATCGTCGGTAGATCTTACTACCCTTTTCCAATAGACGAAGAACGGGCCATGTGCCGTTAGCGCCTGCATCAGGAAATAGCAGGTAGTACTGTGCTCATAGATTACCCATTCTTCTACTGATGATACCAGTCTTTCTGTACGGTGCCTAACTTCCATTGTTTGATGCCATATCTGCTGCCACTTCTCTATGATGCATTGTCTGCAGTCCTTCCACCTCGTCTCTATATCCCCTTGTGAGACATAGATGTTTCTTCTCTCTTCAGCCAACAGATGCCAGGGTAGTATCCGTATTGCCATTTGCAAGGCATTACTGGATACTGTGCGCTAGGCACTGGCTAGCAGTGACTTCCTTTGCAGCCTGTCCAGCGCCTACTTAGGTTTTTTCTTTTTGAGAGCCCTTAATAAATCTTAATGTGGTCTGATAAGTACCTCTCGCTATCTATACAGACTCCCAAGTAACTCACCTTCTTGCTGGGGCATTACTACTGCCTATAAGCTGGAAGTTTACGTCATTTGTCTTCATCCTATATCTTCATGGTATCACTCAGTCTTTTCTGGAGCTAAATCTAGATGATGATCCCTTATCCAGTCGTTAATCTTTTGCAAGGCCCAGTTTACTTTGAATGAGAGAGATACCTCGTCCTTGGCTGTCGCGAATAGGGTTGCCATCTGCGAGGCATATAGTTCTAATACCATCGCGTAGCGGTAGCTTGAATATCCCATCATACAGAATACAGAGCGTGGACACTAGTGCCGACCCTTGTGGAATGCCGGTAGACATTGACAAATCTACATTGGATACAAACATTGTGCAGTCCTCGAAATAACTGCTTATCATATTACGAAGATGTTTTGACATATCGTATGTCGTTTCCTCGTAGTTCACTCTTTATGATGTCCCAGGAGGCAGTATTAAAAGCATTCCTGACATGAAGGGTAACTAGTGTACACTATTTGTTTTCAAGTATTCGCTTCCATATCTTGAGAGCGTCGATGGTATACCTGCCAGTACGAAAGCCAAACTGGTACATCGACAGACCTTCTCCTTTAACTATCTCTTTCTGAAACCTCCGAAGGATCATTATCTTGGATAGCTTCCTTATAGTGAGCCTATTAGGAGGTTCACCGCTTTCATTGAGCAATATCGTCTTGCCTTTTTTCCAGACCTCTGGTAAGCTTTGCGTCTTGAGTATCCCATTTAACAGATATAGCAGGAATACGGGGAAGGAGGCGACCATTCCCTTTATGACCCCCGGCGGTATATTATCCGCACCGGGTGCCTTTCCTGCTTTCAATCTATCCGGTGCATCTTCCAATTTCTCCAAGCTGAACAAGGTGACGTTCTCGTCTGGGCTTTCTTTCTCTCACGTGTTCCGTCTTGTTGGAAACAATAAAATTCACACACGATCTCCATTTTCTTATCGTTCATCGCACAGTGCATATGCCTGTGTAATAGCTAGTAGCTGCTTGCTTACTATACCGTAGCCTTCGGCCCAGATGTAGGCTATCGCATAGCTTCCTCCAATGATCCTTTTTTGCAAAGTAAACGAGTTTTGTCAGTTTCTTCTTTGAAGCTTTGTAGGTATCGTGAAGCTCTGCTAGGGTTTGCGCTGGACTAGGATTCCTCGCTGCTTACGCATTAGTTACCGACGTACTGCAATGTTGATGGTTCGTTCCTCTCCGATTTCGGAGCTCCACCAAAAGGGTACCCCTGCTGCCCTAGTTTCTCTCCTTTCCGTATACACTCCAAGATGTTACTAGTACTTGTACCAGAAGATGGCTACAGAAGGTTTTTGGCTGACGAGTTTATTTGCGTATATCTAGACCGCGTTCGAGTGCCATCAGTCGTCGACTTTTTTCTGACATTTCCTAATAGAAATTTAAACTGAGAAATCCAGATGCCGATGGAAGCAGAAAAGTACAAATTGTGTAATGTATTGTAGCCTTAATTATACTATCTGTTTACTCTGCAGAAACTAACGCGCTGTCTCTGAAAGCATCCTCCTCACGTTGGAGGCATTGCATTGGGAGTATAGCTAGATGAAAGGAAAATTCGCAAGGAAAGTTAAGTTACCAACAAGTAGGAGTCTTGTTAAAGAACGCTAGAGCCGAGGTTAAAGCCTCGTTTTCACGGTGATAATTACTATCATGAAAGTACTCTCATGATAGTCAGCGCGATAGTCATGTCATGAAACTCGAATGTCTACACGTTGGAAGGGTACTGCGATCGTAGCAAGTACGTAACAGAACTCAGAGCAATGGCTGATATGGCTGTGGTCGCTGCTGTCATTTATGAAATCATTAAAATAAAACGCAGAAAATCTCAGCAATGTAGAAAGACAAATCTCAGATGAAATATCATGATGTCAGTGTGGTATGCACGGTGACTGTAGACGCGACAATTCAGAAACTATCGTGAAAGTGCTCATCTATCTCGCCAAACGAGATAGTGTGTTAGCACTGTCGCGACAGTGCGATAGCGACTATCATGATGTCTATACTATGCCATTTTTTGTGATAATTGCTGTTAGGGCAGCAACTATCGCTGTGAAATCGAGGGTTAAAGGTCTCCTAGTCGTTCCAGAAAAAATAAAATCATAAAATTCACTTCAACCGTACGATCACATGTTTCTTTTATTTATGTTATTGGCTCTGATCTGAGATCAACTGGCCAGTTCTATTTTCGATGGACATCTATTTTTTCTTAATAACACGAACATTGTTTTATATTAGTTATAGTTGAAAGTTACAGTATTATTTTTAGTTTTTGTGTGCAAAAGTTATATAATAGTTTGTATGCACAGTTGTTTTCACTAGCTAGTATAGAGATCATATTAGCAGGTAACGGAATATAGTTTGATAATCTGTGATACAGGTCTGTTACCTCATTACTAATCAATTGGCATTCTAATATACAGTATTGAGCAGTACCAATCTCTCTACATCTGCAGTCATCGTCTAGCCCTATTCTAGTTTTATGTTGAGAGCTTAAGCAATGACCACACCTCAATCTGCAAAGTGTTCTCACAAGTGGTCTGTTCGTTAGGGTTCTGTTCTTATGTTCTGCTGGATCTGTTTATATATCTTTCCGGATGGATTTCTATGGTAGTGTTCCCTCCACTTTTCTTTCAGGTTCTTGTTTAACGTACTGTTCAAGTCACTGTAGGGAATTTTGAAATTTCTCATCAATATTCCATCTGTAGTCGCCATCTTTGCTAGTATGTCGACTGTGTCGTTTTGAGGTATACCTGTATGTCCTCTAATCCATAAATTTTACTTTTTTATCCAAATTGTTGTGTCTGTAAATCAATTTCATTATGTTTGAGATAATATGGTTGAAAGTCGGAGAAATTCTTACCTATATACCTATACCTGTATGTCCTTTAATCCATACAATTTTTACATTTTTATCCAAATTGTTGTGTCTGTAAATTAATTTCATTATGTTTGAGATGATATGGTTGACAGTAGGTGAAATTGTTAAGTGCTCTAAACTCATAGCTGCACTCTTGCTGTCGTCGAAGATTATAACATCTCTAAGCTCAGTATTACTGAGAGAATATTCTAGTGCTTCTTGAATGACTGTCAACTCAGCTGTATATATTGATCAATCTGGAGGAAGTTTGTAGAATTCTTGATATTTTTTATTTTCATGGTAGAAAGCGCATCCTACACCGTTTGTCGTTTTTGAACCGTCTGTGTATATGTGTTCACATTGATCCCATTTTTCTTCTATCTGCTGTTTAAATTTGATGTATGTGGTAGGATCAGCTTGATGAAAGTTCATATATTCTACTCCTAGCTTGAAGTTGTAGTTCTTGTATTCTGGTAAAGTAGGGGTGTAATACGTTGGAATATATTTGGTCTCTGATTGGTAATAAGTATTAATAGCTTTCCATAAGTAAAGGGAGTTTTTTATGCTGCCAGTATTTGCTAGTCATCCCCAAAATGAAAAGTTTTTGAATAGATGTAACCTTGTCTTTGCTAGTATGTTTCATTGCTGCTCTTGTACTCAGTTTTTGTCTTCTTAGATACAAAGGAGGTTCATTGCACTCTACCTCCATTACATTGATTGGGGTACGTATCCAACACAAAATCTTAAACATTTGTTTTTTATTTTTTCTATTTTTTGCAGATTTTGCTTTGACGCGTTGCCATATTGAATCGATCCATAGTCTACTATTGATCTAACTAAAGATCTGCAGAATGTTAGACAGATATTTGGGTCTGCACCCCATTTGTAATTACTAAGGGTTCTCAAAATATTGATTGCTTTTTCTGCTCTTCTGATAAGATAATTAATGTGGTCTTTTCAGAAAAAGGTATTGAAGTCTGAGATCTATACAGGGTGGTCCACTAAGGGCGCGGTGCTCCCTAGCGGCCATACCGTTTAAATTAGACGAAAATGTTTTAAATAAAAAACGTTTGTTTTTAAATGCTCTACATTTAGAAAATAATTTCAAAGATGGCGGACTTCCGGTTATACCGGAAGTAGGCATCAACTTCCTTATTTTAAATGGAACACCCTGTATATTATTACGTTTTTGAATTCAGTATCGATTTTTAGGTCCAGTTTGTTAGCCATTGTTTATGTCTACGAAGCGTATTTTCGGAGTTATTCAGCAATTTTTACAAAATTTGATGTTTGTAGTACTTTACAAGAAACGTTAATATCTCGGAAACTAAACGCGATATAAAGATGCGGTTTTCGGTTTTGAAACAAGCGAGGAACGTATTTGTGTTTCATTAAGATCGTTGTTTCAAAAAAACATTAATTCAATAGACTAGCAATTTTCAAATTTGAAGAATTAAAAACGTTAAAAACTTTTATTTTTCAAATGGGATTGTATCATAAGTTTCACATCGGTGGATGCGAAATTAAATTCTCTTTCACTTTTATCTAGGCACATGTGGTTCTATCTTTCATGGTTTGCAAGATATTTACGGTTTTGTAATTATGGCGTAGAAATTAGAAAAATCGTAGGTGGCGTGACTCGCAGACGAAACAAATGGCAGCAAACCTTTCGTCCAAAGTGTTTCGGTCTCTAATACTAAAATGTGCTTTCGCTCCATCTACCTATAACCACATTATTCTTAAATACTCCAGTGGTAAATTTTCCAACAGGTTTTCCAGATTTTCATTTAGAAAATTTTAGAAAACCTTAGCTTAATATCAGGTTTCCAATAATACCACCCCAAATGCTTAGACTCCATGCTGGTTGTCAACAGACCTCTCAAAATTTGGATTTACGTCGGTATAGAAATGTAAATTATGCCAGTTTACATGGCCGTCAATGATAACGCTGTAGCTACATTTCATAAAAAGGAAAATGAAAGAATTTCATAAGAAATGTAGCTTCATTCGTAAACAACACACTTTTCGAAAGGAGTGCATCTTCTTGGACTCGAGCATGACTCCAGTTACAGAAATTCATCCAGTTTTCAAAGTCTTGTCTATCAACTGCTTGATTTAGCTGCACGTGATAAAGATGCTATATGTACTCCGTTAAGATCATGTTCACAGATGTTTGGCCAATGCCAAAGTAGCGACTAATTTCTGCTGTAGCGCTGCTATGCGGATCTTTAACTACAATTGCGAGAATGTCGAACTCACTATCTTCATGTATTACTACTACATGTTTCCTTCTCTCATATTTTACGCTCACGTAAATCCAAATTTTGAAGAGTTTGTTGTCACCCAGCATGAAATCTAAGCATTTGGGGTGGTATTATTGGAAACCGCATAATAAACTAATACTTTCCACTTTTCTACATAAAAATTTGGAAAACCTGTTGAAAAATTCACCACTGGAGTTTTTAAGAATAATGTGGTTACAGTTAGATGGAGGAAAAGCACATTTTAGTATTAGAGGTCGAAACACTTGGGATGAAAGGTTTCCTGCCAATTGTTTCGTCTGCGAGCCACGCCACCTACGATTTTTCTAATTCCTACGCAATAATTACAAAACCGTAAATATCTTAAAAACCATCAAAAATAGCACCACATGCGCCTAGACAAGAGTGAAAGAGAATTTAATTTTGCATCCACCGATGTAAAACTTATGATACCATCCCATTTGAAAAATAAAAGTTTTTAACGTTTCTAACTTTTCAAATTTGAAAATTTCTAGTTTATTGATTTAATGTTCTTTTGGAACAACGATCTCACTGAAACACAAATACGTTCCTTGCTTCTCTCAAAACCGAAAACCGCATCTTTCTATCGCGTTTAGTTTCCGAGATATTAACGCTTGTTGTTAAGTACTACAAACGTCGAATTTTGTAAAAATTGCTGAATAACTCCGAAAATACGCTTCGTAGACATAAACAATGGTTAACAAACTGGACCTAAAAATTGATGCTGCATTCAAAAACGTAATAATATACAGGGTGTTCCATTTAAAATAAGGAAGTTGATGTCTACTTCCGGTATATCCGGAAGTCCGCCACCTTTGAAATTATTTTCTAAATGTAGAGCATTTGAAAATAAACGTTTTTTATTTAAAACATTTTCCTCTTATTTAAACGGTATGGCCGCTAGGGAGCACCGCGCGCTTATTGGACCACCCTGTATAACGTTATCAGTAGATTGTGATCTAGCCTGGCTGGATTTACTCCAAAGAAAACATCTAACTAGTGTCCTCCAAATTTAAAGGGTAAACTATACTTTTTTCTCCGGTTTTTTTAAGCTGCCCAGTTGTTCTTTTTTTTCAACCAGCACTTAAACTGAAAAATCCACATGCGGATGAGGGCATGAAGGTTTACAAATTGAATAATGTATTATAGCCTCAAGATGTACTATCTATCCGTCGTCTCTGCTGAAAGTAACGCGCTGTCGCTGAAAGCATCCTCCTAACGTCTGAAGGCATTGCATTGCGTGTCCGCTCCAGAGTTTTATTGGTCGGTCGGTAATTATTTCGAGGATTGTCACTCGGCTGCTCCCGGCATTAGACGACACCGGAGGATGCCTGACGTTCCTCAGCCACTGCAGGACTTTTAATTGGAAAGTTATTCCGTAAATTCGCTTAATTAAGTAATTACGGTTGGTAATTGTTCGCTAATGAGGCTGAATTTACGGCGGCGGACGAACCGATCCGACGACAGGTTCGCGGGTCATCTATAAGGAAGACGGTTGCCAGGATGCGACTTACGTGGGCAATTGATAATAGTTATCCTGAAAAGTTCTTAAGCTAATATAAAAAACTTTATGTTTTTAGCTTCAAAATAGGCCTCACTTCTGACCATTAGCTCCTCATTGGTCCTAAATGTCTCTCCAAAGAGCAATCTTTTAAGGTCAGCAAACAGGAAAAAATCACTAGGGGCCAGATCTGAACCATATGGACAATAAGGAAGCTATTATTCCTAGTCTAATTCATTCAATTTTGCCTTTTTCATAGATGTATGGCAGGATTTCCTCTATGGTCAGCATCCAGCAGAGGCTGAAATACTATGACGCTGTAGAAGCTAGAGGATAAGTGTCGGTGCACGTTAGATTTGAAACGCTGCAGATTGTAGCCATCGGCAAACAAATACCGCGGCAGCTCATTCCACAGCGTCGAAGTTCTCTAAAAGAAGGAATGCTGGAGGAGACTGGTGCGGATAGTAGGGACCTCGACCTGGTGAAGATGAGCTGGCAGAGCCTCTATAGTGAACAGCCTTCGACTACAACAAACAGAGATCGGTTGTTCAAAAAGCTATTCAGCTGCTGGCGCGTTATCTAACCCATCTCTTTCCCATCTGGAAAATCACTATTTTCTTCTTCAATTGGGCCTATTTTGTCTTCATCCCTCAAATGCTACAGGTATTCGCTGTTGATTACCTTATACTTTCCAAGATGATTGATGAATATAATGCCATGTGCGTCCCAGCACCCACTTTGCCTTCACACGTGCAACCATTCAAGCACCATATGTCATATGCACCACTTCAGACTCTTAGCTTCTTCGGTCCGCTTCACCACCTTACGATCACTCAAAACTATTTTGTGAATTTTTTTTATATTTTTGGTAATAAAGCCTCTTTGGAGCATCGACTGCATGCATAGTTCTCGGTGCTCATTTCGTATCGTATATTTTTTGGAGAGTCCAAATAATGTTTATCAAGTCAAGCGTCGGCTGGGCCGGTATTTTTTGCCAAAAAGCAATGTTCTCTCGTCATCCGTTTCTTAACAGTTGCTGTGAAGTTCATACACGTATCTTTTGAAGATTAGAGCTAATAAAACACCATATGAATGTAAATCTATTGAGGCTATCTATGAGTCAGCCCACAAACTTTTCAGCCCAACTATTACAGCAGTACTTCCGGAATACTTTTTTTACTCCTTAAAGGCAGTCATTAATGGGGTGGTGATTGAAATTCATAAAAATATTGATAAAACTCTATTTGCATCTTTGTAGACTATGTCGACGGAAAGCTTGTGATACAGTCACTCATAAATTAGTTCTAGCTACATTAGAAAGAATTGAGTGTCATGGAACTATGCTATAAAATTATGTCTGGAAGACCACAATTTGTGAGGACAGCGAAATTGTTAAGTAAGAAAATAGTTGTACAAGAGACAGTCATTGGCCCACTGCTGTTTATCAACTATTTAAACGATCTCTCTAAAATGGATTGTTTCGGTAAAACAGTAATTCTTGTAAGCGATACTGTCATACTGTATAAGCACAGATTAATTAGTTAAAAGCATTAATGTGTGTGTATTAAATCATATGCAAGAGATAATCATTATATCATCATATTAATAATTTTGGCATCTGGCGACACGCCGACAGACCTCTGCTGACCTTGGACTTTTCCGTCTATAATCAGTTGTTGAAGACCGTATGTTTCTCCTTGCATGATATCACCCATAAAAGTGGTTTTTCGTTCCTTGATGGTAATTATGAGTTCCTTTTGCTTATTCATGTGGCTACATCGTTCTTTATTCTGTGAAACCATAATATTCTAAGTATACAGTGGCAAATATACATTTCAAAGGCATCCATTTTCTTTTAGTCGCATCCTATAGGAGAACTGAGGAAATGTAGCATCATCTGACCATGCGCATCCGAGGCTTTAGGCTCTGATCTGACCTTATGAAAAAACCTATTGTCCTCATAATTGTCTTTCTGGCCTGTTCAATGCGGCATCTGACTACTTTCTTTGGAGCACATACCTCATTTGCAACACTTCACAGACATTTGTATGACGACACTTGTTTCTGTCTTGGCAAATGCAATGACTAGTTTTTACCGTACTTCAAGTAAGTTTTCACTCCATCGAACAATATGATCTATTAGCCTTTGTATGTCTTGCGCATTTTCAGCTAACAGCACGTCCCGATAATATTGATTTCATATCCCACTTCTTCCATAGCTTCTTCAAAAATGGCATCTGAGTGCATATTGAAAAAAGGCTGAGGTAACACGCAGCAGAGTAGATCAAATATGTTCCTGAAATATGTGCTATCTATCCCACTCTACTACTTACGTGTTTAAATTTCCCATCATCCGATCGCAGTAGGTAATGCCAATATGTATAGAGGATAAAATATATGATGATCCCCTTTGGATACGGGTATAGGTATAGTATTTGCAAAACTGATGCTCGTATGCTGGTATTCAATAAGCGCTAAGGATAAGGCTACACATAACGAGTATCCAGCTAGCTCGAGGCTATGAGCCGCATTTGTTGGTATAGAAAACATCCCAATTATTTTGGATTGTGAGACGCGCGCCGGCATTTCGCTTCAGGCTATTAACACTGCTGCTTTCTACAGCGCGGCACACCGACTACTAAGGGTCCAGATAGACGGACGGAAAATACGCAAGGAAAGTTGAGTTTCCATCAAGCAGCAATCTTGTTAAAAGGAACGCTAGAGCTGGAGCGACTATGAAACATAAAATTACCATTAAGCACATCTAAGTCGGTTCTTCATTCGCAGGACGATATCTATATAACCTCAAATATGGCAAGATTTTGATGTCATTAACTAATTCTGGGCTCGGAATGAGATTCTATACAAAGCTTCATAGACACGAAGCTATGTTGGTCAGTGTTTTGTATATCCAGAACTTAGTAGTCAGCAAACCGGCTACTAAGGGTCCAGATAGATGGCCAGAGAATCCGCAACGAATTCTGAGTAGCAGTCTTGTTAAGAACACTAGCGCTGGGTTGACTGCTCATTAAACGAGAAATATGAAGTTATCATTAAGCACATTCTGCAGTTGCAGGGCTGGGCTCAGAATGAAACTCTATACATAGCTTCGTAGATAGGAATCTATATTGGTCAGTTTTGTATCTATTCAGAGCCTTTAGTAGCCGGCACACCGACGATTAAGGGTCCAGGTAGACATATGAAAAATCCGCAAAGAAAGTTGAGTAGCAGTAGTAGTGATGGGGAGGCTAAGCCAGACAAGTAGGCTACCTTCGGCAATTTTGCCAACTTCACTGAACCAAAACTGACAACACTAAAAATCTACGTCCTAGTAAGCTCCTTGTCGAAACTATCAGACCTCTTGACGAAAGTCCGTATGTCCGACCATCATCATAGTCACAATGTCTTAACGTAAAATGCATTTACTCATTTTACGAGTTTCTGTTGAGATATCTTTGAGATCTTTAATGCAATAGTTTCCCATTTGCTTTCCGCATCCTCATGCCGTTAACCAGACGGTATCCACTGGTTCATCCACCTTTAGAGGCAATTTCTCACCCCAAGGACAAGAAGGTGTCCTGACTCTTCTCAACTCGTCCACCCAAAGCTGTTGGTTGGGAAGAGGTTACTGTTTATACCGACAGTAGTTCGGTTCCTTTTAGTCGCCTTTTACGACACGCCGGCGCCGGATGTACGATGGGAGATATTCTAACCCGCCCCCACACGGGGTATGTCCGACCATCACGCTGAATATAATGAGTCCTACACAAACTCCGTCGTGCCGAATACCTCAACGCTGTTTTGTCCTCCAGATGGGGTCCCCTACCACTCTTACAGATGAAAAACGTCTATTCAGCCGGCAATGGCCTGTGAGAACCCATATCAAAGTTTGAGCGTCTCTCTTTCACTATTCAGAAGCCATAACGTACGGCCCTGGTCAGGGTCCGCTATGAATCTTTTAGCTTGCCTGCAGTGATCTCTCTCTAACCAGGGGCGTGGTTCTAATTAGCAGGCGATGGTCGCGGTGCGAATTAGCCTCAAGCACCAGGTTTTCGCCAATTCCCTGTGAGCCCAATCGTCCAGGGAGGCATTGATCTGGTGCTTGCTAATGCCAAGCATCGATCCTGGGCCAGTGCAGAGGCTGCTGGCCCCTATCCTAGCTAGACGGTCCGCTCTCTCGTTTCCCGGTACACCAGAGTGTCCGGGGACACACAACATGGTCACCTTCGCGTGGCTTGCTAGTTTTGTGAAGAGCGACAGAACATTCTTGAGCAGGAGCCGATCTGGCCCTCGGAGCTGCCATCGCTTTCAGAGCTGCCTAGCTTTCAGAGCATATACTCGTATATATGTTTTGTTCTGAATACTGCTCGACTTCCGTCAAGTGTGCCGCCATCAGTATGGCGTACACCTCTGCCTGGAAGACAGTCGTGTAGGTCCCCAGCCCAAAGCTTCGCTGCACCCTTTTCCCTACAGGCAGAAGCCTGCTGTTTGTAGGGATTGAAGATAGCGTATTAAAATCGTTATACCAGTATCACAGCATAGTAAACAGCCAGCACAATATCTCAGGTTGGCGGAAATTACACGCCCATCCCGACTTTTGGATGATTTTTTGTAGGGATGCTAACAATTCTTCGATACTTGTACTTCTGCACTAATATCGAGTATTTTTATCTTAGATACCTTTTTGAGCGATTCCAAGCTGGTATCGATAATTTTGTAAGGGTTTCGGTACCGAAGATAGTTATACAGGGTGTTTACGATCTTACTGCATTAATCTGGAGGAACGATAGATCATGATATTTCGAACTTGAAACCCCAGTACGATTTCACTAGTTGACGCATAGTTAAACAGAAAAGAATTAAAAAGTATGACTGCAAAATCACAATCCGACAACATTGTAAACATATGTTATTGTCTCTAGAGTTGTTGCCGCATATTCTGTGTTATCAAAATATGTTGCGATTTTTTTTTGAAACTTCAAATTTGGGATATTCGTATTATATTTGTGCTACAAGCATTACAATGATGTGTAATATTCGTACTTTACATAACGGCATTAAGATCGTAAACACCCTGTATAATTATTGAAGGGTGTAATCAATTGCAAAAAATTCTCTGTACGAACCAGACGCACCTATTTGGCTAAAAAATATCGAGCTGGTACCTGTATCGATATTTTCATTTTCGCATCTCTATCCAAATATCACAGCCGTAAAATCATCCCAAGGTCAAATTTTGTGGGAACCATATTTATATACGAAATCCCGAGAGATATTGTGCTGGTATTTACTGTGCTGTGCCAGCAGTGTGTTGTGTGATATTTTAAGTGTGGGAACGTGGGATTTTGTTTTATGCAGAGATCCAAGGAATTTAAGGCTTCAAATAAGGTAGTTGTTTGAAATACATATTTGGAGCTAAACGCAAATTAACTTTAACCAGGACAGAAATAAGAAAGCGGGGGTACATGGGTGGGCTCAGTGGTTAAACTCAAGGGCTCGTGACTGGAAGGTCCCGGGTTCGATTCCCGAGGTGGAAATTTATTTCTGGTTTTTTTTTCACTAAAAATTAAAAATTCATAAGAAAAAGGCTCAGCGAGAATGGCCACTTGAGCCTTCACTGTTGGCTTCTTATTAGCGGTGCTGTTCCTAGAGTGGCGCTGGGAAACAGTAACAAGGCCTACATGAAATCCTGGCCGACTGAGCAGTCGTACTTCAGTAAGAAGAGAGCTGTCGTGCAGATAGCGCTGGGAGATGCACACTCACCCAACAGCCAACTAGATCTCTCTGGATGACTGAAATACATGGTTCGCAGAGATATATGGGGTGTCGGCGGAATCGACATCATGTCATCGGCGCTGTATATCGGCTATATTACGGGGAATCATGGTATATTTGGTAACGCGTCGGCCTAGAATGCCGGAGACGCTGGTTCGAATCCAGCCGGTACCCTCCATTTTTCCGATTTTTCTGTGAACCAAATGATCAATAATTTTTTATCAATTGGTACTGTACAGAATAACTCTCGCATTGCGAATAGCTTGCCAAGCGCATAGTCTGTATGAGCCTTAACATGACTTCTTTCGCAAAGCGGCATACGGACAGTATAAAGCGCTAGATCGAAAATCAGCCGTAATAAGCGATATTTATGGGACGACTAGAACACCTAGGCGTGACCCTGTTGCTATAAGGAGAGCTTAGTCTGCACTGAGCCACCATCCTTCTCACTTTGAAGTTGACTCCGTATAACCTACGCTAATCTCTGTCTTCTTACCATCTTCGTAGTATATCTATTTGTGTTTAGGTTTGATAAAAAGAATGAAGTCAAGTTGATTGACTCAGTCTGAGAGTCCCATCAAATCATCGCCCGCCCGCAAAAGAACATCTAACACAAAAACATTTCTTGCATATCTCTCCGTAGGAACTAGGACGACACAATTTTCATACTGCAACCTTAAACTGATATCTTAATCACATGGAGTGACGATTTTCTGATATCTGAAAACGGATTATATTAACAGTATCACTGTTTTTTTACGTCTGCGTCATCGACATCGACTGCTTTGATCATTAGCCTCGTGTTCTGTGTAGGCTTTGTCGGTGTTTCCCGGCGCCACTCTAGAAACAGCACTGTTAATTTAGAAGCCAACCGAGAAGGTTTAGATTGGGATTCTCGATGAGCTTTTTTTATGGATATTTATTTTTGATTGAAAAAACCAGAAAATGTCCGCCTCTAACGAGAATTGAACCACGGCCCTTCCGGTCACGAGCCTTCGACTCTTAGCTAAGGAAAGAGAGGGGATACTGCACGCCCATTTGATGCTATTTGAATTAGCTGTCATTAGCTGTTATCGAAAATGAGTAGCCATGATGATATGATATGATATGATATGATATTATGCACATTGTGGTGTGCATAATGTTAGGGTGTGCAGCTTACCGTTGTAAAAGCCACAGTAGCAGGAAGGAGCCAGGAATCACTTATCACAGTTAAATTTTGGTACTTTTTTGGTGCCATTTGGTAACAGAAATGTCAGTCGCGCGTTCCGTCCTCTCTCTTTCCTTGTCTAAGCTTCGACTCTAACCACTGAGCCAACCTACCCTCAGTATCAATTTTGAAGGGCAATTAAATCATCCGGAGTTTCCCAACCACTCAATCTGAGAACTCATCCTATCTCGCCTCACTCGAAAAAAAAACAATAAAATGAAGAGATCCATAGAGTACTCAAAAACATAATTTGAACGACTTTTACTTTCCACGGTTTTTTTTTAATTTAGTTTCACCGCCGCTAACCCAATTTCCAAAAACCATAGGTTTTATCGATCTCTACCAGGAGCCACGGTACGGCTTAGAAATTTTATTGCAAACAGTTTGGTGATGAGCTACACACGATACAGAATTATCTACACTAATATAATTTCAAAAAAAGTGTGTCTGTGGTAGGGCAGCATTCGGATAAAGCAGAAAAGCATATTAAGTCATTGATTTGTATACAGGACAACACAGAGCCCACTACGAATACAACAGATTTTTTACTTTCACAAACCCCACCCCAAATTATTTAAATTTTACCACCTTAAAACATGTGAAAAATGGTCAGGAACTCCAAGTCGCCTAAAACGAAGTTTGAGCTGTTCTTATATTTTTAGTTGCTTCTTTATTGCTGTGCCATAACCGACACCACGATTTCTAGATACCATAAGCGTTTTCCTTACTTGTCATATTAACAATATTATTTAAAAATTACCAACAGTAGATTGTACCATTTACAGAGCAATCTTAACTAAAACCTATTACTATTACGCCTAAACCTTATATAAGACTAATAAATTTGAATAAGTAGCCTGAATGGAAAATATTTTTAATAGCGATATGGACCTCGTTCAGAGTGCAAGCGAAAATATCACATATGTCTGATATTTTATTAGAATTAAGACACATTAGGTTAACTGGTGCTTTCGATAGTAGATTTGTTTGAGCTCTAGTACAATAGAAGCTCATGCTAGATCTGGCTGACATCCTTGGAATTAAGATACAAACTTTGGATAATAAATCTGGACAGTCAATAATATTGTGTAGAAGTTTATACATGAATAAAACTGAATTTTGAGTTCTCCTCATTTCCAAGGATGTCATGTCAAATCTGTTAAGCATCTCTGTGTAATCACTACCTCGAGGTGGATAAACGCCATCGATTTTGAAACACAGATATTTCAATAGCTTTTTTTGGACTTTTTCAATGGCCTGCTTATAAGTGTTGTAAATGGGGTTCCATATGAGCGACCCATATTCCAATCTGCTCAAAACTAAGGTCTTGTAAAGCGTTAAAGTAACTGAGATATTATTGAAGCCCTTACAGTTTCTAATAAGGAACCCATCATATACCTTATATGCACTCAATATCATGTGATTTATGTGATAATCAAATTTCAATTTATGATCAAAGTATACTCCGAGGTCTCTTATTGTATCAACTCTATCTAACTTTACACTACCAACAGAGTATGAGAACAAAAAGTTGTTGCACTTACGACTAAATGTTACAATTTTACATTTTGATACATTAAGATATAGATCGTTGTTGATACACCATTGACTCAAATGATTTAACTGACGTTGAAGCTCTTTACAGTCGTCGAGAGACGTGACAGAAGTGTACAATTTCAAATCATCAGCAAACATGAGTCTTTCGCAATTAAGTGAATTGCACAAGTCGTTTACAAACAAGATGAACAACAATGGTCCCAAATTCGATCCTTGTGGAACACCACTCGCCGCTACATAAGTCCGTGAACGGAAACCATTATGATAAACATATTGGCTTCTGTTACAGAGATATGACTCGAAAAGAGTTATGTAGCAATCATCAAAGCCAAGCATTGATAGTTTGTGCAGAAGTTTTTTATGACTAACACGGTCAAACGCCTTAGAGAAATCAGTGTAGATTACATCCACTTGTCCTCTATTATCAAGCTCTTCACACAAAAACTGACTCAGAGTTGCTAGATTCGTTACTGTGGATCTAGACTTCATGAATCCATGCTGACATTCTGATATGCTATTCTTGACTAATGGGTAGATACGATTATAGAGTATGATTTCTAGAAGTTTACAAAAATTGTTCAAAATTAGTATTGACCTGTAATTCGACACTTGAGTACGTTCCTGCGACTTGTGTATAGGACACACTTTGGCCACTTTCCACATATCAGGGAACTTTGAGGTCCTTAAAATTAAGTTAAATATTACTTTTAATGGCTTTGCGAATACATTTACACAGTCCTTTACGCAGAACGAGGGTATTTGATCAGATCCTGATGTGAACTTGTTTTTGAGCCTTTTACTCGCTATGACAATCTCTTCTTCCGTTATTGGTTCCTTACTTATTCCTAAGCAATTGTTCTGATATATATCCATACTATTATTATTTGTTGGTGTAGGCATAGAAAATACGCTCTCAAAAAAGTCAGCAAATGCATTAACTATACCTTCAGGATCACTATATGAGTTATTTTGATAGTACATTTTGCATGGTATTCTAGACGTATTATTTTTGTTATGAACAAAACTCCAGAATAGTCTTGGATCCTGAGGTATCTGGTCTTGGATACTACGTATGTAATTGTTATAGGCCTGTTTACTTTTTTGTTTGAAAGCAGCTCTAAGTCTACTAAACTCTTGATAGATCATAGCGTTCTTTGTTGCCGTGTATCTTTTGTGGACCTTAGCCTTTTCTTTTACAAGTTGAATCATCTCGCTTGTATACCAAACTGGATACTTGTGACTGAAATTTTTAGTTGTAGGCACATGTTGATCGATAATCGAATACAATTTGTTATAAAAAATATCTACCGCCTGATTAGCCTCTGTTACTGTTTGGAGAAAGTTCCAGTCAGTGTGCAACAGTTCATTGTATAGCGACGGAAAGTTGGCTTTCCTAAAATTGTATTTCTTATGGTCGCTATTTTGATTGAACTTATTTTCCCCTTTATCACCTACTGACACAGTAAACGATAAGGCAGGATGATATGGATCCTCATTCACCAAAGGCAAACTTTCGTGTAAAACAGTTACGTTCAGGTTACTGGCCACCAAATCTAGCAGTCTATCATAGTTATTAAGTACATTGTTGTACTGACTAATATTTACAAAGTTTAAAAAGTTTAAGATTATACTAGTTTTCCTATCTTCTAAATTATTATCTACGAAGTTTGTACAATTAAAATCACCCATGATCAAAACACGCTTAGACTGTAACTGAGGTAGCCTTTCAAGTACTTCAAAAAAGTGTTCGTACGTTTCATATGTAATCTGGGGAGGAATGTATAGCACGATAATGTACATGACGTAAAAGGAAGTAATTAACTTACACATCAAAAAGTCAATATCAGGAAACTGCTCATCAAACTGCGGAGTGTTTACTCTTTCGGCCCTAAGAGTCTGATCCACAGCCAACAACACGCCACCCCCAGTAGATAAACCAATGCGGCTGCACTTGCGATCGCTCCGGTAGACATCATAGTAGTTCGGGCACAGTTCGCAAGAGTTAACGTCAGGTTTCAACCAGGTTTCACTGAGTGCAACGATTTGGAACTCGTGGTCGCTGACACTGGCGTAAAATTCATTAATTTTGCTGTTAAGTCCTCTTGTATTTTGGTAGTATGCTGTAACTGGATCTGCCTTCTCACTGTTGGGCACCTTTAGTTTAACTGGACGATTCTTGGAATATCATTGATATACTTTATACGGCAATTTGTGTCCCCAGTTGCGTGTCTGTTGAGGAGTTCCTGCTTAAGCCTTTTGTAATGATCGAGTTGTCTTCTGGTGCGATCAGCAGACACATTGATCTTGTTGTGAACGTTATGATTCTTCAGTTTCTTGGAATTTATTAGTATTTTACGAGCATCTTCAGGCTTATTTAAAATAATTTTAACTGGTCGGACCTTGGTTGCTGCAAATCAGCCCAGTCTTACCACTTTTGCATTAGCTAACGATATATCGGGTGCAATCGTGGTCAATATACTCGTTGTCATATTCATGTCGCTTTCTGTCTGATCTCTAACAGATTTGTTTTGGTCAGGTTCTTCAACATTAAATAGTATGATGTTGCTTTTACGTTTTTGTCTCTCTGATATTTCTTCAATGACATCTTCAAAATCCAACCCTGGCGAGTCGGCTATTCGATCGTTTTCTGCCTTGAGATCTTTTATGTCATTTTGCAGCTGTATTATTAGTGCTTTTAAGTCCTTTATGTCTTTACCAATGGTCCTACAGTCCCTACATGTCCAGTCATATCCTTTATTCGCATTGACCGTTCTCAATTCGTTGGTGGTAACTTCAACACATGAGTGCTTGTACTTTTCTTTGCAAACGCAGCACGTCACCAAAAGATGATTGTCACACATTTGATTGCAGCACTTGCAGTATGATCTAACAGGCATTTTGGAGCAATAAAACTGAATATCAATATATATAGTGTATACGCCACTGGTACAAATTCCTTCGCAATCGGTGGATTGTTTACGATTGCAATTATGTTTTGGCACAAATATCTGCCGAAATCTGACAACTAGAAGTATGCAAACAATCGTAGTGACTGATTGACTATTTGTGCCTGTTATAAATACAATATTTTTTTTTTAATTTTAAAATCTCCCACCTCCCAACCACCCAATTTCACCAATACCTAAATAAAAATAGAAAAATATGAGGAACCTCTAAAACTGTTAAAAACGAAGTTTAAGAAATATTTAATTTTTTTTGAGCTTTACTAATTACTCTGCCACTCATGCACCTATTTCTAAAATTATAGCAGCATTACCTAGTACGACTCAACGCCATATCGCTACTTAAATCTCGACACAATCCATGATGCGGTTACTGAGATTACGAGGCTAGAATAAACAGACCAACAAAAGTGAGTGGTTCTTCGCTACGTAGATACCATAAAATGCTCAAAAAGCGTATTATCTCAAAATCTAAAATTTTAGAAATTTCAATACTCCCCTCATAGTATCAGTAGATAGTTACTACTACCAGAATTCAAGAGACGTGAAGCATTTCCTCACTGTCTTATAACTTCTTGCTTGAGAGAACGTAGTATAACTGTAACTGGCAATCTTTTAACGAGCCCCTTCTCGGTGGTTGATGAAAGGACACAGGACCACAATTTATATTGAATTCTCGAGATCGAAGCGTCGTTTCAAAATCAAGCTCTAATTAAAGCCAGCATACTAGCCACAAATATTTTTTTCATGACCACAAAACGAGAGATGTCCTTTTGCGAACACTGCCATAACTTATCCGCCACCAAGAGTAAATAAACTGCATCAGCATCCAATTTGTTGAAGCCGTAGGAGAATTCGATGAAAATATCTCGCAATAAAACCTTTTACGACTGGATTATAAAATTTATGTGTGGAAAAGGATGTAATAATTGATGTTGTTTTCAGGAATATGGATGTCTTGTGCCGTTAAAAAAATGCGGAAATTTATATTTCATTGGAAATTTATTTATACTCTAAGCTTTCCGGATGTTGTTTAGTTGAGTCGATTACAGTGCCCGGAGTGTTTTCGATTCTGTGGGGAACTGTAACGAGTGAGTTGTCTATATGATCCAGGCTCATGTTTTATTAACCAGATAGCTCATATAAGTGCATAGCGCCACGCAACTGAGCCTTGAATCCCCATTTACGGATACTGGAGTTGATTGCGTTAGAGTTATGGGGCAAACACGAATATGGAGTAACGCCTAGAAGGCATGCCTACAATAGCATGTTTAATATTAAACAGCATAATGACTTTCTGAAGGGGTCCGTTCTTTTCATTGCGCAATACGTAGGCGTAGACACAACAAAGTAGGGATATACAAGATTTTGTAACACACATCAGCAACTGAGGTACATTTAAAATTCACAACCAAATACAAAGAAAAGGGAGTGCCTATGCCACATCTTCAACCAAAATGGCTGAATAATATTCTTTGATGCTATGGAAGCTGTTTGTTAAAAATAATTGTATCAAATTTTTAAGTATTGTATCCTCGATATTCTTAAATCTATCCGTTAGTACATTGAAGAACTCTAGGTTAAGGCTATTTCTTTTATTTGGTATAACGATAACGTGGTTATCTAAGGAGATAGGAATTTCTGTTGCCAAAAGTGTGCAACTCTGACTGTACCGTAGCTTGACTTGAGGCACCCCAAATAGTGATGTCATATTGCATTTTAGTGTGGAAAGCAGCATAATAGACAATTGTGACGTGACAACGTCAACATGACTCGAACAACTTAACCTATCATCGATGATTATACGACTAAGGCCTGTTTGCACCGGTTATACTTAGGTGAACCTTAACTTTAAGTAGCACTTAAACTGTCAAATTCGTTTGCACAGTCCACAAAATCTGTTTTAAGCCTTACTTAGAGTGACATTAAACTAAACCAAAGATTTCTTCGGCTTAAAGTGATACTTAGTGACATAACCTGAAAAGTTGACAGCTTCCAGCTTATTTGTTTTCATTGTTTTCAATATTCGCAAGGCAAAATTCAAAAATGAATTCATTGAGAACTCATTCGTTCATGTATGATGATGATGAGTGGGTGGAAGTTAATTTAATTATTTGAGGGATACCTAAATTAAAGACCAACTGAATCATTTCAACATGCTCGATGACTTAACTTTCAAAAGTTCAGAGTGACCAAGCTAACTGCCATGTATATTTTGAAGTTGATTGGAAATGAAATCGAGTACCACTATGATTTGTAAGTATCTATTTTTTTAATTTGAATTTGTGAGAAGACAAGATTCAGAGGTTGCAGAGTGGACAAAATCATAAAACATGGCTGGACCTGCGTCCTGCGTCATATGTCAAATCATAAAAGTCAAATTTCAGAAGTACAAATTAAAATTCACTATAATTGCAGCGATGCCAGATTGTAAGCTCGCTTAGCTAAGGCTACGTTAAAAGGAACCCAGCAAACCGCTTTAATCTAAGGTTCAGATTAACTCTAAGGTACACTGTAGAGAAACTGCAGATTTAAGAGTGAGCGGTGCAAACGGGCCTTAAAGTGACACTTTTCCTTTCAGCGACAGATGCTTTTGACAAATTTAGAAGTTTCTAGGCCTCTATAGAAGCTATATGATCGGGTTAACCCGATCACTTGGATCACTTATCCTGACGTTCGGAAAGTGATCTGGGATCAGTCAGAAATAGGGTCAGTTCACTGTTGTACAGCAAGTGATTACGATCGGATGATTAAGATCAGTAGCTGTTTTCTTTAACCATCTGTATTTTATTCTTAAACCAATTTTTTCGCTTAGTGAAGTGCGATTTGAAAAATAATATTGTGTTTTCCGACAGCCCTTTTGTAATAAGTTTATCAATTAGAATATCATAGGCAATCAAAGGCCTTCGAAGTGTCACACAGTGCTAGGAGTATGTGATTGCCTTTTTCAAAGGCCTACTATGTCAGATATGACTACGTATTTCACTAAAAAAATATATGTTCATTAAATTGACAATTGATAACAATTTATGATGTCTACATCACGAAAATCTGTCGTTTGTCGCGACTCTGCTTACAATTCGAGCTGCGACCTGGAATGTATGCGGATTTGTATTACACTTGTTCGTCTATTGATGTTTGAAAATTTCTGTCATATCTAATGACAAGAGCTAACTTTATATTTAAATTCCAGCTTATTACACTTCCATAGCCTCCAGCCTTTTTTGTTTCATACTCTTTGATTGTTGCACAGCAATGAGGGCATAAACACAAAGTGTAGTTCTTTTAGAGCTAGTTACAGGCTAAGAGAATCTTGGAGTTGCGATCAAATAAATGTGAAACTGCAAGAAGAGGAAGTATTAATAGCCCTATCTACAAGAAACGTTTTAACGATTATAGTAAAAGCTTGTCCGAATTTTAAGAGTAAATGTATATTTTTATTCATAATTTGGTCATCAATATACAGGGTGAGTTTTTAGTACCGGCTCGGTCGATAACTCCACTACTATAGAAGATAGCGAAAAAAGTTGTATATAAAAGTTGTAGCCACGGGTATGCTCCTTGCTCAGAAAATATTTAGATTTACACAGGGTGATCCGTAACTACGTGGTGATGCAAACATGCATTTTTTTAAATGAGACACCCTATATTATTCCATATTCAGATTCTACTAATGATTTCCGTTCTTCCAATATAGGGCATTGTTACATTATACAGGGTGTTTCAAAAGTTATGACCATTTTTATATCCAAATCGCGGACAAATGAACGTACTATATCAAAAAGTAATGAACCAAAAATTACTTTTTTTACATGAGAAGATTAAAAGTATCCTCTAGTTTTAAAATCGGCCATAAAAGAAGCCCGAGACACATATTCGTATACAGGGTGATGTAGAATGCAAAATCTAAATTTTCTCTTTTTTTTCAAATGTAACCCCCAATATTTTATTATCCCAAAGAATTGCTTTTAATATGCTCTTTCATCTTTATATAACACTTGTTGTACCTACGTCCATAAGTTTCCGACATATTTCGATTTTTGGGTAAATTTAAAATATAGCCTCTTTTTGTGTACTGAAATTTATTTATTTTGAGAAAGTACTATCTGATTTGTTTTTTACTGAACCAACAACTAAATTATAACGTCTTGATAGTATTTGATGAAGTCAAAACCCTAAATCATCGAGATAATAAAGTCAAGTATGCTGAGGAAACAATTTTGTAAGCGTCATGCATAATTATCAAGTAGTTTTATCAGGTAGGCTTTGAAAAATTGACAGTTTTCATAACCTACTCAATAATTCCGTACTGTGTGAAAAACTAGCTTTGAAAATTAATTTTTTCATTGAGGGTATTTAGGAGAATCTTTGAGAAACTGTCTACTTGCCTCTAGAATATATCAACTATGAATAGCAATACCCAGAACGGAGGCACTCTAAAACTAATGCGTTGGAAAGATTGAAGAATTGCTTTATTTGGACTGTGTCGTTTCATATTTCATAGCCTACCTGATACATCTGGTTGATAATTATGCATGACGTCTATAAAATTGTTTCCTCAGCACACTTGACCTATATTATCTCGTTATTTCAGGGTTTTGACTTGATGAAATATTATTATCGCCTTATATTTTAGTTCTTTGTTAAGCAAAAACAAAATTTGGTAGCATTTTCTTAAAATAAATATATTTTATTAAAGAAATAGAAGGTATATTTGAAATTTGTAGAAAAACCGAAATATCTCAGAAACTAATGAATACAGCCATAATAAGTGCTATACAAAGATGAAAGAGCATATTAAAGGCAATTCTTTGGTATAATAAAATATTGGGGGTTACATTTAAAAAAAGAGAGAAAATCTAGATTTTGCATTCTACTTCACCCTGTATACGACTATGCGTCGCGGGATTTTTTTTATAACGTATTTTAAAACTAGAGGATATTTCTAATCTTCTCATGTAAAAAAATAATTTTTGATTAATTACTTTTTGATATACAGTACGTTCATTTGACCGTGATTTGGATACAAAAATGGTCATAACTTTTGAAACACCCTGTATAATGTAACAATGCCCTATATTGGAAGAACGGAAATCATTAGTAGAATCTGAATATGGAATAATATATAGGGTGTCTCATTTAAAAAAATGCATGTTTGCATCACCACTTAGTTATGGATCACCCTGTATAAATCTAAATATTTTCTGAGCAAGGATCATATCCGTGGCTACAATTTTTATATACAATTTTTTTGGCTATCTTCAACAGTAGTGGAGTTATCGACCGAGCCGGTACTAAAAACTCACCCTGTATAAAGCTGTTCAAGATATGACTCATGCTTTCAAAACTTCGCACACGCATTCAGTAGTGTGCAATCGCTGTGCTAATAAGTAATCTTTAATGATCTGTTTAATGCATGTAAATAAAGCGAATATAATGTTTGACTTTCAATGGAAAACATATTTATTAATCATAAATTACCTCAAGTAGTTTATATACCATCTTAACGTCCAATTTGAAGAACTGTAAAGATAAAGTGTGCAGTATTAACAACTCCCACAGGTTGATTTGAATCAGAAACAGGCCTCGAGTAAGCTAGTTAAATAGACATAATAATAACGCTGTTTTGAAATTCAAAAAATCTTGACGCCTCCAGAAAATGGATTCATGTATGTCTTCAAGTGATCAGAAACTTCCCGATGCCTCGAAAAAATTCTAAAACTCAAAAAGTATGACACGTCTGACGCTATGATATTGAAATAATAAAAAATCTGTCCTATAAATCAAACAAGGTAAAGTATCATGAAAGAGCTTTGAAGTTGGAACTAACCATTAGGCCATTACGGAAACAGTAACCTGGATCTGGATCGATCAGTTATGTGTCAAACAGCTGTCAAGTGACAGTGAGCAACGGATATCGAACAACGAAGAACAGCTTCTGATCTGAATCATCCGATCGCGATCACTTACCGTACAAGAGTGAACTGACCCTATTTCTGACTGATCCTAGATCACTTTTCGAACATCAGGATCAGTGATCCTTGTGATAGGGTAAACCTGATCATAGTTTCCGTAAAAGCCTACCAACATAACGCTAGACTTGAAGCTTGATAGGAGATTTCCTCAATTTCTTCATTTTAGGATGATACTTACTTAAAAAAGCATAATCAAATGACACAGATGTTTAATTTTACTAAAAAGCTTCGGTAAGATGGGGATCAGTAGAGCAAAACAGATTTGTTTTCTTTCTGGAGAAACCACAGGGAGCTTGATCCAAAGATGGGCGACATTAGAGGCAGCTGTGACTTTGAATCAAGCTTTTAAGTTTCTTATCAATTCATCTTTGTGCACACGTCACACTTGCTACTTATTTTGAACATGTGTTTACAAATTTCTGTTTTTCCAGAAATGCTTAGCCATGGTAGATGAATTATGCCATCTGAAGCGGCTTCAGGATATTAGGTAAGTTTTTACAACAATAATAGAATTTGATGATTTTTTCCGCCCTTCAAGTAGTAAGCTAACTCAGTTGTAGTTGAAAAACTTGAAATACAAGTAGCAAGTTTTTGTTCCATCGTAATTTTTGAATATTGCCTTTTCACCTAGTCGTATTGATACGATACACCCATTCGAATGGCTGGTAGATCCACTCTGGTAAATATTGCTTTCGAATATAAAATCTAAGGCCAGTAACTGATAATTAGGAGCATTCTAAAAAAAAAAGACAAAGCAGCTAAAAATAGAATTCCTACAATTAGTACTATACATCATAGTAATGTCCTAAAGCTGAAGAATTAAAGGGTTGGCGATAGAAATGCAACATGGTTTTGACAAAATACGATTTTTTATAAATTTTGGTGGAAATCTCTACAGTGGCTGTTAGTAATCGTATTATGTGTGGTGCAACCTTTTATAAAATTTTCATGGAATGGTTGTTCTGAAAATCCTTAAACATATCTGTAAGTTCTGAGGCTTACGGCTATCCCTCTTTGATCCAACACGCTTTACTGGACCAACAATAAAAACGCGTATACTGAAAGATCAACTTTTTATTAGCATTTAGGCGTCCTCAGTAGCCTTTATCAAGGTAAAAAAAATACAAAACTCTTCGTAAAATAATTCATTAAGTCAGTGGTTTTGAAATTTTGAAGATAGTATTAGGATAGTATCTATTATCTCATTGGCGTTTAACAACAAACCGTGAGAAAAACTGGAAAAATGACATTTTCTGGTAGGAATTGGAATTTTCGGTTTGGTTGGTAGCGAGGGCTTTGGGGTTCAGTTACTCTAATAGTTGCCGGTCAGCCTCAAGACTTATTGTGCACCCCGGTAAAAGGGATCGGACATAGTCCCATCCCAAATACGTTGCTAACTTCGAGATGCATTTTACTATGCTCTCCTGTCATCTCTCCTGGCCTATGTTCAGGCAGAACAGTCGGAGATAACATGCTTAGCTGTTTCCTTTGCCTCATCACACTTCCTGCATAAAGTATTTGCCACAGTTGATCCCCAACCTTTGCAGGCGTGCACTGACCGTCCAATGGTTAGTTTTAAATCCAATCACCTTTCGTGGTTCCTTCTTGCTCAATCTGAGAGCGTCTGCGGTATAAGAACATAATGGTCCCCTCAGGATCCTCATAGACTGAACATTCTGCGCCACACTATCCCAGCGCTTCTGGTGCTCATTTGACAACCATCTGGCGACAGCTGTCCATGCTACGTTGTATGATAAACTACATGCTGGTTCTGGCCTGATGAGAAGGAGTTCCGCACCTTCCTTGGCTCACCTGCCACGTCTCATTCCCATCTACTCCTATGTGACTAGGTACTAAAAATAATGTTACCTTGTTTATCCTCGCCAGTATCTTTAGGGTATTATGGTCATCATCATAGTCACAATGTCTTAACAGACATGTTGTGAACTCGTGAAATGCATTAAGTTGGAGCTAGAGTATTGCCGACGCGAATATTATCAATAGTTGATGAGAACTGTAGCTCGCCATCCTTTGCGATTTTCTGTCAGTTCAGTGGCGCTCTTGATACTCATATCTAGCAACTGTTTCCTCGTCCACCTAGCGTGTAGGGGAACGGCCACGGCCCCGACCATGCGGGGCGTGACCCTGAATTACAAGTTTCTCCATATTATCGCTTCTGTGAATATGTCCGAAGAATGTAAGCACTCTCGTCGACACAATGGAGGATAGTCTCTTTGGATTACCGTGCTCATCCAGTATGGAAACATTAGTTCGTTGGGCGGTATAAGGAATTTTTAGCATTCTCCTCCACGTCCACATTTCAAAAGCGTCTATGCGAGCTCGATCTGCCTTTTTAACAGTCCAAGTTTCCGAGGCATACAAAAATACGGAGAACACAAAAGACTGAACCAGCGACATTTTGGTAGCTTTAGTGATGTTATGGTCACGCCATATCTTAGTAAGCTTTGTCATGGCCACCCGTGCCTGTCGAATCTCATTCTCACAGCTGCCCGAATTTTGGATCAAAGAAATAAAAGTTTGAACTACCTCACAACGGCCTATTGCCTTTATTTCTCGATTATTGTCATGCTTTCTATCTACGATCATAACCTTGGTCTTGTTGTAGATAATACCAAGACCATATGCTGCACTGTGTTGTTCTAAAATGTTTAGTAGAGCTACTAGTTCTTCCTGAGAAGCAGCAATAAGGGTTGTATCGTCAGCAAATCTTAAGTTAGATATTTTGCTTCCGCCAATAATTATACCGCCATTCCAGTTGTCCAATACCTGTCTCATCACAAATTCAGAGTAAATATTAAATAACATCGGAGATAATACACATCCCTAACGAACTCCTTTTCTGGTTGCTGTTTGACCAGATTACTATGAATTCTTACACGAGCCGAGCTAGACTCATAGAGTTGCTGTATGAGAAATACTAGGTGGTAAGGGACTCCCATAGAAATAATGATTTTCCACAGTTTAGGCCACTTTACGTTATCAAACGCCTTAAAATAGTCCACAAAGCAGATAAAAACTGGAAAATAATACTCTCGCTTTTTCAATAATCTGTCTTAGGTTTAAGATCTGTTCACGCGTACCGCGTCCTTTTACGAAACCTGCCTGCGCCTGAGAAACTTGCCAACCAGTAAAACCCTCCAAACGAGACTGTAAAATATATAATAGAACCTTGCTTGCATGAGAGATTAACGAAAGTAGGCGATAATTGTCTGGATTTGTTGGAGATCCTTTTTTATGAAGTGGGACAAAAGTGGATGTGCACCATTCATCTGGCCAAACCCCGGAGGACCAGACCCTCTTTCAAATATTAAATAAAAGAGAGATGCCTTCTTCACCCAAGCATTTTAATGTTTCGGCAGAAATAGCATCAATGCTAATCATGGTAGACCCACAGTATTTTTGAAGATTACTTGCCAAGGATTAGTCAAGATTGGTCCAACTTGAATTCAGTCGTCCTTAAAGCTACTAAATAATTTTCACATATCTTCTAAAATGCTAAAACTGTACATTATTTGATTCAGTTGGTTCACAAATCATACCAATTTGTAGCTGGATAATTTGAATCGCTAACTACTTGCAATAAACAACTGTACACCGTATTACACTGTAGCATGACTTTATATCATTGCAATAATTTGTTTCTGCGGTTACTAGACAATTTGCTCTGTTCACTTTGTTTATGAATTTCTCTAGCATATACTATAACCTTAACATTCCTGAACTAATAATCATTTTATTTATATAGACTAATAAATGCATTCCTTGAAATTTTTACATCAGTTTCATTAATAAAATGTTTTTGAGTTATGCATAGCCCTGATAAATTTCTGTTTATGGAGACGTGACCTTACCCAGTGGTGTTGCTAAAAGATAATATGCGTTTTAGAATATGTTAGAACTCCTTCACCATTAATGTGAATGCAATTTATGATCTTATAAATAATAATTAAATTCAACCATGTATTTTTAAGGATGATGAATACTGATTTTACTGCTCTTGTCGCCTATTTTTAATACAACATGCAGAGTTCAAAAATGCTAACAGCAATGTTATCAGATTTATCACTCTTACGTTTCACGTCATAATTTTGTCGTTTTAATAATAAAATAATAATAATAAAGCGTCTTCATTTACATGGCAGATGTTCAGCTCACATAGCTGCTGTTAAATATCAACCAGGACAGTAAAACCACAAATTGTGAAATTTTAAATATGTTCAATTTATAGAATAAGCATCCAAATTTAACAAATACCAGTCTACTATACATATAAAAAATAACCATGATATAAAAGCAAGTAAAGTACGACACCACAGTTAAAAATGCAAGATTTACATGGTATACCTTTCATTTAAAATAAACTGTTTAACTTTAGTGTTGAATAATCCAATGGGCAATGACTTTAAACTAGCCAGGAGTTCATTGCTCAATGATGGAGCCATATAGGAAAAAGATCTTTTAACAACATTCTTTTCATGCATAATTCCAACATGACGTAAAGTCAACTTATGATATTTGCTTCCAAAACTGAGGATCTATTCTCAAGTATAGCCTGGATGAAGGACAAGAGATGCACTACCCATCTCTGTTGCATTGTCAGCCAGTTGATTATCTTTAATATGTCTAGATATTCTGTCTCTCCTAGGAATTCCTGATACTTAACGTAAACAGCTGTTTTGGGTTTTTTGTAGCCTGAAAGCCTCTTGCTGTGTTAGGCAGAGAGCTATAACTAAATCAGCATATTCCAGCTTGCTTAAAATTAAACTGTCAGTGAGCTTAGTATTTTTTGATAGAATGTTTTTGAAATCATAGATTGTCTTTAGTTTTGCTCAAGCACTTTGAACAGCTCTGGAGACATCGTTATGGAAATTGACGTGTTCGTCAAATAGCACTCCGAGATTACGCACCGATGTCATGTGATCAACTTCGCTCCCATCTGTATAAAATTTAATGTTGCATCTCAAAAATGTACTATTTTTTGCCTTAAAAGCTATCACAGCCGATTTTTTTAAGGTTAACTTTGAACCTGTTACTGTTGATCCATGAACAGACATTGCCTAAGTCTGATGGCAAGTTTAGACGCATCTAGTACCTCAGCTGGAACTGTAAGACAAATAAGGCTTCATGAAAATGCATCTTGGGATGTTTAACTACTTCATTCAAGTTAGAGACATTCAAGGTAAACAATACTGGACCTAGAACCGACCCTTGCGGAACACGTCATGTAAAGCAGAAACTGATACATCAACTTTAACACACTGTGTCCTATTAGAAAGGTAGTCAGAAAACCAAGTTTCGGAAGATTCTGAGAATCCAAAATGAAGTTTGGATATTATAGCTCCTATTTATGGCGTGTACGTAAAGGTGACAAATCTAACAAACCTGTTAGCATTTTTGAGTTCTGCATGCTCTAAAACCCTCAGGTATTGATTTTTATCGCTCCAGTTGAAGCAGTTTTGGAGGTGTTTAAGCGTTTCGGTACTTTTCATTCAAAAAGCGGTGCTGCCGTATCTCAGTAATTAACACAGACAAAACTTTTAAATTGTTAGACCTTACTAAATTGCATATAAAAATAAATAGAACATTTCATTTGAAATGACAAAATTCTCACGAGTAACGTAAAACTGGTGAATCTGATAACATTGCTGTTAGCATTTTAAAATTCTGTAAGTTAAAAAACCCCCAGATATTGACTTTTCATCGTAATCGGTATATTGAAATTGTGATATCTTGTTAGTCCTGAAATTGAGTCAAGCCACTTGAGGCAAGTTTTTTCCATTGTCTTCATGGATCTGGATAAGCTAGGAATATACGTGATGTGACATTTCTTTGGTGATAAGCAAATTCGAAGGATTGTAGACTGATCCACAGATAGTAAAAAGAACGCCACTGATCAAAGACACATAAAAAATGTTGATGCAGTTATAGTGCATAAGAAAGGCAGGGATAATTTAACTCCAATTATTGTAAATATTTAATTGCATTAAGTCTTGTAGATCGGCCATGTGAAAATGTCACATTGATTATCATTTACGCATTCCGGCTGAATTATTTTGCTGTTTATTGCAAGTTAATTCTCATATATTTGTTTTTGTCATACAAAGTGACCTTTTGCGGCTTATATAAGTAATGCTTATCACATACCAGGCTACAGCTCTTGTCAGAATGTGATGTATGATATTTTCCGATCTGCACGTGTTTACATACTCACAAACAGTCCTCAGATTTTTAACACTTTAGTTACTATGTGCAAAAATGGTACAGCACAAACTTTTATGGATAAACTATGTGTCCGTATATGATCACAAGTATTGCCTAGTTTTTATAGGTTGTGTACTCTTGCTGGTCACGCTTTCTATGAAAATAAATACATATTTCTTATGCTATAGTTTAAGACAAAAGCTTGTTGTTTATAAGTATATCCATAATATATGTGGAGGTACAATTCAACTGATCCTGCCACCATCGCTAGATCATAATGAGTACTGCGTTTCTGCAAGTAATTCAATAAAAGAGGGTGTCGTTGTTAGTATTAACTCAAACAAGTAAAGAGAACCACAGAATAAACTTTGCCCCAACAAAAATAAAACACAGAAAATACCAAGTTCCGAAAATATTTACCCGTCAATATTTTTGCTGCACGTACTCTCGTTTCTACCCTGAAGCGCCCTACGTTTTGAAAATGTCTGTACCGCTAAGTGCTTCTATGACAAACAGAAGATACTGCAGTATTAATAAGCAGCCAATACGCAGACCGGCAGATTCAAAAGTTGAACATAAAACAACATACTTCTCAATTGTCCGGGCTCGATTTTCGTTAGAGGCGGAAATTTATTTCTGGTTTTTCCAATCAAAAATAAATATCCATAAAAAAATCTCAGCGAGCTTACTTAAACATTTAATTAATATCGGTTAGAAAAAAAAGGAGCTCTAAAACGAAGATATGTCTTTTCCATCAAATTGACTATGTGGTTCGTGAATCTTAATTTATTATCAATTTCTACTCCCAATATATTTACTGTTTGACTGTGATTTAACACCGCCCCATCAAGTTGATGAATTGAACCTTCTGTCTTTCTTGTTTTGTTGTCTGAACAGAATAACAAGACTTGTGTTTTATCAGAATAAATTGTTGAATTATGGTCAAGAGAAAATGGTTGTACTTTTTGTAGATCAATTTGTAAAGTTGGGGCAGCAACATCAAAATGATAAATAAGTTGCATAACATCAGCAAATCCCTGTATTTCGGAATTTTCCACAACTTGATATAAAGTATAATAAAAAATGGCAGAGTATATGAGTTGGTCATGGAAGAAATGCCTAATACCAACTTGCCCATTTTTTTATCATTGAAAACCTATTATATTATGAAAGTTTTTCGTTATATCTTGAAAAAAGGCTAATAAATAACAATAAGTCCCAGCGTAATAGCCTTTTTTTTCGAATTATATGATAGCTACATATTCTTTCTTCGATATTTCAGGTTAAGAATAAGATACTGAAATACAGTTTTCTCTAGCTTATTTAAGGTCGTATTCATAGTCGATACTTAAGGGTCCCTTAATACTTGAGGGTCCCTTACGTAAGGGACGAAATGTCAACATGACATGTCAGCATAACATTTCGTTGCAGTCAAGGCGATTTTGTAGGTTAATTTTGGAGTACGGTGTTGTCAGTTTCTGTCACATGAGGAAAAATGGACATACTGGCACAAAAACAAAAAAGGATAACAGAAAACATGAAAACGCTTAGGCATGGTCATAGCAAATTGAGTTATATTTGAAATATGACAACGTCGCTGAATGAATCCTGCCGTCTGGTAGATGTTGTCTAGGAAACAGATACACAAGTAAATCCACACTTGAGGGTCCCTTAAGTAACCCTCAAGTAACACTCAAGTATGCCTTGAGTAACACTCAAGGGATACTTAAGAAACGACTATGAATACGGCCCTTAGGTATAGTTTCTCAAAATGATTCTTTTAAAAAAGTCATTGCATTTGATTTTTTAGAGAACTTTCAATTCAATTTAGTTCTCAAAATAGGAGAATCCAAAGTGTGACACAATAAAACCCATAACTTAAATGATGAATCTATTGATGGTTTGTAGCAATACAGTGACTGAACCTATGAGTATCTAACTAGGCTTCTAACTAATCTGATAAGAATCGCTCTATGTTGTCGACGTTCTTTTCTGGTTGCTCCAACAGCAGCTGTTCCTCGTGAGACTCGGTGACAAGGCTGTCTTGTTTGGAGAGTAGCTCCGTGTCACCGGTTTTCTTTTGTTCGTCAGACGTTGAGGTCGCTAAGGGCTCGTCTGTTTTAACGAAGGTTTTTTGGATCAATTTTACCTCAGCTTCCAGCCTATTGAGTCGTTCCATGATCGACTCCTTCTCTGCAGGAGCATGTTGCTCTTTTCCTTCAACCTAGAACCATTAACATTGAAAGAATTAAGCTGTGCTGATTGTATAAGATCATTGCTTGTTTGAAGTTTTCACAGCTTTCGTCGCCTGCTCACAAACAACTTTACGATTACCACATCTGTGAGGTATTGTGAATTGCAGTCTATAGAAGAATAAAAGATTCGTTGAGAGCTCATGACCTAACCTACATGAGTGGATTTTGCTTTCACTAAGACAGTTATCAGGTTTTCATGTGCTCTGGTGATACTACGCATTGTAGTTGTCTATATAAATTAGCTTAAGTGCATGATCTAGGTGCGATTTGACGTAGCATTAATAGAAAGTCATCGTCTTAATTTTGTCATCTGTTCTTGAAGTAATAGTGGATAGTTTGGTGATCGACCGAACGTTCTTTTCTCTAGATAGATGGGCCTAACCACCTCAATACAACCCTTGAGAAGCTTATATATGCTTGCTTATTAATCAAAAATAATTGTTAATCCCAACTAACGAACTACATCCCAAAACATATTCAACATGAGACAGTCCAATTTTCAATAGTTCTTTAACAAATGTGGTAAAAATAGGCTTAGAGTCGTTGAGTATTATACTCTAATTCTGTAAACTGAACAATCTATTTCTATATAATCCTCAAAATGTTCACCATTGGAGGTTTAAAAATGGATACCAAATATATCAGAAGTTGATTGACCACTTTTCCAATTTGACCCTACTTTAAAAAGCTTGTTGACAATTTTACTGATATAAATTTGATCTATACCTCCATTGTGAGTCCTTTTTTCGTCATAATAAGTATTTTCAAATTTGCGTATTTAAAACTGATCTACAAAAAGTCAATATATCAAATGTTTAGAAGCTTGATTTGAATTCTTTAAAGGCTAGTTACGAAAAAGCACAAAATTCGTCAATTTTACTGACGTCTCTGTATACAAAAATTGAGATTTAGTGCAGTAGCACTTAGAATAAACTAAATTAACCTGAGGAGCATTTGACGTATTCAACATTATTGTTATTATTATTCACTCATACAAGTACAAACAAAGGCCACTCTTGAAGGTCAAACCTTGTATTGGCTAATAATAATTATATATTTCATGAAATTTTGACACTTTTTCGTAACAGATACTCCAACGGTTCTCTTACACATTCGCCTCATCTAGCTTTATATATGTTTATAATTTGCGGACCATATCATATCTAGCCATTTATGTTACAATCTCATTATGGAATGTTGAATCGAAAATAAGCCTGCCAATAGAAAGGATGAGGAGAGTCAGAAACTGAAATATTTTTTTCACATGGTGACATTTGCCTCACTATGCTCTTACGGCTTATCAGAGAAAATCGTTTCACAGGCACACACACACAAAAATGGAGTTGAAATATAGTAAAAGTACTTACCGATTGCATAATGAGTTTTTCTGTGACTGGAATTTGGAATTTTTTCTGGAAAACCTAAAAGCGGAGTGATGCGCTTGATGACAGTGTCAAAACTGAAACACGCTAGGATGATGTTGAACGAAAAATGTAAGTTAAGTTAGTAGTGAATATAACTGAATATGCCTCAAGTTTTAAACAGTTGTCTTAAAGTCCAAGAGCCCGTAAAGTCCAGACCACAGGTCCAGACCTTTAGAATTTTATAAAAGCTGAAAGTTCTTCTATGTGTAGCTCCAATATAGGTAAGAATGATCCCCACTTATGACACCTGGGTAGTGGTAGCTTTGGCAGGTAACAGGCGTACAGCAAAGGTGTACAAAAGCCCATCTCAGACTTTTTAAAGTATAATATATAATATTTTATTCCTAAGTAATACAAAAACTTGCGTGACTCGTTGCTTGACACTTATCATGGTTCCAACCCCCCCCCCCCCCCCAGACACCTCTAAACGATACTATGAATTTTGCTTCCGTTATGTTATATAAGCTAAATTTGCGGTTTCTTTTTTTGAGAACTCATCAAACGATGTTCTTTCCCAGTAGCGAAACAGTTCCTAAGGTTCTCTGATCCAGCCAGACGCATTGAAAGTCTGCAACAGATGCAAGTAATATTTGCTGTGTCAAAGAGCAATCTTATAAGTAATTGATTACATTTTTAGTGATCAATAATCGTCTTCTCTTAACTGTAATCGTCCTATCTCTATTTGTTTATATGTATGTATAGACAACGAGAAGTGATTTTCAGAGCACATTAAGAAGTCAAGCCTGAAGGCAGAAGCTAGAATAACAATGCTCTCTAAATTAATGCCGAATATTGGAAGACCAGCAATAGAAAAAGAGCACTTCTGAATGAAATCTGCCAGTCTATTGTCCTTTACGAAGCGCCTGCTTGTCACAGGGCGCTCAAAAGGAATAAACATCGGCAGAAGCGGGACAGGCTGCAAAGGAACTATGTTCTAAAGGACTAAAAAGTTGAACGTAATTTTTATGTTCTTTAAAAGCGTATTTTTTAGTTTTTCTAAACTATATCGTTTTCAATACTGTTAGTTAGTTAGTTAACTTAAACATTGAAGGCTGTTTTTTTATTTGTTCAAACTGCATCTAATGCTCTTTGTAATAAAGACGAACAATTGTTTTTGTTCAATATTCATATGCATAATCGTTATCCTACCTTAACTGCAAAAACGATAATTAAAACTGTAGACTTTCGTGAATAAACTTCATAAAATACTAACTCGCAAACAATTGGATTTCACGCTTTTTAAGCTCTCGTCGCTACCCCTCTGTGTGATATTAATAAACAGTAAGGTGTCTTCGCGGATTCGAACGCTGGTCCGACAGAGTTGAAGCCGTCAAAATTGTTTTCGTGGCAAAGTTGGAGCATTCAATGTCCGGCCCGACCTCTTAATCCAAAGGAGAGTTACAAGCTCACAAATAAACAAACATACAGGTGAAGCTAATAAAAGCGTGTTAAAAATATCGCATAAGTTTCTTTAAGATAGAGAAATAAGATCGATAGAAAGCTGTTGTGACCCCTGGTATGCTACAAAGGTGACATCGACGCATCCACACTGCTGTAACTCCGCAAACATCCAAGTCAAAAATTTGCATTGATTATTACTAAGTCAACTTATCGTACCTGAAATGAAATAAAATGTTAGTTACGACAATTCGACTTGGTATCTTGAATTGAGCGCCCTGAGCGCATCCATTACTAACACATAGGACAGACAATTATGAAAGTGAGGTTAGAATTCTTACGCGTCTTGGTAGCATGTGCGTTTGTATGTTTCAAATAGGTTACCTGCCAATCAGGCTACAATTCTGGAAAAATCTACTTATAGTAGAAGCACCATCTATTGATTTTGACAACGATTAGTTTTTATTATAGTTTTGAGTAGCGTTTCCAAATATGAAATACAACCTATTTGTATTTTAATATAAAATATACATAATTTACAAGAAGTGATTTTTAGTAAACATATAATAATAGCATACGAATAGTACGACGAAATGTCGTATCTAACAAAAGTAAAATTTTTTGACAAATCTTGCTACTTATAACCTTCAGAACGGTTTTATGAGATTATTTAAATAAATTCGACATATAGGGGTAGAAACGAATACTGCACTGAAACTGCTGTCACAATGACGCAGATGGCATGTCATATTTTACTAACCGCTTCATTCCTCAAACCTCTGTTCTCTCATACGATTTCCTGCCTTAGCAGAGCACACACAGAAAAATATGTCGTTCTGTCAAAGACTTACGCTTGGATTCAGTGGGACGTTACATTCAGCATTCCTCAAATACAGCGATGTTTTATCCAATGGGAACTGTATAGTTGGTAACGAATTGTATCGTATTGTCGATTCAACTACAAGATGTCATTGGATTCTAATGAATAATTCAATCGCAGTCTGTCGTTGAATCGAATCTGTGTTTGGTAATTGATTTTAAACAACCTTTTCCTTGGAACAGATTTTATTGCGAGGACAGCTGATTGATTCGTTTAGATGTTTAATTGTATGACTTTGTATAAATTTATAAGGAGCATGATATAAGAATTAGACATAAGCCTGCACCAGTTGTTGCATTATTACCTGAAATATAACTGTCTGACTAATCTAAATACCTACATTCAAATGTGGCTGTTAGCTCTTCTAAGTCCCAATTTCTCAGTAGGTCCTCCATTTAGTATATAACTGGACACATTTAAATCACACAATTGCTGATGCAATACGCAAAACCACGAGATGACACAACACGGCTAACACCGAAACAACAAAACGGAACAACCTCGTCCATGTTGGCAGGTTCGTGGCGATAGTAACAGTGAGATGATCCCCCTGTTCTTTATTTCACGTTTATTGAATCTGGACATGAGTCCCGCCGAATACTGATTATACTTCAGCGAACGACAAGGGCCATTGAAACAAAATTAATTTTTATGAGATGAATTATCACGAATAAAGTAATAATTTTTGTACATTGAATAGATTGTAAGCTTTGCTTAAATTAAACATAGGGTAAATTTTGAAAACAAAAGGACGTTTTGATTGCATTATATGTCAATACTGGTATTAGAAGGACTATACATATCGTTAGAACGAATATAGAATTATTTTGAATTTATTGGCGTACCTGTGATTACTTCGAATACAAGGATTGAATTCTTTCAATGAAATGGATTTGAAACAACTGTAAATATATTTAAAGTGATGGAAAAACATCCAAATACTAACAATTAACTATAAACGCAACAGTACTTTTTTCTGTGCAGCACTGGTATGCTGCAAAGGCGACATTATCGACGCATCCACACTCTTGCAACTTGAGGAACATACCAGCGCTATTTTGATCAATCGGCACGATAATTGCGCGAACAAACAGCAGAAGCAGGAACAATACGGGGCCCGGCGATTAAGATTCCTGCCGGTATATGCCGCCGGTCCCGCCGCCGCCGCCGCGCAAAAGTCGCAAACATCCACGGAGCCGCGCGCGGCATCTGATACCGGTCGCGGGGGAATAAAGAAAACGAAACAATTAGCGTCGGACGTTCGGAATTTTGAGACAATGTGTCGTAACTCGTTGTCGCACACGTATCTCCCACACGCTCCCGCTTACGGCAGAACAACGGGCCCTCTTAACTCCGTTCCTCCGTACCATACCAGATGCTAGGAATTTCCTCAATGCCGGATGATACAGCGACTTGCTTGCCGGTCTTTATCTGCTCAGGTATACAATGGCGGAACACACACACATGCTACGCTCCATGCTAATTATACAATAAACGACAGTTTAAAAACAGTCCTCAGGAAACAGTAACTTTCAAAAATAAAACAATTTTTAATTGCTGTGGCCTATTCTACTAGGCCAACCTATTCTAGGCCGGTTAGAGTTCGTAGCATTGAATTTCAACAGAAATATAATCTTGATATTGGCCCTATAATAAGTAGATCTACCTCAGATACACCTCCCTGGACAAGACATGCTCCAAGGATAATGACAGGTATGCTTAGTTTACCGAAGAGCACAACACCACGCTCTGTATACCTCGCCTACTTTAATGAAGAGCTGTCAGTCTTAGGTGATCCTCTGACTATATTCACCGATGGTTCTAAAACCGAAGTAGGTGTAGGCGATGCGGTAGTTGTAGGAAGCCAGTGCTATTCATGGTCTCTGGATAAAGATAGTAGCATATTTACAGCTGAATCGTACGCGATTTGGCAAGCCCTCTTATATTATTCCTTTTCGGATAATACAAAGTGTGTTATAGTTACAGACTCGCTGAGCGTTTTGAAATCCTTAGAAAATATTTTCTCCACTGAAGATAATATATCACGTATATTGGACCTCATCACGCACCTTCATAGCCAAAATAAAGATGTTTATTTCTAATGGGTCCCTAGTCATGTAGGAATACTAGGAAATGAGTTAGCCGATGGAGCTGCTAGAGAAGCAGCACATAAACCTGAAGATGACATAGCGCTTCCAGTCAACGACTATATTAACCACATAAGAATGACCACATACAGCGCTTGGCAAAATGAATGGGAACAATATACTGGCCACATGCATTCTATTAAAAGAGATATAAGAAAATATACCTATCCCAAGGGGCTAAACCGCAGACACCAAGTTATGCTATGTCGCTTACGCATTGGACACACCAACTTAAGTCACCTATACCTACTCAGTGGTGATGAAAGACCTTCCTGCCCAACATGTTCTGTAGCATTAACGGTTGAACATATGTTGATTTCGTGTCCAAATCATAATGCATTGCGCTGTAGTTTACATATGAATGCAAATATTCAAACTCTACTGTCCAGCGCCTCCGAATATAATAAAGTTCTTAGGTACCTATCAGAAACCGGAAACTACTATAAAATCTAACGATCAATAATATCTTGATAATGAATTTTCTTTACCAACCCCACTAAATGGCCCATAGCCTTAGCAGCTGACGCCGCAAAAAAATTGCTGTGGCTACTAGAGGTAATATCTACTTGACGTAGCCGGTATATTTTCGAACTCCATTACTTACTTACATTAGTAGGTACCTTTTATAGATAAATGTAAATATTAGCGTTATCTCATACGGGTTCTTCATTAACTACTCTATAAAACTATAACAGGGATCAAGAGGCAAACAGGTACTGTTTCAAGTGGAAAACTTAGATACCATGGTTGTCTTTTTTATATTTATTATACCCGTAATTCTTGTTTTTACAAATTTACGGTTTGTACGGACCTATTTGGAATCAACTTTTTCCATGAATAGTTTTTTATTTAGTACATCCTTGTTAGTACTTAAAGGTGTCTGAATTTAAAAAACTTACCTGACTTGACTATCAAATCTTTGTCAGGCAGTGTATACGTAGATGTTGTCTGAAGTGGCTTCACTATTCAGCTAATGAACCCCCCTCAATTTTGCCTGTAAAAGTGGGGTCAAGGTGATTGATCCAGTACTTTCCACATACTACGGCGATATCATTTTGTTATTTTCCCATAGCATGAAGCTACAGTCTGAGATCCCCTTGCAACATCGCCCGCCTGTCCGCAAAAAAACTCTCTTAAATAGTTTGTTTGATCTCTTTCCGTAGGAACCAGAACAACACAGTTGTCATTCTCCAATCATCAACTGATATCCCAATGACATAACATGCCGATCAGCCGATGCTTAGAAACAGACTATATTACCAATATCAAACTTTATGGATAATGAAGAATGTTCTATAGATATCAAAAATTTTGAACGCTCCAAAAAAAAAGTAAAAACGACCAGAGCTCCTTATAGTACGATTTTAAATTTAATTATTGCTATAACTTTAGTGATGAGCTAGACACATTATAGAATTATCTACAACCTTTGAACATTAAAGGTGACACTAATACCAAAAATTATGTTTTGTCTAATATAAGATAGGGCAGCATTCGGTGACAGCAGCATGCCTCTCAGGTCAACGTAGATATCGAAAGAATTGTTGAATGAGAATTAGTAAATAAAACACAGACATCACAGACATCACACAAAGAAGCCTCACGTTATTTTACCAACTGTGAAAATGGAGATCACACCAAACTCGAGTCACCTTCCGTTAAGTCTTTGAGGCTCCACATCAACAATAACATGTCCTGGCACAACCACGTCGTTAGTATTGCTGGAGCGGCATCCCAAAAGCTTGGAGTTTTGTTCCGTAGTAGGGAGCAGTATCCACCAGAGCAACTACTGCTGCTCTACAAGGCACAGATATCCGACCACCGCTGGAGTATTGCTCCTATGTGCGAGGATGCGCTCCTAAGCACTCTCTACAGCTTCTGGACACTATCCAGAACAGAGAAATTAGATTAATCGATACACCTAACCTCACAAAGGACCTCCACAGCCTGGAACATCTAAGAAGGGTGGCTGACCTATATCTGTTTTACAGATTCTATCACGGAAGAAATTCGAGTGACCTCTCTTAGATAATAACACGAAAGGCCGTCCGATTTAGGAACACTAGAGGCTATGCGAGCTCATTCTTACCAGGTCAAGGTCCCTACTCCCCGAACCAGTCTCCTCCAACATTCCTTCTTTTGGAGAACCTCGACGCTGTGAAATGAGCTGCCGGGGAATTTGTTTCCCGGTGGCTACAACCTGCAGCGTTTCGAATTCAAAAATGTAACAACATTACCTACTACTATGACATATATATCATATTAAAGTACTCCAGCTCAGATGTATACCTTGAAGGGATTCAGATAGGCCTTTAAGGTGTAAACTACCAGCAAAGTCTGAAGTCTTTTATGATTACAAAAAATTGTAGCTTTCTCGTGATCTATTTTACCTACCACCACTCTCCAAAAATTTCAAAAATATTCAGCACTTTTAAAACACCTTAAAACGAAGTTAGGAGCTATTCTGATAGCTTTTGTTTCCTGCTAATCACTCCTTCGCCCATCCATCGGTTTTAAAAAGTATAGCAACCATACAGTATTCCAAATGTCATCAAAATCGTTTGCTAACACTACGCTATCATAAAAATGACAACAAACAAACAGAGAGATCTATAGACAGACAGACCGGCGTAAATCAGCAACAGATTTTTGTGAAGTAGACATAATGAAACGTTCAAAAAATATTATCTTTAAATCGAACACTTTGGCTATTACAATAATTCCCCCACCTACGTATGCCAAAACGGGTAAATTGGGATTTCAAAAGCGTTGATTGAGTGCGTGGGCGGAGGATTGCGGGCTAACTAAAAAATATTTCAAAAATCTGTCACTTGATCACGGTTGGAACCCTTGACGGCTATAACGTAAAAATATTTCCACTTAAATTTTGACGTTTATACAGGGTGATTCATATCAAACATACATTTTTTTAAATGGAACCCCCTATATATTATTGCATATTTGGATTTCTTGGTCAATTTTAGTGTGACTTTATGTATCACACATGGAACTTTAAACGAACCGTTTAGGCGCAAATCACGATTTTTGGTATAAGTAGGTATCAGAAAAAAATTGAATATCTCGGCGATTATAAAACTTAGAAGGCCGTGACTTTGCGGTACAACTAAGCATAAAATGCGTCACCTTAGGTCAGACGGCTAAAATTAAATTCTTTTTGTACTTGGAGAAATCAGTAGATTAATTAAGGAAACTTCAATCACAGATAACTTGATTTTTTCAAATGGCAATGCCTATTTTGGTTTAAAAAATCGAATGTAATATTTGATTACCTTTCTAACGATATAGCATACTTGATGCCAATCTTTTTTAGTTTTCATTTTATTTCAAATTTTCTGTCAAATCGGTGTTTTCCAATTTTCCTGCATGCAAGAAACCTAGCAGGCCATGAAAAATAAACAAAAGCGCGTTAGTATGGAAGAAACCAACTAACTTAGTAGAAAGATGCAAAATAACTAGAGCAACGAGGCAAGGTTATGAAAATTTCTTACAACATATTAGCTCTAACCAGAAACAATAGCGGTAACAAGAACGCTCATTTTTCACAGCCTACTAGCTATTAGTCAATTTCCAAAGTCAGTAAAAAAATATTTAATCAAAGGAAAACTACTAGTGATTGTTGCTGGCAGTATAATATCTATGTCTTCTGAATAAATTTCCACATTTAATGCTATAAAAAAGTAGCCATTTCCGTAAGTCAAAAGTAATGATACCTCTGACTGGAACCCTTCAAATTCTTCTTCTACTTATTAGAAAAATCGTGGAAAATGAAACTTGAATTGCTGTCTGTTTGAATTGTAAAACATAATTTAGTTTTCAGAAAACTACATGAAATAAACACAATTACAACATAGCGTAATTAAAAAATTCTAGCAATTATTTCAATAGATGTTCAGAATGATCCAGTTGGAGATTTCACTTTTGACTTAACTAAACGGAAGTGACTAATCTTTTTATCCTATTAGATGTGAAATTCTAAACATGTTAGACCGTAAGCAAAAATCGCTGGTAATTTTCCTTTTGTTTCAAAATTTTTAATCGTTTTGGCAAAGTTGTCAAGCTCTAGTAGAGCTCAATAGCTAGTAGGCTGTGAAAAACAAACACTACTGTCATAGCCCAGCTACTCATTTACATTAGATATCTTGGGGCTGTTGTATCCGGTTAGAGCTAATATGTTGCAAGGAATTTTCATAATCTTGCCTCGTTGCTCCAGTTAGTTTGCATCTTTCTACTAAGTTAGTTGGTTTCTTCCATATTAACGGGCTTTTGTTTATTTTTCATGGCCTGCTAGGTTGCTTTCACGCAGGAAAATTGAAAAACACCGATTTGACTGCAAATTTGAAATAAAATGAAAACCAAAAAAGATTGATATCGAAAATGCTATATCGTTAGAAAGGTAATCAAATTTTACATTCGATTTTTTAAACCGAAATAGGCATTGCCATTTGAAAAAATCAAGTTATCTGTGATTGAAGTTTCCTTAATTAATCTACTGATTTCTCCAAGTACAAAAAGAATTCAATTTTAGCCGTCTGACCCAAGGTGATGCATTTCATGCTTAGTTGTACCGCAAAGTCACGGCCTTCTAAGTTTTATAATCGCTGCGATATTCAATTTTTTTCTTATACCTACTTTTACCAAGGATGGTGATTTGCGCCTAAACGGTTCGTTTAGAGTTCCATATATGATACATAAAGTCACACTAAAATTGACCAAGGAATCCAAATATGCAATAATATATAGGGAGTTCCATTTAAAAAAATGTAAGTTTGATATGAATCACCCTGTGTGAACGTCAAAATTTGAGTGAAAATATTTTTACGTTATAGCCCTCAAGGGTCCCTACCATGATCAGGTGACAGATTTTTGAAATATTTTTTATTAAGCCCACAATCCTCCGTCCACGCACTATTGGCCCACCCTGTATACTCAAAACTAGTGTACAATTGTTAATGTAAAAAAGGTATATCAGTAAGGCGTAGATTAGGAAATAAAAGGTACGTATAAGTAGAACAGTATGATATAGAGAGAATAGAAAGAGGAGAAGAAAACAGAGAAAGTAAACAGAAAAATAAAAGCGTTTGCAAATAAAGAAGGGAATCATTATAGGAATTACAGGATCTTTTTCATAGGTGGCTACTTGGTAGTGAAAGGAGCAGGAGCATGACGCAAAGAAATATATTTGATTTGACACTATGTGGAACTGAATTATAAGTTTTGGAAATGTTGTATGAAAATATCTGTCAAGCAGAGCAGTGTGATGAGTAGTTGTAGTCTTGGATCATATTTTTATATGGTGTACATAGTGCCATAAGTTATTTTATTAGACAAGTTCAAGGGAACTTTCATTGTGACAACGTTGCGATAAAAATATGCGCTGTGAATCACTCTTCTTTCTTGCATATTGAGTCAGTCTATTTGCACTTATTAATGTGAAGTACTTTTACTATAACTATTCCTATTGCTTCTGCTAGACAAATCTTTGGTTTATAAGACAAGAATCAATTACTTTTGCATGCTTAGCTAAAATCTATTTTCTCGTTTTTGATACGATCAGACATAAACCTTCTTGTAATTACCAATATAGGCTTGTTAGAGATTCTGTATCTTTATTTTCAGATAAGTTCTGTAATTGACAGGTGCTTTTCAATTTGTTAATTGCCAAATAATTGCCAGTAATTGTTGCAATAATTGCAAATAATTGAATCGAAACTAGAATATTAATATCAATCATTTAACAAATATAACAACACTTAGCTATGTTCTGTCAAGCATAGCATCCACATTACATATATTTATAGGGAATGCACATAAAAGTGGAAGTATATTGTTAGTGTTCCATTTAAAATTATGGTCATGAGTTTTGGTTTACCCTGTACACAAAACCAAAAAATGCAAAAACTTGATAATTTTATACAAAACTGGACAACCACGAAATTATTTTAGCGTTGCGAATCTGGGCTCCAGTTATTGATTTTTTTAGGTACAGGGTGATGAATTCATTAAGATTTTTACATATAGTGGCCATATCTCTAAGAATACCCTGTAAAACCAATTCAAATTCTAGATAATGTATAGGGTATTCCATTTGAAAAAACACATATTTGGTATGGCGTGAATTTTTGCATAATCTTGTATACTATACAATAATTTTAAAATGTAGACCTTCACTTTACCTATAACTTTTATTCGAATTTTTTTTTTGGATCTTCCATAATGACCGAGGTACCAAACTTCGGATTATAAATTGATCACCCTGTATACAGGCATTGAATGAGGTACCGCAAAACTTGAACTGAGATAAGACAAAGGCATCAGTTAATAAATTTTTAGTATTTCTATTCATTATATCTCTATAACCAGTAATACTTTTGATATTGCTGACGGCTTTTCTAATGGTATTTGTTTTAAGACTGACCCATTAAAAACTGTAAATTGGGTCACCTTAGTTAAAAGTACATTCCACCTTATATCATTTTCCGCCAAACTACATCTTGTGTCAACGAGGTATTGTACAGGTCAGAAATATAAGAGCAGTTTACATTTTTTGTGCTTCTATCGAGTGCCGACACTACAAAGGACCCCTTAATCCTCTTAATCCTTCACAAGACACCCGACCGGTCGAATGACCCTTATTTGTTTTTATCTATTGCAAATTGGTATTTTCGACTATTTTGATCTCCTGCGACTTCCTGAATTATTATGATATATATTTTGTATAGATAATTACGGTTTTATCATTACTCAGGTCTACATAATAACGTAACTGTACTATAGAAGTATCAACACTGATTGAGACCTGAAAAAAAATGTAAACAGCTCATATATGTATATCTGACTTCTACAATATACTAATTTTTTCAACCTTGGACTTTTCCTTCTCCGAGTACTAGACTACTTAGTCACATCTAAAAAAATAAAACCACGCCATAAATCTGTCCCTCCCAGATAAATACATAAAAGCTAATTATCGTCCCCAACGGAGTTGAGATCGGGTACGTTTATGGGTCGGCAGCGATCCCCGGCGATTTCTAGCTATGCGACCGCACAAATGCAAACAATACCCGGTACAGTTCTTAATGTGGACCATATATTCGCGGACCGAGAGGTAATTACCGTAGAAAAATTGAATTGTATCGCCGGCAATTGCATCTGAAGGAACAAATGCACATCGCTGCATCTTTCTGTTCGCCCACACTGCGCGCTCGATTCGCCGCACGCCTGCTAGATTGAATTTAGTTCTGCTAAAACAGCGGCGGCGTGGACGCTCGGTATATCCAACAAAAGAATTTTTGATTTGAAATTAAACTATGTTTTGGTATTTTATGATATCGGCAGCCTTATTATGTAAAAATTTGCGACAGTGGTCGCTGAGCAGATGCCCAGTAACAGCAACACGACATCAACAGGACTGTCAAAACATTCAAAACTAACAATTTGTTCACAGCTCTGGCACATTGTTGGTTATGTTGTTGTCCGTCGTTACATAATACGAACTTTGTGTTTGACAGCAGATATTGCGTGATTTTGGCCTATCGCTTATCGTCTGCAGAATACGTAATAAAGCTGCCGGTCATCCTTTTATTTAGCATATTACTATTCATTTATTTTATTACTGTTAGTTGTTTACATAATTATGCTGATATTCTTCTTCTTTCGTACTCTGTTCTATAAATATTACCTAACTTTTGGACAGTAAACGCTATAATTGTTTTTAACAAAAAGGTGCAGCCCGCAGCCTTATTACATATCTTGCGGATGGTAGGCGACAGGCGTAAATCGCTGTCAATATCACGACGGATAATAACAGACAATAAAATAACCTACAATGTGCCGGAACTGTCAGCGAATGAAGCTTAATTCAGATGCACACGACATCCAACGATACGACGCGACGGTACGAAACTATTCCTATTGGTTGAAATATTTTGATTTGACATCATTATTATTAACCGAAAACATCTATAGATGTTCAACCATCATCAACAGCATCTGTAGATGTTTTTGGTTAGGTGGAGTCAAAACAGTCGAGCAATTTAGATATAAGTAAAAAAATGCATGGGAAGCAACGATTCTTGGCCCTTTGTTGTAATAATCATCGTATGGTATTCTTTATCCACAATGTTGGTAATACTTCCATATATTCAAGTATTTCAGTGCAACGCTTACTGCTTGTCACACCCATAGTTACGAAAAGCTACGCATCATGATTCCTAGACTTTTTAACTTCTTCATCTTATATAGTGCTTTACCAATGATATTTTTAATAATTTAAAAGAATCAATCATCCTTTTTGCAAATTTCTCAAAACGTATAGAGTCAACAGCTATAGCTGACAAATTTTGATTTGACGTTCATTCTAATTATTATGTTGATAAATAAATCCAGAAAGTCGAATAAAATTATGATGCTTGTATATCTATTGTTCGTTACTTGGAATGTGAATTGAAACTACATTATGTACATTTTCTGCACGTGCTTCAGAGTATTAGATTGAGTATGTTGCGATTTTGTTCTGTATACATTTTTGTATGTTCTCAAATATTACAATTTTCCCTTATTAACCGGCTATTCTTTAGAATTTCAGAATCATCGACTTAGTTCGGAATTTAGTTCACAAAAAAAAATGAAAGCTGTTTTCTGATGCAGCTAACAAATAATATCAATTAATCAAAATCGATTTTTTGTCAACCTTTGAACTTTCAGAAAAGCCTGCGAGGTGGCCGAAACGTTGGTAGAGTTTATCGTCAGCATATGGGATTTATATTGATGAGCGCGATGTCCTAATTTCTGCTACAAATATTGTATACGGTCCTTTCCAAAAACGATATTTCTTTGTTCTGAATCATAAATTCGTTGTCATGATGTCAACCGTTTCCGTTTGTATTTATTTAAATTATTTAAAGCTGCTGCTACATTAAACAAATATGTTTTCTATCTTAAAATAATATCTTCTTTTTCATAAGTGACTTATAACACTAAAAACACAAAAAACAATAAAATAAAGATGTTGGAAAGTTTGGGTACCTGTGGATGGAATTTTCAATTTGACATTCCTTGAGCAGTTGGTCCTCTGAAACCTTTAGGAGGTAGTCTTTCTTTTCGACGCCGGGATTGAGTAAACTGTAGGTATATATATGGAGAATTCTGGACCTAGGGACTGAAGGAAGTTGTTAATATTTGCTGTGTCTCTTCATGTGTAGTCTGCCATCTTTTTGAGCTTCTGTAGCTCACGAGTGAATCTGTAAAAAATATTTGGTTATGTGAGAATTGACATTGATAGTTCAAATGCTTAGATGAATAAACCAGGTTTGCAAGAAATGCTAACATGACACACCAACCATTAATTTCAGAGTTATTTGACCCAGAAGAGAAGAAAATTCCATGACAGTGATTTCGAAAAACTATTTATTTGTATCTCAAAAATCGATACAGGTACGCAGGTATCAACCCGCAGTGTTTAAATTTCAAATTTGGATATCACCTTTCAACAGCAAAATTTGAGTTTCAGCAGTGTAATTCGTCTCTACTATCTGCTGTTTCTGATAAACAACCATTGATTGCGTTGCGCGCAGATAGTTTATAACATTACCGGCATTCCCCCTTATCAAGCCACTGAAACTCCGCTATAAGGCTACTACATCAGCGCAGATAATTGCTATCCCTTGTAATTTATCGCTGTAAGAATGGCGCAGCAACATTTAGAGGATTCTAATTAATAAACACGGCAGAATATAATAAATAATAAGTTATTCCCGACAACGCAAACGGTTGCCCATACACCGGTAGCTGCGTATGTGAAAAATTTGTTAATTTATTACCGATTCATATATTATTGATCGGAACACCTGTTGTTGCTGACGTTTTTCATTTGTATCGTTCACGTAAAGGTTAACCGCTGTTGCTTGATGTGGTATTTTGTACCAATCCAGACATGGCAAAGCTTTAAGCTGTAAACAAAACTATCGTTTTCTTACATAAGCTTTTTATGTGAATATCGATTCATTCGGAGGAATGGGAAATGTTCTAGGTTTGCTGAAATATACAGGGTGGCGAATTATACAAACTTTCTGACGAAGCAAGGCTGACTCTGCATGACAAAATGTCAGAATAATGGGAAGTCCTTTATACAAGGTGAGTCAACCTCAACGCCTCGGACTTTTGTAACAAAACGATATCTTTTCAGAAAAATAACTGTGTAGTCATATTATGCATATCTAGTACATTTTAAAAGTGATATTTTGCACCATTTAGGTGCAAAATATTATTTTTGGTATAAGTAGATATCAGAGAAAATTGAATATCGCAGCGATTATAAAACCTAGAAGGTATGACTGAACATGAGACGCGTCAGCTTAGATTAGACAGTCAAATTTGAGTTGTTTTTGTACTAGGAGAACACTAGTCTCTGATAGTTTATATTTCACTTCAAATTTTCAATCAAATCGGTTCAATAATTTATCTTCCTATAAACAACCAGCAGATTATGAAATATAAACAAGACTTGTTCAGATGGAAAAATTGACTAAGTTAACAAAAAGATAAGACGAACTAGAGTAAAGTCAAAGAGAAGCTAGAGACAGAAATGGATATTTATGTATTAGAGATGTATTAGAGATTGATAATTTCCAAAACCATAAAAAATTTTGAAATGACGGAAGGCAAACTACCATGTCTCCAAAATAAAATTTCACATTTAATGATATGACCTATGAAGTATTCATTTCCGTCAAGCCAAAAGTATTGATAGATATGACGAGAGTCCTGCAGATACTTCAGTGTCTATTAGCAACATCGCAGAAAATGAAGAATGTATAACAATCTGTTCAAATTACAAAACATAATCTACTTGGCAGAAAATTAAAATCCGATTCATTAGTAGTCCTTTTTTGCGATCTTGCTAATAGATACTGAAAATTTGGACTCCAGTCAGAGGTATCGTTACTTTAGACTTTGACGTACATCACTACTTTTTTATAGCATTAAATGTGAAATTGAGTACTGAAAATGTTAGACTGAGAGCAATAATCGCTAATAGTTTTGCTTTCATTCCAAAATTAATCATTACCATTTGAAAAAATCGACTTATCTCCCATTGAAGTTCCCTAATTATTCTTCCGATTTCTCCTAGTACAAAAAATGTTCAAATATGATCATCCATCTAACTTAAGCAGACGCATTTAATGCTTGCTCATATGGTAAAGTCACAGCCTTTCAAGTTTTATAATCACTGAGAAATTCAACTTTTTTCTGATATCTACTTATACCAAAAATGGGGCTTTGCACCTGAACGGTTCATTTTAAGTTCCATGTTCCCTATAATTTATCAAGGAATCTTAATATGCAATAATATACGGGGTGTTCCGTTTAAAAAAAGCATAACTTTGATATGTCACGCTTTTATTAGATACCCTGTATAAAAGTCATTATTTTTAAAATGTTCTCCAATACGACCTACATAATAATTATACTTGTATAGTTATTTCTATGAAAAGAGATATCGTTTGATCACAAAAGTCCGAGGCGTTGAGCTTGACTCACCCTGTAGATACATACACACACTTTTGAGATCTCCTCAAATTCTCATCGTCCCGCATGTCAAGTTGATCTTCTTACAAAAAAATAGTGGTTCTTTATGGGGGGTCCTAAAATATCACTTATTTGTCGGTCTTTTTGTCTGTCGCGTACCAAGTATTGAATATGAATTATTTTTTTCTTGGGCCGACATATTACGCCTAGCAAAGTAATATTGGGATAGTGGTCCGCCAAAAACTTTATTGATCATTTTTACTTGTGTAAATTTCGTTGACTAGGTCTGCATCATTCTTTATAAGCTTATGCCCCACACCTCAAGACGTCATTAAAGTTAAAAGTTAGCAGTATGTGGCAAATTCGATCCATTCGATTCCAATTTACGTTCCACCATGATCCACTTTCAGCAGTTTCCGTAGACTAAAGCCGATTACGAATACTGCTACATACGACTACAACATTACTCACGGTACCATTATTTGTTTATTTGTCTGTAGGGTACCGTTAGCCGTTTATTTATTAACAATCGACCTTTTCATAGCAGCTATTCTGCGCGTTACGAGGGTGGTCTTATAAAAAGCTGGAACTATCTGTAAGGTCATAACAACAAGTGAAAGCAGTGGGGTGTCTGTTGTTAATGCTTTGAACATAATGCCTTGCTATTTTAACTAAGTTATTACTAGTCGATTGAGTTACGTATTTATAACGCTGTACTGGGTAACAAATGAAACCGCAAGCTGACGTTTCGCCTGAGTTTCCAATACATATTTTACTATTTGGCTCTTAAAGTGCAAAATACAGGGTCACCCAATTATAGATGTACAAATATCTCATAATTGGAAGATGCTGTTCATTTAAAAACGACTACACGGATTTATCGAAAACCACTCATTAAAAAAAACCCGAGACACGTCAAAAGATTTGTCAACAAGAACAACTTTTTAACCAAAACAGCTCCACCCCCTTGTACCCTCTGCCCTCATGGCCATCCCCTTATGTATTTTGATTGACAAAGGATATTGAGTAATAGCTCTTTAATTCTGTCGTTTGATTTTTTTAAATCGGTAGAATTGTTTTTAAGAAAATTAGAAAAAAACGATATATCAGTACTGTACTTTTTCGTGATTTGGTGTACTAGTTCTCAGACAGAAATATATGTAACATTAATACTGTGCATTGAACCAGGAAAGCCACTATCATCCCAGGAGATGGTACGTCGGCGACAGCAACATGCCTCACAGATCAACGTAGATATTGAAACAATAAATGTCGAGTGGAGATTAGTAAATAAAGTACGGTTTAACGTACAGAAAACTCAGGCAACAACACTGACTAAGAAGTCCCACGTCAGCTTACCAACAGCCCTAGAAGGCACACATCCGACCCTCGGTGGAGTACCGCTCCCATGTGAGGGGATACGCTCCGATGCACTATCTAAAGCTTCCAGACAATATCCAGAAGAGGGCAATTAGACTAATCGATACGCCTAACCTCAAGAAAGACCTCCACGGCCTGAAACATTGAGGAAGAGTGGCTGACCTGTCCCTGTCTTACAGATTCTATCACGGAAGATGTTCCTGTGAGCTCTCCTAGATAATAACACCAACAGCCATCCGAACGAGGAACACTAGAGAGACTCTGCGAGCTCATCCTTACCAAGTCGAGCTCCCTGCTCCCCGAACCAGTCTCCTCCAACATTCCTTCTTTTGGAGAACTTCGACGCTGTGGAATCAGCTGCCGGGGCATTTGTTTTCCGACGGCTATAACCTGCAGCATTTCATATCTAACGTGCACCGATACTTATCCTCTCGCAGCGCTTTTACAGCGCCATTGGCTTTCAGCATTTGCGGGAGGTAGACGATAAGAAAAGCTGAAGATCAGCACTTCAAAGGGTCACAGCTCGTAAGTTATTAATTTTCCTCCAATTAATGTTTGGAAAATTATGGTTGAAAAAGTAAAAATTAAAAAACCCTCATACCTCGTTTTCAGACATTTAGAGGTATGATTGCAGACATGATATTTTACAAAGCATATTTTATACTTGACGTTTTAAGGAAAGTCGTTTTGTTACGAAGGTCTAGGGTCAACAGAATTTCTAACAAAACAATTCGTATTTTTCTCAATTAATGTTACCTACATACTTAATGAGCATTCTGATTCCAATGCATGTAGGTATTTTTTGTACCGATTTTTCTGCATTTAACACATGATTTTTGCTTTTGTACAAATTTGTTCAAATCTCTTATCACCCATCTGGAACCTACATCAAGGAAGTTTCACCCAAAACAACTATCACCTTCATCAAAAAATGTGGATTGTACAGTGAGCTCTAAATAGATGTGAGCCACAATAGACAGTCGAAGGAAGTATAAGCGCTCCACTCACTATCAATTTAACCTAACCTACTCTAGAGTAACTCAATAAGAAACAGCCCTCCTGTTTTTGAAAGACTCCGATCACAATAAAGAGGAAATTAGATTTTGGCATTTCAGCTATAGGTGTTTAAATATTTTACATATATTTTTTCGTACTAATATGTTATTCATCATCTATCAGCCATCTCTCATCCACTGCTGGATACAGGCCTCCTCTAGTGTAAACCATCGATCTCTATCTTGAGCTGTGTGTATCCAATTTCCTACAATTTTCTTGACATCGTCACTCCGTCTTGTTGGCGGCCTGCCTCTACTTCTCCTATCCATTCTAGGCCTCCACTCCAATATTCTTTTCGTCCATCTATTGTCTGTCATTCGGGCTATGTGGCCTGCCCATTTCCACTTCTTTTGAGCTATAATTTCAACAATGTCCTTAACGTTAGTTCTTCTTCTTATGTTCTCATTTGTAATTCTATCCCTTCTCGTGATTCCCAACATTGCCCTTTCCATTGCCCGTTGCGCCATTCTCATCTTTCCTGCAGTTTGTCTTGTGAGGGTAAGTGTATCTGCCCCATATGTCATCACAGGTATAACACATTGCTCATATACTTTCCTCTTTAGACTTATTGGTAAGTCTGCTCTCAGAGTGCTACTCAACTTCCCAAAAGCTACCCATGCTAGCTGTATTCGACGATTTATCTCACACGTTTGGTTATCTCTTCCTATTCTCACCTCATGACCTAGATATTTATATTCATATACTTGGGCTATCTCACCCCCATCGACAATTATGTTATCGTTTGTTACCAAATTTGTCATAAATTTAGGTACTCACCGTCGATTTTTATACCTTTTCCTTCCCAATTTAATTTTTTGAAATAGTATTCCTACACAGCTGTGAAGAGCTTAGGAAAGATAGTGTCTCCTTGTCTAATTCCGCGTTCTACATGCACCTTGTTTGTTGGTTCGTGGAGATTTACATTTAAAGTTGCGTTTTCATATATATATTTAATTAGCTTTGTGTATCTGTAGTCTATCCTACATTGCTGCAGTGCTGATAAGATTGCTGGAAGTTCAACCGTGTCAAACGCCTTTCTGAAGTCGACAAATACCATTACGAGCGGCCTGTTATATTCTATTGATTTTTCTATCAGGGCTTTGACCGTTTGTAAGTGGTCGTTTGTCCCATATCCTCTTCTGAACCCCGCCTGTTCTCTGGGCTGATAAAAGTCTAACTTTCGTTCCAAGCGTTTAGTTACGATCTTAGTGAACCACTTATACAAGTGCGAGAGCAAGCTATGTTATTATTATTGTTGAAATGTTTGCCACTGTGTTTTCGAAAAACTAGAGGACAAAATATTCTTATGGTGGTTCAGGAAGTATTTCCTTGAGTTTTTGCGTTTGTTTTGAAAACATCCTCTATATTTACTGGACAAATTATCCTTTCTGAAGATTTCCATGAATAATACAGTAATTTACTATCCAAGAGCTGAAATTGATATTTCGTGTCGCGAAGTACTTGTAAAAGCTGTCCACGGAAGCTGTCGTGCTGTAGCGCATCCATTACGTGTACAGTTTCCTCTAAAATAAGACCTTTAGCACCATTTATTAATCACGAACAATCCTTATAAGCAAGAAGACACGACGCGATTTCAGCACTCGTTGCATGTAATCAAATCTTATACATGTAAATGACAGGACGCCACACCAAGCTGATATTTTCTCAATAGTTCTATAATATATGCGCCAAAAACGTTTATTTCCTTAAATAGACATGCATGTCATTATTCTAATAAGGAGCACTGGATCGTTTATTCGTAATTTATGTTGGTTTTAAATAAATGGCGCCATTTTGACAATGAAACGAAGGTTACGTTGGTACCGTAACATCAGTTGGTCGCATACCAATTGACTGTTTAAGTGTATAGTAACACATAGGGTGAGGTCGGCCATATTGAATCAAATTTTCAAAGATTGTCTGTACTTATGGGGCATTGAAAGCATTAAATAAATTGATAACGCAAAACCAATCTCTCAACTTTGAGGAGGATTTTGAGTAGCATAAATTATTTCTATATTTGTAGATAACCAGAGAAAAGTAACAATAAGACGATGTTGCAAATGGTTCATTAGAGGCAACCAAGTGCTCTTAAATTGAACCTGTCCTCAGATGCTGATGAAGTAGGTATAATACTTCCAGGAAAGTAAATTAAACTGAAATAAATAATTTCTATTTAAGAAAAGTTAGTAAATACCGAAATATTTCTTTAATAATTGCTAATAAAATATGTAAGAAGCTAAGCCATAATTCTGTTACTGTACTGCAAGGGATGAACACTTGAATATTTTCTTTTTTGGTCCAACACCAACACACTTGCAATGAAACCAGGTTTGGCAGTGCAAGCACTGAACTATTTTAACTTGGCCTTCAGTCTTGCGTTCAGTACAGAATCACGAAATTTCCGGAGCGTTAGAAATTTAGAATGTCCTTAGTTGAACTATCAGGATTTTAAACTGTGCCGGATTTCAATTAAAGGTTTCTTTCAAGTGGTTCAATGCAAGTACCTAGCTCCAATATCAGGATCAATTCCATATTTAAATAATTTTTTGACAACGCTATTGCTGGGTAGCACATAAAGCTCTGCTATCTAATAGACAAATTATTAGTTGAAAGGACCAACCTACATTGTTTTTGTTAGATTTGAAGCCTTCGCCAATCTCACAAAATATTACTTTGTACGTGGTAAAAATCTTCAACACAGATCTGTATTACGCTAAAAATCGACTGAGCCGCAAGAAGTTTCAAGGTATGGTGTAGAATGCCCGATGGCAGCATTGCCAAGTTTTACGGGAAGTAACAAAAACGACAAAGGTTCAATTTAGGAGACAGTTCAATATGGGCAACCGCATGCTAATGTTATTGTATTTATAAGAGATGACTAATTCATAGTAGTAGTAGTAGTTTTTTTATTATAGAGGGTTAGGAAAATTGGCTTCATCTTGTTGTTTAACTATTGCTACGTCCTTCGCTTTCTTTGGCGGTCAAGATTTTCCTCGACATGCAATAGATAGTCTGCCAATAAACCTTATGGGAGATCAACAACCTCACTTTATTATCTGTCTTCAGATCTTCCTTTCGTGATGGCGGCACTGTCGTCGGAGGCTCTTCCTAGCCTTTTCCAGTAGACGCGAAGCAAGCCATGTTCCGTTAGAGCCTAAGCCTCCTTGTGACACGTAGATGTCTTTTCTCTCTTCAGCCAGCAGCCAATTAATTGTTAGTATTTGGATGTTTTTCCATCACTTCAAATATATTTACAGTTGTTTCAAATCCGTGTCATTGAAAGAACTCAAATCTTATATTCGAAGTAATCACAGGTACGCCAATGAATTCAAAATAATTTTATATTCATTATAAGGACATGTATAATCCTTCTAATACCAGTATTGACATATAATGCAATCAGAACATCCTTTTGTTTTCGAAATTTACCCTCTTTCATTCAAGCAAAGCATACAATCTATTCAATGTACAAAAATTATTACTGCAACAGCAGTTCGTGATAATTCATCTGATAAAAATTAATTTTGTTTCAATGGCCCTTGTCGTTCGCTGAACTATAATCAGTATTCGGCGGGGCTGATGTCCCGATTCAATGAAGGTAAGAATAAAGAACAGGGGGATGATCCCAGTGCTACTATCGCCGCGAACTCGTCAACATGGACGAAGTTGTTCCGTTGTGTTGTTTCGGTGTTAGCCGTGTTGTGTCATCTCGTGGTTTTGCGTACTGCATCAGCAATTGTGTGATCTAAATGTGTCCAGTTATATATTAAATGGAGGACCTACTGAGAAATCGGGACTTGAAAGTCCTAACACCCACATATGAATGTAGGTATTTAGATTAGTTAGACAGTTATATTTCAGGTAATAATGCAACAACTGGTGCAGGCTTATGTCTAATTCGTATATCATGCTCCTTATAACTTTACACAAAATCACACCATTAAACATCCAAACGAATCAATCAGCTGTCCGTTGCGTCTTAAGTTCATGAGCTTCGATTTTTGTCCCTGTTTAGTAATCTGCCTTGGAGAGCAGATTTCGAGTTGTACATACCATATTGAACAACACGAACAACTCTGAAGCTACTTTGCATGCTAGCCAACTCATACTTCACAAGTTAATTGGTGTAATTGATGTTAATTGAAGCTTAATCTTTATTCGATATCTGAATTGCTAACTCGTTGAATTAAATACGCAATGCGTTTCATGTACTATCACGATAATTATGAATCTTTGAATGAACTGACGACCTTTACGCTAAGTGCTGTAAGTGAATGAGCTTTTTCTAATTACCTACATCAACTCTATGCCTACATCTGTATAGCCTTATAGCATAGGAAGACAAAAATATATAGCACTCAGTGCACTAGAAATTTACACCGTTTTATTACTAGTGACATTTTATTGTAAGATTTACAGCTTTAAGTAATGCCAGATTCAATATTTATACATTTTCGGTCCATTCCTAATAGCTTACGGAGCAGCTTAGACATTTTAGTGTCCATTCTTGAAATATTCAATACAGCTTCTCAATATTAACAAGTTTAGTATATACAGGGTGTCCCTGAATTTCCTTGACACGTGACACTCTCGTAATAAAAAAAACGAAAACTGAGTGGAATGTTTGAAAGTACTACCATGCTTTCGAAATATTTTTTTTTGTAGTCCAATCCTCAGAACTCACCCCTCACTCTGTTTTTCAAATAGCACCTAATAGTTTTTTCTACACAAAATGGGTCCTTATTTTATTTAAAATCTTGTATTACCTTTGATTTTATACAAAAAGCCAGGCATTTTTTACGTAGGTTTATAATAATAAAATACATAAAATAAGGATTTATTTGAGGCGTAATAGTTTCGTAAGAAAAACAAACAAAAAAGAAAACTAAGTGAAACTTTCAAGGGTACGGAATGACTACCATGCCTTCGAAACATATTTTTACTCCAAGCCCTAAAACTTACCCCCTACTTTTTTCCAAATAGCAACCGACAGCTTTCCCTACATTAATGAGGTCATTATTTTATCTAATATCTTGTAGTGCCTATGACTTCATATACAAACTAAATCTTTTCGTAGTCATTAACATAAATAAAAATACGCATTTTTTGAGTAATATTTTCGTAATGAAAATGCATAAAAAAGACATTTGTTTTCGAAAGCATCAGTACCCAGTCATTCAATACCCTGAAACACAAATAGTTTTATTCATTTTGCGTCAAGCAAATTCTTATTTTATTTATATTATACTAATGATTTTACGAAAAAAATAAATTTGTGTATAAAATCAAAGGTACTGCAAGATTTTAAATAATATAGCGATAAACTATTTGGTGCTATTGGAAAAGCAAAAGTTGCGGGTGAGTATTAAGGGTTGAAGTACAAGGAAATTCAGGGACACCCTGTGTGCTAGAGATCCCAAAATTTTTGATTTATTTCTGAAGTGTTCTGCATTTACTGCAGTGAAAGGGTTTTTAGTTTTCTCTAAAATTCAATATACTAAGGGCCAATAACTGATGCACAATATGGAAAGAGATAAAGAGACAGCAAAACCTAATTGCAATATCTTTCATAATAATCCTCAAAAAAAATGTTTGCTCCAAAGCCCCTTTTGCTAATATCTTCTGGATTATAACCTCATGGCTCGTATAAATCTAATAACTAATACTATAAGAGGAGTAGCTACCTACAGATTTGCTTTCCTCGTCAAAAAGATCAATTAGTAGATAAGGATGTTGGAAAATAAGAATACTTTAACGTTTCTCATTAAACCTTGGATTAATTGGGTAAGGCGATTATGTCCATATTTAATTAAATTTTATTGAGAGTAATGAAATACTAGGCTGTTAATTTGTTTACATTTTATTTCTTTATTTAATAGAAACAATTTTATTGATGTAGTGTAAATTCTGTACGTGCGTTGGTTGTAAAAACTGGAAACTAATTTAGTGATTATGCCTATATATAACTTTACGATGCCTGATAGTATATGTTTTTCTTCTAAGGATGCATACAGATATGTAACGGAAGGTCGTAGTGCAAAACGTTCATACGACCATTTTTGTGCGAATATTCATTCTTATAGTACGGCTCATCTATACATATAGCATTTGTTTACAAAGTGGAAAGTTCTAAAAAATGCCTACAAGGGTCCTTAATTTGTATAACACTGACAAATAAATAAAACTAAATTTTAATTATGGTTATTTCTACAGGCTGTGTTGTGTGATCCTCGTCATAAGCAACTTTTCACTCGGTAAACAAATGTTATATAATTGGGACCTACTACACCAAGTGCATAAATGTTTACTCTGTTCCATCGGGTTTCTCCTCCCACCAAGGATTACGAAACAATTTTCACCCCCCCCCCCCCCTTTCCCACTCCCTCGAGCGGCAAACCCCAGAGGTCGCAAGTTGAATCTTGTCTTACACCCGTATGCACCGTTTGGCGATTCTAATCCTAGTTTCCTAATCGCGTTTTGCTAATCTTTGGCATCTAGCCATGCACCGACCGTCAAGAGATTAACTAATCCAGATTGGAGATTCGGCAAGGTTGTGTTCGCAAGATTGTTTTGACAGTGACAGTGTCAAAATTGTCAGTTAGCGGTGCATAGTAAACAAGTAATCTAATCCAGGTTTACGTAACTAATCGCGCTATTGACTTACGGTGCATACGGATGTTAATTAAACAACGCCGAGGTAGTATCATTTTCACTAAAAGTATGCACAAATAAGTTTTAGCAACAGCACTTATCGGTAGTAGGTACTGTAGCTAGCGATGTACTAATAAATGCCGTAATTTTTTTAAATCAAATGCGTGAGTTTAGGCAGCTGCAGGTAATAAAAAAATGAAGAGATATCATTATTTTGGGAAAACAAAAATGTCACACGACTTTTTGATAAGGTTCGTCTTAATACGCAATTAAATTCTGATTTTAGTGGAAATCACAAACCAACCCCTAACTTTGGCGCACTCTAGAGCGGAAACTGTTGGTCGCACACGAAAAAAGTGTAAACCAAAATTATGCAGAATTTTATTCTCTCTATAAACCATTTGAAGCTTTTTTCGGTATCACTAACCAAAACGACGCAATTTTTCGAAAATCGTCGCGAAGCAGAGTTTTCACCCCCTTACCCTTTCACCGACCTATACCGAGGTCGTAAACGTAAGTGTATGTTCAGGAGCCAATGTCTACCATCCTACCTATTTTTATTTCTTTCTGACCTTTGGCTGTCAAAAGCTTGTTTTTACCACGCGCGATGTAACGATTGGACTACACTAAACTAATAAGAAAATATGTATTTGGTAACTACATATGTATCGATTATTATATTTTTTCTATTATATATTTCAAATATAATAACATTGTACACTTACTTTATGATAATCTGTAACATGTCAAAAAAAATTGTGGTAGGGTGTTGTATCGTTTGTTCACTTTTTGAGATGGATATAGGACATCGGTAGCTAACATGAATCTGAACATTCAACAGTTCAAAGAAACAGTCACTGAAAGATCCTTTTTCCTCCTGGGACTTAGATATACAACGAATTTGCCAAACAGTCAAAACTAATTACCTCAATAAAAAAATTTAAAAAGGAAATAAAAGAGTGCATTATAAAGCAATCCAATAAACTCGTAAGTGTTGTATACTATATGTGAATCATGTAAGTTTTGTACTGATATTTCGCCTTCCTGCTGTCTCGTATTTCAATGTATTTTTTTCTCTAGCTTATTTGCTCTTTTAATTGTTGAACTAGAAAATAAGTATGCAATGTTGTTTTAATGTTTTCATTATTTAGCTTGTAACTGCTAAAAAATATGTATATGCGTACATGTTTTTCTGGAATATCGGGAGAGTACTAGCAAAGTCAGGCAACTATGCCTAGGCATGTTGCGTTCTTCCGGTATCCTATTAGATACAATAATTCTCAAATGAACATTAAGGCCCGATTTTATCAACACAGGTATTTTAACAAAGGCTTTGACCAATGAGATCAGCCAATTCAAGAGCATGCATCTGTCTGGAAATCATTTATTTCTTTTGAAGTTTACCTCAGAAAGGTAAAAAATGGCATGTTTTACTTACAATCGACCATTATGAACTATCTAGTATCTTTTCAACCTTGATTTTCCATCCTAAATGGGTGAAAACCTGCAGTTTCTTGCTTAACAAATAGTTTAGCAATTGCTAATCTCAACCAACTAGATTCCACAAAAACAGTACATTTGATCACTGGATCACCTGTACTGTTAGTGTAATGCTAATGTTGACAAGAAATTCAAATTATTGCATTATTTCGATAAAACAATAATTTACTATCGATAATAATTATAAAACCTGCGATATACCTCTGTATTATAGTAAAAAGGGGTAAAAATAACATTTTAATGCATTTCACAAAGCTAAACACACGATATAACAAATGTGCATTACTGCTTGCCTATCCTTATTAACTGCAAAGCTCGCGAGCTGGCAAACGTATAACGTATAACCTTATTTTTCCTAAACCCAGGAACCTGTCGTGTAGTCAGAAAGTGAATCAGGTGCTTTATATAATTTTCAGAGAAAGGGGGGACGAGCAGGGGGATTTTTATTCATATGCATGCCTTACAATGTGTTTCTGCACTACGGTGCCTTTTACGCAGTGCCTTTACAATCTTTACATCCTCTGTGAATATTTCTATAAGAAGGTCTATAACAAACATGCATCCAGTAGATGGGAGTTCTTTCGTAAAAGTAGGTATGTAAGTATTTGTCTATAATGAATCTGACTGCAATTGCAATTAGTAATAGTTATTCAATAATTATTAGGTAAACATTAAACATCTAGCATTATTTTTCAAATCAATCGCTTTGTTCTGATTTTCTGCTGTGATTTTGATCCATGAATTCTAAAATATTTTTGACAAATGTGGCATCTTTGACGTTTTTTTACCAATATTGATAAAATACTATTGGATGATACTTATTAACGTGGCCCTTAATACCCAATAGAAAGCTTTTGCTAAACAACATCCAATAGAAAAACTTTTTCAAAGTCTGTTAAATATGCATGTTAATAAAATCAGGTCATAATGTACCTTTAATACTTAATAAGTTGAAAATTGAAATTTATTGCTGCTACAAGCTGTACAAGGAATGTATTTCGAAAGGTACCGTCTCATTACAACGGAACTACTCACAATTAGAAATATCGTATACGTATCTTTTGTTTTGGAAAGAAAAGAGATCGCAGAAGCAGAGAAGCGATCGTCGTCGGTCGTGTCGCGTCGTCCAGCGAAATTTGTTTGATTGCTGCCGTTGATACGCTATTAATTAGTTGGAATGCTTCGCTATAATTGGGGATTGTTGCTATTTGTAATTATCTGAAGGCTCGTGTTCTGTTTAATTAAAGGTTAGCGCACAAGCTCGTTGCCGCAGCTGTTTCTCAATATCGCATCTCGGAAGACGGCGCGTAGTATTTACTGTACAGTGGAAAGCTTTGTAACCGGGAGTTCTTGTTGTTTGTGTATCAGCTGCTGCCGGTCATCTTTTATCAAATAATCTGTTACTTCTGAAATGCGAATGTAAGACTTAGGGCCGGTTTCTCTGTCAAGCTAAATATTTATCTGCAAGATAACAGCAACTGTTAGATAAATTGTTTAAACAATTGAAGGCTAAACTTATGAAGTCACGTAAGTCTTATCTGACAGTTGTATCCATAGCAACGCTATCTGGCAGATACCTATCTGACACTTTAACTGGACATTGAGAAACCGGCCCTTAGTGCGATGCGCGATGTCATCATCATAGTTACAATGTCTTAACAGACATATTGTGAAATGGTAAAATGCAATAAGTCGAGCTAGAGTATTGCCGACACGAATATTACCAACAGTTTTGAGAACTGTAGCTCGCCATCATTCGCGATTTACTGTCAGTTTAGTGACGCTCTTGATACTCATATCCAGCAACTGTTTCGTCATATCTACCCAGCGTGTAGGGGAACGGCCACGGCGCCGCCCACTCGGGGCATGATCCTGAACTACAGGTTTCTCCACATTATCGCTTTTGTGAATATGTCCGAAGAATGTAATCATTCTTGTCGACACAATGGAGGATAGTCTCTTTGGATTACCGAGCTCATCCAGTATAGAAACGTTAGTTCGATGGACGGTATAAGGAACTCTCAGCATTCTCCTCCACGTCCACTTTTCAAAAGCATCTACGCGAGCTCGATATGCCTTTTTAACAGTCCAAGTTTCCGAGGCATACAAAAATATGGAGAACACAAGAGACTGAACCAGCGACATTTTGGTAGCTTTAATGACGTAATGGTCACGCCATATTTTAGTAAGCTTTGTCATGGTCACACGTGCCTGTTGAATGCGCCGTCGAATCTCATTTTCACAGCTACCCGAATTGTGGATCAAAGAACCGAGGTACACAAAAACCGATGCAAATGGGGGAATAAAATGCATAAAACTAAAGAACAAAAAAGGTGTAACCCAGGCTGCTGCTGTTCTATTACCCAATGGAATGACTACACCTCACACTGTAACCTTCTGTATTCTGACAGCTAAAATGTACGCCGCCACATGGCACACCGGCATTTTGCACGGTGCAGAAATCATCGCGTCCTTCATACCACCAAAGGATCCAATGACCATTACTAGCCGACTTACAGTGCAGTAAGGTCAGAGTCTGCGAAGATGTTCAAGCAGCTTCAAATATTTGGTCCACTTCTCCTCCTTCTTACCCCAGCTCCTACCTGTATGGGGGCGGGTTAGAATATCTCCCATCGTATATCCTGCGTGTCGTAAAAGGCGACCAAAAGGTACCGAACTACTGTCGGTATAAACAGTAACCTCTTCTCAACCAACAGCTTTGGGTGGACGAATTGAGAAGAGTAAGGACACCTTCTTGTCCTTGGGGTGAGAAATTGCCCCTAAAGGCGGATAGACCAGTAGGTACCATCTGGTCAGCGGCATGAGGATGCAGAAAGCAAATAGAAAACTACTGCATTAAAGATCTTAAAGATATTCCAAGAGAAACTCCTAAAATAAGTAAATGCATTTTATGAGTTCACAACATGTCTGTTAAAACATTGTGACTATGATGATGATCCCAGCTCCACACTTGCGTTGTTCGCCCAAGAATAATCTGTATTCTGGGCAAAAACCATATGTGTGGATAAGGGCCGGTTTCTCAATGTCCACTTAAAGTGTCAGATAGGTATCTGCCAGTTAGCGTTGCTATGGATACAACTGTCAGATACGATTTACGTGACTTCGTAAGTTTAGCCTTCAATTGTTTAAACAATTTATCTAACAGTTGCTGTTATGTTGCAGATAAATATTTAACTGGACATTGAGAAACCGGTCCTAAGACATTCAGGTTCATTGCTGAATATTCAGCATGTTCGCTCGAACACGAATGTTTTTCCTCTGTTGTCGGAAAACGAACACACTTCAAAGTACCCGAATATTCGTTCTGTCTATGTTTGCTTTGTCTATTGATGTTTTAATCTCAGTAACCCTCCTTGGGGATGGTGATGAAATTTGGGTAGCGATATGTTGTCAGGTCGTAGGAGGTTATGCTGCTATAATTTTGAAAACGGTATTTTAGCAGCTGAGTAATTAGTAACAAACAAAAGACGATCAGAATCCTTCCAAACTTCAATTTTACACGTTTACCTGATACTTTTCAATTTTTTTTTTCGGAAGGGGTGAAATAGGTATGGTAGGGTGGGCGGGGTGTTTTAAACATCAAGCATGTACTGTATCCATACATTACACTGAAAAAAATTACTTTTGTGATATCTTGTACTTTTTAGACCTATCCGATTGACTGACTTTGAATTTTATACCTGTGGAATAATTTGTCATATACATATTATATTATAATCCTATAACGTGTAACTTGGAAACTACGGACTTGATTGTGATGGAATTATGGAACCATATTACTAAGAAGCAATGGTAACCTTCTTTTTTTATAGTTCTTTCCTTTTTGGTTAAATTATTATAATCGCACATAAAAAAGTAAACAGATGCGTCTATTACCATAAATCATCATCCATCATGAAGTGGACAGAGAACAAGTGACAGGCACGTATTTAGGGGGGTCCAGGGGGTCCTCCCTCCGAAACGGCATCCACAAATACAAAAACTCCAAAAAGGTACATAATAATTTTCCTTTAATATTTTTTTTGCCCTAGAATGAAATGAAATTTGGAAAACGTTTACCATTAGTTTATGGTCTATATATTTTGCTATCGAATGAGACTTATTTTTTGTCTGTAGAACCTCTACTTAGGTAGCTATGGCTAAATTAGTACAACACTCGTGCATCAATTGAACAAAAAACAAAATGGCTGACATTTTATTGTGGTGAGAGAAAAACTACTGTTGAGAGGTGATTTGGGATAAAAGTTAACGTAGTTTATCCTCCTAAAGGCTCCGACACCGATGACCAGACGCATTGTATATGTGGATAATGAATAAACAAATGTTCTTACATAATCATTTGTTTCTGAATATTCACAAAATATTCAAACACTTTTACACGCATGTGTGGAGCCGAAATGAGAGACGATGTTTGCCTCGGCAAGTGCCAAGAACCCAACAACGAACATCGCCTATAACATACAGGGGTTCCCAACCTGTGCGCCGCGGCGCCCTGGTGCGCCGTAGAAAGTAAAGAGGGGCGCTGCGAGTCGATCCTCTAAGTCTAAAGCACAAATATTTGTGGGTGCCTAAAAAGCAACAATACCTATTCTGAGGCTCGCCACACTTAGCAACTACTGGAGAAGATTACAACGTTGAGAAAGAAACTAAAAGTTTGGATAAAAAAGACGAATGAATGCGGCGGTCAAGATTGCTTTCCACAATTGTATAAATGTGCGGGATCCAATGAACGGGTTGTCTCACAAGACCTGATGGCCCTTTTCACGGAACACTTATGGAAGCTCACTGAATGGCTTTCGAAATACTTTGCACATGATAATGTCGAAAAATTTGCGTGGATCCAAGATCTCTTTCATACGCAAGCTTCGCCAGAATTCTCCAAATCCAATTTGGTGGAGTTTTGGTTTTCGATTCTAAATGAATATCCAAACCTAACTTCAAAAGCTTTAAGAATTTTTATTCCATTCGCAAGGTCATATTTATATGAAGCTGGATTTTTAGCCGTAGCTGTAATCTAGAACAAATATGGCTCAAGGATCAATGAGGAGCAAGAATGAGAGTCGCAGTGTCGAATTTTATTCCCCGTTTTGGAAAACTATGCGGAGATCACCAAGCCCAATGGTCACATTCATCTTGCTGTCCTATTTTATTTTTGTTATTCTTGAGTCTTTCTTTTTGTTTTCTGTTTCACTTCTGGATTCTTATAAATATAATAAAATAAACTTCATTTTCTATTCAGGAAGTCTTTATTTTTGTGTCTACTATTATTGTAGATACCTATTTGTTTGGACAGTATCTATTTAAAATAGGGTAGGGCGCCGTGACAAATTGCCAAACTTGAATGTGCGCCGCGGGTTGAAAAAGTTGGGAACCCCTAGCCTATAACATCTTAGAGTGACACAGTGTGATGCCCAAGAGCCAAAATTGTTCAAAGTTCAAAGTATTTGCACCGACTCTGGCAAATCTGGCCATCAAAACTGTCCGGTAAGAACAAAGTCGCTGCCAAAAACATGCATGCGGTCCCATATTGCTATTATACACCTTTCGTATCATCCAATCGACAGTGGAAAAGGTGGCATGGACAATACCGCTCAAAGGTTTTTAATTTTTTTAGATAAGCATATAGCCATCATTGTAAAGAGATCAGATTCACAGAAAACTACAAATAACTGCAAAATGTGGGATAGATACCGTCTACTGAATTATTAAAAAATAGATCGAGTTGAAGATTCCGAAACAGAATACATTTTCCAATCCGTTTTCCTTTTTGGTCAAAGTAAATGGTTGTAAATGCGCCGGTTTACTCTAGATTATCGTTTAGATATAAAATACCACATTCGTGAGAGATGCGGAAAGGCATCAAAGCTGACACCGCAGCTGATTTGTAACCATCATGGGTGTATGCCCATGAAGTTGCTCCAGGCAAACAATCGAACATTAACGAGCCTGCATGGATAAAAATACGTTCTTTTTACTTGACAGACCACTTCACTTTTCTTATGAAGAGCAATCTGTTAATAGGTAACTAGAAACCGAGAGCTCCGATAAACCGAGCTCCTGTTCCATTACCCAATGACCACTCTTCACACCGAGAGGTGAGCAATCACTGGGTCCGCGAACCTAATAGACGCAGGGACTCATGGACAGCCTTTTGTATTCTGACGGCTAAGATATGCACCGCCGCGCCTCATGAGACACCGGCATTTTACGCAGTGAAGTTGTCCTAGGAGTTCCTGATATTTGGTCCACTTTTCCTCCTCCTTAGAGACGATGTTCACTTCGGCATATACCAAGAAGTCGATAACGAAACATCACCTTCTGTTGGTGGTCCAGGAGGACTATGTCAGGCTTATTAAATTTGCTTGTATAAGTTGGAGGGTGGAGAATGATTAGTTCAAGTAAATTCGGCACTCTCATTTTCCCCTGAAGTGCATGGCAGCACGGTGTCTCATCTATGCCGTATCAGTGCCTTAAATTGTTAATACAATTTGTATAGCACTCGTTGAGTCACGTTGTGCCAATGGACGTAGACACTGCTAGCGTACACTTTAGTAGGCATGCACAGTAGCGACAATTAGCAGCGTTGGAGTGCGTTGGCCAGCGCCGAGTCCCCTCGGCAGGTAGAAGCAGGCCGGCGCCGGTTCCGCACGCAGTCAAGTACACCAGTGCATGGTACAGTGAAAACAGACAAGAAAAAGAGTACAAAGATTGGCCAGTCGCATCTAGACACGGTATAGGAAACATGCAATAACGGTTCAAACTGTTGCCCATTATTGGCAAAACAATGAGGGACAGTTGCAAAAACATTGGAAATGAGGGTACAATAGGGGGTGAAATAGTTTTTGGTTAAAAAATTGTCTCTCTGGACAAATATTGTGACGTGTCTAGCGTTTTTTTGTTTAATCAGCGATTTGTGATAAATCCATAGTGTGAAGTTGTCAAATGAACTATTAGTACATACATATGTAGATTCACATCATAAACATTAGAACCATTTAGTTGAAATTTGTCAATCAAATGAATATGTGACTGGTACTGTACAACGAATTCTTGTGCGCGTCTTATTAAGGAAGCTATCCACTCTGGTAGAGACTGTTTGAATCGCTTTGTGAACAAGTTTTTGGTATCAAAAGGTAGAAGTGTTGTATCATTTTGGCGCTAAATTGAGATATGACCGCCGCATGGTTTGGGAATTATTGTGGCACCTAGCCTATATGTGGTTGTGTATAAATGTATTATGCTCATTTGAATATATCTATGATACTAAGTGATGGAACGTAGTAAATACAATTGCCTAGCGTTATATATTTTGGTCTCGTAATATCATTGGTCGGATACATTGTTATTTTGTTAAACGTTAATATTAGAATAGCTTTTTCTTCCGACACACACCGATAGGTGAGGGGGGTATTGTGATCGCGAAAATAATCGATTTTGAGATAATATGCTTTGTGGGCATTGGTAACAACATTGACTCTGGACGCGCTGCATAAGGAGGCTCCTGCACTTGGCAACGCATCAGGAACGACCTGGGTTCAGTGGGAATTCCCGTGTCGGACAGATCCTTTGGGCTGGCCCGCCAGGTATAAAATAATTATAACATCATTAAATGCTCATGCCTTCCAATATTTTTCTATCGCAGTGCGGTTATAGTGCAGCTTGTGTCTTTTATCCCAAATAGGGGTTTCCGCAAACACTGAAGCTATAAGTAACTCTTTCGATACTCATCTTCGACCGGCACAGACGAAACCAGGTAGCAAACTAGATTTCTGTTACTACAAAGTCGTTCAAGCGGGCTTCCCCCGCTGGTAAGCGGCCTAAAACTCAGTTGAGCAGGTTATCCTGCATGCGGTACCTGCACGCCTTCGCACGCAGTTGCACGCACACTAAAATGCCCCACTGTGCTTGCGCACTTAGACGCCGACATTTTAGACGCCGAATTATGGAACACTCTGTATGTATATAATCTACAGACACGAATAAAGAATCCTTCATCTTTAAGTATGTATAACCAGTGTGTATACAAGTACATATTATTATCTGACTTTCTAAGTTCCACTCGCATAATTGCGGTAGCAACAAGTGTTGACGGGCTGTGCCAAGTCAACACCCTGACTATTACTGATCGGAATTTAGGAAGGATCGCACAATATTACAGGTCTTCAGGATTACAGACTTTTGGAATACTTTGTGTAACTTTTCGTCCAGGCCTAGCTGTTGAAGGTGTTGTGTAAACGTGTTTGGTGTAAGGCCTGAGACAGACATAATGAGGGGGACAATTGTGACTTTGTTTTGTTTCCAAAGTCGTTTTATTTCCATGGCAAGGTCCGTGTATTTGGATATCTTCCCAGCGTAGGTGTTTTGGACATTCGCATCGTTGGGAATGGCAATATCTATCAAATAGGTAATTTTGTCGGCTTTTGACTGGAAAACTATATCTGGTCTATTGGCTGGGATGGTCTTGTCTGTATGTATTTCAACGTCCCAGTATAGTTTGTACCGATCGTTTTCGAGTACTGATGTCGGAGTGTAATTGTAGTATGGATCTGTGTTTTCTATTAGTTTGTTTGCTGTGGCTAGTACTTGGTGTATGACCTTGGCGGCAGAGTTATGTCTGGCTGTGTATTCGGTACCGGCAAGAACTTTGCATCCGCTTGTGATGTGATCTATTGTTTCTTTTTGTTGGTGACATTTTCTGCAGCTATCTTCTGTTATGGATGGATCTTTAATTATATATTTCTTGTAGTTTCTTGTCGCAATAACTTGGTCCTGGATAGCAAGCATAAATCCTTCAGTTTCTGGAAAGAGCTGGCCATCCTGCAGCCAGGTGTATGACTGTTTTTCGTTTATGTGGTCTTGCGTAATACGGTATCTATGCTTGCCATGGAGTGGTTTCTGCGACCAGGTGTTTATTTTTTCTTGTTGCGATTGTGTGGGATTGTGTGTGTCTGCGGCGTGGTCTGGACATGATAGGTTGAGTGGTGTATAGTTTCTGTCTGCTTTTACTATTGCTCGATGTAAATTTGTTTGCTTGTTTTGGAAGAAGTGTCTGAGTGTCTTTATCTGTCTTGTGCGAAGCGACTGTATATCTACAATCCCTCTGCCTCCTTGTTTCCTGTCTATGGTGAGCCTTTCTTTGCATGCGTTTGGATGTGACATTCGGTGTTTCGTGAGTTCTGTCCGTATGAGGATGTGGATGTTTTCTATATCAGTGTGTGACCACTTGATGATGCCAAAGGAGTATGTGAGAACTGGTATCGCAAATGTGTTAATGGCTTTTGTAAGGTTTCTAGAATTCAATTTGGTTTTTAGTAGCTTTATGAGGCGATCTTTGAACTCTTGGGTTAGTTGTGCCTTGACCTTTGTGTGGTCTATTTTAACGTTCTGATTGAAGCCCAGGTACTTGTTTGTTTCGTCCTTGTTCATGTTGTTTAGTGTTTGGCCAGTTGCTGTTTCCTGTTCGGGGTGGTCCTTCCATTGGCCTTTGTTGATGTGGAGGACCTTGCATTTACTCATTCCGAATTCCATTCTGACGTCTGACGAGCAAACTTCTGTTATTCTGATTAACTCTCTCAGTTGTACTTCATTGGCGGCATATAGTTTTATATCATCCATGTAGAGGAGATGATTGATTTTGTGTTGATTTAATCTCTCGTGTCTAATGTTGAAACCGCAGTTTGTGTTGTTAAGTGCGTTGGAGAGTGGGTTCAGACAGAGACAGAACCACAGCGAACTGAGAGAGTCACCCTGGAAGATGCCGCGTCTTATGTGTAGCTCATCTGTCTTGATATGGCCGTCCTGGGTTTTGAGATGTATGTTGGTACGCCATGTCTCCATGGTTCTTGTAAGAAACTGACGTAGCCCCGGGTTGATTTTATATATTTGAAGAGTTTTCGCTAGCCAGCTATGGGGTACAGAGTCGAAAGCTTTTTTGTAGTCGATGAAACAGGTATGAAGATTCCTATGTTCTTTTCTGGTCTGCTCCATGATCACACTATCAATTATAAGTTGTTCCTTGCAACCTTGGCTGTGCTTTCGACATCCTTTTTGTTCTTCAGTCAGGATGTTGTTTTGCGTGAGGTGTTGTTCAATTTTCCTGCATATTGTTGCGGTGATAATCTTGTACAAGGTGGGAAGGCAAGTGATTGGGCGATAGTTGGCAGGGTTCTTGGTGTCTGCGTTTTTGGGTTTTATATACGTTATTCCTTGCGTGAGGAATTTGGGAAGCCTATTCGGTTGGAGTATGGCTTTATTGATTTGGTCCGTAAGCATTTCGTATGTTGCACTAAATTGTTTGTACCAGAAATTTTGCACATTATCCACGCCTGGACACTTCCAATTATGGGTATGCTTTATGGTTTCAGCTATTTCCTCTGGTGTAAGGATAACGTCTCCCTGCTCCACTATATGTTGATGTTTTTCCTCTTCTTGTCTGATCCATGGAGCGTTTTCATTATGTGTTTTGGGTTCTGACCATAGGCTTCCCCAAAACTCAGTTAACTCTTGTTTACTAGGAGGTTCTATTGCTGTTATCTGGTTGTCGGCATCTTTAAGTATGTATAACCAGTGTGTATACAAGTACATTATTATTTACAAGATAAGAAAGAAGAAACCTTCCAATATAATTGTGACTTTGAAATAATCCTTCCTGAACTTGCACTCTAGAATGACCCATAAAGAATTTTATGATCGGATTATCTCGTTTTGCTGAGAGGAATTCTAATAATACGGATATTGACGATATACTAAAGATAAAATGGAACGAAAGGAATTTTGTCGAATGAGTTAAATATGCAATTACCCACAGCATTCCTCCTTCTCATCTTCATATCACAACCTCTTACTTTTTTCAGTTCTCTGGGAGAATAGGGTACTAGCAGAGGTCGTGAAATCGCCTCGGGAGTATACATACATAGCGTAAAGAAAACCATATCAAGAAGCAGTAGGAAACAAAAAATATGATTTTACTGACGGCCAAAAAAAGATATTTGCAAAATAAAATGAGGATATATTCAAATTTTTCCACGTGACTTACAACAAAGGCTGACGTCACAGGTATCTTATCGATATCAACAATCGATACTGCTACAGCGCAGGTTTGTGAAATTCAACTGCAAACTATTTCTGATGTTGCCAAATTTCTTTTTAAATATTTACGTTGGCCATATATCAATAATTTAATTTACGAGTGTGTTTTCTTATATGGGTATACATATTCCCAAGTGAAATGAGACTTCTCTTTTATCCAACTACAGCCGTAGTTCCTTATTGAGTAATACTGCGAGATGCAAAATGCAAAACGAAATCATATCAGCTGCTCGAATGCAACCATATTTCCTTTGTGGTTTGCCAACTGCGCATTCGACTAGAGATGATCTGAATTCTTCAACAACGCGACTCAATTTATTGATACTTAAACATATTTGAAACAGTCAATTACCCACTAGCATTTTTGTTGAAATACATGTTTATATCTGATAGGTATCATGGTTCATCCTGTTTGTGACCGAGATTCGCAACTAATCGAAGCCATCGTTTTATTTCGGCGCATCCCATTATGAATAAATCCAAAGATAGAATCTTATTCAAGCCCATACCTAAAAATATCGAATATCAATACTTTACATCCCATCACTATAGGATATCACTGACGTCAGATGTTGTTTGCGCGGCATTTTTTGGCATTTGAAATAATTTTTGGAATATCTCTCACAGCTGATTCAAAAAACCAAACAAGTGATTTTGTCATGTTTACTAGGCTCTAAGGAACGCGTAAACGGCATAATATTTTTTTCTGCAAGTACCCTATTGCCTAGTTTTTAGGATATTGCCTCAGTGTATGCAAAATAATAAACTTAAAATTGGTATTTGAATGTTATCCTAGGGTTTTCTTCTGGCTCCGTAATAAGTAACCTGTATTTTTGAAAATCGACCCGTTGACAATTGGCACCACCAATTGGCGTCAAGCGTCTTGACTCAGTACTTTCCACACATTACTAGTACTAACAAAAAATTTGGAGATAAATATTCCAATATCACCCTCATCAAAAAAAGTAGACAATGATCAGGGACTTTTGGAACATCTACAAACGAAGGTAGTAATATGGTATTACAATTTCATCACAATCAAGTTCATAGTTTTCAAGTTACATACGTATACGATTACAGTGTATATGTATCAAATTATTTCACAAATATAAAATTTAAAGGCAACATTCGAAAAGGTCTAGAAAGGATATGATGTCACCAAGGTCAATTTTTTCAGCGCAATGTTGAGTACTCTATGAATACAACAAATTTTTGAGTTTTAAAGCCCCCCAACCACCGCAATTTGAGCCTTACCCAAGAAAAAAATTAGAAAATGATCAGGAACTCCTAAAACGCAAGAAAACTAAGTTTAAGCCGTTTTTATATTTCTTTGTTTTTTGAATATTGCTGTAATTATGATAATACTGTCAAAATTTCATTAACATCGATTCAATGATTTCCAGGTTACACGATTCCGAAAGACCTGAAGCAATAGTCGTATGTATACATCAGAAAATTCTAAAGTCTCTTGGTTTCTGTAATAGGCAGACAAGTTTCGGATGGACCCAAAAAGTGTATTATGTCGCTAGGTCTTTTCTTCACATCCTATCCTATTGTAAGTACAACAAATTTTTCAATTTTGCAACTCTCCACCATCCAACATCCAATTTCATCCTCACCAAAAATTCAATCAATCAACCAATCAATCAATTAATCAATCTTTATTTCATCCAGTAAGCCACCATGGTGGATTGGATAAGTCAATAAATTATAGGTAAAGTGTAAACAATGATATCATGGACCAATTGTGCTTAATACATGCAAATATCTAAATACATAAGCACCGTAAGTATTTCTAATGAAAATAAAATGAGGTCAGTTAAAATTTCTACGACACAGTTGACACACTAAAACAGTTAATAATAAAATTAATAGACACTCACAAACACAAACTCAATACATAAAAGTTTCACATAGCTCCTAAGTACTGTTAAAATAGGTCCGAAGCTCATCCACACAGTAGTATGGTTTGTCAGTTAAAAGGTAGAAAATGATCAGGAGCCTTTAAAACACCTAAAAATGAAGTTTGAGGAATATTTGAAATATTTCGTTTTTTCCTAATTGCACCGCCGCCCATGCACCTATTTTCAAAATTATAGAAGCATTCCCCACTAAGACTGCACAGTATATCGCTGCAAAAACTTCATCACAATCCATGCAGCGGTTACTGAGATTACGGAGCTAGAAGAACTCCAATAGACAGACAGACGGGCATTCAGACCTATAGACAGACAGAACGACAGACAGATAGACGGACCGACGGAAATGAGCGACGTGGATTTTCGTTATGTAGATATCATAAAACGGCCAAAAAACGTATTATCTCAAAATCTAAAATTTTCGCGATCACAGTATGAGGAAAGCCTCTCGGTGTAGGAACTAAAAGTGCCAAAATTCTCTATAAAATTCTACTTCGGGCTTTTTTAAAACTTCTGGACGTTTACTAAATGGCTTTCCAAAATAATGTGTAGCTTTAGCTACAGCGGCGCACTGCACTGCTTCATTTCAATATTAAGTTGTTTGCCTTACACGCTATATTACGTATGCATATAAGCATCAATGTAGAGTCCACTTCTTCAATATATGTACATGCGAAATTAGCCCGTTTCAATTTCCTTTTTGAACAATAAAAACGGCGCAATGCAGTGCGTTCGGCTATAGAGAACCGGAGGATTGCGAGCGACTTTGCATAAATATCAAGATTGTCAATCAGTTCTCTAGAATGTTGCAATACCATAGGCGTCCAGGCTCATCTGAATGATTTTGTAGGGCAGTTCAATCCAGTTTTGTAGGACAAATCGGCAACATCGGAACCATCCTAGTACTAGTAAGCTAGTACGCAAGTATGTATACCTATCAGTATACTAAACAGCTTTTCTAAAATATTTGAACATGTAGTTTGTGCACAGCTTACTGACTTTACGGATAAATGTAAATTATTCAGTGACACTCAGCGTGGATATATAAAAGGAGGTTCTTCAATCTCAGCACTTTATCAGTTTACACAAGACATCCTTACCAATATTGAGAATAAAAATTTAGCTATGGGATTATTTTTTGACCTTTCTAAAGCATATGATTGTTTGAATCACACCATTTTATACCATAAATTGTACAAATAAGGTGTGAGAGCTAATACACTGGACTGGGTAAAATCCTACCTTACAAACAGGCAACAACGGGTAATTATAAAAAAAGATGGCAATATAATCAAATCAGACATTATTTGCACCAATGTAGGAGAACTCCAGGGCATTGTCTTAGGCCCCATATTATTTGTTATTTATATTAATGATTTAAGGAATAGCACAAAACAGATGAACCGTGCGATCATAAATTATGCTGATGACACAAGGTTACTTATCAGTGATAAAAATACAGCAGGTTTAGAATATAATGGCCAAAAAGCAGTTAGAGAATGGTTTACCATGAATAAACCTGTACTGAATAAGGACAAAATAGATTTAATCATATTTCGTACTAAACGGTCACAAGTAGACAATGCCGCAAACATTTGATCTCTCAGGTACTAACATTGCAGTCAGTCAACAGTCAAAGGTTTTGGGAATATATTTAGATGAATTTATAAGTTGGACTCCGCATATCAACAATATTGCTTTAAAACTAAGTAGCATCAGCTGTGGAATAAGAGTGTTGTCGAAATACCTTAACTTAGACTGTTTACAGATTTTATATTATGCTAATTTTGAATCGAATTTAAGTGGTATAATACTATTTGGATGTAGTTCAGACATGCAAAAAATATTTGTTACAAAAAAGAACAATAAGGGCAATGATGCATAAGAAATTTAATCAGACCTGTAAAGGTGTATTTAAATCAGTTGGATTAATAACGACATATGCGATATACATATTTGAATGTATTATGCTTACTATTAAAAATAGAGAGAAGTTTCCTACTTAAAATGATCACTTATACAGCACTAAGGCCACTAATGTATTATTACCACCTCATAGATTAACATTAACTGAGAAGAATTGTTTCTATATGTGCGCTAAGTTTTACAACAAGCTACCAAATCGAATAAAAGCTATGAGCAGCATATCTCAAAAAAAAAATCTGAAAGAGTTCCTAATCCAATTAGAACCATACAATATATCGAAATTTTTAGATGTAACATTTTAGTAATTAGTAAATGGACGCATTTCATAACTGTATCATTATACAGGGTTACTGGTAACTCGACCACTTACCTGCAGGAAGTGATAGAGGGACTCAAATGCAATAGATTTAACCCCCCATATGTAATTCCGAAAACCGATAGTTTTCGAGATAATTAAAATTTAATGTTTTTCAACGATATGTCCAGATTTCCACACTACATCCCAAATTTAGAAAAAATCCTGCTGTCGATTTTAGTAATTTCCAATTTAGTTTTTTACTGACACATACGCAAATCTAATTTAGTATTTCAATGTGTAAAAATACTAAACAGTTTCAAACTACATACAATTATTTAAAAAATCAAGAACAAAATTTTTAAATTCACCGCGAAAGAAAATTGTCTAGCTCAAAAAAAGATAACCGGTCAAACAAATTATTTTAAAAACTTCCTTATCTGATGGCCTATTCCAAGGACAAGAATCACAGCACAACCACAAGTAACTATTTAACAAAACTTATCAACATAATACAGAATCATCAACAACCTGATATTCCAGCATGATGGTTGTCCAGCACATTACCGTATCACAATTCGGCAGTTGCTGGACAACACATACCCGAACAAATGGATAGGAAGGGGTGAACCCATCCCATGGCCTGCGCGGAGCCCAGATCTGACACCTCTTGATTTTTACGTCTGGGATCACATGAAGGCATTGGTTTACGAGAATACTGCTGACGAACTAAGGCAAAAAATTATCAATGCGGCTGAGGAGATGAAACGAACTTTTTCAACACGAGTTACAAAACCCGAAGTGGCAACACAATGAGCAAGATCCCTAGAAACTTTGAGTGGATTTAATTTTGTTTTACTTGGATAAAATCATCGACCGCATTTTCAAACATTCTAGTATGTAATTGAGTTATCAATAATGATTGTACTGTCATTCGTTCTTTTTGAGTAGGTGATTTTTATTCATTGCTGTTTATAATCTTTCAGAAAAGGTTATCAGGTAGGAAAGTTTTTTTAGTGATTTGCTCAAAAGTTTGTATAACTTTTTTTGAGCTAGATAATTTTCTTTCACGGTGAATGTAAAAACTTTGTTGAGTATTTTTTAAATATTTGTGTCTAGTTTGGTACTGTTTAGGATTTTGGAACATTTTGATACTAAGTTAGCTTTGTGTACGTGTTAGTTAGATACTAAAATAAAAATTATCAGAATCAACAACAGGTTTTTTTCTTAGTTTAGGATCTGGTGTGGAAATTTGGACATCTGGATGAAAAACATTAAATGTTAATTATCTCGAAAACTATCGGTTTTCGGAATTACATATGGGGGGTTAAATCTATTACATTTGAGTCCCTCTATCACCTCTTGCAGGAAAGTGGTCGAGTTACCAGTAACCCTGTATACAGTTTGTTTTGTGATGTAGGATTTGAAATAAAGATTGTTATTATTTTATTATTATGACCTAAGAGAAGCTAAGTGTATAGTAACAACGTTCGAGATATACCTGGTAGTAAATTTTATGGCGCTCTAATTTCTCAATCTCCAAAAACCACAGCTATACGTGGTTATACATTAAACAACGGTTATTGTAGACCGTGCTTTGTTCAAGGTAGTACTGAAATAATTTTTATATTAATAGCGAAACTTATGTATGAGACTACCATTTCCGTATAATGTGGAATTGTTTAAATGTTTACATGTTTACTTGTACTGTTATCACAGAATGTCATTTTCCTAAAACAGTAGAAAAATATCATGCTTAATCCGGAAACGTGCGCCAGGAAACGGTGCTTTAAGAAATAGGAACAATAGAAAAAGTAATCAAAATGGAATTCCAGATTATTGGAAAAAATGCCTAACACTTCTTTTAAAAACGCTGAAATAATTGAATCTCTTAAAAAATAAAATATCAAAATTTCATCAGAAATCAAAACAATAAGTCAGTTACTGGAATTAGTAAATGGTTACAACTTTGATATTAAATATATCGTTGATGAAATAAGTTTTAAGACTTCCACCCTATTTCTGTAATTTTGATTCGATTGAATTAATATGGAGTGACTTAAATAGAAATATTAGACTGTACGTCACATCGAAAGCTCGTTAACAGTTATAAATCTTATAAGAGGTCAGGTGCATTTAGTAACTCAAAAAATGGCGGAAATGCATTAAATATGTAATAAAAGAAGTCATCATTCTTAAATACACGACCGAATGAAATTATCATCAACCTGGATGATATCTACTCATATGAGCCTGATTTTGACTTATGTTAAATCCTTTTTATCTCCCCATTTTTCGTGTGTATTCTTAAACAATATGGTTAGAATTTAAGTTTGTTGGTATTTATTGTACATTTTATAATATAAATATCTAATAGGCAGCCACGTTTGGTTTTCCTCTTTAATGTTAATGCGGCCTGGATGCATCCGTCCTTAACATCCGGCACGCGACACTGTGAGCTGGATAATACATACTTGTGGTCATTAAAGGAAAATTAACTTTTTGAGAAATTAGAGCCAAAAAATTACTGCCGGGTATATCTAAAACGTTTTTACTATACACTTTTTTTTACTCTAAGCTTGATCATAGCCAGATGGGGATCCTGGGTTCAAAACCTAGTGCAGACTGAATTTTTAAAGGAATTTTTCTAATTTGTATCCAATGATATAGGTACTTCCAACTAGGAAATTTCCTTTTTGCCAGTATAGCGTGTGTTCGGAATACAGTGCATAATATTTTTTTAGTTAACAAAATAGAAGGCAGCGGCTGAGATAAAATATAAACATATATTTCATGCAATATTAAAGATGATCCCTAAAATGGTATAAAATTAGGAAGCCCTGTATGCTAGGAAATAATGAGTTTATTTATTCACAAGCTTTCATGAATTTATGACACCCAAAAAACAAAATTTCCTTGATGCCTTCTTATTCAATTTTAAAGAATCACTAAGACATTACCATAACCATACACTTGAAGAAATAAAGTTAGTTTGTCGTGTCAGAGCGATATTTTGGGAGAGGCTAAAGATGGTTTTATTATAAAAAAGATTGGGTGTCTGCAGGGAATAATATGAGACATTAATTTTGAGGGAAATGTCGATTTAAAGAAAATAAATAAATTAGTCCGTTTCATACAGCAGTGTAAGAGTATATTAACAGTAAGTTATCGATAGAATTCCGAAAATATTATTCATAGAAGGTTAGACAAGTAATAACAATTATACCAAAGCAGCCAAGCAGATATTACAATTTCACTACACATGAAAAATAAAAAGTTCTCTTATTTTACTTCCCACACCATAAATGCGTGCATACGTGCATTGTGATTGTGATAATTTTCGATTTCGAGATTCGAGGCTTTTTGAACCTAGGTATCACTATTTTATTATTACAACCTCTGACGCTTATTTTCTTCTTTCTGTGAGTTTGTGTGTCTCTATGCTGCCTTTTTTGTTACTATATTTTTTTATATCGGTGATAATAAAGTCCAAAGACTACTTTATAGACCTCGTTTTCGGATATTTTAAGAATTTTTTGAGGAGTGTGTAGTTGAGGTGATAGAGGGAGTGGTGGGCAAAGAAACTTCAGAATGTTTTATATTCATAGAGGTACTTCAATTGCTCTGTATAAAATGATCCTGCCAATGTCCTTTAGTTTTCAGCTCTTTTTGAACACTGTTCTCTTGTGGACTTGTAAGTTGTAATCTAATAACTTAGTTGCTAAGATCTTTTGATAAGTGCACAAACACTGAAGTATAATTATCAAAAGACGAATTAATGACAGAATACCTCTAAACTGCGTTTTTTGGGTCCCTGGTCAATTTTTCTGGATGTCAAATTGTGATGGTAGGGAAGATTACAAAAGATGTGGAAACTTTTTTCCAAGTGATCCAATTGGGATGAGAAATGGGGGGTTTTGGGAGAATTCTAACATTATTTCGTTAACTATTACTGTTGATAGCTTCAACTTTAAAGCATCTAGCTTAACGCCATTGTTTGTGGGAAGAGCTATCGCAAAAAAAGTTGGTAACACTGCTGCAAAACATTATTTCGTTAACTATTACTGTTGATAGCTTCAACTTTAAAGCATCTAGCTTAACGGCATTGTTTATGTGAAGAGCTATCGCAAAAAAAAGTTGGTAACACTGCTGCAAAATAATTATTTGTATGAGTGGCTTGTTATACTCGCCAATAAATATTCTCGATATCATAAATATTGAAAACATAGTCACATTTAACCCTCAAAAATGTATCTCAGCACGTCTATGCGGCTGTCAATCAGAGTTAGTGCGCGGTGGTCTGCAACGAGATACGGTACGCCGATTCTTATTAAAAGATGACACTCAATGTGAAATGCCATACAACCGCTGATAGCATCGCTACGAGCCATTTCCATTCGAATAGATGGTAATTAAGGAATTAGTGGATATTAGCTTATAAAAATATATCTGATTGAGCTGGCAGATCTGTACAGCGCCGGACTAAGGCAGGCATTATAAATCTCCGAGTGCCTTTATGTAGATGATATGTGAAGGAAGTATTTTCATAGTAGATAATATTCAATTTTAGATATTGTCGGACGTCTTATGCTATCTCGATCACAACAAGCTATGTAACCCATTTCTGTGTGCCTGATGCTGTTTGTATTCCAACCAATGGTACTTAGTTTGTATTCATGAATTTTTCTCAGAGAGGATCGATTTTTGGTGCCCACAAATTTTCGGAATAGGACAGCTTCTGCAGTTTGGCTGTGAAATCAACTTCAAGAAGTTAGAGATGGGGCGCATCGAATTACAAAATTGGTTGTTGCCCGAAACCACTTGGATGACTGTGAATCAGGCGAAATACTGTTTACGATAAATCCCGTTTTTACACAACTAGGTCAGACGGACTGTTTTCGATGAATCCCGTTTTTACACAACTAGGTCAGACGGACATCGAAGAGTATGGAGGACACCCGGAGAAAAAAATTTCCCAGTTTGTATTAATGGAAGGCTTCCAGATGGTGGTAGGTCGATTATGATTTGTGCAGGGATCAGCTCAGAATAACGCACAGGGTTGATCTTCATATAGAATGGCTCCCTGACAACTCCAAGGTATATTACTGAAATTATGGATGATCATAATATGCCTTTCATGGTTACTATGGGTAAGGACGGCATTTTTATGCACGATAATGCTAGACCCCACACAGCCAGAATTGTCTGGACGAGGTGGGAGTTGGGCGGTTTGATTGGCCAGCACTCAGTCCAGACAGGAGTTATATCAAGCGTATTGTGTGGAATGATATGAGGCGAAGTATTTGAACGTACACACCAGGTCCAATAGATGCCCAAGAATTGAGAAAGTTGCTAACGGAGGATTGGAATAATAGCATTCACCAAAATGTAATACTGAGTTTAATTCAAAGCATGCCTCGTCTACTATGAGCAATCATTAACGCAAGGGGAGGGAATACAAGCTACCAATTGGTAGGTTTTCTCATTCTTGTTAATTATCACTCGTTCATTCAGTTAAATACATAAAATTTCAAAATTTACGTTATTTCGGAAAAATTCGAAAAAACACTAAACTGTTATTTATTTATTTGTACTGTAATACAAACACGCCCACCTCGAAAGCTACGCCTTTTATGAGGTATGGGCACTGACATGTGAAAAATACTAAAATCTTGCTAACCTAACTTCACTGCTGCCTTTGTTTGGACTGCTACATCTGTACGGTATTCCAATATTTGCTTATTATTGACCTTTTATGGATCCATCCTCAGCAGCAGCATGCATTCCTCTACCATTTTTTTTTTTGATGATTTCGTCATTTCAGACTTAAAATTTGAAAGTGACGTCCGACTGACGTTAAGATTAATATCTTTCGATCTTTTCCAAATTTATTTGTAATTTCTTAAACGACCTGAGTGTTTTGCTCGCCACCTTTGATGGAAGATGAGGGAAGACATGCACAATATTTAAAAAATTAAATTAAGTAGCAAGCTGTCTAAAGTCGGGTCTTTATTCCTGTAGATTATAATATTTGACATGTTCTATTTTAAAGTGTTCACATGCACCAACCTTCTTAAATCTTCCTAGACTGAGTACCAATTTTAAATTACGTGGGTCTTATCTATTCTACAATATCTTTAGTGTGCCATATGTTTCTTAAATCTAGTTCTAGTTATAACAGCAGGTAATCCAGGAATTATATTATGTACTATAACAGTGTAATTAATGATTTAGTATACTGAGGATACTAGCATGGTTAGCTAAATACATTTCGTGTTGAAAAAATTGGTTTGGTGAGTGCTTAGACTGTGAAGTGTTTGATAGTGCAGTGCTGCATTATGATACTCTTGTCCTCCACCGCCCACAGCTCTCTTAACACTCCAATCCTCTAATCTTAGGTCTCCATCACAGCATGTCCAAAGTAAGTCTCCCAGCTTAGTGCCGGTCATCCTCTACGTCTCCTCCCTGAAAGCTCTCATTCCAATATTCGTTTTGGCCACCTGTGTTCTAAATATTATGGTACTTAAGTACAACAAAGTTAAAACAATCTATTAATACCTATAACTACATTAAACCAATAGACAGACTATAAAACCACAACCACTTGATTTACATTTCGGCTGTGCCTACACGTTTCGTTTTTCAAACTAAGACTAAAATGCATAAAACAACAGATTTTTTCTCCCAGATACGATGATAAAACATACTGAGAGCCCCGAGTACTTCCCTTAGATACATTCCTTAGAGTGTATTATATTCGCCAAGGCACAGCTGTGAATGAAGCTATCGAACGCCGTCCTCTATGGTGTTAAATATAAGCTTATCTGCCCCATTCTTCCTTCCTCTTTATCTAGTGAACTTTATGCACTGGTTCTGGGCATAATTTCTGTAGGCAGGCCGCGATACTTATGGTCCATTATGTTAGCGGGCCAGAGGCACGCAGAAAGTCGGCCCACGCTTGCGGTACGAAGTTCCACGTTCTATCCGACAACGGGACGAGACTGCGCCTGCGTAACATGTCATTCTATTTCGCCGATAAGGGCAAAACAGCTTATATCGTTTGCCAAGGAGGATCTGAGAGTGGTATATACACTGTCCTATGAATTATGATCTTCACATAGTGGGGGTGTCGACCCTGCAAAGAAACAGACTTCACTAAACACATTATCTGTGAGTCTACCGCTACTTACCACCACAGGAAAAGGTAACACGAACACTGTATAGTGCCTCAAACGCCAATCCTCGGAATTCGTTAACTTTGAAGAAATAATAAATTGTGAAACCTGTTGGATAGCTTTTTTAATAAGGCGTTAAAATTCTGCGCTTTTTATTTCATATAAAATAAATAAGTATAAACAAAAACATACTTTTTACGTACAGGGTGAGCTTTTAGTACCGGCTCGGTCGATAGCTCCACTACTGTAGAAGATATCGAAAAAAAATTGTATATAAAAGTTGTAACCACTGACATGCTCCTTGCTCAGAAAATATTTAGATTTATACAAGGTGATCCGTAACTACGTGGTAATGCAAACATATATTTTTTTAAATGAGACATCCTATACATTATTCCATATTCAAATTCTACTAATGATTTCCGTTCTTCCAATATCGAGTATTGTTACATTATACGGGATATTTCAAAAGTTATGACCATTTTTATATCCAAATCGCTGTCAAAAAGTCATCATCATAGTCACAATGTCTTAACAGACACGTTGTGAACTCGTAAAATGCATTTACTCATTTCACGAGTTTCTGTTGGGATATCTTTAAGATCTTTAATGCAGTAGTTTCTCATTTGCTTTCTGCATCCTCATGCCGTTGACCAGATGGTATCTACTGGTTCATCCGCCTTTAGAGGCAGGACAAGAAGGTGTCCTGATTCTTCTCAACTCTTCCACCCAAAGCTGTTGGTCGAGAAGAGGTTACTGCTTATACCGACAGTAGTTCGGTTCCTTTTAGTCGCCTTTTACGATACGCAGGATATACAATGGGAGATATTCTAACCCGCCCCCACACGGGAGTGTCAAAAAGTAATGAATCAAAAATCATTTTTTTTTACACGGATGAATAATATCCTCTAGCTTTAAAATCGGCTATAAAAAAAGCCCGCAACGCATATCCGTATACAGAGTGATGTAGAATGCAAAATCTAGATTTTCTCTCTTTTTTTTAAATGTAACCCCCAATATTTTATTATACCAAAGAATTGTTTTTAAGATGTTCTTTCATCTTTGTATAGCACTTGTTGTACCTACGTCTATCATTTTTCAATATATTTCGATGTCTCGGTAAATTAAAAATATAGCTTCTATTTGTATAGGTACCGAAATTTATTTATTTTGAGAAAGTACTATCGAATTTGTTTTTTATTTAACGAACAACTTAATTATAAGGTCACGATAGTATTTGATGAAATTTTAAATATACCTTCTATTTGTTCATTAAAATTTATATATTTTGAAAAAATACTATCAAATTTTATTTTTGCTCAAAAAAACAACTAAGATATAAGGCCATAATAGTACTTGATCAAGTCAAAACACTAAATTAACGAGATAATATGGGTCAAGTGTGCTGAGGAAACAATTTTATAGACGTCATGCATAATTATCAAGCAGCTCTATCAGGTAGCCTATGAAATATTAAACACACAGTCCAAATAAAACGATTCTTCAATATTTCAAACCCCTTAGTTTCAGAGTGCCTCCGTTCTGGATATTGCTGTTCATAGTTGATATATTCTAGAGGCAAGTAGGCAATTTTTCAGAGTTTCTCCTAAATACCCTCAATGGAAAAATTAATTTGATTTAATTTTTAAAAGTGGCAGTAGTTTTATTTCAAACGTAGTTGACATGTCTATATGAAATTGTTTATCAGTATCCAGAAAATGCCAGGTGGAGCTCTGGCCCCCGAGCCACCTCCCACCCCCCCCCCCCCTCTTAGTCGAAGTCTATATTAAAAGATATATTATTAAAAGTTATGTAATTCTACATCTATACATTCATTTTTTGGTGTATAGCGATTTCTTTCTGCTAACTTTATACTAACTTTTTGATACTCGTCAAAAACTACGTACACATTTTTGCCATAGTTATTATTTATGTTCTAACCATCGACCATTTCAGTAGTAAAAAATTAAGTTAAATTGATTGATTCGGAGCTTGACATGCATTCAGGAATTCACGCAATAATTTGGTTTTAGTCAAATCTGTACAACATAACTATCACTTTCAAATAAAAAGGGCAATGAATATTTAAGCCTTAAAGTAACTCTTTCAAAGGTGCATTGTAGGTCTTCAGCAAACTGTAGATTATCTTATCCTGTAGCTATAATTTTCAAGTTTTTCTATATGAGCTGCAGCAAAATTCGATATAAATCAGAAAATGTAATGGAGGGAAACAGCGGAAGGCTCTCAAGCGGGAATTTGTAAAGCAATGGCCGCTTAGATGTACTTCCTATAGCTGTGCACCATGCGCTAATAACTCATAATAACTGACCGGTTGAAGGTCATTTTTACGGTGCGCTCACTTGTGAACTTGAATAATTGCTTCCAAGCGGGCTTTTCTGCATATGAAGAACGCAACAGGCAGCAGCGGCGCATCGTCAAAATAATCATAGTTCTATGGATATAAGCTGCATCCGTGCTCACTAGTGGAGTAGGCATTAATGCTATTTCTGCCGAAACGTTAAAATGCTTGGATGAAGACGGCATCTCTCTTTTACATAATATTTGTAAGAGTGTCTGGTCCTCCGGTGTTTGGCCAGATGAATGGTGCACATCCATTTTTGTTCCACTCCGTAAAAAGGGATCTCCAACAAATCCATACAATTATCGCCTACTTTCGTTAATCTCTCATGCAAGTAAGTTTCTACTATATATTTTACAATCTCGTTTGGAGGGTTTTATTGGCTGGCAAATTTCTCAGGCGCAGGCAGGTTTCGTGAAAGGACGCGAACAGATCTTAAACTTAAGACAAATTATTGAAAAAGCCAGAGAGCATTATTTTCCAGTTTTTATCTGCTTTGTGGACTATTCTAAGGCGTTTGATAACGGAAAGTGGTCTAAACTGTGAGAAATCCTCATCTCTATGGGAGTTCCTTGTCACCTAGTGTTTCTCATACAGCAACTCTACGAGTCTAGTTCGGCTGGTGTAAGAATTGATGGTAAAACCTGTCTGGTCAAACTGCAACCAGAAAAGGAGTTCGTCAGGGATGTGTAGATATTATTTCCGATGTTATTTAACATTTACTCTGAATTTGTGATGAGCCAGGTATTAGACAACTGGAATGTCGGTATAACTATTGGCAGAAGCAAAATATCCAACTCAAGATTTTCTGACGATACAAACCTTATTGCTGCTTCTCAGGAAGAACTAGTAGCTCTATTAAACATCTTAGAACAACATAATGCAGCGTATGGTCTTGGTATTAACTACAATGAGATCAAGGTTATGATCGTAGATAGAAAGCATGATAATCATCTAGAAATAAAGTTAATAGGCCGTTGTGAAGTCTTGTGTACCGCGGTTCTTTGATCGACAATTCGGGTAGCTGTGAAAATGAGATTCGACGGCGCATTCAACAGGCACGTGTGGCTATGACAAAACTTACTAAAATATGGCGTGACCATAACATCACTAAAGCTACAAAAATGTCGCTGATTCAGTATGTTGTGTTCTCCATATTTTTGTATGCCTCGGAAACTTGGACTGTTAAAAAGGCAGATCGAGCTCGCATAGATGCTTTTGAAATCTGGACGTCGCGGAGAATGCTGGGAGTTCCTTATACCGCCCATCGAACTAACGTTTCCATACTGGATGAGCTCGGTAATCCAAAGAGACTGTCCTCCATTGTGTCGACGAGAATGCTTACATTATTCGGACATATACACAGAAGTGATAATATGGAGAAACTTGTAGTTCAGGGTCATGCCCCGGCGCATTGGCCGTCCCCCTACACGCTGGGTGGATACGACGAAACAGTTACTGCATATGAGTATCAAGAGCGCCACTAAACTATCAGTAAATCGCGAACGATGGCGAGCTAAGTGATGCAGGGAACTGGGAAAGGTGTCAGAATTTGACCGCGAAATAGTTTTCAAATTAATTCTGTTAAAATATGCATTTAAAATGGAAACTGAGATCCGGGGTCACTTGGAAGCCTCTCCATGGCCACTATTGGAGGCAACGTGTATTTCGACCCCATACGGGGAAAAATATATAATATAAGGGAACATCGTAAGAAATTGGTACTGGCAGTAACGGAGAAAGGGCGTCAAAAAATGAGCTGCTCCAGATCATAGCAGACCAGGTAGAGCAGCTAAATCGACTAACGGACTGCATTGAATCACTAACGGAGACTGAGAATTATATACAGATTAGTGGACATGGCAAAAAGCAAACTATTAGTAAAATTGACGAATTTATTCCTTTACCACAGCACAAAACCCCAAACAACGCATCTCCCATCAAATCAACATAAGACCGCCTGTGTCAGTTCCTTCCATTTTTTCTAGCTAGCTAATGGGTGTACAAGCCCTATTATCTCCAAAGAAGGTTCACGTACCTATGTCATGATCACCGGCTACTCCATCGGCTGGCGGCAACATGGTTTCTTCGCCATCTCAAGCTGCTGTTCATGCACAGGGTCAACAAACTCACTAAGACCAAGTTACTCCTGTTCTATTGAGGGATGCGATGAGATAGCGCACCGTTTACTACTTCTTTGACATAAATGTTGTTTATGCAATAGCTGTTGATACTGGGATGCGCATTGTACCCAAAAGTGAGGACGATTGTCGGAAGATAATTCGTCTTTCTAAAGAGAAAAATTTTTCTCACCACACATTTCCTTTGCTCACTGAACGAAATATCCACGATGTGATCAGAGGCATCCCAGCATCAACTACCGAGCACGAAATCAAAAAGGAGGCGGTAGCCCCCCCTCGGCCCGGATTAATATGTTTTGGAACAAACACATTGAGAACAAAGCATATTTCGTTGTACATGTATCTCTTTTCCGAGAAATTGTTAAATGACGAGCGACTTTCCCCACTATGAACACTCAGTTCATGATTGACATTTTGTGTGCTAATTTTTTTAGCATTTTACTTCCCACACAGATAGATGATGGAAGTATTGTGTACGCGAAATTTTGAGATAATACGCTTTTTATGCGTTTCACGAAAATTCACGTCACTCGTTGCCGTCGGTTTGTCTGTCGATCTGTCTGTCGGTCTGTCTGTGTGTCTGTCTGTGTGCCCGTTGACGCGCTTCTAGCCTTGTAATCTCAGTAACCGTCGCATGGATTGTGATGAGATTTAGGTATCGATATGCTGTGGGGTCGTAGTAGGTGATGCTGCTATAATTTTGAAAATCAATTTATGCGCGACGGAGTAATTAGCAAACAACAAAAAAATCAAATATTCCTCAAACCTCGTTTTTAGGTGTTTTAGGGGTTCCTGATTGTTTTCTACTCTTTTTTGGGTGGGGATAAAATTGGGGTGGTTGGGGGGTGGGTTGTTGTATTCATAATAGGCTGTCCAGCGACCTGTAAAAGGAATACCTAGCGTCGTAATATACTGTTTTAGGGCTATCCGAACGTAGCCTTGCCTATCATAGAAACCAAGGGACTTTTCTGATGCATACATACATTTATTGCTTCTGGTCGTTCTGTATCCTGTAACGTGGCAACTATTGATTTTGATGAAATTTTTACTTAGTATAACTACCATGGCGAAGGTGTAAAACGTTTATGAGTTTTAGAAATCGTGACAGTGGCGGCGTAGCAATAATAAGAAAAATAATATATGAAAACAGCTCAAACTTTGTTTTTGGGCGTTCTAGGGGTTCCTGATCAGTTTTTTTTTGTGGTGGGAAATTGGAGATTCGAGTGGTGGGGGGGTTGCGGGTTGTTAAGCTGGACAATATGCTGTATTAGGGGTGGGCGATAATTATTGATGTTTGCAAAACGTCGATGTTTCACGTCCGATGATCGATATTTTTACCATCGATGTTGTTAACTTGAACCATTGATGTTTTTAAAAATTTGTTTCGATGTTTTCTTAAAAGTTTCAATTACAAATTGAAAATATAGGAAAAAGTAAATTTAGCGAGTCTGCAGTTCTCTGGTCTTCGGTTGTGCTCCATGATTTAAAATACCAATTGAAGGCGTTTTGGGTTCCTTTGTACTTCGTTTCAGTGAACTAGGTACTACTATTCTGTACCAAAACAACACCGACGCGATGGTCGTCATTACGAATTTATGGGAGGGGGGTATAATCACAAGCTACTAGATTTGGCAAGTTGACAAAATTCTCAAATTCGCTAAAGTTGCAAAGCAATTTGAAAAACGAAATAGACAACCAAAGCTTATTTTCATTTTTTTATTAAAATTTAATAAAATTTGTTAGTTTAGCTAGTTTCTAGTCTTTATTATTTCCTGTTTACTATGCTGTGAAATGTAAAATACTTAGTAGTAAATACATATGATTATTTATTTCTAACATTTAAATTGAACAACACCAATACCCGAATATATCGATGTTTTTGCGATGTTCAAACATCGATGTTTTGAATACGATAATATATATCGTAGTTATCGATGGCAGATAGTCAATGTTGATATCTATGTTCAACATCGATGTTTTCTTTCGATGTCCCATCCCTATGTTGTATTCATAATCAGCTGTCCATTGACCTGTGAAAGAAAGTATAACACACTTTTTTGCGATCTCTCGCGGGCGATGATTTGATTGCAAGGGAATCTCAGAGAATATAGCTTGATGCCATGGGAAAAATAATAAACTGCTATCACCGTAACGTGAGGAAAGTACTGAGTCAATCAACTTGACTCCATCTTTTATATGTTTTTGTTATTGATTACTACGCAACAAAAACACAAATATTACGCAAGGTAACAAAAGAATAATTCATACATAATATGGGAGCAGGTTATCCTTGGGGGGGGGGGGTAATTTACCCCTCTAGCCATAGGGCCTTTGTTCACAAGCCTGATCCAACAACACATATCATAAAGCTTCAATTTTTGAATCGGCCCTGATCGCGCCCCCCCCCCCCTCAACAAATAGTCTGTATCCACCCCTGTTCAAACTATTTTCCATTCAAAATCTTCGATAAATTGAACCCAATCTTGTTTACGTAGTTGTATAATCTAAAACAATATTAAATTTACTAATCCTGGGACATCATAAACAGGAACTGCCACTGACGAAAAACCCGCCGTAAAGCTACAACATGCAAATACCTACAAATAATAGTAATTTATACGTTTCATCGGTCGATGTCCTGGGAAACCGATCAGCCCTGTTGCCTTGTATACCCGCCGCTAATTACGCCGTGATGTAATAGGCCTACTAGATAAAAGATGGTTTATGACTGGTCGCAGAAGCAGACTACGCCCGATACATCGGCCAGTTGATCATTCTGCTTTGCGTGCATTCAACAACTCATGTGTGGACTGCGTAGATGCTGAATATTAAATACTACTCTCTATTTGGACATGACGAGTTGTTATTACTGTTATTACTTCCTGAGATATGTTTGTGTACAGCCAGTTAGTCGTTTTTCTGGCACATCGTGGAGGAAATAGTTAGACGCAGGACGCCGCCGAAGGTTCTCGCACATCGCACATTTCCTGTGGGAAAGTGAGTCTCGTTAAATAGCTGAAAAAATGGAAGATGGATCCCACTCCAGAATTTTCAGAAAAGCTATTACGAAGAAAACGTTTCCACATTTCCTTGAGCTTGCATTGGGTAAGGAGGAAACCATTTTCTTTTCTTCGTGTTTCTCCAAAGGAAGCACTCGAGCCAACAGTGCAATTCAATGCCGGTAGAGGTATTTGTCTTTGGAATAGTTGTTTCTGTTAGTTAAATGCTTTCATATCAGCCTAATACCGGGCTTTACCCAGGTCCACCTAATAAGATCCGAAAGATCAAACCAGCGCTGTCGAGGACACGTTTTGCTGACTAATTATAATGGACTAGTACCAAAGTTTACGGAATACGTATAAGTTGGATCACTCTCCGTCGGCACTTTGAAGATCTCAAATCAAAGCGATGCCGCGGCCGCACGCGCCAGTTAGTTTGTGCGTTGGTTTTTGCTTAAGTACGAGGGTGTTTTAGCGGGGACTTGCTAACGCCTGGGTTTTACGTATATACGAGGGTCATTGAAAGTCTAAGTTTTGACGGCCGATTTAGACATACAAATACAAATACGTTTATTTTGCTAATACACTAAGTTACATAAATGGGTATCAAAAATAAAACCTAGTCAAACTATTACTAATGAGTCTCAAATGATGTCACATATTGTAGCTATTTCGTAGATAAATAAAAACTGATGGTTCAAAGATGCTGTAGTATTGTTACCTCAATGTTTTGTTTATTTGACTTATTTTTGAGACCACAGCTTATACAATTTATGGTATAGTATATACGAATTCGTATGTACAACTTTAAAAGATAATCATGTGGAAATGCTTTACTTGGATGTGAATAAATTATTTTTGACATTTTGCTTTTCAGTGTCGTTCAAAATGCTACTGTAGAAACTAAATTATGAAAGTTATCAATAAAAATATTTCCGAGCTTTAAAACATAATTTAGAATGTCCCTGGGTGGTATGGTAAGACCGAATGAATATTTTGTCTCACTTCATCACTCACTCACTTTAGACCCCAAATGTGCTAGTTTGTTGGAATTGTTTTATCGGGAGGAACACAGAAATGTACAGGGTGTCCCATTAATAATTCTGAATCGAATGTCACGTGACCAAAAAGAAATACCTCATTGGGTAGTACAATGGCAATAAAGACACATCTGCTCTAATTTACATCCCCAAAATTATAATTCTCTACTACTGCCCAGTTCCGACACATTGCTTGTCTTAATCGTCGTGAAACACCCTGTATTTATATCCTTTACATTTCAAGGTTTACCACAAAATAAGGATGGATCTGATTGTCATTTTCCATCCGCTAATAAATTTAATTGATAAAATCAAACTTCTAAAAAGATTATCCATTTCCTGCAAACAAATCCGAGATAACAAAATCCGATATTTTTGAGACACTTCGCGTTTAACGCGTTCAACCTCTACTTTGCGCCGCCCCGTATCTCCCGGCTGACGTCGGTACACTACTATCGGTGTACCGGGGAGACGGAGCAAGGGGCAGGCCGTTTTGATATTTTTACGGAGTGATCCAACTTATATGTACTCCGTAAACTTTGCTAGTACCATGAATTTTTTTTATGGCTGTATATGATAGAGTATGGCATAAAAACCTTCTCATATTTTTCGCGATTCTTCTTTTGGGCACGGGAAAACCGATAAAATGAGGAAAATATTCGAATTTTTCTAGTCGTTTGACGTCACTGGACTATAAGGGAACAGCCAATCGGAAACGTGTATGTGTGCCGTGTTGCCGTTCCCAATATTCGATACATTCCTCTATGTGATCCTCTTGACATGCTAAAAAGTACTTAGTTTGATATATATGGCGAGTGAAGCCAACGAATTCGCATAGGTTAGAAAGAGTAAACAAGGACTACGTTTGTTTGCACGATCCTAAAAGAAATGGTTCAGCGGCAGCTTCATGATCGTGGAAGTGGTTGCGATATGATCCAGGAGGTGGCGTCAAATTTCATCGGACCATTAAACTGAGGCTGGATTTTTTAATGTAGACTTTCTTAATATTGATGAGAAGAAATATTTATGTTAGCTGGTCCAGATCCGTGACCTAAGACTTTGAGAGCCTGCGTAAGTGCCAAAAAAGGGACCCACGTGGCTGCGCGATGCGCAGTGTCTGCCTTCGATAGTGGGGCAGCAGCAGCCTTGTGCGCGGTTAGCGCTTGGGTGAGTAACCGGGCATTCAGTTTTGGCCCCGTGAAAATTGCGTCAGTACCGCGATTTGGGAGTTGACGAGGCAACAATGCACTACTATTGTATGGCGCGCATCGCACCGATTGGATAAATTTAAATTCCTATTTTTAAATTTTAAAATGGAATTACTAGTAAACAAAACGATGCAGAGAGTAACGAAATGCAACAGTACACCCATTTTTTGTATACACTAAGAGGTTATAATGATTTAATCATTGTTTTCAAACCCATGATACTAGTTCATTTCTAGCTTATCAGTAGCTCAGCAGTTACTAATCTGACGTTCGTTAGATTTTTATCTTCAATCAAGTGGCGATGGGTAATCATAGAAAAAAATGTTTATACTCAATTTTGGAGATTTTAGAGATTCTTAATCATGTTTCCAAGTATTTGGAGGTGATTTAGCTCCGCCAAGAAGAGGGGGTAGAGAATTTCACAATATTTTGTGACGTTTCTCGAACCTACTTTCAATATAAATTTCGCTAAGCACTGTAATTCTTTCATATAGGTTACTTGTACCTAAATTTACTACCAGAAGTCACTCTGGAACAAATCGGCTGTTGCCATTTCTACAGGTTATATTACCTAATTTCACAACGTGCCCTGCAGATACTCTGGATCCTACGACGTCATTACCTACCATTTTTCCATGAGTTGCTCCAACACGTAGTTTGCTTTTACTGACATTCAAAGCTTTCAACTATTAGGACTGATCTTTATTCGTGCGTGAGAATTGCCAAGTCAAAACGTTGATATCTGGCGTCGTATGTATGATTTGCATAGTCTTTCACCATTTTTCTAAATTTGAGCGGCTTCTGTGTTTTAAAAATGGTGGAAGAGCCTGCATAAGTAAATGCGGAACGGTGGGAATAACACAATAATTATACATATAAATTTGCCATGTTGAAACACGGATTCGCATTTTGAACAGAACTCACTTGTTTTTCAAACTACATACACAGTATTTCAGAAGGTGATAGTTAAGAACTTAATGAATGACAACTATCTGCGATGTTCTCAAAAAAGGTTTTTAGTGTGCAAAGAAACTCGCAATGCAAAATCATACATTCGTCAAATGTCTGTAATTTAACAACCAAACACAATATCAAAAAAGACCAAATAGGTGACAAAGCGCAAGCTTTTTTCTTCAATTTGCTTTTTGAATCATTGCTGTAGGTTTAAAGGTAACGTCAGGGGCTCGGAAACGCGAAATTCATTTTTTATGGTGACCTTTTGATCTTACCTTTGGATTTTTTGACATATATTCCCTCATCTTAGACACACACACACTGGAGAAGGGGAACAGGCGGCCACGCCTCCTCGCTAACACGGGAATGCGTCTTTTCTTGGATTCTCAATTTTGCGCGCGATACCCTAGACCCTTAAAATAATAATCTAAGAACGCAATCTGCTGGTGTCACGCAAAAAAAACATTCTGACCAAACTAAGCCTTAAAATTTGATGGATCAGTTAGTTGACGATGGAATATAATGGAAATAAACAGTCATGAAGAAATCATATTATATAGGAATTGGCGTCAAAACTGGAGTTCGAAAACATACTTGTTTGGTATGAATGCAAGTTGAGAAGTTCACTTAATCATGTGCAGGGCAGACTCCTTATCCTTGGCCCACGGCCAGAAACTGAAAGAGGGACCTATACTACAAAATGTTGTTGACAGTTTTGAAAGTGACTGACCTTTGAGAAAATATTTTGAAAAAAATATATGTATTATGTGTTTATGAGTAATAGGGTACTTGCAGAAAAAAATATTATGTCGTTTACGCGTTCCTTAGAGCCTAGTAAACATGACAAATTCACTTGTTTGGTTTTTTGGAATCGGCTGTGAGAGATATTCCAAAAATTATTTCAAATGCCGGAAAACGCCGCTCAAACCACCTCTGACGTCAGTGATATCGCATAGTGATAGGATGTAAAGTACTGATATTCGATATCGATAACCAGTGCTAACCTAACATTTTGACATTGGTCACTATAACCACAAAACACAGTCACACACAAAAGTACAAAAATCAAAAGAATAAAAGTTAGGCTAGATTACTAATTCACTTTGTAGGGATGGGCTTGAATTAGATTCTATCTTTGGATTCATTCATAATGGGATGCGCCGAAATAAAATGATGGCTTCGATTAGTTGCGAATCTCGGTCACAAACAGGATGAACTGTGATACCTCTCAGTTATAAAAATGTATTACAACGAAAATGCTAGTGGGTTAATTGCCTGTTTCAAATATGTTTAAGTATCAATAAATTGAGTCGCATTGTTAAAGAATTCAGATCATCTCTAGTCGAATGCGCAGTTGGCAAACCTGTAGCAGTATCGATTGTCAATATCGATAAGATATCTGTGACGTCATCCCTTGTTTTAAGTCACGTGGAAAAATTTGAATATATCCTTATGTTATTTTGCAAATATCTTTTTTTGGCCTTCTGTAAAATCATGTTTTTTGTTTCCTACTGCTTCTTGATATGGTTTTCTTTACGCTATGTATACTCCCGAGGCGATTTCACGACCTCTACAAGAACCCTATTGTGCTGTTTTTACTGATATGTTGAAACGAAACCCATTTATTTTAATGTATGTAAAATCTCGATGTATTTCAACTACGATGACTTATAAAGGTCATACTGTTACAATCTTTTGAGACTAACTCGACAGCTTTGCACTAACAGTGCTATAATGTAGCTAGTTCATTTATAATTTTACAAGATGTTTTGTCTTAAAGTCATACTCTAAGGCCTACGGAGATTATATGTATTAAAAATATCACCATCGTAAAACGCAAAATTAGTAACAGATGCAATTTTTTGAACCATTTTTATTTCGTTTCTGATCACGTGGAGTTTGATCAAACTTGGGGTGGGTAGCGCTGCGTACCACACCCGGAGGATGTGTGGCACAACAGAAAAAGCGGGGAAGACGAACTGGCAATGCAGCTACGTTCGACCATAACTAGAGGTCACGACGAAGACCAAAAACCTACCTAAATACCAAAGAGGTAATAGGTAACCCGGTATGGGGCCAAATGTGCCAAAGTGACCTCGTACTAGGTACCAAGCCAGAACACAGCTACGACAAAAGGATAAACTGACACTTTAGGTCCAGGTACCTCGATATCGTGACCCTGGGGAAGAGGAAGGTAGGCCGACGGTTTTTTGTACCTAAAGTACGAAACATGTGTCGCCAAAAGTAAAGGGTCGCAGCAGATAAGCAAGAAGTACGTCTATAAAGTACTCATGGACAACAATGAGCGTCCATTGGACATGTGATCAGAGGACTCAAACTGGGCAGTCTCTCTCTTATACTTCCGGGTGTGCGAGTGTTTTCTGTCCTTGCAATCAAGCCGATTTCCTAAACCCCTATAATAAAAAAAACTACACCCGCCTCCTCACCCTGATGGAGAAGAGTACCAGCCATTTCAAAAACGCCCGTCCTTTGTACCGGGCCCCGTAAAATCCTAATTAGTCGACAGACATATATATGCTCTTCAGATAGAGAAACCTCCCACATCGGCCGACAGTTCCTTCTTTCAATAAAGTTGAGCCATACATCGAGCGCGCTGGCTCATTACTTAGCCACAATACGCCACCGTCAGTCGGCGAGAGGGATTCGTGGCTAACTGGATTTTAACATCTCAATCGGGTCCAATTGAAACTCGCAGGCGAAGTCGTCCGTTTCTCGGCCCTCTAGATCATTCAAGTCGTCGGTCGAACGTCGCTGCTTCACGATATCGGTTGACAATGAGGGCCCATTGTGGCCACGAGTGCGCGATGTAAATCTGCACGTATGTCCACCACAGGACCGTACTCAGAACTGCAGTGTAGGATTGGAATCAAAATTCAGTAGATTTTTTTTACTTGTGAATCTAACGCCCAGACTTTCGTATTCGATTACACGGGACATTCGGGATCGATTTCTTTTTTGATAGTGAGAGGGTTAGGCTTAGTCTCAAGGCTTATTGTACACCCCCACATCAGGGAAAGGGATCAAACAGAGCCCCGTCCTAAGTCCTTTGTGAACTTTGAGATGCATACATTCAGATAGGAGATCCTGCTTTCACTCAGAGCAAAACAGTCGAAGTCGGTATTAGAACATTAGGGTCCCTTCAGCATCCTCTTAGACTGACCATTCCCCACCGCTCTGTCCCAGCTCCTCCCAAATCCTAGTGCTCATTTAACACCCATCTGGTGGCAGCTGTCCGTATCGTGTTGTATGATGTACTACTCCTATGTGAGTAGGCATTCAAGATAATGGTTCCTCGTTGGTCTTCGCCAGTATCCTTAGGGTATTGTGCAGCCTCACACTACTTTTGAAGTATAGTGGTTAATTGACAAGGCCATCAAAGTCGCCTGGCTATATCTGTCTTTACATAGATAGTCTCTTTACTCTATCCTTTATCTATGCGTATTCTGCCGCATTCTACAATTGTGGCTATTTCTGCCTAGAAAACGGTAGCCAGTTTCCCTAGGCGGATGCTTACGTTTCGCCCAGACCTACCACCGTGTGATGAATTTTTGGAGCCATCAGTGCACCAGGTGATATCATTCGACATACGTTGTAATTCTCCTAAAGCCCATTCTGATCTGTCGCTTAGGATGACCTTGTATGGGATCTCGCTGTCCATGACTCTTGGCATTCTGTCACCTACTTTGGATCTTAATACGAAGCATCACATCTTTCTTGGATCTCCGCTTCCTGTGGTGCGTGGCAAAGAAGTTGTAACTTTGCACATCCTCACCAGGCATCTGGCTAGGCCGAGTCTAAGCTGAATTCTTTCAAAGGGGCTCATCTGTTTGAACTAGCTTTCCAGCCAACCCTTGGTATGTGAGTTGACGCAACCTACACCTACGACGCCATTTTCTAGTTGACAGCTGGATAGACGTTTATGCCTCGAATATCACGTCATCTCAGATGTCCTTTTCCAACCTCGTTTTGGGCTGCTTTATATAGACTGTAGTCGTCTTCTCTATCGACACCTTGTCGGCAAAGGATTCTAGGGGTTTCATGCTGCCCGCCTCTGTCTTTGACCTTTTGGTTATCCAGACAGCTTCCTTCGGAGTTAGTTGCTAGTGTAACCTCTTTCCTCCCTGACTCTGCTGATTAGATGTTGACGCGTGCGCTTCTGAAACAGACCCGCTAGAGGGAAGGTTTGTCCTCACCCCAGCCCTCTCTTCCTACGAACGTATTCTTTCGCTGAGAGAGAGAATCCTCTTGCGTCTGGCGAGAGCGTCTTCTCTCCTCTTGCTTCTCAACTTGCCACACGAGAGCCTCTTACTGGGACTTCCCGATGGTAGTTGACTACCTGGAGGCTGTAAGGTGATGTCCTTCTCTCCAGATTTCAGCAGCTCGTCCTTTTCCATAATGATATAATACCGGGTCCCTACAGTCCATCTTCCCAGTGACCCGTTTAGGAGGATAAGGAAAAGATAGAACTGGGTGCCCCTGTTTCCAAGAGGCTCCATTCGCCATACCGAACAGCCCCCAGTGTCATCGGCACGGATCGCAATATTTCTTGGATTGAGCTCCCTCCTCCTCTCTCAACCGGTTTTGGGACAGGCTATGGCTCCTGGTCTTTCTTCCTTCCAAAAAGTAGTAAAGCTGTGGTAGTCGCGAGAGTAGTAGAGGGGGATCATCATCATCATCATCATAGTCACAATGTCTTAACAGACATGTTGTGAACTCGTAAAATGCATTAAGTCGGGGCTAGATTACTGCCGACATGAATATTGTCAAATGTAGCTCGCCATCGTTCGCGATTTACTCTCAGTTGAGTGGCGCTCTTGATACTCATATCCAGCAACTGTTTCGTCGTATCCACCCAGCGTGTAGGGGAACGGCCACGGCGCCGCCTACTCGGGGCATGACCCTGAACTCTAAGTTTCTCTATATTATCGCTTCTGTGAATATATCCGAAGAATGTAAGCATTCTCGTCGACACAATGGAGGATAGTCTCTTTGGATTACCGAGCTCATCCAGTATGGAAACATTAGTTCGATGGGCGGTATAAGAAACTCTCAGCATTCTCCTCCACGTCCACATTTCAAAAGCATCTATGCGAGCTCCATCTGCCTTTTTAACAGTCCAAGTTTCCGAGGCATACAAAAATATGGAGAACACAAGTGACTGAACCACCGACGTTTAGGTAGCTTCAGTGATGTTGTGGTCACGCCATATTTTAGTAAGCTTTGCCATGGCCACACGTGCCTGTTGAATGTGCCGTCGAATCTCATTTTCACAGCTACCCGAATTGGAGAAGGGGAAATTCCAACAAAATCGTCGTTACTACTGTTTTTTCCGAAATTGGTTGAAAGCTTGAAGCTTAATGCGGCCCTGATTACATTGTGAGCGATTGTGCGATCGATATAAATCTGAGTGCGCACGGCTCTCTAGATCTACTCTACGTCAGTCGGCGTGTAGTTTGTAAATCTGGAAATGGCGTGGCCTGACGGCGGGCACTGTACATCAAGAGTGCGCTGGATTGCATGTCATGGTGTAGGCGAAGGCGGACTTTGAAATGCCATCAGACAAAAAAACATGAAATAAAAATGTACCCAAGTAGATTGATCTGGTACTTTCCACGCATACCCACGGATCGATTTTCAAGTTGTGATCGCGTGAAAAATCTGAACGTTTTAAAACTACGGATTTTTTCAGTGGTTAGTGGTTTAGAGTTGCCGCTCAGCCTTAAGGCTTATTCTGCACCCTCTGTCAAAGAGATCAGACAAAATCCCATCCTAAGCGAACTTTGGGATACATTGGCCTATGCTCTCCTGTCTTTCCTCTAGACCAGTCGGAGATACTGGGCTTAGCTGTTTCCTCTGCCTCACAGCACTTCTTGCATAAAGGATATCGATCCCCAACATTCACGAGTGTGCACTGAACGTCCAATGAAAAGTTAGCCACCTTTCGTAGTTCTTTCCTGCTCCATCTGGGGCCGTCTGCGGTATTAAAACAAAAGGGTACCCTCAGCATCCTCTTAGACTGAACATTCCCACTCTGTCCCAGAGCATCTGGTGCTCATTGACATCCAACTGGTGACAGCTGTCCGTGTACCATGTTATATGATATACCACATGCTTTTCTGGCCCGACGAAAAGCAATTCTCTATTTCTCACCCACTCCTCCTATGTGACGAGGCTCCCAAGATAATGGTACCTTGTTGGTCTACGTCAGTGTCTTTAAGGTATTATGGTAGTACTATTTTTGGGGTATAGTGGTTACTTGCCAAGGCCGTCAGAGCCGCCCGGCTCTCTGTGTTTACAAACTAATAGATAATCACTTTACTATGTCCTTTACATATGCACATTCTGTCGCATTCCATAATAATGGCTATTTTTGCTTGGAAAACAGTAGTTAGTCTACCTAGGTGGTTACTTATGTTCTATCCAGGTCTACCGCCATATATGCCTATTCCTGTACCTGATGAATCTTTGAAGCCATCTGTATACCAGGTGATACCATTCGACATATGTCGAGGTTCTCCTATAGCCCATTCTAATATGTCACTCAAGTTTACTTTGTATGGGACCTCAGGGTTCACGTCTCTCAAGCATATCGCACCCTAGGTTGTCAAGTATCGTGGTGTGTTTGATGTTGGGGTAATAAAACCAATTGCCATGGCACTGCATTCTGTGTGCAGCGATATTTTCTTCTGCCTCTATGTAAGTATCAAGAAGTAGGATATTCAGCAGCATGTATGCTTTGTTGAACCTTTGGCCACCATATAATAGTACTGGACGCCATTAGTTTATCTGATTACCGTCGTGTACAGCCAGTTTACCATACAGGAGGTTAAACCCAAGGTTTTGCTGGTCGCTCGTTAAGGTAATCTGAGATCGGCTTGTGACGTGAATGGTTGGTTCTCTGGATCTAACTTAAAAATGTGTTGTGGTTCATTCAAACATGGAACCGTTCCAGGACGGTATTGAAACCATTCTTGGAGTTATTACGCATCCCGTCCTAAGCAATCTACGAACTGTCCGGGAATGGTTGTCGTACCGAAAACCAGAACAAAGCTATTTTCTGTTCTGTACCAAAATCGCTGAAAACGATTATTACCTCTATGCACCCAAAAAATAGGTTGCTTTGTTATCACTGCTCTGTTCTGCTCGGAATAAGATGAGCTACGCAATACTTCACTCCTGATAGCAAAAAAGCTGTTTTGCTCATAGAGATGACGCGTAAGTTTCGTGTCCAGCAAGAAACCGGATGACGCTTGGTATTTGTGTTCTAGAGGCAGTTTAAAGGCCTTCCGTATCCTCTCAGAAGGTGTTCAATATTGTGTATAGGGGCTTAAAAATGGTGCTAAACATAATAAAAATGGATGACGTTGATGCATGTCATAGTTGGACCTCCTAAGTATATGTATAAAAAACGTCATCCGTTTTAAACAATACAAACAATTTTTCAACGATTTTTAATGAAAATGACGTGAAAAATCGAAATTTGAGCTCATCTGCCCAGCAGAAATGAATGACAGTATGTTTTGTGTTATCTACAAAACAAACAAAGAATTTTCCATCAAGTCCCGACCGGCTTCATCGCGATTCTTTTGGTTTTTCATTGCAAAAAAATCGCTACGCGCAACCGCCCATAGATTTCGGAAGACGATTTTTGGAACATTAGTTGGTAGGTGTACTAAAATGCTACCGCATTTTCATTGGGTTACTTAATTTTTTTTCACGTTTTAACAGCCCTCTATCTCCGATATCTTCCATTTTGGAGTTAAGGTGCAATGAGAAAAAAAGTTTCCAAACCCTAAATACCAAGCGTCATCCGGTTTCTTGCTGGAGACGAAAATTACGCGTCATTGCCTTAACTATTTTTTCACTGACGAGACAAAACGTTTGTTAGCTCGTTCTGAGCTTAGAATTGAACATAAAATATCAGGTATGTCAGAGTAAACTGATATATCTCTCATTCCTCCACATAAAGAATGAGACAAGTAGTAAAGCGCACTTGTAAAGTGGAGAGGCGGTTGAATGGTTTCCAACTGTTGGACGATTATAAATGCGGAAAAGGCACCGATTGAAATGTTTAACTTTGCCTTTTGTATGAGCTTGCGAACCCAAATACATGTATAATGTCATACGAACACCATTTACAGAATAATTCAGTTGTCACGTGTCAGCTGATTTAACACCATCAGGTGGCCCTTTGTAAAGGATGTCTCAATAACAGTGCACTATTTAAATTTGGTGTAGTTTTTTTCGTCACGTGGAAATTCTAAAATTTGACAGATGTCATCTATGATTGTTCTAGTTTATCAAAATGGAGCGTTACACAAAAATAACACGTGAAAACTCATTAAAGAAGTGGAGAGAGTTACGCTGAGGCCACTCGCAAACTTTGTGAAATTTTCCATCGAGGAAGTGTACTTAATGTGTCTCAATTTGAAGTGTAGTCAAGAAATTTGAAGCAACTGGCTCAGTTGTAAATCGTAAGCCTCTTTTGCGTCGACGTATCGGAAAACATTGTTTCGTGAGATTTTTGACAATATTTTGCGCCCATTTCCACTGCGAAACTTGAAGCTTTTGACTCGTGACACCAGGAGCGGTTCCTCCTTATTGCTCAATGCCACCCCCTCCCTCAGCAAAAGAGAAAAAAATACTTTTTAGTAGATACCTAGGTATGTATGCAGTGCTAGTATGTACCTATTACTAGCTACTACCGGTTGCCTGATTTGTAAGTAGCGCACAATGCTCAGTCTATAAAAACCGACACTTACAGCACACTAAGTTCAAACCTAACTCACAGCATAGTAAACAACCAGCATAATGTCTCTGGGGATTTCCCATATACAAATGGTCCCCACAGAATTTGACCTTGGGATGATTTTACGGATGAGAAGTTTGGGTAGAGACGCGAAAATGAAAATATCGATACCGGTACCAACTCGATATTTTTCAGCCAAATAGGCGCGTTTGGTTTGTACAGAGCATTTTGAGCAATGATTACACTCCTCAATAATTATATAATTATTTTCGATACCGATACAAAAGTATCGATACCAGCTTGGAATGACTCAGAAAGTATCGATGACAAAAATACTCGATATTAGTGCAGAAGTATCGAAGTATCGTTAGCATCCCTACAAAAAATCATCCAAAAGGGGGGGATGCGCGTGTAATTACCGCCAACCTGAGTTAGTGTGCTGGTTGTTTACTAAGCTGTACCTAACTAGTAGCTCGTCACGTGACTGACTGAAGGCGCCAAGACTTGACGGTACGGATAGCGGACAGAAAGCGCTCCTATGAGAACCAAAAGGTCACCGGTGACATACGAACCAATACGATCAATCTAACCTATGATTCAAAATTGATAATCGGGTGAATGCGTTGCTTAAGATGAACTTTGATGGACCTCCCTTAGAGCACAAAATAAAAATTAAGAAAATTATAAATAATATTACCAAGATCAAAATAGTTAAGTAGATAGTAATAGGTACAATATTTTGACAAAACGAAGCAAACGGCTACATGGTGCAGTGGTTACGGTTGACGTGTTTGAAGCGTTGAGAGTTCGATTCCCAAGCTAGACGACTTTTTTCTTGGTTAGGCAGGATGATAAGTAAAAAGCCATTAAGAAATTATGTGAGAAGTGATAAGCAATTTTCGTGTAGTTTTTTTTTATTTAAAATTTTGTACACTCCCTTTTAAAAATTCAGGAACCGTCACTGCGTGACACAAAAATCTCATTAAACAGGTTCATTGTGGATCCTTACCTCAGATCAAAAAAGGAGGTTTTTTCACAATTACAATAATTAGAAGAACAATTGAATCGGTCGGAGTCCAAGAACAGTATAATATGCAGAAACGTAGTTTTGAGATAAATTAAAAAATCATATTAACCCCAAAACAAGTAAAGCCACTGTGTTCGTCATCATATAAAAGTTGTTATAATTATTTAGACCAATTATAATCCAACATAATAGATCCGAAAGTCTCACCCACCTCCAAACTATAAAATAAAAAATAGTTTATGCCCTGTTCTTGAACTCAGTCTTCTTTTTACAGGTTTTTTTTGTATTTGCTTTTAGTTTTAGCGTATGATAAAGTTATGACAACGTCAATAGAGGGTGCTAAGTATATGAAAAATGTTTTATTAATATCAAATATATCGCAAACCGTGGCGCTGACAGCCAACAAGGAGTTGACCAAAGACGTTAAAATCAGTACATGTCCGAGACTTGTAATGTTTTTCATAGTCAGATGGTGCATATAATGGGGTTATTCTTATACTTTGTAATGATTTTAAGCGCAACCGATAGATCTTCATATTTTAAACGTTTTGACCATCTTAACTCAAAACGCCACTTCTTGGACTCACCGATTCCATTATTGTTCTTCTACTTATTAATGTGAGAAGTAATATGTGACAAAGCAGTCACGTCAGTCGTGTACTTAACAAGTTGTCTATAAACGCATTCTAACTCCCCATCTCTTCTTGTTTCAGATCGGCCTCCTAGTCCCATCTCGGCGATCGAGGTAGTCATGTCACACCAAATGAAGCACAGAAGAAGCAGAAGAGGAGCTGCTTCATGCCGCGCGATAAGGGCTCTCTGAGGTCACTACTGATCAGTTAACTTGCATATGCGGTCTGCCAGTCGGCTGCAAGGAAACGATGAAAAAGGCCGACGTAGAAGAAGAAACCAATTTGTTCTGACTAGTGCCTACCTAAGGAGCGGTAGCATCTTCAACCAGATGCTGGTACCGTCATTCAATGGGTAGGTTGACTAGAATCAGTCTTTTTTTGTTTTGTCTCTGTTTTAAGTAAACGTATAAAATAGAGCTGTCAAATGTAGGGAATAATTGCCTCACATAGTTTTTCACATGCTTCGTCAAATAGGCTTAATTTGAAGTCTGCAGAACAGTGCTTCAAAACAATTTTGAGATGCTCAAACAATTTTTAGATATGAGTTTTCCCGAAAAATTGTCGTAACAAAGATGTAAAGGGCATGGTTTCATTAATTTTTAGGTTTTCACTCTTTTTGCCCCCACATATTTTTGTGAAAAGCTATTTAGTTCGAAAAATGCTACAAAAATTATGTAATATTATTTTTTATCATAGTCACAATGTCTTAACAGACATGTTGTGAACTCGTAAAATGTACTCATTTTACGAGCTTCTCTTGGGATATCTTTAAGATCTTTAATGCAATAGTTTCCCATTTGCTTTCTACATCCTCATGCCGTTGACCAGATGTATCTACTGGTTCATCCGCCTTTAGGGAGAATTTCTCACCCCAAGGACAAGAAATTGTCCTGACCCTTCTCAACTCGTCCACCCAAAGATATTGGTTGAGAGAAGATGTTACTGCTTATACCGACAGTAGTTGGGTTCCTTTTAGTCGCTTTTTACGACACGCAGGATATACGATGGGAGATATTCTAACCCGCCCCCACACGGGACATTTTTTATACCGGGTCAGTAAAAAGTACCGAAACTCTTAAATATCTCCAAACCTACACTGTACTGGAACAATAAAATTCACTATCTGGGGCTTTTCAAACATGCAGACTACAAAAATGCTAACAGCAATGTTGTCAGATTTACTACTTTCACATTACACGTCATAATTTTGTTATGTTGAATGGAATATCGATATAAGTATTATAGTTCATAGGAAAACTAATCAAAAGATCAGTATCCTCAGGGATACAGAAACTTGCACCGAAAAATAAATGTCATGTATGTAAGTATGTATGTACTTTTATTTCCAACACATATCTCTACAATGCACTAAACTGAATGCAAACGATGGTATAAGAAGTTAATGTAGAGAAAAAGGTAGATAGAAACATTTGATTGATAGTAAAGAATCCAGCAGCTGAAAAGTTCGGCCCAATTTTCTCTGATATCACAGCCAAGTTCTTGTACTCTTTTTTTAAGTATTTATTAGCCTCCTTGATATAAATTGTGTAACACAAATCGGTAAACTGTCTACCCTCTTTCTCTGTAGAATCGCAGGATGAAACAATGATGACCATAAACATCTGCAAGAAATAACAGGTCAATTGACATTACACTCCAGAACCTGAAAGTAACATTTTAGGTTGATATTTTTTAAGATATTTATAATATTTTGAACACTATCAGTAATAGAAATACGGCCTATGTTTCTTGAGGTACTCTCAGTTACAATGAGAGGGAACATGTTTTATTTAACACATTTTGTAACAACACTCCTTGCCATTACTTGGTTAACAAACCTTACGAGTTTTTCCACTACCATCATCGTAAGACATGTCTGGATTAACCATGGGGCTAAAGGGGCTGGAGCCCCGGGCGCCGCGGTTCAGAAGGGCCCCGCAGGGGCCCTACTTTTATTTAATGCGACAGAGCAAATCAGAGCAGGACAATATAGATGAACAATAAAATCAGTAGATCTACTGAAAACTTAATTTCGAGATTTCAATCAAAACGGTGTTTTTCAATTTCCCTACCTATAAGCAAACCAGCAGGCCATGAAATATAAACAAAAACGTGTTCAGATAGAAGCAATACAGATAAACTAAAGTAAAGGAGCAAGGTTATAAAAATTCCCTACAACCAATGAACTCTAACTAGAAATAACGCCAGCGCCGGTAAGATGTCTAAGGTCAAGGACAAGCTGAAATACGACAGAAATGAATAATTTTTACAGCTTACTAGGTACTGCAATGTGTTATAGATTAAAAATTTCCAAAACCACTAAACTTTCAGCGATAGTTACTAGCAGTCTAATATCTTCAGCACGAAGTTTCACATTTAATGATATAAAACAATAGTCATTTCAGTCAAAGTCAAAATTAACGATACCTCTGACTGTCCCACTCTAGCCTTTCTAATTTTTCAGTATCTATTAGCAAGATCGCAGAAAAAAGAATACTGACAGATCAGATTTTAATTTTTTGCCAGGCAAATTATGTTTTATAATTTGATTTGATTAGATGTGTTACCTGTGTTATATCTGATTAGACTTGATTTATTGTAAGTTTTTTTTATACCTTTAACTGTTTACTCTAGTTCGTCTGTATCTGCTAAGTTAGTTCTTTTCTTCCACCTAAATAGTTTTTTGTTTGTTTTTCATGGCCTGCTAAGTGGCTTATAGATAGGAAAATTGAAAAACACCGGTTTGGTTGAAAATTTGAAATTAAATAAAAACTACCAGAGATTGATACCAAATTTTAAATTCGACGGTATACAAATAATTGAGCATTCCCATTTAAAAAATCAATTTAATTCTGATTGAAGTTTCCTTAATTAGGCTACCTTATTTCTCCAAGTACTAGTGTAGTTCAAACCTGAACTTCAAACCTAAGTTGACCAATTTCAAGTTTAGTCACACGGCAAACTCACAGCCGTCTAAAGTTTTATAATCTTTGCGATATTCATTTTTTTCTGATATCTACTTAGGTATATCAAAAATTGTGAATTGCACCTAAACGGCTCACTTCAAGTCTCAGGTGTGATACATAAAGTCACAGTAGACTGTAATATAAATATTCAATAATATATACAGGGTGTTCCACTTAAAATATCATAACTTTGATATGGCCCGCTTTTATTAGAAACCCTGTATAAAAGTCATTATTTTTAAAATGTAGTTCAATGTAGTTTGGTCACAAGAGTCCGAGGCGTTGAGCTTGACTCAGCCTGTATAAAAATAAAATAGAAAATACCTATACCTACCCATTGGATACTGTCGACACCTGTGGCCCGTGCCAACATAATGAATAAATCGAAGTTGAACCTATGAAAAGGCGACGACGCTCAAAAAATAAAAGTAAGTTATCCATATAGTTTGTTGGTGTTGTGTCTATGTGCTACATGGCTACAATTTACCAGGATAACTGTAAATAACTATTTTAAGGCTGCTGAGGGTAAATTGAAAGCAGTGAAAAATTGCCCAAAATAAGTTTTTTAAGCAAACCGGTCCGCTTGAAAACGATTGCACTAAAAATAGTTCTGATTACTAAGCAAATGCAAACATTGAGAGCAGTGCTGATGATACTATAAGCGGGACTCATGACGTACTTATAAAAAGTGTATAGTAGTTTCTTTTGTTATATCGGGAATATAGTTTCATAAATAATAGTATTTGCATTTTATTTATAAAGGGCCCCTTAAAGTTATAAGCCCCGGGCCCCATGAAAGCTTAATCCGGCTATGTCGTAAGAGACTATCTTTTTACTATCAGTTAGTACAAAAGTCTGCTCATTTAAATAATACATTAAGTTTAAGTTAAAAGATGCTTTAGGTTTTTTGCAACTGATCGTATTTTAAAACTAGGACATTATACTATTATTGCGAACAGGTTGCAAAATGAAGTAGAAAACTTCTACCAAACTTTGATCTTTGCAGTCTTCTGAAAACTGGTTTAAGTGGTTCATATAAATATACTATTCTCAAGTGAAATCCGAACACTGAGGAAAAAAGGGATGAAAGAAAGATAATAAACTAACTCATTCGCCATAATTATTTTATAAAAAATACAACAGGTCAATAATGGGTGGACCTGCCATGTTGACGAATGCACTCTTCTAGCATACGTGGAATGTAGTTGCTAATAAACTCTAGAGGTATAGCCTCCTAAGCTGCCCTCACAGCATGTTCCAATTCGCCTGGCGTGATCGGAGGATTGGGTAAATCCAATCCTAAGTTTTTTCAATTGGCCAAAAATTGGGTGATCGTGGAACTCCTGACCTCCTGAAGAAACCTCATCGGCACCCTTACAATATAAGGACCCGCATTTTCCTGCCGGATGAAACTCTCTTCGAGACCTGGGGCATATGGAACGACAACTGGTTCTAACACCTATTCACATAACGACATAACGTTGGGCCGTCATTGTACCACGAATTACTGACTTGATATTAAATTTAATTGCACCACAATCCTTCAAATCAACACGACGCTATGCAAGGCGTTCGACAGCAAACTGGAAATCACGTCGTTCACCCCGTCGTCTTTAACGCATTGGTGTCCATCGTTTGCCCTCAAACAAAACCTGGACTCGTCGGAGAAGGCCGTCCAATAGTACTGAGCATGCCATTTTCGATATTTTTGACACCAATCAATCGACATTGGTTTGCAGTGACTGGAAAGCATTAGATGTGGGCGATATCATCTTAAGCCCATTTCACACAATATGTGGTACACCGTGTGGATTCGAAAGGGCCTCTCTATAGCTGCGTACCAAGCGTCAGCAACATCTTGTGTGCATCGCATTCTGACTCGAAAGGCCAGTAGTCGTAGATGACGATTTTGCCGATCTGTAGTTCTCGTACGTGCTCCAGGACTCCTGGCTCGCCGAATTTGCTATTTTTTCATCCGGACGCACCATGCTGCCACAGCTGTAGCCACGCTACTCTTCATAGGTATATATCAATTGAAAGAAGCACCACGTTCTCGTTGGTCTACAATCCGACCCTTTTAGAGTGGGTTAACTGGGTAGACTGTGGCTCTCGCCTTCTAGGAGTATCTTTACAGAACCAACTCATCTCTCGCCATAGCTTTTGAATCGACATAAAACCATGCTTTAATTTTACATTTGTGGAGCTTTTTGGAGGTGCCATGTAGGTAAATGGCGACTGAATGAAGAAAAAGTGTTAGATGTGCACTAAAGAGGGTACCTCCAAGCTATGTATACATGTTTAATGCGAATATAGCTTTCTTTAGGTGTTCAGTGTATATGAACAATACTGTCACTCACCAGATACATTATCACGATGGATATTGTGCATATCACGTCATCTCCTGCGAATGAAATAGGTGTTGGGTAACTGATACCAGGACGATTATTCCTCGCGAAAAGCCATAGTAAACAACTCAAAAGAGTAAACGAAGTAGTTAATGAGATCAGGAAAATCATCCACCCGAAGATGTCATTGAATGCTTCCACGATAAAGTAACATTTCTTCAGCAGAGCTTTCAAAAGGTTTATATTCTTGACAGTGGTCTTCTCATCTTCTATCTGAGTTCTACTAGATGTATGTAACATCTTGATCAAAACACCGTACCGTCGTTTCACCACAATCATCATGCGATTTATCAATAAAACAGGCAATAGCTGGCTCAACATGAAAAATCTGAAGGATATGTTCATAAAAATATCGTCGTTGATAGTTGTGAATATATCCCATACATTCACAAATATGAAGATGATGAGGAAAAGTGTTAGTTTCAGTGTATGGTAAGTGTTGGTTTCCGTACAGTTGTACTTCTGTCCTGCACTGTTTAAGAGTTCCCTGAACGCTTTCAGTTCTTCAAAGAATCTGTTCCATCTGTTTGCCCGTATGACTGCAACAGTATAGGTGCAAGCAACAAAGGCAAATTCTCCACATTCCTACACAAAAAGATTACATAATTAACAGCATTATATAGGATGTTCCAGAAAGTTTGTCCGGACCGATGAAGGATTTTTAAGGCCAAGATGTGCATCAAAACATACCTACAGTGTGTCCCAGATCAAATTTGCCACCCACCTTATCTCTAAAATGATTAAAAAAAATAGAAATCGCCATGACATGTCGATTTGTATTTCCAGGGGGAACTCTTGCACCGAATACGTCATCATTGTTCCATCAACCCCCTCACCCCCAGCAACCTCTAATTCAAAATCTCAAATGAGGCCACCATACTTCTGATACATCGGTTTGAAGGGTGTTGACAAATACAAGAGTATACTAGGATTGAAGATAAATATATATTACGGGTACAGTTACGATACAAAATGTATTCCACTGTTTACAGCATCTTGCCGCATTCCCGTCATCCTTCGCCAACCCTCTCTATCCAAGGCATCTTCTTCCTCTAGATTTCGTTCATTCATTGCTCTTCTTATGTTTTCATTCCACGATCTACGTGGTCTGCCCCTTTTTCTTTTCCCAGGTGGTCTCCACTGAAATATTCTTTTGGGCCACCTCTCATCAGGCATTTTTAATAAATGACCGAACCACTTCAAGGATCGTCTTTCTATTCGATCCAGCACTGTTTCCTCCGCTTTCATTCGAGCTCATACTTCTTCGTCAGTTTTCCAGTCCACACTTCTGAGACTGAGACCACCATTGCTTTACCCACTCGCTTCTTATTTTTGTTCGAGATATTTTTGTCCCACCAGAATGAGTTATAAGGCTTCCTATAATTCCTGCTTTGTTGGATTCTGTGTTTTATTTCTGTTTCTCCCACTCCGTTTTTATCTACAAGTGCTCCTAGATTTCCACTTGATTAATGCTTACATCGTCGTTAACTAGAACTTGAAACCGAGCATCGCTGTTTACTACCAGATATTCTGTTTTTTCAAGACTCACCTATAACCCCCACTTTTTATATTCGTCATACAGCCGTTTCATCATAAATTCTAGATCATACGCGTCTTGAGCTGCGACAAACTGATCGTCAGGGAAAAAGAGTGTGAATAGTGTACCACAGTCATCTATCGGGATTCCCATTCCGCCACATCGTGCTTTCCAACTTTTAAGCGCCGCTACCACATATAGATTAAATAGTAGGGGAGACATGCTGCATCCCTCTCTCAATCCCTTGGTGACATTTATCGGTTGTGAAACTGTTAGTCAATTTTGATTGATTGAAGATTCATTCCCTATTATGGAAGCTAATGAAAAATATGGCGATTGCCATAATGAAGTATTATTTTCGTTACCTGAAGTATTATCGTAAGAAAAGTTCTAAATGTGAGCTATTTCGTTCTATACAGACATACAGGCGATGTTCAAAATATCTTAGCAGATTTCTCAACATTTCCGGAGTCACTGCGGAGATCGTCTATGGAATCGGGCTGCGTAATATAAATTTTGGATTTCAATTAATGTCCCCATAAAAAAAGTTGAAGACATTTTGAATATCGCTTTTACGTCTGTATGGAACAAAATGGCTCCCATTTGAAACCTTTCTTACGGTAATATTTCAGGTAATTAATTCCTTTATTTTGATAGTCACCATATTTTTTGTTAACTTCCATAATTATGAATCAACCTTCAATCCGATTGCACTGTTATATTTGTCAATGAATCTCTTCAAAATGACGTATCACAGGTAGGGTGGTCTTATTTTAGATTTTGAAGTATTGATCGCTGGGGATGAGGGGGTTGATTGCACAATGGTGACTTATTCGCTGGAGGAGTTCCTCCTCGAAATACAAATCGACAAGTCACCGCGATTTTTAATTTTTTTCATTTCAGAGGTAAGGTGAGTATCAAATTTTAGCTGGGACACACTGTATATAGTAACAACGTTCGAGATACATCCGGCAGTAAATTTTATGGCGCTATAATCTCTAAAAAATTTAATCACCCAAAACCACAGTCATATGTGATTATTATTATTGCAGACCATTCTCTGTCCAACGTAGTACTAAAATACTTTTTATATTAAACGGTTGGATAATACCGGACTGATATCAGCTAAAGCAATTAAGGATAGTTAGCTATCACGAAAATGTGTCTGAAGCTTTATTTGAAAAGTGGTTTCAAGATCAACTTTCACCAAATATTCCTAAAGTTATAGTAATTTTTATGGGTAACGCTCCACAAAGGTATACGAGATTATTGGAAATATTACCTAACACTTCGCTTCGAAAAGCTGAGAATATTGAATTTCATACAAAACAAAAATGACCAGATATTAAATAAACGTCAGTTATTAGAATGAATAGATAGTTACAACTTTAATAAAATTTATATCGTTAATGAAAGATCATCAGCAGTTATAAATCTTCTTAGACATCAGGTAAGAACTCAAGAAAAATGGCGAAACTATTAAACGTAATAAAGGTCACTTTTTAAACTCACAGTCGAGTGAAATTATTATGAACCCGAATGACAGCGACTCATCTGAATCTGATTTTGACATGTGTTAATCTCTTTGTATTTCCTCATTTTTTATTTGTTTTTTAGTTTTTTCTATTATTGCTACGCTGCCACTGACACGATTTCTAATAACCATACGTGTTTTCCATCCTCACCACGGTAATAATATTGTGTCAAAATTTCAGTAGAAGCAATTTAATAGTTTCCACGTTACAAAATACAAAACTATCTGAAGCAAAAAATATCGCATGATACAGAAAATTCCCTTAGTTTCGGTAATAAGCAAGGCAATGTTCGGATGGACCTAAAGAGGTGATTTATGTCGCTAGGTCTTCCTTGATAGGTCAGTGGACAGCCTATTAACCAACCCAATTTCACCCCCACCCAAAAAAACGCAGAAAATGATCAGGAACCTCTAAAATGCTTAAAAACTAAGTTTAAGCTGTTCTTATATTTTTAGTTTTTTTATTATTTCTGCGACGCCACTGGCACGATTTATAAAAGCCATACGCATTTTCCACCTAGCCACGGTAGTAATACTGTGTCAAAAATTCATTAAAATCAAATCAACAGTTTCCTCGTTACATACTATAGAACGATCTAAAGTAATATTCTTATGTTTATACCAGAAAAAATTCTAAGTCTTTTGATTTCTGCAATACGCAAGGCAATGTTCGGATGGACCTAAAAAAGTTATTTATACCGCTAGGTCTTCCTTCACAGGTCAGTGGACAATCTATTAGTCAGGTCAGTGGACAATCTATTATGAAAGCAACAAATTTTTGAACTTTACGACCCCCACCCCCCAACCACCCCAAATTTCACCCCACCCCAAAAAAAAGTAGAAAATGATCAGGAACACCTAAAACGCCTAAAAACGAAGTTTGAGGAATAAGTATTTGAAATTTTTTGTTTTTTGCTGCCTAAATTTCATCCCAATCCATGCAGCGACAGATCGACAGACCGACAGACGATGGCAATCACAATACTCCCCTCACCTATCGGTGTGGGAAGTAAAAGGCTGCATGGTAGTAATGACGGTTGCTGGTAGGTCATTAAAAATATTAAAAAAAGATTGGTCTAAGGACTGAACTTTGCGGAATGCCTATGTTTACCACTTTATTGCTTATTGTTACTACAAAAATGTGAGCTTCAAAAATTCTTCATTTATTGGTTTGCCGACACTCTAAAATGTTATTTCTCATTTATCATCAATGCACTGCTCCTTGTACATACCTCCAAACATGACATAACGTTGGCCACCTTAGAGTGATATACGCCAGCCTTGCTGATCCTGATATAGAGTGCCGATGCTGACATTGCGACCAATAGCAAAAGGCGAATGACAAAAAGCACATGAGGGATCATCAATCTTCTTGCTTGTCCATTTACGAATAAGGGGGCCATGCCAAAAAATGCATATACCTTACAATGGGTCTGTAGGACACTGATGTCGTTGTCTAGTGAGAAAACGTCCATTTTTACGTTGTATAAAGCACGTATTCACACTTCATCATTGATGTCTTACCTCAGTATTGCCGATCGATCAGTTTACATTGTTAAATTGAAGCTTTTATAAAATATGGAGGTAGTTATAATCAGCAAATGGTAGATATTAGTGTAATGAAAAAATTTATATCAAACATCTTGATAATCAATATTTCTTCATTTATTTGTAATTTTTTACTGGAAAAATACATTTATAAATGGTGTCTCAATAAGAGTGCACTTTTTCGTTTAAAGGTAAAAATAGGTATTTTTGAGTAAATTGTTACATTTTGTTGTAAATTAGACATGTTCCGACTATGTATGGAATAAAATATCCAGTAAATGATCCTCACGGTTCCGATGACAGGCCATTAATCTTTTGATGAAATTTTCAATCACTGTTTGACATAGTTGTAGCAGTATATCACTGATAACGCGTTGACTGGTAAATTCTTACTCTATAGTAACAAATTCAAGGTACAAGAGCTGCTTGAATGCATATTTGAATTAACTACCAAATTTTTATATTCCAACGCAGATAAAATTTCCTCCCTGAGGCACTACCCTCACAGCCTCTTACTTCCGATTGTTCTTATTATATTGGTAAAAATGGGCCTATGCAACAATTTGTAAAGTTTCCGCAGTGTCTGATTAGTAACATGATAAAATTGCATACCGTGTTTTATCATGTATAAGATTATACAGGGTGTCCCAGCATAAAGTGCACAAACGAAAGTGGCTGAAACTAGACAATTTATCGATAAAAGAAAGATTTAGAAAAATCTCAAAAAATCAGTTTGGCTTATTTTGACAGTATATTTATTTTTGTCCTTTTCATTTGAAATCACCATAACTTCAGCAGTATTCTGTACATTTCTTTGAAATAAAAACATTAATAATGCCTGATAATATATGCCACTTAGCGAATAAAAATATCCGCCAAAAAAAGTAACTCAACTTCGAAAAAAATTATTTTAAAAAAATGTTACAGCTTCTTATAAACAGAATTCCGATTTAAAATAAAAAAAATACCCCATGAATTACACTTTAGGTACCTGTTTCGTCCTATTGATCCCCATCCAATATCATATATTGCCCTTATCTTCTAGCGTCTTGTAGAAAAAGGTCGCTTATAACGACACCTTAATTCAAGGTCATGGAAAAGAGCGTCGGTTACACTTTTTTTTTAACTATTTTCCGATCCGAGTAAATATCCATTTTGTCTAGTCCCATTGATGCCCATCCTGTCCAATAAAAAAACTACAACGTTATATCTAAAACACAAGCCTTTCTACATTACGTTACAATGTTACATTGGAGCCTCGGTGTAAGCGATGTTTTTCTAAAAGACCTTCAGTTGAAGCAGCAGAGCAATCAGGGTGATACAATAAAGGGTCTGGACTTAAGCTATGGCCAAAGATCATCAATGAGCGACGCTACGCCCACACAGATTCTTCGACCCAACGTCGTGTAGAAAAGCTTGTGCTAAAGATAGAATATTATAGCTCTTACTTCCCACACCGATAGGTGAGGGGAGTATTGTGATCGCGAAAATTTTAGATTTGGAGATAATACGCTTTTTGGGCGTTTTATGACGTCTACAATAACGAAAATCCACGTCACTCATTTCCGTCGGTCTGTCTGTCTGTCTGTCTGTCTGGCAGCGATATGCTGTGGGGTCGTAGTAGGTAATATTCCTATAATTTTGAAAATCTGTGCATGGGTGGCGGAGTAAGCAAAAAACAAAAAAATTTAAATATTGCTCAAACTTCGTTTTTAGGCGTTTTAGTGGTTCCTAATCATTTTCTACTTCTTTTTGTTGTTGCTTTCATCATGTCTCTCCACTGACCTGTGAAAGAAGACCAGCGACATAAGTAGAAAGAAAATGCGTATGGTTTTTATAAATTGTGTCAGTGGCGGTGCAGAAATAATAAAAAAACTAACAATATGAAAACAGCTCAAACTTCGTTTTTAAGCGTTTTAGAGGTTCCTGGTCATTTTCTACGTTTTTTGGGTGGGGATCAAATTGGGGTGGTGGGGGAGGTTGAAAAACTGAAAAATTTGTTGTATTCATAATAGACTGTCCACTTATTTGTGAAGGAATGATTGAGATACGAGTATTTATTGCTTTAGATCGCTTTGTATTTTGTAACGTGGAAACTATTAAATTGATTCTAATGAAATTTTGACACAGTGTTGTTGCCGTGGTGAGGATGGAAAACGCGTACGGTTGTTAGGAATCGTGTCAGCGACACTAAAAATATGAAACTTCGTTTTTAGATGTTTTAGGGGTTCCTGATCATTTTGTACCTTTTTTGGGGGGGGGGGTGAAATTGGAGTTGTTGGCAGATGGGGATTGTAAAACTAAAAAGTGTATCGTATTGATAATAGCGGCATAAGACAATTTGGGGGGGGGGCTATAGCGATGATTTGGTTGCAAAGGGATCTCAGACACTGAAGCTTCATGCTATGGGAAAATAATAAACTGGTATTATCATAATGTGTGGAAAGTACTGAGTCAATCAACCTGACTTCATTTTTTTATTAGACCGGACATTAAGATGAGGATCAAGAAGATGAGGCAAGGAAAGTATGGTTATTGGAGGTATTTTCTTGAATACCTGAATGTAGTCCAAAAACATTTCTAACACAATTGTTTGAAGCTCACTTTTTTTATTATTGTTTATCCTCTAAGCAGCATCTATTGTTAAGCATTATTAGTGTTTTTATTTCAATGAAATGAGTGCAATGCTTTAAAGTTATGATCGTTTCAAATAAAAAGGACAAAAAAATCAACTCTCAAAATAAGTCAAACAAATATTTTGTGATCTTTTAAAGAAAATGTTGCCTATAAATTGTGATTTAGTTTGCACCAGTTTTGTTTGTGCACTGCAAGCTGGGATACCCTGTATACTGATATATCCTGGTAATATCACGTACTTTTTTCATTTAGTGAATGGTCGATTCAGCAGAATAAGTTTTGCACCTGCAACGAATAGAACTACATGTGCTGCTACATCTTATGCCTGCCAATCATGCGTCCAGGATGCTGGCGGCGTACAGACGGCCTTTCGGTAGGTACGAATGGACTGAACAGAACAAGAAACCAATTTGTTCTGACCGATAGGCATCTGGGCGTCCATCGGTGGCATCTTCGGTCGGATTGACGCGGTTAATTGGTTGCGTCCGCAGATTGGATCGGATCGGGAAGACGGCCGGGAAGGCACAGCACGTCACTCGGTATCTGCACCAGAAGAGGCTGTTTGTTCTCGGTTGGTGGCCACTGCTCCGACTTGTACTGATCAATCGGTACACGTTGCTCTCCCTCTGCCTTTGTGCGGTACTTCTGCCAGATACTGCTTTTGCTTCGTCGCTCGTTTTTTTCCTGACTTGATGGTACTGTTAATAGGCTACTATTCGAAGATTTCTTTACTGCAAAAAATTGGCCCATAATAATTATACATAGGGTGAGGTCACCCATATTCAACCAAATTTTGAGAAATTGTCCGTACGTGTGTGGCGTTAAAGAAATAAAGTAGATTGATGACGCAGAAAAAATTTCTCAACGTTGATATTTTGTGTAGCATAAATCATTTTTATATTTTTAAACAAGAAAAGAAACGCAAAATTCAGATGGTGTTGCAAATAATTCAATTTAGGCAACCAGGTTTTTTTTTCATGGTCAGCCTCCCGCAAAGGCTGAAAGCCTATGGCGCTGTAGAAGCACTGCGAGAGGATAGGTATTGATGCACGTTATATTTGAAACGCTGGAGGTTGTAGCCATCGGGAAACAAATTCTCCGGCAGCTCATTCCACAGCGTCGAAGTTCTCCAAAAAAGGAATGCTTCAGGAGACTGGTTTGGTGAGTAGGGACCTCGACCTGGTAAGGATGATCTCGCAGAGCCTCTCTAGCCTTCCTCAGTCGAACAGCCTTTTGTGTTATTATCTGAGAGAGCTCACCCGAACATCTTCCGTGATAGAATCTGCAGAACAGGGATAGGTCAGCCACCCTTCTTCGATGTTCCAGGCTGTGGAGGTCCTTTGTGAGGCTAGGCGTACCGATTAATCTAATTGCTCTCTTCTGGATAGTGTCCAGAAGCTTTAGAGAGTGCTTTGGAGCGCATTCCCACACAATGGGAGCAATACTCCAGCGATGGTCGGATCTGTGCCTTGTAGAGCCGCAGTAGTTGCTCTGGTGTGTACAGCTTCCTACAGCGGAACAAAACTCCAAGCTTCTAGAATGCCGTTATAGCAATACTGACGACGTGGTGATGCCAGGACATGTTATTTTTGTTGATATCCAAAAGCTTAACGGATGGTGACCCTCCATTTCCACAGTTGGTAAGCCAACGTGAGACTTCTTTGTAAGTGTTGTTGCCTGAGTTTTTTGTACGTGGAACTGTACTTTATTTGCTAATATCCACTCGACAATTGTTTTGATATCCGCGTTGATCTGTGAGGCATGCTGCTGTCGCCGACGTACCATGTTCTGGGATGATAGTGACTTGCCTGGTTCCATGCACGATATTAATGTGCTGTCGTCTGCCAAGCTGTAGATTGGATTGGATGTAATATCCAGCAGCTCGTTAATGTACAGCAGAAACAGTATAGGGGATAGGATAGATCCCTGGGGACACCGGTGTTTATTGGAAATACGTCTGATGAACAGCCTTCGACTACAACAGAGATCGGTCGTTCAAAAAGCTACTCAGCCACTGGCGCAGGCCAGGTGGTGGTAGCCCATAGGCAGCGAGCTTGGCCAGAAGTACCTCATGCCACTCTCTGTCGAAGGTTTTCGATATGTCAAGTGCAACAACACGGGATTCGCCATGATTTTCTATTGCTCTCTTCCAGAAGTGAGTGAGGCGAGGAGGTCACCCGTAGACCTGTGCTTACGGAAGCCATACTGGCGATCATTTATGATGTTGTTGTTGTCCAGGTATTTCAGGAGCTGTATGTTAATGACTGCCTCAATAACCTTAGTATCATGCTGAGGAGAGCGACAGGTCTATAATTGGTGGGATCGGTTTTCTTGCCCTTCTTAGGAATGGGTTGCACGCAGCCAATCTTCCATGAAGCGGGAAACACGCCTCGCTGATACGGTAGTTTGGATAGCTTGCAAAGAATAGGTGCAAGCTCAGCGGCACATCGTCTAAGGACAGTGACTGGAATTTGGTCAGGAACATTTGCTTTCTTCGTGTTTAGTTCCTGGAGGATGCTTTTTACATCTCGATGTTGAAATTGGACCTCTGTCTGTGGTAGGAGTACTTCCTTGGAAGTCTGCAGTAGAATTGGCTGCGAAAAACTTCCCTAAGATATCTGCTTTTTCTTTAGCAGTAGAAGCGATGGACTTATCCTCTCTGAACAAGGGTGGTATCGCCGAATAGGAAAGGTTCTGAGTTTTTCGCTACAGACCAGAATATTGTGGACGAACTAAGGCATGAGAGGAGCTTGTTCTTAATTTTTTGGTTGTGTTCCTCCTTGCTGCTGTCAATCACGCGTTTCCAGTGATTTCTGACGTCGATAAAATTGCGGTGGTTCTCGGCATTTAGATTTTTCCTCGATTCTTGGTGCTCAAATTGAACGCATGGTCTTTTAAATTTAACCTACCTCCAGATGTTGATGAAATAGGTATAATACCTCCAGGAAAACAAATTGAACTGAAATGTAGTAATTTAAGAAAAGTTAGTACATACGGAAACATAATTTTTTTCTAATTATTGTTAACAAAATATGTTCCTGTACTGCAAGAGATGAACATTTAAATGTTTTCCTTTTTGGCTCATGTAGCTCGCCATCGTTCGTGATTTACTGTCAGTTCAGTGACGCTCTTGATACTCATATCCAGCAACTGTTTCATCGTATCCACCCAGCGTGTAGGGGAACGGCCACGTCGCCGCCCACTCGGGGCATGACCCTGCACTACAAGTTTCTCCATATTATCGCTTCTGTGAATATGTTCTCGTAAGGCGCGAGACGGCTGTGGAGCTGAGTCGGCTGTGGAGATGGCAGCAGGTACCATTAGAATGAAAAGAGGGGTGTGGTTGCAAAATTAACATCTTATGGGATGGACATCTGGACATCTACGTCAACCTAGAGGGGATAGGGATTTTAGGACCTCTGGCCAAGGGGGTGTCTTTCACTGGACAGGGGTTAGCTAAGGTTACTTGTGGGACTGCTATCTGACCATAACACCTTTAGACGTCACTTGCGTGTAGTGGGTGTGGAAAGCGACCCGACGTGTGCACGCTGTGACAAGGCACGCATTCTATGTCTGACGCCCTTCGGTATCACAGGCAGACTACACTAGGTTCAAGAGTCCTTGAACCTAAAGACATAAGACGGGAGCAGGACCCAAACTCATTCTCACGTTTGCAATGAGGGCTGGACCGGTACACCAGGAAGCCTCTCGCCTTCTTTCATTCGTTTGTTCATACTTTGGACGATTTCTCTGCATATGGTAAATTTCCTCGCATGGCACATGCATTTGTATTAGAAAAATAATTGACTAACATGATGGACACTTGGAATTTGCGAACTCGCTTTCCAAGTGGCCAATATGAGCAAAGGCAGCAAACATAGCTCCACGCAGAATCAGAGCCTATACTAGACGCGTTCGTAAAATAGCGTCCCGGCTGTCCATAAAGCAGCCTCCCGCCAGGATAAAACACGGCCATCAGTCACGGCGACATACGCGCCGAACGACGAACGACGGACGCCGACAACGTTATGAACTGTGGCGCGGCCGCGGCGACCATATAAAACTAGTTTGATTTATCGTGACGAATTTCCCACGGGAGCATCGGTGGCACCAAGGTACCGCCTATGGGGTTGCCACAATGTGCAGCGCCACCTTCATATAAAGAAAATAATCGAAAACGCTGAAAAGAAAATTGCGATTCTTTTTACTTCCCACACCGATAGGTGAGGGGAGTATTGTAATCGCGAAAAATTTCGATTTTGAGATAATACGCTTTTTGGGCGTTCCATGATGTCTACATAACGAAAATCCACGTCACTCATTTCCGTCGGTCTGTCTCTCTGTCTGTCTCTCTGTCTGTCGGTCTGTCTGTCTGTCTGTCTGTCTGTCGCTTTTTTCTAGCCTCGTAATCTCAGCAACCGTTGCATGGATTGTGATGAAATTTGGGCAGCGGTATGCTGTGGGGTCGTAGTAGGTAATATTCCTATAATTTTGTTAATCGGTGCATAGGCGGCGGAGTAATTAGCAAAAAACAAAAAAAATCAAATATTGCTGAAACTTCGTTTTTAGGCGTTTTAGGTGTCCCTGATCATTTTCTACTTTTTTTGGGTGGGGGTGAAATTGGGGTGGTTGGGGGGTGGGGGGTTGTAAAATTGAAAAATTTGTTGCATTCATAATAGACTGTCCACTGACCTGTGAAGAAAGACCTGGCGACATAAATAACTTTTTTAGGTCCATCCGAACATTGCCTTCCTATTACAGAAAGCAAAGGACTTGGAATTTCTTCTGATGTAAACATACCAGAGTATTGCTTTAGATCGGTCTATATTGTGTAACGAGGAAACTGTTGAACGGATTGTAATGAAATTTTGACACAGTATTACTACCGTGGCGAAGATGGAAAACGCGTATGGTTTTTATAAATCGTGCCAGTGGCGGCGCAGAAATAATAAAAAAACTAAAAATCTAAAAACAGCTCAAACTTCGTTTTTAAGCGTTTTAGAGGTTCCTGATCATTTTCTGCGTTTTTTTGGGTGGGGGTGAAATTGGGGTGGTTGGGGGGTTGGGGGTTGAAAAATTCAAAAATTTCTTGTACTCATAATAGGCTGTCCACTAACCTGTGAAGGAAGATCTAGCGACACAAATCACCTTTTTAGGTCCATCCGAACATTGCCTAGCCTATTACGGAAGCTAAGGGACTTAGAATTATCTGTATACATACGAGAATTTATTGCGGTTTAGATCGTTTTGTATTGTGTAATGTAGACACTATTAAATTGATTCTAGTGAAATTTTGACACTATATTGTTACCGTGGTCAGAATGGAAAACGCGTATGTTTGTTAAAAATCGTGTCAGTGGCAGCGTAGCAATAATCAAAGAACGAAAAGTATGAAAACAACTCAAATTTGGTTTTTAGATGTTTTAGGGGTTCCTGATCATTTCCTACCAGTTTTTTGGGTGGGGGTGAAAGTGAGGTGGTTGGGGGGGGTGTAAAACTGAGAAGTTTGTAGTATCGATAATAGGCTGTCCATTGACCTGTGAAGGAAAGACCTAGCGGCATAAGACAATTTTAGGGGGGGGGAGGGGCTGGCTATTATTTGGTTGCAAGGGATCTCAGACTAAATCTTCATGCTATGGGAAAATAATAAGCTGTTATCAGCGTAATGTGTGGGAAGTACTGAGTGAATCAACTTGACTTCATTTTTTCCAGATTAATGCCAAACGTCACGCGTCGGTGGACCTGGCAGTAACAAGAGAGCGGTGCTGAACGGCGTGGTCTACAGTGACTGTAGCGTGGTCCAGTCATAAGCGTAGTTAAGTCCCTGGATCTGGGGTGCTTAAGCCCCCGCCCTAAGTGCAATAAATTCAGCAGAACGTTACTGATCTGAATTATTTTGAGGGGGGGTTAATTTCATTCTTGGGGGGGTTAGCCCCCCAAACCCCATACCTAACTACGCCTATGGGTCCAGTTGGTAGTCCTCTATGCAGCTCCAGCCTGGCATCGAGCAGCGACACGCGAAAAATATCAGAAAGCATTGGATAGCTTACAACGCAAGTTACTCTTGAGGATAGCTGGCGCTCATCGCACGGTATCAACCAAGGCTCTCCAAGTACCTTTGTACCTTTCAGTAATCGAAAGGAGAGAAATCTACATCTCACAAGGCGCATTGGAGGAGAGACGCCAGGATGCTCGATACAACACCATGGAGAAGTGGCAGCAACTTTGGTGTGGAACGACCGAAGTGGTGGAGTGGACACGAAGGTTAATATCATCAATAAAGGATTCGTGGAATGTAGCCACAGAACTGCTTGCTTTCTTACCCAGATGTTGTCTGGAAACGGTCCCTTTCGGGTTTATGGACATAGAATGGGTGGAGTGGTAGATGAGTTTTGCCAGCATTGCGGTGAAATAGACAATGTTGAACACACGCTCTTTGTATGTGCGAGATGGCAACATTACAGAAAAGAGGCTGAATAGGAGCTATCTGGAAACATTAATCCTGATAACATGATTCCAACAATGATCTCTGGAGAGGCAAAATGGAAAGCTGTATCCTATGATAAGAAAAATACTGAGCGCCAAACAGAGTATAGTACCTATAAACACGAATAAAGTAATAAATACCTCATCCTGCGCTGATACGAATGCCGTTTTAACGATGAACCCGGTGAAGGAAGAGAAAAAGCAGATGAGAGGTGCAGAAGCTTTTTACTGGGTAAGACCCCCAGTCGCCGCAAAGAGCGGTGCGTGCAACGAGACCATGAGACCTTTTGAAGATACCATCATGTTTTTCCTCTGCCGAGGACAAAAAAACAATGTGCAGCGCCAACTGCAAGCAACTTCTCATACCGTGATTATGAAAATCTGTGTCACTCCTTTAGATCGTTCTATATATCTCACAGTCGACGTGTCTGTCTCTCTGGTTGTTGTGTTCTGTTACCATTTCTTAACCGCGTAATCTCGACATTCGCTCAAAAAAATTTGAAAAAGCTTGGGGTACGATATGCTGTGGAGACATACACTTGGTCCATTGTGCATGGAATATAGTGTATATCTCAGTAAATAATGATTTTATAAAAGGATTTTTTTATACAAAAGCTCTTTGATATCCCACTTTCCATAATACGACAGTATTCAGTTGTTTTTGTTTCAGAAAACAAATGAGTACCTACTGAAAAACAATTGATTTTTTTGTATCTCATTTACTGGCCTACTACATGTCTTAGATATCTAGATTAACGTTATTCATGAAACAAGGTTAATGAAGTTATTTTTTTCTTGAAACATTTTAAATGAGTCTAATGAAAATTCTGTGTTGCCAATTTGTTTTCTTAAAAAAACAGCTGGATACTGTCGTATTATGAGAAATAATAAAAAAGTTTTAATACAATCATTATTTTTACTGAGATATACCTATGCTATGTTCCATACATAATGGGCATACTGTATAATAGCTCTTTCTCGCTTGTCAACTTCCATCTTCTTCGGTCTGTCCAATCTTCGTCTTGCAGCTCTCCTGCTCCATAGCTTTCTCTGTGGCCTTCTTCCAGTTTCTAGGTGGTCTTCCTTGCATTCTGGAGGTATCCTCTGCCATATATTTTTTTGGCCATCTTTAGTCGTTCATCCTTTGAGATCGCCATACCAAATTAATATTTTTGTGTCTATAATGTCTACGATGTTTCTAGACTCATCGTCTCCCTTATGATATTATTCCTAATATGATCTAGTCTACAGATTTGGCAACTTCTTCTCCAAAAATAAATTTGCAAGGCCATCAATCTATTTATATGCCTCTTATTCAGTTCCCAAGTTCCAGCTCCGTAGGTGGTGATATTCTCTAGTATTGATTTGTAAATGGTGATTTTTGTCTTTTTTCTCAGCGATTAATTCCAGAGTAACAAATTGAGCTGAGGAATTGCTTCGTAGGCCTATCTTATTTCTGATATTTGCGGTACTCCTTCCATTTGAAGAGAGGTTAACTCCCAGATACTTAAATGAATCTCGTCTTTTTATTTTATCGTTCTCCACATCCAAATTTCCTTGTTCTATTTCCCTGCTTGTTACACCACATCCTATTTCAATACTTTATGTGAGAAATTTCATGTCCTTATAACACATTCACGTCATTGAATTAAATTTTCAACATTATTATCAATATTACAACGTGCTGGCAACATTGTCGGGCGAACACGATGCAGGTGCATTCTTCATGTGCACCGTAAGGATGACGTTTATGTGCATATGTGTCGTTTCGTGGCAGGAATGTCGATAGATCGATAGAAATTGCCGCGCGATATCTTCCCGATCCATCGCGGTGTGCCGTGGAGCTGAATGTCCGTTATCGGTTACGGACTTCGCCCGCGTGTGCTCAAGACACTGCCCATTGGCGAAGCTTTCACTTATTTCTAGGGGGCTAGGATAGATTAGGTTGGAAGTAAGCGACGCGATTATGCTTCATTCAACTGCAACCTAAGCGTGTCTATTGTGGCTCACACCGTCACACCTATAGGGTTCACCGTACAATCCACATTTTTTAACGAAAGCGTTGATCGTGTTGAGTGAAACTTCCTTGAAGTCGGTAGGTTTCAGATGAATGAATCCGAAAGTCTGAAACCTAGTTCTTTCCTGGACAGGAGCACATTATGTGTGCTGCTTTTTTGTTCTCCACATGGCAGAAACGACAGTCCGTTGTTTGTTCCAGACCTATCTTCCGCCAGTGGTTTCTTAGACAACAATCTTTCATCAACATACCAACCAAAATGCGCAGATCGTTCCTGCTCCATTCTATGATCCTCGGGGCGACCTAACTAGGGATATGGTATGAACGCCTTCGAGTGAACTATGCTCTCTGCCCAATCTGAGATGGTTTTCTTAGCAGTGTTTTTCGCAATGCCCGCAAATGGTTCTGCTCCTATGAATACAGATTCGATTCCGCCTCTTGCGAGTGTGTCGGCCAATACATTTCCTTCCACTCCACTATGACCTGGAACCCAAACCAAACTTACTTTGTTCCAAGTTCATTAAGGAGGTGTATGCAGTTCCAAATTAGTCTTGAGTCAACCCGTTTGGAGCCAGCGTTGCCAAATCTAGGGAAATTTCCCTATTCTAGGGAAATTTGATCAGCTTAAGGGAAATAGGGAAACTGGGGAAAGCAGCATTTTTCTCAATTTAATATTAGTGGTAGGTAGATCTACCAATTCAATAAAACAATCATTTTACAATATTCAAATCAATTATTCATTTTAAAGTGATTGAATCGCCATCTGTACTCCAACTCACTAAGCTGGATTTTCGAAGAAAAGACCAGCGACTTATGGTATGGAAATAATAAATAATAGTTCCAGAAAACATAAAAAATTAAGAGGCACGCTTCCATCATAGTACCATTAGCTGTGGAGTTAAAATTAACAGGAATTGGAGCAAAAATGTATAATGATTTAGACAGAGAAAAAAGTGAACAATCTTGAGAAATTAAATTATATTAAATCCCAATATCTAGGACACACGCATGTACTTAATTTTAAAGAACATTGTGACTACCACAACTTTTAACACAAAGGAGCCCTGAAAATGAAAATATAATTTCGAAATATTGGCATATTTGAGCTAAAGTTGTGTTTATTTGGACCCAATAAAACCCAATAAAAAAAGGCAGTAATAAATCAAAAAATATTATCGACAAAAGTTGCAAACATAATTATGTATCCTTCTCTGCTTCAGAACATTGTTGATTGCCCACATGCGTCACATCAGATATTTAACCTATAATTCTCCCTTTGTGTCATCCTTGAAGTAACACACTTATCATTCTATCTGGACCCCAACCCTTCCTTACAGTTTTTGAAGAATATTTTGGTTTTGTTTTGAGCATTACAGCTGTGAAAGGAAAAACAGTAATTAGTATGGGCCATGGCTCATATTGAGATCCAGAAATGTCCCATAATCCAAACGGTGAACGTCTAACAAAATTGCATATTTAAAATTTTATAGGCTTGAGTACACACCATTTTACAAAGCTTACCTTTATTAATGATATCCGTACTACACAAAGAAGATAAATTGAAATACAAAAAGGAAAAATATCCATCAAATCAGGCAACTTTCAATAACTGTGTAAAACATCAGAAATTGAATTTTAACGGTAAGTCAGACGTCAACCGAGATTTTGGAGATGTAGGAAATATACTCAAGTCTGTAAGAGAAATTTAAGATAGATTCAATGAATGGCGCCACTCAGATTGTAAAAATATCTAGGTGTCCCGTATTAACAGCAGGGCCCATGTTAGGGTCTTCTCCTCTAATAACTAAATTTAAGATAGGTTCAAAGAATGGCGCCACTCAGATTGTAAAAATATCTAGGTGTCCCGTATTAACAGCAGGGCCCATGTTAGGGTCTTCTCCTCTAATAACTAACTTGTAGATTTACAGCAGTTGCATACGGCTCGTGCTGCAAACTTCAGCTGCGTGAGTTATTACCGCCATTACCGCTCAATAAACAATATACTATTATGGGTAGTATAAATTCACCTATACCGAAGCTTGCTTCCATGTCTATGAAACGCCCTGTATAAATATGTATATACGTAGGCATAGAGAAACGCCATAATATAACAATTCCGGCAATCTAGTCAATGTAACAATAACAGTTCGCATCATGTTTTCATCTATCAAAGCAATATCAGATCTGAATCTCTCAATAACTCTTTTGGTTCCGCATATCGTCTATAGACGGCAAAATCGCAGGGTCCACTCTGCGCTGATTTTCTATAACAGATACCAACAAGGTTGTGGGTCGTCATCAGTGGTAGAACAACGAAAGGTCAACAAGCATTTCAAGGGCTTGCCCTATGCTTTAAGCTTTTACTAATTGGGTCCGTCAGCTAAATTGTCTCAAAAATGCTATAAGCCCTCTTGAATCCCCGGAGTATTTTTGTAGTGGTAAAATACTTTTACAAGGGCTGAAATCCCTTTATTCTAAAAAATAAAAAGAATTATTCGAAACGTTTCAACAATCTCTCAGCGGTTAACCTCCTATCGTCCTTTGACTATATTGTTTCTAATTCTTGCAATTTTAATTCAAACGAATACAAAATATGTATTCCTATGCACATACCGGAAATAACCCCAATGCAAAGGGCTTTTTAGTTCGGTTTATATTGATTGAAATTTGACTGAACTTTTAAATTTTGTTTAATTCAGAATGCAGCCTGTAAGACTGAAACTATTAATGAGTATAATGTTTATTGAGATATTTAAATAAAAAAGAATTATATGCAGACTGAAAAAGATTAATCTAGCGATCTACTTTTTTGCTTTCTATACACTAAATTGTTAGATAGTAACTCACTCTGCTAATAAACAAATATCTAAGAATTAACGTGTACAAGTTTCTAGTTTTTCATCTTATAGCCGGCAATCCAGTACTGTCTTTTTTACTGTTTTGTTACCAATTCCTGTAGTTTTTATCTAAATGAATACAAAGTATGATTTTCACTCATGTGAGGTAAGAAAGTCAACTCAAACGGCTATAATTGCCTTTATGCTGAATGAAATGTACAAAAATCGACTCACTCTTTTAAATTTTACATATTTAGCTTAGAATAGATATTAGAATGGTCTATTAAGGTATGTTTGAGCCTGAAATCCAATAAAAAAAGGGCTGATTACGAGAATATTCAAACAAATATTTATTTTCAGACATTTATTTCCATTACTCATCTTTTATTAACTTTGGCTTTTTATAATGATAAATTGAAATGTTAAACCTTAACTCCCATAGAGTAGAAATATTAAATTTAACATGGTAAATATACCAGTGATCATATGTATTCATCTAAGAGCTTGACGCCTTGAAGTCTTTCTAACACTCGCAAAGGCCACTCGATCTTTTGCCCAGCTTGATCTTTTAAATTGTTGTACACGAAATTACTCAACAATAAATTCATATTTCCTAACCATAGTATTCTCAAATACTTTCTATTTACCATCGATACACTTTCCAAAATATTTATTCATTTCAAAATAACTTTTGGAAGAATTCTCCGTACCTGTACCTGACATTAAATTTTAAAAAATGGTGGATGTATCCGAGTAATATATGATGATATGGAATCTCCATGCGCTCTCACCATTTTTTAAAGTAGTATCCACGACCTTACGTTACCGGGCCATAAATAAGTTTAGTTTAGTTTGTCCAAATTTTTTATAGAAAATCGTAAATGTAGGCAAAACTTGCGCATGCAACCTCAGTGACAAAAAAGCTCTAGAAAGGTGATATTATAGTCTTGTGCTATGTATCTCCCTACAGGGCCTGTTGCATTTTGGATTGATGGGCAGTGTCATTTTTCCGATGTTTTAACCTCGACGTTTAGAGACACTATCTCAATTAATCCATATAAATCATTACAGTAATTATAATATTGAGATATCAATTACAGATAAATAGAGAACGAACATCGTATGAGAGACTTTATAAAACTTTAGTGTATAATGCAGTTTGTCTACTCGGTATGATAACATCTTATTTTCTACAACAAGCTGCTATAAAAAAATTAAAATTTTAGTTACTATATGAGATATTGTAAACTCTAAATAAGTACAGTAGTGCAAAGTGCAAAATTTAGCAACTGACCTTTCAGATAGATTCAAAGGGAGTATTTAATGTGAGGCTGGATATATTGTAACAATTTCTGTGGGTATTATTACCTGTCACTTAAAAAACGGAGAATTTCAAAAACCCCGAAAATTATGAATATTTCTGAAATTTTGAAAGTTTTGATATAATATCATGGAAAGTATTTTGAAACAAAATATGAAATAAATTCGTGTAACTTGATTTATGTATTTAAAAATACCAAAATAACACGTTGATTATTCAACTCGCATTTTTTTCATTGCAGGTACCTAACTACAGGTAGACCAACATTAAACTTGAGTAAAGCTCGTACCGGCTTGGGCCTTAAAGGTTCAGTTGATTATTTCCAAAGCTACTGGCCTGTTAAGTCCCAAGCTGTTGCAGCTAAATCTTCAGTCGTCTGTCGTCAGCACTCCCACTGATAAATCTGTGGCCAGTAGAGTGGGCAAATTGGGGTTTCTTAGCGGCATTTGCCAGTACTAGGAATGCAATGCCCTTGGAAATCCCAAATGTGCCCATGAAACTTTTGGTCCATGAAGAAGAAGAGGATGAGGAGTCTACCCGTTTGAAGATTAATTGATCCCATCGAGTGGCTCAAGAGCTGCGGGGCCGCAATTCTCATTTTTTTAATACCATTTACCTTGGCTAAATAATAGTATAGTAATAATAACGTATTTCATTCTGTTAAACCGCAAGTCTTACATGGTATGGAACACGTTTGGTATGCAGTATATCAATATAAAAAAATGCATATGACAAGCGTTAGAAAAATATCATAATGTCACAAACATTTATAACAAACACGTTTATACATACATACAAATGTATAATAAAGAGAAATACAATTTACACTTTAAAAATTTAAACAGTCATTTACACTGTAGAAGCAATGCTCTAAAGAAACTGTTTTTCGCCGTTTTTGAAACTACTTTTGCTGCGTAGCCTCCTCCGAAATTCTATTAAGATGAAACTTCGTGTTTGGGACAATCTTAGGGTGCCGATTACAAATCTGGGCGTAGTTTTAAGCTTCAGCCTCGATCGGCCAAATTCAAAATATTTCTTTTCTCTCAGATCTTCAGGTTTGCCTAGAAAATTGAAAATCTTCATTTGGCTTTATATTAAAATCAAAACTCGTGTTTTGGATAATTCAAGGATACTGATTACAAATTCGGTCGCAGTTTTGAGCTTCAACCTCGGATGACAAAAATCAAGAATTTCAGATCTCTTCAGGTTTGCCTAATAAATCGAAAACCTTTGCTTGGTTTTCTATTAAGATAAAACCTCGTGTTTTAGATAATTTGAAGGTACTGATTACATATCCGATAGCAGTTTTGAGATTCAGTCTCGATTGACGAAATCCAAAAGTTTCAAATCTCTCAGATCTTCACGTTCGCCCAAAAAATCGAAAATATTTATTCGGTTTTCTAATAAAATGAAATCTAGTGTTTTGGATAATTTGAGGATAATGATTACAAATCTGGTCGCAGTTATGGGTTTCAACCATGGTTAACAAGAATGAAGAAAAGCAGATCTCCCAAATGTTCAGATATGCCTAAAAAATCGAAAATCTTTAATTGGCTATATATTAAAATGAAACCTCGAGTTTTGGATAATTTGAGGGTACTGGTTACAAATCCAGCTGCAGTTTTTAGCTTCAGCCTCGGTTGACGAAATTGAAAAATTTCAGGTCTTTCAGATCTTCAGGTTTGCCCAAAAAATCGGAAATCTTTATTTGGGTCTCTATTAAGACGAAACCTCGTGTTATGGATAATTTGAGGGTGCCAATTACAAATCCTGTCGCAGTTTAGAGCTTCAGCTTCTGTTGAAGTAAATAAAGAATTTCAAACCTCTCAGATCAACAGGTTTGCCTAAAAAATCGAAAATCTTTATTTGGCTTTCTATTAAGATGAAACCTCGTGTTTCGGACAATCTTACAGTGCTGATTACAAATCTGCGTGCAGTTTTGAGTTTCAGCCTGCTTCGATTGACGAAATTCAAAAATGTCAGACCTCTCAGATCTTCAGGCTTGCTCAAAAAATCGAAAATCTTTATTTGGTTTTATTTTTAAAATTAAACCTCGTGTTTTGGATAACTTGAGGGTACTGATTATAAATCCGGTCTCAGTTTTGAGCTTCAACCACAGTTGACAAAAATGAAGAATTTCAGATCTCTCAAATCTTCAGATTTGCATAAAAAATCGAAAACCTTTGTTTGGTTTTCTATTAAGATAAAACCTCGCTTTTAGATAATTTGAAGATACTGATTATAAATCCGACCGCAGTTTTGAGTTTCCGTCTTGATTGACGAAATCCAAAAGTTTCAAATCTCTCAGATCTTCACGTTTGCCCAAAAAATCGAAATTATTTATTCGGTTTTCTAATAAAATGAAATCTAGTGTTTTGGATCATTTGAGGATAACGATTATAAATCCGGTCGCAGTTTTAGGTTTCAACCACGGTTGACGAAAATGAAGAATTTCAGATCTCTCAAATCTTCAGGTTTGCCTAGAAAATCGAAAATCTTTATTTGGCTATATATTAAAATGGAACCTCGTGTTTTAGATAATTTGAGGCAGCTGATTACAAATCCGGTTGCAGTTTTGAGTTTCAGCCCCGGTTGACAAAAATGAAGAATTTCAGATCTCTCAAATCTTCAGGTTTGCCTAGAAAATCGAAAATCTTTATTTGGCTATATATTAAAATGGAACCTCGTGTTTTAGATAATTTGAGGCAGCTGATTACAAATCCGGTTGCAGTTTTGAGTTTTAGCCTCGGATTACGAAATTCAAAAATTTCAGATCTCTCAGATCTTCAGGTTTGTCTGAAAAATCGAAAATCATTATTTGGCTTTCCATTAAAATTAAACCTCGTGTTTTTGATAATGTGAGGGTGTTGATTACAAAGCCGGTCGCAGTTTTGAGTTTCAACCCCGGTTGACAAAAATGAAGAATTTCAGATCTCTCAAATCTTCAGTTTTGCCTAGAAAATCGAAAATCTTTATTTGGCTATATATTAAAATTGAACCTCGTGTTTTAGATAATTTGAGGCAGCTGATTACAAATCCGGTCGCAGTTTTGAGTTTCAACCCCGGTTGACAAAAATGAAGAATTTCAGATCTCTCAAATCTTCAGGTTTGCCTAGAAAATCGAAAACCTTTATTTGGCTATATATTAAAATGGAACCTCGTGTTTTAGATAATTTGAGGCTGTGGATTACAAATCCGGTCGCAGTTTTGAGTTTCAGCCTCGGATGACGAAATTCAAAAATTTCAGACCTCTTAGATCTTCAGGTTTGTCTAAAAAATCGAAAATCACTATTTGGCTTTCTATTAAAGTGAAACCTCGTTTTTTGGATAATTTGAGGGTGCTGATTACAAATCCGGTCGCAGTTCTGAATTTCGACCCCGGTTGACAAAAATGAAGAATTTCAGATCTCTCAAATCTTCAGGTTTGATGCCTAGAAAATCGAAAATCTTTATTTGGCTATATATTAGAATGGAACCTCGTGTTTTAGATAATTTGAGGCTGCTGATTACAAATCCGGTGTCCGTTCTGAGTTTCAGCCTCGGATGACAAAATTCAAAAATTTCAGATCTCTCAGATCTTCAGGTTTGTCTAGAAAATCCAAAATCATTATTTGGCTTTCTATTAAAATGAAACCTCGCTGATTTGAGTTTTAGTACCGCTGAACGAAGGTCAAATTTTTCAGACACCCCTGATCTTCACATTCCTCTCAAAAGATCTAAAATCTTTATTTGGCCTTCTATCAAGACGAAACCTCGTTTCTTGAATAATTTTAAGACGCTGATTACAGATCTGGCCGCTGATTTGAGTTTCAGTACCGCTGAACGAAGGTCAAATTTTTCAAACAGCGCTGATGACCTTCACCTTCCCCACAAAAAATCGAAAACCTTTATTTGGCCTTCTATCAAGACGAAACTTCGTTTCTTGAATAATTTTAAGACGCTGATTACAGATATGGCCGCTGATTTGGGTTTCAGTACCGCTGAACGAAGGTCAAATTTTTCAGACACCCCTGATCTTCACATTCCTCTCAAAAAATCTAAAATCTTTATTTGGCCTTCTATCAAGACGAAACCTCGTTTCTTGAATAATTTTAAAATGCTGATTACAGATCTGGCCGCTGATTTGAGTTTCAGTACCGCTGAACGAAGGTCAAATTTTTCAAACAGCCCTGACCTTCACCTTCCCCACAAAAAATCGAAAACCTTTATTTGGCCTTCTATCAAGACGAAACTTCGTTTCTTGAATAATTTTAAGACGCTGATTACAGATATGGCCGCTGATTTGAGTTTCAGTATCGCTGAACGAAGGTCAAATTTTTCAGACACCCCCGATCTTCACATTCCTCTCAAAAAATCTAAAATCTTTATTTGGCCTTCTATCAAGACGAAACCTCGTTTCTTGAATAATTTTAAAACGCTGATTACAGATCTGGCCGCTGATTTGAGCTTCAGTACCGCTGAACGAAGGTCAAATTTTTCAGACACCCCTGATCCTCACAATCCTCTCAAAAAATCTAAAATCTTTATTTGGCCTTCTATCAAGACGAAACCTCGTTTCTTGAATGATTTTAAGACGCTGATTACAGATCTGGCCACTGATTTGAGTTTCAGTACCGCTGAACGAAGGTCAAATTTTTCAGACAGCCCAGACCCTTCACCTTCCCCTCAAAAAATCGAAAACCTTTATTTGGCCTTCTATCAAGACGAAACTTCGTTTCTTGAATAATTTTAAGACGCTGATTACAGATCTGGCCGCTGATTTGAGTTTCAGTACCGCTGAACGAAGGTCAAATTTTTCAGACAGCCCTGACCTTCACCTTCCCCTCAAAAAATCGAAAACCTTTATTTGGTTTTCTATCAAGACGAAACTTCGTTTCTTGTATAATTTTAAGACGCTGATTAAAGATCTGGCCGCTGATTTGAGTTTCAGTACCGCTGAACGAAGGTCAAATTTTTCAAACAGCCCTGACCTTCACCTTCCCCACAAAAAATCGAAAACCTTTATTTGGCCTTCTATCAAGACGGAACTGCGATTCTTGAATAATTTTAAGACGCTGATTACAGATCTGGCCGCTGATTTGAGTTTTAGTACCGCTGAACGAAGGTCAAATTTTTCAGACACCCCTGATCTTCACATTCCTCTCAAAAAATCTAAAATCTTTATTTGGCCTTCTATCAAGACGAAACCTCGTTTCTTGAATAATTTTAAGACGCTGATTACAGATCTGGTCGCTGATTTGAGTTTCAGTACCGCTGAACGAAGGTCAAATTTTTCAAACAGCGCTGATGACCTTCACCTTCGCCACAAAAAATCGAAAACCTTTATTTGGCCTTCTATCAAGACGAAACTTCGTTTCTTGAATAATTTTAAGACGCTGATTACAGATATGGCCGCTGATTTGAGTTTTAGTACCGCTGAACGAAGGTCAAATTTTTCAGACACCCCTGATCTTCACATTCCTCTCAAAAAATCGAAAATCTTTATTTGGCCTTCTATCAAGACGAAACCTCGTTTCTTGAATAATTTTAAGACGCTGATTACAGATATGGCCGCTGATTTGAGTTTCAGTACCGCTGAACGAAGGTCAAATTTTTCAGACACCCCTGATCTTCACATTCCTCTCAAAAAATCTAAAATCTTTATTTGGCCTTCTATCAAGACGAAACCTCGTTTCTTGAATAATTTTAAAATGCTGATTACAGATCTGGCCGCTGATTTGAGTTTCAGTACCGCTGAACGAAGGTCAAATTTTTCAGACACCCCTGATCTTCACGTTCCTCTCAAAAAATCTAAAATCTTTATTTGGACTTCTATCAAGACGAAACCTCGTTTCTTGAATAATTTTAAGACGCTGATTACAGATATGGCCGCTGATTTGAGTTTCAGTACCGCTGAACGAAGGTCAAATTTTTCAAACAGCCCTGACCTTCACCTTCCCCACAAAAAATCGAAAACCTTTATTTGGCCTTCTATCAAGACGAAACTTCGTTTCTTGAATAATTTTAAGACGCTGATTACAGATATGGCCGCTGATTTGAGTTTCAGTACCGCTGAACGAAGGTCAAATTTTTCAGACACCCCTGATCTTCACATTCCTCTCAAAACATCTAAAATCTTTATTTGGCCTTCTATCAAGACGAAACCTCGTTTCTTGAATAATTTTAAGACGCTAATTACATATCTGGCCGCTGATTTGAGTTTCAGTACCGCTGAACGAAGGTCAAATTTTTCAAAGCAGCCCTGACCTTCACCTTCCCCACAAAAAATCGAAACCCTTTATTTGGCCTTCTATCAAGACGAGACTTCGATTCTTGAATAGCTTTAAGACGCTGATTACAGATCTGGCCGCTGATTTGAGTTTCAGTACCGCTGAACGAAGGTCAAATTTTTCAGACATCCCTGATCTTCACATTCCTCTCAAAAAATCTAAAATCTTTATTTGGCCTTCTATCAAGACGAAACCTCGTTTCTTGAATAATTTTAAGACGCTGATTACAGATCTGGCCGCTGATTTTAGTTTCAGTACTGCTGAACGAAGGTCAAATTTTTCAGACACCCCTGATCTTCACATTCCTCTCAAAAAGTCGAAAATCTTTATTTGGACTTCTATCAAGACCAAACCTCGTTTCTTGAATAATTTTAAGACGCTGATTACAGATCTGGGGATTAGTAAATAAAGTACCCACATACTCACGTTGGCTTACCAACTGCGGAAATGGGGGGTCGCCCAATAGTCAAGTCACCTCTTTTGTCAAGCTTTTGGGGATCAACATCAACAATAACATGCCCTGGCTCCTGGCACGACCACGACGTCAGTAGGGGAAAACCGGGAGACTTGCCCAAGGGGGAGAGTTGAACCGGCTTGTAAAATGCAACTTAAATTTAGCGCTAGAGCAGTATCAAAATCGTCATTGGTGGCTTTCAGATGACCAATCACATGTATAGGGCCATTTTATTATATTAGTGACTTGTTCGTCTCCGTCAAGCTAAAACTTGTTTTTATAGCTATGAAGTGGTTTATTTTAATCTGAGAAATTTTGAGATTACTTATATTTTCACTGAGATACGTAATGTAGGTATTTATCTGCTAATGTTTAGAATGGTAATTTTAGTTTAATCTACGGTAGTTTTCTTATGTGTTAGTTCTAAGGGTTTTTCTATGTAAAACATTTAATGGCAAAGGTACACGTGCGGGAGACTTGAATCATGGCGGGTGCGGGAGAGATGATCAGTGGTTCAAGTCTCCTACAGTGCCCTTTCTGACATTTCCATTCATTGAATCTTGCATGTCATTCTTTTATAAGCCTACAGAACACTGCCGGAAACGACTGGTTTCTTGGCTTCCTTTCAATTCCATTCCATTCCATTTTGATATAAAGTTTAAGATGTCCTGAAACTAGTAGCTTATCTCGTTCCACCAGCTTCAGTAAAAAAAAGCTTCTCTATTTATAAATTTAAAAATAGTGGACGAGCCATAAAACATATAGAAATTGTGACGAGTCAAGAATGTCTAAATGTGGTAGCCAGTAAAAAGGTAACATCACCCCAGTGATGTACAGGAATATAATCAGAAAATTGGATCAAAAGTGAGCAAAGTGACAACGAAAAGTTAACTGAAGATAACACAGAGGCAAAACAGAATCTGGAAGCTACAGGAAAAATGATAAGAAAGAAGAAAGTAACAAATATTGTTCATAAGGCCTGGAGAGGGAAAAAGGTCCAAAATAATGATAGCTGCGAAACTTAAATTAGAGAATAGAGAAGAAAGAGAATATTTCATATTCTTATAGTTCTTGCGAGAAAATCTTGAAATAGACAGCTGTCGGTACTGTCTTGTCTACCAATTGAAAGAAATGATGGATAGGTGTCTGTGTGGTTCATGCCGTACATTTGAATATGGTACAAGCTTTTAGGTTCCTTCATATTCTCCAAGAAATTGTTTATTTCAAGTTATGTCATGCTACACTTATTCATTTGTATATTGCCATTGAATAAATTCAAGATTCAGAACCTCAAAATATATATTTCCTGTCCAAATAATTATGATCAACTCTCCCCAGTGCTCGGTTCAAGTATCCCTTATGGTAGGGAGACTTGAGTCATATGTTGATTGGTTATGAATTGCGTCATATTTGTGATTTGACATTTTATGGGATTGGTGATAGTACAGGTTTACGCCTTAATAATGGATAAAACCAACAACATCAAAAATTTAACTTTAACCTGCACCTAAGCAAAATAATTATGAGAAAAAAGTGGTTCCAGTCTCCCGGACTTCCCCTATTGCTAAAACGGCATCCCAAAAGTTTGGAGCTTTGTTCCGCTATAGGAAGCTGTATATCTACACCAGAGCAACTACTGCTGTTTATAAAAGTGGAAGTATATTGCAAGAACTGTCTGGCAATGCTATAAAATACAGGGTGTTCCATTTAAGATAACAAAGAAAATCATGGTCGTGAGTTTTGGTTCGCCCTTTAGATATACCTACAAACTCAAACATAGTAGAAAATTGATAACTGTAGAAAAACTAGATAACCACAGAATTATTCTAGCATTCAGATTCAAGCTTCCAGTTATTGATTTATTAAGATACAATAGAAAGTGATGAATTCATTAGGATTTTCACATAGTGGTTAGGTGTTAGGTATATCCCTGAAATTAACCTGCATAACCTAATAAAATCTTATATTTCCGGATTAGGGAAAGCGAGCACAATGCAAATTGGGATAATATATGTATAGAGAGTGTTCCATTTGAAAAAACACAACTGTGGTATATGCCGTGATAATACCTAACCCTGTAAATTATAAAATGATTTTAAAATGTAGACCTCAGTTTTACCGACAACTATTGTTGGAAAGTTTTTTTTTGTATCTCTCATAATAATGGAGGTACCTATCAAACTTTGGAGTAGGTCAGGCACGTGGTGGGACTATAGATGGTGTGCTCGCCAGCCGTACGAAATTGCGATCGCTCTGCGCATTGCGTCAGCAACGAAGATTTTTCGAGTTGGGAATTATTAGACGTCGAAATTCGAAATACCACGGTGGTGTTTAGTCGCGTTTTAGATAGAATCGCTATTCGACAACGATTTTTCTTTGATTTACGTTGTATTCCTTCTTATTTTGAGTTATAGAATTTATACACACAATGCCAAATTGTGCAGTTGTCGGTTGTAAAAACTACAATAAGATGAAAGAGCTAAATGTAAAGTTCTATAAGTATTATTAAGTATTTAAAAAATTATTAAAGATAGTTAGAGCAACCCCAGTGGAAACCATTCAAGAATTTCCTGACAAAATAATATGTCTAATACGAATGAGGACATACCTACATCAGGCTGAGACATATAAACAAAAAAATCATCGAAAATTGTAGGCGTAAACTTAAGAAAAAAATGTTGAAATTTACCAATAAATAATACATTTTTCTAGAAAAAGTCATTTAATTACCTATTTTCCACTCCTCTATAACATAATTTACCAATAATTGGCTATTGAACTCCTTTAATCTATCACTTTGAAAATAAAATTTAATTCCGATATCCTTCATGTGGTATTCCGCCAGTTCGCCGACAAAAATGTTCGTTCCTGACGTCACAGCATGCGCGTGAGCACACCATGTTTATTTACACTATGGTCAGGCACGTATCCAGGATTTGGTTTTGGGGGGGGTCCAGATTATGGGTGTCACTTGGTTGACCTTTCGGGGGGGGGGTCCAGATTAGAGTTGGTCCTTAAATCCTTAAATCTGCGGGAGGGTGCAAATTTGTGGATTCCATTCTTTAGACGGCGTTTTATAACGTTTCGGGGGGTCCGGACCCCCTGAACCCACCCCCTGAATACGCGCCTGGAGTAGGTAGTAGGTATGAGTTGATCACCCTGTAGTTGTTGCTGGTTGTTGGTTGTTGGGATATGGTGTGGTTGGGATGCCTTTGATTTTTCCTTTTGTTGGCAGACGAAATTTGTGGTGACAGATATACCTACCCCTATTATAATACGTACCTATTCCTTGATAAAAAAAGAAGAAGAAGGGAGCAGACAAGCGGTAATTGGTTCATTGAAGTTGCTATGAACTTTTCATTTCTTGCAACTTGCGACCACGGGCAGGAATGAAAAATGAAATCATGGTTTCATGTAGTAATAATTTTATTATGACCCTGAATCCGTCCCTGCTACACCTATTGATGATTAAGAATACGGTTATCAATAATCCGATATGGTCTAGTGGCTAGGATACCTGGCTTTCACCCAGGAGGCTCGGGTTCGATTCCCGGTATCGGAAATATCTTTTTTTGTTATATTTTATTATAAATAAATAATTAACATCTTATTTATGATCGGTGATTCAAAAATTAACGATAGTAATGACGTTTCATGGTTGAATGGAAAATGGTAGCAACATTTTTTGACTGCAGTAAATTCATCTACATTATAGAAAACATTAGCTAGTTTCAAAGAATTAATTTAAACAATTAATTATCCAGAAAGTATCCCCTAATAAGGAATTGATTTTTATAACAGATGGTTTGGTACATGGTACCGCAGTGTTTGTTTGGTACATTTTAAGGATAAAAAACACCATAGATAACTATTTTTACCAGTAACCCAGAGTCCTACTAGAGATAACATAAAACCAGTGATGATACCCCCCTTTGTTTTATGGTCTGTGCCCCCCCCCCCTTCATAAAACTGTACCTATGTACCTAGACCTACAGTGAAGTAGCATTTATAGTGCGGTAAGGTAAGAGGTAACGTAAGACGTAAGAATAAGAAAAAAGTGGGTATGCTATAGTCAAAGAGTAGGTAACTAACAAGAGGAGACAGTCAGACAGAGCGAATAAAATTAGACAGAGATACAGCTACACCCAAATTTAAAGGGCCTCGAATTCGCCCGAGCTGACCCGAGCTAGTTCGGTGTCAAGCGTTGTCACATTGAGATTTGTATTCGCATTTCCTGCGACGTCATTATTTGTGAGATTGATAAAAAGTAGAAACACTTCGTCACAATATTGACAATTTAGATATATTTTAACTCTTTTTTTTTATTGACCAAAACAAGTAGGTACCTACCTAAATTTACTTTCATTAATAATATTCAAAGATGCGTTTGCTGATGGTTAATATTTTATTATGTCATTATACCACGTCAATATTATAACTTTATGACTGAAAAAAGATTTGAAGCTAATGACCAAAGCAGTCGATGCCGATGACACTTGACTCAGAATTGAAAAAAAAGAAAAAAAGATTTCGTTTCACCATTGGAACATACCACATTACAATATTGTTTTTATTTTAATATTCGGTAAGATCCGTTTTCGTTCGGTGATATATTAATACAAAAATTTACTGATATCTTTACTTAATATCGCATCTGCTAATTCTCCTGAAGTAAATATAATCAAAAATACACAATGTAATGGACCTAGAGATTTTTACGATAGGCCTACAAGAATTGGCAACGGCGCATCGATTCCACGTTCCACGCCAAACCAAGACCAAGACCAACCGCCGTCCGCCATTGCGTTTGATTTCGTATTGCGTTTTGTTTGTAATTTCGATTTATATCATTGTGTTTTTAGAAACTTTAGTTTTCTTAATTTGTTCTGTGTGTTTGTTTAAGATATGCTATCACCTCCTTAATATGTGTTTTAATTCCTTGTTGCCTTTTATTGCAACAAACTGATCAATTCATTGAATAACATGCGTAAGACATTAGCGAACTGTGCTCTGACAGCTAATAAACAAACATTTAAAAGATATTGTCAGAGATAGGTATTATAATGTATACTTTGAGAAACGTCATAGACGTCGCGACAACGTCAGTAAACAGTAATAAACAGTTTTTTTTTTGTTGTTTGATGCATTTGGTTCATCTTATGGGCCAGTTTTTGGCAATAATTTGGAAGAGACAAATCACAGGATAAGTTTCAGGACCCATATTCCTTGTCACTAAAATATTCATGACCCAAAAAAAATTTGGTATTTTAACTCCAAATTTTCCTAGTTTGGCACTTTTTGACGGTCAGATCTTTAAAAATCACAACTGTTGTGCAACCGTTCATATAGAGTAATGAAACAGAATTTACTTAAATTATTTATTTATTTTCAATCCCTTCAGGATATATTCCGTTTAAGCCATATTAAAAGTAAGGGTATTACTGAAAAACGGAAATGGCAACATTGCTTTTTCCCACTAATTCAGGTATTGCGAGACATCTGGCAACTACTGCACACCCAAATTTAAAGGTCCGAGGTCAATGGGAGCGGATTGCAAACATAAAAGGAATTCCGCCGGGTGTCTCCTCTTGTTAGTTACCTACTCTTTGCTATAGTGCCGTAAGCGGCTTGCGGCTTAAGTGACAGACAGATAACAAGGGTAGCCAAGTTTGGTATGTGACTAATAGATGGGGCTATATGTTTTAAGCTTCTTCTTGGAGAGATGTTTTATGATTGTTGTTTTGTTTTTTTTTATTTTTATGGTTATGTCGAATGTCAATGACCCTAGGGCAATATTGTTAATTGTTTAAAGTTATCTCTGATTGTTTATTGTAACTTGTTTACTACTGGAACTTTGTTGAAGGTCTGACGATCAATACTGTACCAGTGCATAGGGGTTTTGGATAGAGGTAAGGCGCTATAGACTGAAATACAATGGATTTCTGGATTCTAAAGAAAACCGCTTTTTACAGGTGGCAATGGGTGCTGACTAGTGTATATTTCGAAGAGCTATACATGTCTCATAGGAGTCATAGGGCTGCAATATCTAGTCCAACAATTTTGAATGACTGTCCCTTGTGAGGCGTGCCCTGTAGATTTAGTGGACAGTGCAACTGCTTATAGGATGTAGTGATGTACTTTGTTTAATCAAGTGTACTCCATAGAAGAAATTGACGCATAGACATACCTACCTGGAATGTTAAAGCAGGTTGTGGTTGTGTGACAAAGATATATGTGAAATTAGTGGGGCAGTTTTCCAATAAAATTACAAAATAGGCAATTGTGGATATATTTCTTCTCAAGTAGAAAGTCTACATATCTATCGCTGTCCATCAGTGTAAAATGTGAGGACAGTGACTTAAAACAAATAGAAATAGAATATACAATTCGAGTTGTGACTGTTTATGTAGGACTTTGTACACATTGTGATGTGATTTTTTTAAAAGTATTTGGCCCAAATGTATTTGTTTGTAAACCAAGTATGTATCCTTCTCTTTATGACAAACTTTTTAGTTTTATAATAAACAGGTCAAAACTACCATTTCTAAAACTATTGTTTTTGCCATGTCATGAAAATATTAAAATATTGTGACTCAGAACAGAGGCAATAGGAAACTATTGAAAATGTTCTAGTCAAACTTGGGTATTGTTATAGGTTGGCCTGGGGCAGCTTGGAATTCCTTCACAAGGCTGTGATGTGCTAGTGAATGAGTGAATGTTGACCAAAAACACTTGGTTGCTGTTGCTACAGAGCCTAAAATTTACTTATCTATTTCTTAACATTTACAATAAAATAACTAGTTGGTTGCTGTCGCTACAGAGCCAACTTTGAGATTCATTTATCTTTGAACAGATGCCATAACATACATATCCCTGTTTGTCAAACTTAAAACCACATAATGCTCTCAAATGATCAAATATTCCATATTCATAACACCATACAACTTTTAAATAAACAAACACTCATTTAACTGTAATAGCACACAGCTTTTACAGATACAAAAGGTATGTAAAAAATTTTGAACTGTGAGATGCAGCTGGCAATTTTGTAAAGCTATTCTTGAAAAGCTGAATCAGAAAGTAACATATGGGAGAATCCTAAAATGTTTGTGTCCATAAAAGTTTTGCTGTGGCCTGAGTAAGGTTTTCAACCCATTCAGAACACTCGCTTTGAAGTCATACCTATGAAGTAAGCATATTGCTTAGCTATATGATAAGTTTTCAAATTACAAAGATGATAACTAACACTCAAAACAAAATTGTGTAGTTGTTGAGTTGGTTTAAGTATTTTGTTGTGGCAATATTGCATCTGAACAAGTGTACAGTGTAGCTGATGATTTATTGATACACCCTGGATTATCTCTGAAGATGAGATTCAATAAAATACATATCCCTGTTTGTCAGCTTTAGAACCACATAATGCTCTCAAATGAACACATATTCCATATTCATAATAGCATACACATTACATTACATTATTAATTGTAACAGAGCATACAACTTTTATAGAGTATGTCAAGACTTTAAAGTGTGAGGTGCAGCTGGCAAGTTATTCTTGAACAGCTGAATTGGAAACAAGTGGCCTGTTATATATGTTACAACTTGTAGGAAAACATTAACATGCATATGGGAGAATCCTAAAAACGTTTGTGTCTATAAAACTTTTGCGATGGCCTGAGTAAGGTTTCCAGACCTTCCTGAACAGTCACTTTGAAGTCATACCTATGAAGTTATAGCATTGTTCATATACGATATTCTTACAATCTTGAACATGCTTACTTGACTGCAATGATGTTTTGACACTTTACCATATTATTGTGCAAGAGATATGCCCAAAATATGTTCACTACACCATAAACCCAAAAGCAAACTGTGTAGTTGTTAGGTTGATTCAAATATAAGTTGCTCTGGCAAAATTGAATGTGAACAAGCATGCAGTGCAGGTGAGTTATTGACAAAAAATCGATTTCTGATACATAATACTTATACTTTTGATAATATGTGCTATTCAGCAACAACTAACTTATTAGTTCACTATTAAGTTGGGCTGACTGCAATATTTTCACACTTTAGAAAATTGTATATGATTCCATTATACATAATCAGTTAACGGTTGCATAGTAAAAAGTATAGCATCATACTAAAACTGTACTAAGGGCTTTGCATTTTGTTTGGCGGAATGAGCTTTTAATATATCTACATATATACTCATATCAATGGAGTACTTATAGCTCTACATCATTAGGGAAGGAGGAACTCCTCACAATCCTCTTCATGTAGGGAAGGAGGAACTCACAATCCTCTTCATGTACACAGAATATAAAAAACCTCAGCAAAATCATGACTACAATATTTTGGGACTATGTTGGTTCCATGTATTTTTTAGGGAAAATATTTTCTAATACTGCAAATCATGTTCTAGCTGTGAAACAGCCTCTCTAGTGCATAGTCTGCCTGGTGTAACCATTCCTTTCCTTGTTCATATAAAAATGTATAGGCCGGTCCTGCACGACTTGTCCTGACCTGCACGCCTTGGTGTGCAAACGTTTTTTTGCAAAAGTCGGTTCAAATCACCCGTCGGTGATTCAAATCTTTGATCACATGTCCAACTCCAGCCTATGGCGATTGCATTCATTTTGGCGACCATGGCCGAATTGACCGGAATTCACCCGATGCCGTAAGAAAAATGAATTTGGTTTATTTCCGAGGTAAGCAGTATTTCACGAGCATATTTCTAAATTCCCGCGTGTTTTATGCACGATGTCTAGCGATCCTGGCCGATTTCCACCCGAAATCGCTTCTAATTTCATGTCCCGTCATTTTAGAAATGAATTTCTTACGTCTTGCGTTACTTCTTACGTTACGACTATAACCACTCTCATCTGATTCCACAGGTTTATTTTCATACCTCTTACCTTACCTCTTACGTTACAGCACTATAAATGCACCCTAATACCAGTAACCCAGAGTCCTACTAGAGATAACATAAAACCAGTGATGATACCCCCCTTTGTTTTATGGTCTGTGCCCCCCCCCCCCCTTCATAAAACTGTACCCTTAGACAAGGAAAGAGAGAGGACGGAACCCGCGACTGACATTTCTGATACCAAATGGCACCAAAGCGCTATTCCCAGTGGCGTAACTAATGGGATTAACGTTCTGGTTGAGCTATTTGTAGAAATAATCTTTTTCAAATAAAATTTAATGAAATATTGTTATTCAGGGTTTCTATATGGCCAATTTCGCCATCCACAATTAAAACTTAAGTGACTAACATTACCGTAACCGTGATTTTCATTCGACTGCTGTTTTGTGGCCAATAATATATAAAAATTGATAATGTATATATTTTATTCAGTCATGAACATGTTATGTTCATTTGCAGTATATGACTGATGGAAGACACGATTATACTTCTACCCAGAAAGAAAAAAACTGCTTGTAGTTTGTAGTAAATCAATTTTTTATTATTAAAGAACACATAATACCTATAGTATATTTATATTTATTGACATTATGTTTATATATAAAATACTGTCTATTACATACTGTAAACAGAAGCAGCAATAAAACATTTTTGTTATTATAGATTAGCTTACGAGATTGAGGAATTTGATGCCTTCAATCTCGGAGTCCCCATATGCAGTAAAAAAATCTACTTGCTGTTACGCTGTTACTTGCTGTTTGTAGTGTGTAATGAAGAGCAGTATTTTTAATTACTCCAACGAGGCTTTTTTATACATAACTTCTTTTTGCGACGGTGGCAATAATTAATGAAAAAGCTGGGGGGTTAAACATAAAAATTATCTCAGACATGAAATAAAGTAAGTTTTGGGCTAGAAATACAAAGGTCCTTTAATCTTATCCAAAATCAAAACATTTACAAAATTAGAAAATGACTCCTAGATTAGCTAGTAGTAAATAAAAACGAACAATTCATTCAATATAGGTGAGGTCCTATAACTTACATAGAAATTACAACTCTATTTTATCACTTAACCCCTTGCTTCCAGTAAGTTCTAATTTATTGCAGTTATGTATTTACTTATGGGGAAGTTTGGGTGAAACTCAGTATTGTGTGCTTCAACAAAAATAATTTTTTTGTAGGAACGTGGCATTTCGCTTGCTCCTACAATTGATGGCAGTCAATATTACAGTCACGAAGGTCAAAAACTACCAATATTTTACTGCCCTTTAAACAGAATCATTTTTGTTAATTGGCTCCGAACTGGATTGTCCTGTTGTGATCGAGATTTTACAATAAAATGGATTCTGATATTTAAGTATTTTGTGCATACAGCTTTTATTAAAAAATATATATGATTTACATCATTTTCTAATACGTGACGTTCTAAGCAGCTGAAAATAGGGGTGCCTAGAAAACTTGATATTATTTTGCTTATCAGCAAAGGTACAAAATGTTTGGTGTGAATACAATTTTCATTAACTCTCAGAAAATGTTCCGATTTCAAACATATCTTGATAACATCATTTGATGGGTAAGTCAGACCGCCGTGGCTTTTAAATTCAATTAGGGAATTGAGAAACCGATCTCTAGTACCAATCAATGCTGTGACACATGTTTCACATTTTATTGTTTTTTGTAATTGGTGCGAAACATAACCAGCAATATATTGCACAATTTGGGATGAACATTCACTTATCACAGGTGCATTCATGATGTAGTCATGATCCTTCCAAATAGTTTCTAGATCATCAGAAGGCTCATTTATGTCTATTAAACTTTGGTTAGATAAACTACTATTAATTACATCTTCAGACCTTACATTTTTTGTAGAACTACTTAGAATAGGGATTTGATCTAATGGAATACAGTTACCCATACCGCCCTCTCTAATTTCTGCTCGAACCAGAAGCCTTTTGTAAGCAGCTAGAAACTGTCGAGCGGTTGGGTTATTATTCCAGCCACCTATTGATCTAATTGACGAAAAGAATAATTCTAAATGATCTTGACTAATCTTATACAACGGAAGGTACAGTAATGTTTTTCTCTCAGAAACAAGTTCTTTGTACAATCCTAAAGAACTTGATAATGAAATTATTAATCCAATAAACCCAGTTTTTCTGTTAGACATGATTACTTGCTCATTATTAGATAATTTCAACTTTGAAAGATAAAAAATTGCACTATTGATAAATTCCGCAGATCGATCTATATTTTTTTGACATAATGCTTTTTTATAACCTGGTGCTACTAGGGTTCTGCTGTTTAAAATATCGAAAATGCTATTTACAATTCTAATAAATTTAACTGTTGCCTGACTACCTTTAAAATCCTCAAGATTCAGCTTTTTTTCGCAATACTCAATAGCATCGGCTACTGATGCACTAAGTAACTGAACTGCAAGCCGAACCTTCATTTTTTGTTTGAAAAAAATAATATGAGCGCGACGTAACTTATTCCCTAAATGTAAGCCCTCGCTAGTTTGCAGCTTCTCTAGAAGCGCTATGTATTTCCATTGAATAAAATTGTTATCACAATCAATTAGGATTTTCTTTTCACCAAATGCATTGCGAACAAGTTTTATCATATGACATGGATCATAAAAAATATATACATTGTGATCTGTAACTCTGAAACTTGTCTGTATATTTGAAATGTTAAATAAGAATCCAAAGTTATGACACATAGCGGTATTAGATGGAGCACCATCGAATGTGATTGACATAACTTTGGCTCCCGTATCTTCAATCAGATGGATGCATTGAGATACAATTGAATGTTTTTGACTGCCATTCAAAGAATCTGTAAGAAAGTAACCGACAGGTAATTTCCAAGTTCCATTGATGCAAACCAACATTATAACAAAAGCTTCTTTGGCTAAAGCATTAGAGTCATCGTTTAAATTTGTACCACAGTTCACATAACCATGGAATTTTTTTCCATCCCATTCTAAATGTTTCCGTATGGCTATTTCATCGATAATTAATGAACAAATTATTGGTCTGTCAGATGATTGAACCTTATTTCTTAAGGTATTTATTGATTCCTTGGTAAAACCAGGCTCAGCATCCACATTCTGAAACCATTTAGCAATAGTTTTGCTATGCGGGAGACAAGTGTCAAAAACATCTCTCACATAGTTGTATGCCTTTGGTGAAAAAAAATTTAATGTCAGGGCAAATTTCCTAAGTTCAGGTGAATATTGAACATTTCTCCCCATTTTTCTGTTCAATATTTCTATGTTAACCTTGCTCATATTTTGAACTAAAACTAAATTTTCTTGAGATAGTAAATTTTGTCGCTCTAATTCCTCAGCAATTATTTTTAAAGAGGCTACTTTTTTGTGTGCTCTTTTCAGTGATTGACCAAGGACACGGATTTTTTTCGTTTTTTCCTTATTCTTATCTTTTTGCAGCAGCAGTTCTCTTCTAAGTTTCTTTTTCCGGGGAGAGTCGTCCTGTGCAGCCAGAGCTGAGGTTGATGGCGATGGTTCTGGATGAACATCACGTTCACGGGGTCTTTTTCTTTCTTTTGCCTAAAATAACAGAGCTGTATATTAGACAATGTTTGAAACATTATTTCCGAAAGAAAGACAGAACAAATTAATTTATGATTTAAGTAGATGTGAATGAGTGACTGAATCTTATAGGAAAAGTGACAGTAACATTTTGTTTTGATTTCGTATCGAGTAAACACACCTAAATATAGTTGTTTAATAATGTAACTGTAACACAAGAAATTATTACATTTTTGAGGTTAGCTGCCTTTTGATTTTCATAGCTATCAATTTTTAAATGGTTATTCAGCCATTCGTAATCGTATTTCTCCTTACTTTATTGCACTGTTTATTTTGGAAACGTCATCACTAATACTCAAATATAAAACCAAATTTGAGACCATAAATATAGAATATAGGCATAAGGCATAAGAATGATTTTAAATTAATATCACACCCAAATCATAACTCATTAATGATCCAATTATATACAATGGAGTGAAGATTTATAACAAACTTCCTCCTCACAGGTTTTAGTGAATATCCCAAAAGTTTTGTTTGTTATTATATAGCTTTGTCAATAAGAATCTTGTAAATTCTTAGACTATAAAGTATATCGATCTATCTATCTATCCATCTATCCATCTATCCATCTATCCAACTATCCAACTATCCATCTATCCATCTATCCATCTATCCATCTATCCATCTATCATAATCCTAGAATGTTTATTATTTTAATATTGATTAAGCGTAGACAATCTAAGCTAGGAATTATAACTTACAATTTTTGGACGTAAGTATTCCGGAAGCTCGTCAAATATGGTGGGGACTGCTCCTTTCAGAAGATATACTTTTTGATTTGTTTGATGAAGGAAATTCTGTTCAAAATGCTTAGAACAAAGCCTATCGTTGCTTGTAGGCTTCCAACCTTCGATCCTCATATTTTTGATCCATAAATCATGTCTAGGAAGATCTTTAGGAAACCTGTCGAGGAAGAAAGAAAATTAATTTTATTATTCATACAACTACAAATAAAGGCCACCCTTGAAATGCACACCTTGTATAAGGGTATTGGTATATTATATATTACAATGCAAAGTCATAATATTTCTATTCAAAATGTAAGCTATAATAGATACGCCACTGGAAAACTGATTGTATTTGAACCAAAAAATCCCTTAAAAACATAATTTTTAGACTTTACGTGCTCAAAAACATTGTGATTCGCATGTTAGTGGTACATTCCAAATTATATTTCGGATACACATATATCTTTGAACTAGATATCGAGATATTTGCATGAATTTCGGATACACCAAAAAAATAAGATCATAAATTTACCTGTGAAAAGTGATTCCTGGCTCCTTCCTGCTGCTGTGGCTTTTACAACGGTAAGCTGCACACCCCACCATTACGCTCACCACAATATTTCACAATTATTGGTCTTAAAAACGTTAAATATCGCAAAAAACACCACCTTGACACTACCGTCAGTTTTCCACCAGCATTTTGACAGCTATTCATTTTCGGTATCAGCTAATCCATATAGCATCAAATGGGCGTGCGGTATCCCATCTAAGACTGTACCTATGTACCTAGACCTACAGTGACTGTATACAGTCAAACCTAGACCTATTTTGTGTGTTAGCGACACCTTCCGGTCGGGAATCCAATGCAATCCAATGATAGTTGCTGCGCTGAATTCATAATAGATATCTCGATAGCAACCGTTGGCGTCATCTATGTTTCACCCGCTTCGCTGTTACTCATTAACCGATATAGTAGGTAACTGTCGTATCCGCTGGCGACACCTATAGTTATAAGCTACGAGTTTACCGCCACCGCTGAATCGATAAAGTCGGAATCTTAGATAAGGAAAGAGAGGGGATACCGCACGCCCATTTGATGCTATATGGATTAGCTGATACCGAAAATGAATAGCTGTCAAAATGCTGGTGGAAAACTGACGGTAGTGTCAAGGTGGTGTTTTTTGCGATATTTAACGTTTTTAAGACCAATAATTGTGAAATATTGTGGTGAGCGTAATGGTGGGGTGTGCAGCTTACCGTTGTAAAAGCCACAGCAGCAGGAAGGAGCCAGGAATCACTTTTCACAGGTAAATTTATGATCTTATTTTTTTGGTGTATCCGAAATTCATGCAAATATCTCGATATCTAGTTCAAAGATATATGTGTATCCGAAATATAATTTGGAATGTACCACTAACATGCGAATCATAAAGTTTTTGAGCACGTAAAGTCTAAAAATTATGTTTTTAAGGGATTTTTTGGTTCAAATACAATCAGTTTTCCAGTGGCGTATCTATTATAGCTTACATTTTGAATAGAAATATTATGACTTTGCATTGTAATATATAATATACCAATACCCTTATACAAGGTGTGCATTTCAAGGGTGGCCTTTATTTGTAGTTGTATGAATAATAAAATTAATTTTCTTTCTTCCTCGACAGGTTTCCTAAAGATCTTCCTAGACATGATTTATGGATCAAAAATATGAGGATCGAAGGTTGGAAGCCTACAAGCAACGATAGGCTTTGTTCTAAGCATTTTGAACAGAATTTCCTTCATCAAACAAATCAAAAAGTATATCTTCTGAAAGGAGCAGTCCCCACCATATTTGACGAGCTTCCGGAATACTTACGTCCAAAAATTGTAAGTTATAATTCCTAGCTTACATTGTCTACGCTTAATCAATATTAAAATAATAAACATTCTAGGATTATGATAGATGGATAGATGGATAGATGGATAGATGGATAGATGGATAGATGGATAGATGGATAGATGGATAGATGGATAGATGGATAGATGGATAGATGGATAGATGGATAGATGGATAGTTGGATAGATGGATAGATGGATAGATAGATAGATCGATATACTTTATAGTCTAAGAATTTACAAGATTCTTATTGACAAAGCTATATAATAACAAACAAAACTTTTGGGATATTCACTAAAACCTGTGAGGAGGAAGTTTGTTATAAATCTTCACTCCATTGTATATAATTGGATCATTAATGAGTTATGATTTGGGTGTGATATTAATTTAAAATCATTCTTATGCCTTATGCCTATATTCTATATTTATGGTCTCAAATTTGGTTTTATATTTGAGTATTAGTGATGACGTTTCCAAAATAAACAGTGCAATAAAGTAAGGAGAAATACGATTACGAATGGCTGAATAACCATTTAAAAATTGATAGCTATGAAAATCAAAAGGCAGCTAAACTCAAAAATGTAATAATTTCTTGTGTTACAGTTACATTATTAAACAACTATATTTAGGTGTGTTTACTCGATACGAAATCAAAACAAAATGTTACTGTCACTTTTCCTATAAGATTCAGTCACTCATTCACATCTACTTAAATCATAAATTAATTTGTTCTGTCTTTCTTTCGGAAATAATGTTTCAAACATTGTCTAATATACAGCTCTGTTATTTTAGGCAAAAGAAAGAAAAAGACCCCGTGAACGTGATGTTCATCCAGAACCATCGCCATCAACCTCAGCTCTGGCTGCACAGGACGACTCTCCCCGGAAAAAGAAACTTAGAAGAGAACTGCTGCTGCAAAAAGATAAGAATAAGGAAAAAACGAAAAAAATCCGTGCCCTTGGTCAGTCACTGAAAAGAGCACACAAAAAAGTAGCCTCTTTAAAAATAATTGCTGAGGAATTAGAGCGACAAAATTTACTATCTCAAGAAAATTTAGTTTTAGTTCAAAATATGAGCAAGGTTAATATAGAAATATTGAACAGAAAAATGGGGAGAAATGTTCAATATTCACCTGAACTTAGGAAATTTGCCCTGACATTAAATTTTTTTTCACCAAAGGCATACAACTATGTGAGAGATGTTTTTGACACTTGTCTCCCGCATAGCAAAACTATTGCTAAATGGTTTCAGAATGTGGATGCTGAGCCTGGTTTTACCAACGAATCAATAAATACCTTAAGAAATAAGGTTCAATCATCTGACAGACCAATAATTTGTTCATTAATTATCGATGAAATAGCCATACGGAAACATTTAGAATGGGATGGAAAAAATTCCATGGTTATGTGAACTGTGGTACAAATTTAAACGATGACTCTAATGCTTTAGCCAAAGAAGCTTTTGTTATAATGTTGGTTTGCATCAATGGAACTTGGAAATTACCTGTCGGTTACTTTCTTACAGATTCTTTGAATGGCAGTCAAAAACATTCAATTGTATCTCAATGCATCCATCTGATTGAAGATACGGGAGCCAAAGTTATGTCAATCACATTCGATGGTGCTCCATCTAATACCGCTATGTGTCATAACTTTGGATTCTTATTTAACATTTCAAATATACAGACAAGTTTCAGAGTTACAGATCACAATGTATATATTTTTTATGATCCATGTCATATGATAAAACTTGTTCGCAATGCATTTGGTGAAAAGAAAATCCTAATTGATTGTGATAACAATTTTATTCAATGGAAATACATAGCGCTTCTAGAGAAGCTGCAAACTAGCGAGGGCTTAAATTTGGGAATAAGTTACGTCGCGCTCATATTATTTTTTTCAAACAAAAAATGAAGGTTCGGCTTGCAGTTCAGTTACTTAGTGCATCAGTAGCCGATGCTATTGAGTATTGCGAAAAAAAGCTGAATCTTGAGGATTTTAAAGGTAGTCAGGCAACAGTTAAATTTATTAGAATTGTAAATAGCATTTTCGATATTTTAAACAGCAGAACCCTAGTAGCACCAGGTTATAAAAAAGCATTATGTCAAAAAAATATAGATCGATCTGCGGAATTTATCAATAGTGCAATTTTTTATCTTTCAAAGTTGAAATTATCTAATAATGAGCAAGTAATCATGTCTAACAGAAAAACTGGGTTTATTGGATTAATAATTTCATTATCAAGTTCTTTAGGATTGTACAAAGAACTTGTTTCTGAGAGAAAAACATTACTGTACCTTCCGTTGTATAAGATTAGTCAAGATCATTTAGAATTATTCTTTTCGTCAATTAGATCAAGAGGTGGCTGGAATCATAACCCAACCGCTCGACAGTTTCTAGCTGCTTACAAAAGGCTTCTGGTTCGAGCAGAAATTAGAGAGGGCGGTATGGGTAACTGTATTCCATTAGATCAAATCCCTATTCTAAGTAGTTCTACAAAAAATGTAAGGTCTGAAGATGTAATTAATAGTAGTTTATCTAACCATAGTTTAATAGACATAAATGAGCCTTCTGATGATCTAGAAACTATTTGGAAGGATCATGACTACATCATGAATGCACCTGTGATAAGTGAATGTTCATCCCAAATTGTGCAATATATTGCTGGTTATGTTTCGCACCAATTACAAAAAACAATAAAATGTGAAACATGTGTCACAGCATTGATTGGTACTAGAGATCGGTTTCTCAATTCCCTAATTGAATTTAAAAGCCACGGCGGTCTGACTTACCCATCAAATGATGTTATCAAGATATGTTTGAAATCGGAACATTTTCTGAGAGTTAATGAAAATTGTATTCACACCAAACATTTTGTACCTTTGCTGATAAGCAAAATAATATCAAGTTTTCTAGGCACCCCTATTTTCAGCTGCTTAGAACGTCACGTATTAGAAAATGATGTAAATCATATATATTTTTTAATAAAAGCTGTATGCACAAAATACTTAAATATCAGAATCCATTTTATTGTAAAATCTCGATCACAACAGGACAATCCAGTTCGGAGCCAATTAACAAAAATGATTCTGTTTAAAGGGCAGTAAAATATTGGTAGTTTTTGACCTTCGTGACTGTAATATTGACTGCCATCAATTGTAGGAGCAAGCGAAATGCCACGTTCCTACAAAAAAATTATTTTTGTTGAAGCACACAATACTGAGTTTCACCCAAACTTCCCCATAAGTAAATACATAACTGCAATAAATTAGAACTTACTGGAAGCAAGGGGTTAAGTGATAAAATAGAGTTGTAATTTCTATGTAAGTTATAGGACCTCACCTATATTGAATGAATTGTTCGTTTTTATTTACTACTAGCTAATCTAGGGGTCATTTTCTAATTTTGTAAATGTTTTGATTTTGGATAAGATTAAAGGACCTTTGTATTTCTAGCCCAAAACTTACTTTATTTCATGTCTGAGATAATTTTTATGTTTAACCCCCCAGCTTTTTCATTAATTATTGCCACCGTCGCAAAAAGAAGTTATGTATAAAAAAGCCTCGTTGGAGTAATTAAAAATACTGCTCTTCATTACACACTACAAACAGCAAGTAACAGCGTAACAGCAAGTAGATTTTTTTACTGCATATGGGGACTCCGAGATTGAAGGCATCAAATTCCTCAATCTCGTAAGCTAATCTATAATAACAAAAATGTTTTATTGCTGCTTCTGTTTACAGTATGTAATAGACAGTATTTTATATATAAACATAATGTCAATAAATATAAATATACTATAGGTATTATGTGTTCTTTAATAATAAAAAATTGATTTACTACAAACTACAAGCAGTTTTTTTCTTTCTGGGTAGAAGTATAATCGTGTCTTCCATCAGTCATATACTGCAAATGAACATAACATGTTCATGACTGAATAAAATATATACATTATCAATTTTTATATATTATTGGCCACAAAACAGCAGTCGAATGAAAATCACGGTTACGGTAATGTTAGTCACTTAAGTTTTAATTGTGGATGGCGAAATTGGCCATATAGAAACCCTGAATAACAATATTTCATTAAATTTTATTTGAAAAAGATTATTTCTACAAATAGCTCAACCAGAACGTTAATCCCATTAGTTACGCCACTGGGAATAGCGCTTTGGTGCCATTTGGTATCAGAAATGTCAGTCGCGGGTTCCGTCCTCTCTCTTTCCTTGTCTAAGGTCGGAATATATGTAGCGATGTCAATACGAGATGTCAAATTCATGCCATATTTCATATTTGTCATCTGTAATTTTTTGAATGTAACGAACACATCTAAACGTTGTCTTGGGTTTTGATTTCATTACTTGTTTTATTGTGTTCCTGAGTTATTAACTAGTTTATCCAAAGAAGGAACATCTTTACCACTATGACGACAAACGCACAGAAATCAAAATCGGCAATAACTCTTAAGGGTTCTGCGGAAATCCTTTGTGACTATCTGGGTAAGTCTTGATAAATGTTATATACTTAGCAAATAGCACATTGTAAATTGTATGTAAATTCAACGAAAGCTTGTCTGCCGTGCACTACAACTGCTGCGCCCCTTTAAACAGGCAAGAGTGACACTATTGTTGGACCCTCATTATTTTTCTGTGGCAGACTCTATGCTGCAGAACTACTTGTCATGGGGTGGTTTAGGAATATTATTTAATTATTCTGTAGAAAATTGTTTTTGAATAGGGGTTTATATGTTGTACAACATCAATTATGCTTCCATTGCAGACATTTACTAATGCTTACTTACATATAGACATTCTAAATTTATTGCAGATTATGGAATTAATTCAATACTCTTCCAACGAGGCTTGTATCCACCAGAAAATTTTAAGGCAGATGAGAATTATGGACTAAATATATGGATGTCTACCGATAATAAAATCAAAGAATTTCTATCAACTACATTGGGACAACTTAAAGGTGAGGGGGGTAAAATACCCACTCTACAAGTAACAATCTGTTTATTACTCATTATTTACATATAGAATTGTAAAAATAGTTGTTCCTAGCATGTGGCATAGCTATACTACATAAAACATTTGTGTTATAAAAACTAAGATAGGGCTGGCAGGAGGGGGGGTAGGTGCCCCCCCCCCCATGAAAACCCCAGCATTTTATCATAAGCTTTGTTGCTTATTGTCCAATTCATGTTCACCACATTTTTAAGTACACAACCACATTACCATATTTTATTAGAATTTGTTTTCCTAATAAAATTACAAATTTTCCAGACTATTAATTGTACCAGGTTTCATATTCTTTACCTACTACCTTGCTACCTTGCCCCCCCCTCTAGGTCCTAAGCTGGCGACGCCCTTGGTACTTTATTATTATAATTGTAAGCAATACAAAGAACAGGAAGATTTCTTGCTTTTTTCTTATTAAAGGTGCTCAGAAATATTTTTAAGTCAAAAAGTTAAAGCTTAAAAAAATGAAAAAGTAATTTTTTTTCATCATTCCAGGTTGGTTGGTAGAAAGAACAGTGAACAAGGTGGCTTTAGTTATAACAAATGTAAAAACCCTTGAAGTGATGGAACGATGGGACTTCAACATAGAATATGAGGGTGACATCAAGGCAGGGCCAGACCAGACCTCTGACAAACCTCTAAAGCAAATTAAAAATGAGATTAGGGATGTACTGAAACAGATAGCGTCATCAATCTCTTATCTGCCATTGCTCGATTGTCTGTGTAGTTTTGATATCCACATTTACACTATCAATGATGTTGAGATGCCCACAGGATGGGCTAAGTCAGAACCTGCTAATGTTAAAAATGCTCAGAATGTCAAAATGAGATCTTTTTCAACTAGTATTCATAAGATGGAAACTATGGTTACATACAAAAACGTAGATTAGGTGATTTTTTGTAATTTAAGTTTTACTACTCTATATCCTCATATCATTTTTTTAATAAATTATTTTTGTCATATATGTTTGTTCATTATACTTACAAGAAAAGTATTTCTAGAAAGTTTCCTACTTTAGACAAGGAAGGAGTGAGGACAGAACATGCGGCTGACATCTCTGTTACCAAAGCGCTAGTCCTAGTACTGTAGCTAATGGTTTATGGTTAAGCTATTTGGATAAATAATCTATTTTCTAATAAAATTTATTAAAATGTTATCCACGAAATCTGTATCGCCAATTCCACCATCCACAGTTCAAATTTAAGTAATTAATGTGAATTTCCATTTAACTGATATCTTGTCTTGCAAAATGTAAGCTATAACAGATATGTCACTGGAAAACTGATGCCTTATAAAATATAATTTTTACACTTTACATGCTCAAAAATATTATAATTTGCATGATAGTGCTACATTTGAAACTATATTTTGGATGCATATACAGGGTGAGTTTTTAGTACTGTCTCAGTCGATAAATCCACTACTGTAGAAGATAGCGAAAAAAGTTGTAGCCGCACATATGCTTCTTGCTCAAAAAATATTTAGATTTATATAGGGTGATCCATAACTATGTGGTGATGGGTGATGCAAACATGCATTTTTTTAAATGAGACACCCTATATATTATTTGATATTCAAATTCTACTAATGATTTCTGTTCTTCCAATATAGGGTATTGTTACATTATACAGGGTATTTCAAAAGGAATGACCATTTTTATATCCAAATCGCTGTCAAATGAACATACTGTATATCAAAAAGTGATGAATAAAAAATCATTTTTTTACACGGATGAATGAAAAATATTCTCTAGTTTTGAAGTCGGATATAAAAAAAAGCTATGCGTCGCGGGCTTTTTTATAGCTGGTAAAAAACTAGAGGATATTGTTCATCTTTCCATGTATAAAAAATAATTTTTGATTCATTACTTTTTGATATACAGTACGTTCGTTTGACAGCAATTTGGATATAAAAGTTGTCATAACTTTTGAAATAGCCTATATATAATGTTATAATACCTTATATTGTGAGAAGAGAAATTATTAGTGGAATCTAAAAATGGGATAATATATATAGGGTGTCTCATTTAAAAAAATATGTTTGTATCACCACGTAGTTATGGCGATCACCCTGTATAAACAAAAATATTTTCTGAGCAAGGAGCATATCCCTGGCTACAACTTGTTTCGCTATCTTCTACAGTAGTGGAGTTATCGACCGAGCCGGTACTAAAAATTCACCCTGTATATCTCTAAACTAGATATCGAGATATTTGCATAAACTTCGAATGCACTAAAAAATATGAACATAAATTTACCTGTGAAAAGTGATTCGGAGCTTCTTCCTACTGCTATGGCTTTTACAACCGTAAGCTGCACATCCTACCATTATGCGGCACACCACAATATTTTACAATTATTGGTTTAGAAACGCTAAATATCACAAAAAAATACTACCGTACCAAATTATTTATTTTCCACCAAAATATTGACAGCTAATCGTTTTCTGTCACAGCTTATTCATATTATATAGCAACATAATGGTGCGCGATATCCCCCAGTGTATTGGCGATTCCAATTACCGATGAGGGCGCTCGCGTTTATAAACAAACATGGAGGATAGCAGGTATCCTGCACGCTGTGAAACGCTTTTGGAGGAAATGCGTGGCAATGAATGCTTTCATCATAGCCTTTTTTGGAGTGGCAACCATAAACACTACAGTTTGTATTAAACTTGCCAGCCTTTCTTGATTTGAAGCCTGATTTAGATGCCATATTCTTGACAATAGCTTATGAAGAAGGTCCGAAGAAATATTCTAACACACTATATACCAATTAACAAAGCATAAACTCGAAAAGACGACTGAACGAAGAAACATAAACGGCATATAAACGGTTAATGGCATGTTAATTGTGTGTCCTTCGAAATTCGAGTACCTGCTTTGTCAGTGTACATTTTTGCCGCTAGAGGTCTCATCGATTTTTGGAATTGCCAATATGTTTTGTGATATCCCCTCTCTCTTTTATTATCTAAAAGGATTCCTATATACAGGGTGTCCCACGACGATTAAGACAAGCAATATATCGGAACTGGGCAGTAGTAGCGAATTTTGGGGGTGTAAATTAGAGGAAATGTAATATCTGTTCCTAATACTACCCACAAAACAGGGATACTACCTATTCTATTTTATGTAGGGTAGGCGCTCCGGTTCTGCGGGTCGTGCGCATGCCCACCATTACCCCAAGTCACATCCTAGCGCAATTTTAAATCTTTCTGTTTCTAGCTCTACTTTTTATTACCCATCCATGGGAAAAAAATGGTGCTATGACTGGCGCCATCTAACATTAGTAATCTCAGAAAGACTTATCAGTGTTCAGTAACTGACGCAACACAGACAGTATAAGGTACAATATACTACACATAGGTGGCGCCCGCCTCGCAGAACAATAATAAATTCACAGCATAAAACCTGATGGAAGGGTAACATTGGTAACACCCATGATAAAGTGAAATGTAATACAAATGACATTTGCATAACCTATTTCCTATTTTGTGAATTTGTGATTATAACCTAACAACAAAGACCAGCCCAAACACGACTAAACATTTTGATTTCAAAAGAGATTAGGGGCTGAAGTCGTGAAGAAACCTTACCTATTTTCCATTTTGTGGTCTGGGGCAGAACTCTCAAAAGGTATACTAAACGTACCGAGGTACCTATTTTGTGGTGATTATGTGTAAAAAACGTGAATCTTTAGAGACCTCTAAAGAACATACCATGGATGGGGACTCGGACACAGATAGTAGCGATGTTAGCATGTCAGATTCTGATAGTGAAAGTGAACATTCCGAAATGAATGTATCACCAGATGATACAATGGAAAAGGAATCTGATATGGAAGAGAACGAAGAAGAGGAGGATGAAACTATCAAAGCGATCCGTAATGAGTGTAATAAAGAGAGAGATCGTCCTCCAAATATTCAATGTGAAGACTTTATTACAGACCTTTGTTTCCATCCAGAACAAGATTTGTTAGCTGTAGCAAGCATTGTTGGTGATGTGCTACTTTACAAGTATACGACTAACGAGAACACATTAGAAGAGACCTTAGAACTACATACAAAGGCTTGTAGAGACATAGAATTCAGTCATAATGGGGATTTACTCTTTTCCACCTCAAAGGACAAGTCAATTATGATTACTGATATGAATACTAGGAAGTTGTTAAGGTTTTATGATAGTGCACATGATTCTCCTATTTATTGTATAACAGTCCTAGATGAGAATATATTTGCTACAGGTTAGTCTTTTCAAATTAAATTATGTTAAGTTGATAATTCACTTATTATTTGACAATTATAGCTTATCGCAAGAAATTGAATATTCCACAAATGCTAGAGAAATGATGTGACTCTTTTCAATACAAATGCAGATCATATTTCAAAGTATTGTGAAACTTTGTGCAATACTTCTAATTTCCACAAATCAATTTTTATTTCTTTGCAGGTGATGATGATGGTACAATAAAATTATGGGATTTAAGGGAAAAGGGAGAGACCCAAATATGGAAAACAAAAAAGAATGAAGATTATATCAGTGATATTATCACTAATGAAGCAAAACAGTATTTAGTTTGTTCTTCTGGTGATGGTTCGTTGACAACAATAGACTTGAAAAATAGGTATATTTAAATATTTTTGTTCTCAAATTATAAATCCATATCTCTAATTTTTATGGATGTTCCATGTTTATATCCTGTCATGTTTGTATATCTTTCTATCATTGTTAATAGTCCGGGATCCCAGGCCCATTTTCACTACTTACTACTAACAAGCTAATTTTGCGTGAGTAACTTCATTTTGATGAGACGCCCAACTTTTTCCTCTACAAAAATTCTCGATTGTGGTAGCTAACAGGGGTAGCAGGGATGAAATATGTCAATTTGACGAGTCTCAAAAATTAATTGCTAACAGTTAGTTTTTCAACTAAATCTTAAGAATGTGATCAATCTTATTAGAAAAAATGTTTGTCCTACAAAATCTATGGTTTGATCACATTGTCCCCCTCCATCCAACATGTACCAATAACAAGGTCATACAAATTTATTACTAACAGCCTGATTTTTTCACTATTACTTCGTTAATATTTATACAATTTGACAGCAACATTGTCCTACAAATCACGTGGTATGTTATCCTGGTCCTACGCTCAGAAGTTGTAGTACAAATCCCGGGTGTAAAAATAATGACTATCAAGTCTAATGTTCGTGGATAGCTTCGTTGCGATGAGACGCCCAACTTTTTCCTCTACAAAAATTCTCGATTGTGGTAGCTAACAGGGGTAGCAGGGATGAAATATGTCAATTTGACGAGTCTCAAAAATTAATTACTAACAGTTAGCTTTTCAACTAAATCTTAAGAATGTGATCAATCTTATTAGAAAAAATGTTTGTCCTACAAAATCTATGGTTTGATCACATTGTCCCCCTCCATCCAACATGTACCAATAACAAGGTCATACAAATTTATTACTAACAGCCTGATTTTTTCACTATTCGTTAATATTTATACAATTTGACAGCAACATTGTCCTACAAATCACGTGGTGTGTTATCCTGGTCCTACGCTCAGAAGTTGTAGTATAAATCCCGGGTGTAAAAATAATGACTATCAAGTCTAATGTAGCAAGTGACAGAAGGTTCTGTATAGAGCAACCCTCGTATATCAAGTCTAATGTTCATGGATAGCTTCGTTGCGATGAGACGTCCAACAATTTTCTATACGAAAATTCTCGATTGTGGTAGCTGACAGGGGTAGCAGGGATGAAATATGTCAATTTGACGAGTCTCAAAAATTAATTACTAACAGTTAGCTTTTCAACTAAATCTTAAGAATGTGATCAATGTTATTAGAAAAAATGTTTGTCCTACAAAATCTATGGTTTGATCACATTGTCCCCCTCCATCCAACATGTACCAATAACAAGGTCATACAAATTTATTACTAACAGCCTGATTTTCTCACTATTACTTCGTTAATATTTATACAATTTGACAGCAACATTGTCCTACAAATCACGTGGTATGTTATCCTGGTCCTACGCTCAGAAGTTGTAGTATAAATCCCGGGTGTAAAAATAATGACTATCAAGTCTAATGTAGCAAGTGACAGAAGGTTCTGTATAGAGCAACCCTCGTATATCAAGTCTAATGTTCATGGATAGCTTCGTTGCGATGAGACGTCCAACAGTTTTCTATACGAAAATTCTCGATTGTGGTAGCTGACAGGGGTAGCAGGGATAAAGTATGTCAATTTAACGAGTCTCAAAAATAAATTATTAACAGTGGGTTCTTTTAATCAAATCTTAAGGAAGTAATCAACATTATAAAACAAATATTTGTCGTAAAAAAATTCAACACACAGCAAACAGGAGGTCATAAAAAATGATTACTAACTTATATTTCACGGTAGCTTAGTTAATACTTAAATAATTTAACAGCCACATTGTCCCACAAATTGATTGGTATGTTATCCGGGTCCTATGCTCTGAAACTATCCTTATTACTAACTGCAGAGCATTGTGTATCATGTATTCCAAGTTGGTATGGACCATAAGGGTGTCCATGCAAAATTTGCTTGAGCAGTTTTTTTTCCAACATGTGAGCATTATTTAGATAGATAGATACGTTTATTTCCGGAAGATTGTATAGAACATTGTGTAAAAGGTCAGACATGAAGCAAAAATAGTATACACAGATATCACGAATAATGAAAATGAGGGAGATGAAAGAGATGAAGACGATAGTGAATTCAGTAGCGGAGATGAAGATTTGTCAGATGAGTCTGATGCTGAATAACTTAATTTTTGCATATATTAAAATAAAATTTTGTACTTAATACAGTAGATAATGAAGTTATTTCTTATAGATTTCGGCAAAGATTACACTTTATATTTATAATACAAGTAGAAAAATGACAATTCTTGTCGGACTAACGGTACATACCTGTTTTCTTCTGGGACATTATTTCCTTTGGACAGAGAACACAGTTAGCCTATTATGTGATATTTTGTCTTACAGTTATTAATAAAAAATGTGGTATTGACAACTTCTGAGCGTAGGACCAGGATAACATACCATGTGATTTATAGGACAGTGTCGCTGTCAAATCTTATAAATATCAACGAAGCAATAGTGAACAAATCAGGCTGTTAGTAATAAATTTGAATGACCTTGTTATTGGTACATGTTGGATGGAGGGGGACAATGTGATCAAACCATAGATTTTGTAGGACAAATATTTTTTATAATAATGTTGATTGCATTCTTAAAATTCAATTAAAAAACTAACAGTTAGTAATTAATTTTTGAAGCTCGTCAAATTGACATATTTTATCCCTGCTACCCCTGTTAGCTACCACAATCTAGAATTTTGATAAAGAAAAAGTTGGGTGTCTCATCTAAAGGAAGCTACTCACGCAAAATTAGCTTAGTAGTAGTAGTTATTTATTATAGTTTTCGGCAAGGATTACATTTTATAATACAAGTACAAAAATGACAATTCTTGTCGGACTAATGATACATACCTGTTTTCTTGTAGGACATTGTTTCGTTTGGTCGGAGAACACAGTAACCTATTATGTTATATTTTGTCCTACAGTTAGTAATGAAAAAAATGGTCTTGTAGTATTAACAACTTCTGGTCGTAGGACCGGGATAACATACCACGTGATTTGTAGGACAATGTTGCTGTCAAATTGTATAAATATTAACGAAGCAATAGTGAAAAAATCAGGCTGTTAGTAATAAATTTGTATGACCTTGTTATTGGTACATGTTGGATGGAGGGGGACAATGTGATCAAACCATAAATTTTGTAGGACAAACATTTTTTCTAATAAGGTTGATCACATTCTTAAGATTTAGTTGAAAAACTAACTGTTAGTAATTAATTTTTGACACTCGTCAAATTGACATGTTTCATCCCTGCTACCCCTGTTAGCTACCACAATCGAGAATTTTTGTAGAGGAAAAAGTTGGGCGTTTAATCAAAATGAAGCTACTCAGGCAAAATTAGCTTGTTAGTAGTAAGTAGTGAAAATGGGCCTGGGATCCCGGACTATAATGTTCTAAATGAAAAACTGCAGTGATCCTGTGGTTATTTCTCTAAGGGCCCTGTAAGTGTCAGATAGCCTTGCTATTAGATAACACCATATACATTATATCCCTGGTAAATGTCAGATAGCCTATCTATCAGATAACGCCATATAAATTATATGGGCCTATCTGGCAGATAGGCTATCTGACACTTATCAGGGACTGGTGAAATTTTACAATCATTTTGACTAAATCAGTAATCTTCATCAAAATACAATTTACATCTGCAATTTATTTTTCCAAACCAAAATAAAATGATCATAATAATTAATCTGTTAAGACATTTTTAATTCTCAAAAGTATCTAGTTAAAATAGAATTTATTTTGAAAAAGAAATTTCAAATTTTTTAGCTGATTATTGGAATATAAATATGTATTTATCATATTTTGATTGAAAAATACGGATCTATTTGTTTTTTTTTAACTGTATTCCAGTGTCTTAAAAATTAATAGTCACACAGAATTTAAATAAAAAATTTTTGATTGAAAGATCAGAAATTATATGTTTTGCCCAGGTTTTAATAGTTTTCATCAGATATTACCGATTATAACATAATAGGATTCAATAGTAAATGAAAATCCACTTAATAAATAGATTAATCAATGAGGTTTTGTCAGATTATGTATTCACTATATATTCTTCAATTTTGGCATAAGTGACTCTTCATTATTATTTGGAAACTGCTTATTTATTCTTCAGGAATGTCTTTATGCAGTCTGAAGAATATGATGAAGATTTGACATGCCTTGGACTGTTCCGTTCAGAAACCAAACTAGTGGCAGGGTCATCAAAGGGTAAATTATATCTCTACAACTGGAGCGAATTTGGATTGCACAGTGATGCATTTCCTGGTCCCAAGACAGCAATCAATGCTTTGGTGCCAATCACTGAAAACATTGTTATTACTGCCTGTGAAGATGGGAATTTGAGGGCTACTCACCTGTTTCCACATAGGCATTTAGGTAAGTACCTTTACACTGCAAATAATCATTTTTTTATTAAAAATTCTAAAGGAAAAGAGTCAGAGGGATTCAAAGTTGAGTGAGGGGTTTACAGTCTGATCTTTTGAACAATTTTTGTTTAATATGCTCTTAGTATGTTTTAAATGTAATAATAATTGTTAAACTGTCCATTTGTGGTTGTCTAGGTCATTCAGCGTGTCCACTATGATGTCAGTGCAAATATTGTCTGTGCCTCTAGCTCTGTGCACGAGATAGACAAATTGACAGGGTGCAGGGTGAATATGGTCAGGAAATTGATCAGCATACATTTGCGAAGTCTGAGAAGCATTTTGACCACAATCATTGTACACTAAACTCATATCCAGATTGTAGTTATATCGGTTGCACCATTTTTGTTGTTTTTAAAGTCCAATGTAGCATGTGATCAACTCAACAGAGGACTTTGCGTGCGCTGCTACCTACATGTATGCTCTACAGTAAAATGGGCCTTTTTGTTTTTGCCTGTTTAGATCTGATTGCACAGTGACGGAATTATAAACGAGGATCTCATTATCAGTCAATATCTTGTTATCCCTAAACATTTTGGTTATATGTTGCTGAGAAAATCACTTGTTTTGTTGAGCATATAGGTGACGCATTTCATGCTTAGTCGTACCGCAAAGTCACGGCCTTCTAAGCTTTATAATCGCTGTGATATTGAATTTTTTTCTGATACCTACTTATACCAAAAATGGTGATTTGCGCCTAAACGGTTCGTTTATAGTTCCATGTATGATACATAAAGTCACACTAAAATTTATCAAGGAATCCAAATATGCAATAATATTTAATGGGTTCCATTCAAAAAAAATGTAAGTTTGATATGAATGAATTTAAGTGAAAGTACTTTTAACCCTTAACTGGTAACGTGGCGTCTGTGAGACTGCAAGCAATCTTAGATTCGACCCTACAACAAAACCTTACCGCATTTCTGGTAAATGACCTCATCTAATCTATCTGTCATTGATATCCTTTTAACATCCCGTTTATCAATGAGTTTGCGTAAACAACATTCCAGATGTGCTTAGTTGTTAGTTCGGTTCAGTCTGTGAGACGGAACGTTACGGTTTACGTTATAATTTTTCTCAACTGGTAGTCATGGCAAGTCCGTCATTTTTTACCAAAATATTTTTATAGGTGTATTACTTCACTTCTTATCAATCACAAGATATATAGATTTGAGTGTGGTCAAAGTTTTTTTTATTATCTTGGTCCTACAAATTTGTGATGCTAATTTGTGTTCTAGTTAATAATTATCATATTTTTTTTCTTTACATCACATGTTCTGCTACTTTATACAAAATTATTATTAAAGGATATATACCCAACAAATCTTCATGCATTTTTTCCAAAAAATAATCAGGAGAGTTTGATTTTTTAAGCTTCAAAGAGGTTACAGTCCCACAAACTGCACGTTACCAGCTATGCCCCGAATTTGCACGTTACCAGTTAAGGGTTAAGTCAGATTTTAGAAATATTTTTTAGTAAGCCCACAATCTTCCGTCCATGCACTATTGGCCCACCCTATATATTATGTCCTATGAAGAAAGATCCCAAATTAGGAAACATCCTGTATTTATTACTATTTTGCTAATTAGTATTACTACAATCTACTACATCATTACTCTGGACTTAGGCCTCTTCAACAAATAATTTCATTTCAATTTCTATTGACACAGCAACATTTTAAATACAGCAGAAATTACTGGTAAATATTGGCAATAGAGCCAAACACTGTCTCATAAAGTAGATTTTGATTTTTTTTCTATTTGCGTAAATAGTATATGTAATTTTTTGGCTCAACAGTTTTTTTATTCACCATTTTAAGTAATATAGTTAACTGAGTATGGTCTTATTATTTTATAGGCATAGCTGGACAGCACAGCTTATCAGTGGAAAACGTTGACATTTGTAATACTGGAAAATTTATTGCATCTAGCAGCCATGACAATGAAATAAGGTTCTGGAACATAGAGTACTTTGAAGATTTTGAAAAGGTCAGTCAGAAACATAGCAAGCATAATAGAAGAAAGGAATTGAAGAACAACTTACCTTCATCAATGATGAAAAACTCTTCAGATTTTTTCAGTGGGTTATGTTAATTATTTGTTATTAAATTATTTATTGTAAATATCATTTTTTTCAACCAAGACGAGATTAAATCCGATTTTTTGGCAGCTACAATTTTACGATCAGCAGTGCAAAAGTGTAGTAAACAGACTTTTTGAGGTCTCAGACCTCTGTCTGTCTGTTTCTTTGTACCTGTTGGGTAATCCTTGCCACACTCCTTTTACAATTCGAAAGGTATTGATCTTAATTATATTTTCAAAGCTCCCGAACATTTTAAATATCCGGAGGTAAAATTGGCGTGTGGCATCTTAATGAAAAAAAAAGAAATAAAAATAATATCGCAATAAAAGATGAAGCTATTCATTCATATCATTTAATTATCTATATGAACATTATAACAAGTAAGTCAGAGAGCTACCATTACTATGATAATGTTTACACGAGAGTTGTATATATAATGACAGATCTTAATGGAAATCGGCAAAAGACCGACATGCAAATTAAAAAAAAAATAGATATTTTTCAGACTTGTACCAAGTTAAATAAAATAAAAAAAAGGAAAATATAAAGACTAAATTTTATTTACACACATTTCACACCTCATGTCAAAAAACGGAGTTGTATAATCCTTAAAAGGGTAATATATACAAATAATATAAAATAAAAATGAAGAATATCATATAATAAACGGAGCAAGGTACCTACTGATACTAAAAGATGTACACTCACAATAAAAAAAGTTAACCACATTCTAGCGTTCTCCCAAACAAAGTTTCCACTTGTTTCTAACAATGTTTAAGCCTATCGAATATTTGTCTATCTTACTTTGTAAACTTGGAGAGTACATATTAAAGACAAGCGTAATAATCCAGTCCATAGAAAACTGAGAGTACACCGCGCTGTTATCAGAGTGTTTCAGAGTCTTTTGTTTTTGTTTATATCACAGTTCACCAAATACCCACGAAGATGTGTGTCTAAAGGCCCAGTCACACTCGAGGCCGCGTCTCTTCGAAATCAGATTGTGGAGTTATTTTTGCGTCTTGGAGTGATCAAATTAATCCTGCAAAGAACGTTTTAAATGAATATTTTTAAATTTTACAAAAAATGAAATGCATCGAGTAAAATGAGCCAAGAGGCATTAAACAAATGAATACGATGATATATCAGTTCACCAAGATAGTAAAAAGTACCGGAATGCTTAAATATCTAAAAACTGACGAAGCCTCTTCTTCTTCTATAGGTGATTGGCGCCTGCACTGTGGTGCAATTGGCCAGCGCATTAGGGTGGTTTGGTTGCATGAGTGACTACCATAAAGTTAAACGGAAGAACAAAAAATTGGTGCAACTATTTAGTTTGTGTTTGGGCTCAAATCATATAGTCGCACAATTGCGCGCAATTGTCTTGAGTAATAGTAAATTCAATGCGCATCTGCTCACTTGTACTCGCAACTCTTATGAAATCGCACGATGGAGTCACAAGAGCAGCGAGGTAAAGGCCGATTCATAAACTCGACGTTGGCGTTGGCCCTTGCAACATAAATACATGGAAACGCCTAAGACCATTCATATTCACCATCCGCCGTCGGGTCTGCCGTTGGGCGCGCCGTTCGACGTAACTATCTTTTAACTTTTGTCGTCCGCCGTTCGTAGCCACCGTCGTAGCCGGCGTATAACCCAATCATAGTCGGCGGTACCGGTCATATGATATTGTTATTATTAGGTCTGTTTTTACAGCAATCACAAACTAGTCAGCGTCAATTTGATTGGCCAGTACTAGTCAGAAATAGTTTGACAACTGCAATGGGGAATACTGAATGGCTCTGACTGGTTTGTGATTCTCTGTAAAAACAGACCTAATGTTGACGTCTAGCTGTCAAAAGGTTTCTTGGTTTTCTCCAGGGTTTTCTGTATTGGTTATTGGCTCTGACTATGTCCATTTTCCCCAGGAAAATTCAAAGATCTTTTACAAAGCCAAAAACACTGATGATAAATCGCAATAGAACATGTTTACAAACACGATGGGAAAGCTAGGTTAACGGCACGACGTCGAGTTGAATGAATAGCAGCCTTGTGATATGAACGGCTAACGTCAACGGCAACGCCAACGTCGAGTTTATGAATCTGACTTAAACTGAATTAATTTATTTTTTAGAAGAAATTTTTTAAGAAACACACAGTACTTGAATAACTAGTAATATATTGAAAGAATACATAGTAATATAGCTTCTTTCAATTTATCATCCAAATTTTTCCGGGATGAACTCAAGACATCATGTAATTTTTGCAACTGCCCTTTGCTTGATCGTTGGGCAGTCGTTGGATGCAGCCAGAATTTCATTTTCCGTTGACTTCTTTTCGTTCTTATTAATTCAAGTGCACATTTTACTGCCACCTCTTTGAAGTTAATTTTGAAACTAAACGGTTTAGTTGTATGTGTGCGCGGTCTCAATAAACAATCAATTCAGTTGCCGCTGTGTGCGGGGTTTGCATGCAATCACGACCAAACAGTTGCGCAATCGAAAATGCATGTCAGCGCCAGGGCGTCTACTTTCAAATCAATCGATTTGATTTCGAATACGCAAATCGCATACGAATTATAGTCGGGTAATTCATGAAATCGGTATTTTCAAACGTCATACGAAATGACCGATTCATGCGAGTTGATTTTCGAATGAGTAGATGTGACAACGTCGCACGTATCGCATGGGTGCTTTAATATAAAATGAAAATTACTAGAACTGTCAGTCCAACACCAAAAATACCTAAAAAATAAACAATTTTCTCATCATAGAACTGTAGCATAGTAATCATGTGGTATCTGGAAAACTTATCTAGCATCCAATTTTTGTATACTATCTGCTGATACGAGTCGGACTCACTGCACTTAGGTAGGCACTATATTGTAATACACATAAAAAAATACCTTTCGTGCTACACTCAAGCCCGATATAGTTGTAGGTGCTGGAATATGAGGTGTTAAAGTGTCTATTAGATTAGCCGGTATATCTTAACAAATGCGTTATCGCTCAATTCATACGGATCGCTCCAAGAAGGTATTTGCCTTACAGGCCTACTAGCTAGAAGCTCGGCTTGTTCAAGAACCTCTATCGCACCTAAATTGATTAGATCATTAACAGCCATACTAATAATAACAATAATATACCAAACCAACAAATCGTTTAAAATTTAAATGGGAACAACTACTACAACTTCAACATAAATAACCTAGAATCCACAGCTCCATCTGTCAAAATCATTTTTTTCGCATACGAATTCCATTTTCGGTTGGTGGAGACCAATCGATGTCACTCGCCCGAAAAAATTCGTACACGGATTTAATAGCGTTCGTAAGTGGAATTTGAAAATACAGTTAGTTTCATTGATGTTGTCCGAAAATGTTGTGATTTCGCATTCGAAATAAGAATCGCATGATTTGAAAATAGATGCCCTGGCCTTAAACAAATGCGGCTTTCGCCTTACCTTGTATCGCATGCTCGTCCGCCGCGTGTAGGCCGTTCCTAAGAGTTCGCGTTGGCGTTCTCCTCGTTCCTTTCCCTCTGCGCGTTCTCCGCTTCGAGTTTCTGACGCGCGGCGGCAGCGGCCGCAGACCGGCTGGCGCTCGACCGCAGGTTCTTCTTGGCGACGATCGATTCGGGATCGATGATGATCTCGCCGGATTTCCGCTTGCCTCTGGTGCGTTTGGCGCCTTTCTTCGCCGCCGGCGGGCTGGTGTCGCTATCCTCCGCGGACGCCGCCGCCGTAGACCCAGCGGCGGCCGCCTCCTGGGGTGGTTTGCCAGACGGCTCCTCGCTAGGCGGGGAAGAAGCGGCCGGTTGTTCCTCGACGGGGGTGGCCTGCAAGTTATTGTACGGTGCGTTAGTGTGATACTTCGAATTAAAATACAGGATGTCTCAGTACAACCCACAGAGTTAACATCTCTGGGAGCCTAATTTGAATATTGGCCAGCCAACATCTATAGCGCTATTGCCTCTTCTTCGTCCGCTTCCAGTTTCTTCAAAATCTGCAGTTTGAACGCGAAGTATTTAACTGGGTATTTAACTATACATTCCAATATACTTGCAATGTAACTGATTTACGTGACGATAATTTGTATTGATTTAATGAAATCTCAAAAATGGTAAATTTCATAGCGGAATGTCGCAATAGCTTCTAATATGTCGTAAATCTGGCAACCTACAATCGGCGTGCCCTTAAGCTGTCATGTGCCTATCATTGTAGTTGTGGTTATTGCGTTTGTTGAGATTTTTGTCGTTTTACTGTATATTTGACTGACTTTGTGACTACTCTGGTTTCCCTTCAAAGCGAATAAGCCCTTCGGTACCCAGTACTAAAGAGAGAGAGCGAGTGAAATTTGGTAGTTTTTATAAAGCGATTCATTAGTGTCTATAGTAAATCCCACGGAAATCTGGGTACAAGGTGAGGTTATCCTCCGCGTGGTTGAAGGGTGGTAAACTACCCACCACGTTAGTCGCGGCTCTGCTCTTCGGGGTACTCCGTGCCATAGGGTGGGAGGCCAAAACCTCCAGGTTGTGCGCCTCGCGCGCACTCTAAATTTATTCTAAATTTTCTTGGAGCGTTTTTTTAGAGTCAGGCAAAAAATTTTTGTCTCGGGGGCCTAGTGCCCCCCTTACGGGTTTGGCTTGGGCTAGCGTTGCCAACAGCGCTAGTGTCTTGTGTTCTCCATTCTTTTGTGCGCTACTGATTAGATCTGACATCGGTCTGCATTGCTTCAGTCGACTATTTGCTCTTATTACTCTTCGTGAGAAGAGGGTTTCTTTCCTTAGGGAGAGAAGCAATTTAATTTTTCAATCACTCCACCTAATCTATTGTTTTCTCCCTGGTCCAAGGCGGGTCTGATAAGGATCCGCCTTGTGGGAGTCCTCCTTAAGAGGGGAGTCTTCCTCCTTAAGAGAGGCTGACCTTAAGAGGACTCTGACGGCCTTAGTGGACGTCGGTCCTCGAGATACCAGCGGTACCGTGGGCTTAGCTTCGGCGGCTCTTATGCGGTTGTCCTTATTGTATTGCGACAGCTCGCCTTTGCCGAGTTCGTGCTAAGTATCTGGAGGGCAAGGTCACAGACTAGCTAGAATAGGTAGAATAGTCTGCTGAGGCAGTCGTACTATACATTTTGATTAAAGGAGTTTCCTCCAAATCAGTTGAGGCATCATTTACTAGGGGCGAAAGACAATTGCCACGGGTTCATCCCGGTTGGCGTTTGAACTCACCACGAGGGGAGTCTAGTTTACTAGATCTCCCCTTTTTTTCTGCAATTTTTTTCAGGGGCCTCGGCCCCTTTTTTAATGAAAATTTTTCAGGGGGCCTAACTTATGTTAAACCCTCCTGTTATGGCTGGATGTAGTGGGACGGCTGAGGCCGATAGGTCGAAGGACCCATATCTGGAGGAGGTCATCTCAAGGATTGAGTCTGTTGGCGGAGGTAATCCGGATGCTATCAGTCAGTTTAAAGAGTTTTCCGCTGAGCGAATAAAGCTCTTGGGCTTGATTGCATCGTCCAAGGATTCTCAATCCAGGAAAAATGAAATGATACAGGGAGTAGAAAAGATGAGTGTTATCTTTTATTCTATGGGGGTCAAGTTGGGTGCGTCCCAAGGGCCTTCTGCCGAAGTAGGTGTGCATAGTGAATTGCTTAAAATCTCTGAAAGATTAGAGAGGCTGGAAGCCAGGACGGCTGCCTCGTATGCCTCCGCCGCCTCAACCGGTGCTGGCTCGTCGAAGGCTCCGCAAGGGGCTATCCCTAAGGTCGTTATGCCTACTGGCAAACAAGTCAATCCGACAAACTCTCGTAATAAGGCATTTTTTGTTAAGCCAATCGAGCCGACCGGCGTCTCGGTGGAGGAGACGAGGAGACGGCTGGTGCAGTCTATTAAACCGTCTGATCTGGGCATTAACCCTACTAGGGTGTCGAGGTGGGGCGAGAATCAACTACGTGTTGAATATGATGAAAAAGCCATTCTGAGTATTGATGCGGAAAAGTCCGAAGTTCTGAGGGCGGCTGGCTTAAAACTAGAAATTCCTAAAGAGGGTTTGCTACAGCCAAGATTGTCTATTTTTAGTGTGCCAAAAGATTGTGATGCTAGTAAAATCAAATCCGAGTTAACGAGTCAGCTAGATAAATGGATTCCGAGCAAGAAGTACCACTTCAAAGTGGTTGCTAAATTCGGACCAAGGGATAGGTCCGTTGTGCACTGGGTTGTGGAGGTCTCCCCTGAGGCTAGAGTAGCTATTATAAGTAGAGGCAGAGTCTGTATTGACTGGGCATCGTGCCCGGTCAGGGATCACGTGCGAGTGGACAGGTGCTTCAAATGTCAAAAGTTTGGTCATCACTTAGCTAACTGTAAGAACAAAGTTGCTTGCGCACACTGCGCTGGGGAGCACGACTCCAGACGGTGTGAGGCTAAGCAGCAGCCGCCGAAATGTGCTAATTGCTCCTCTGCGGGCCGTGATGACATACAACATGCTGCCAATGACATGAAGTGCCCATTATTTGCTAAAAAATCTAGAGAGCTTGTCGCCAGGACTGATTATGAATCCAAATCGTAGTCAGTGTCTGACGATTTGCCACGTGAACCTTGGTCGGTCGCGTCTTGCCACAGCCGAAATCAGACCTTTTGCAGAATTACATCAGATTGATGTCATCTGCATATCCGAACCTTACTACGTACGTAGGGAGGGAAAATTCCATGTACCTGGCTTTGGCGGACTCCTGTGCGCCTATTGTGACGCGGACCAGCCTTGGGCTATGATAGTGTGTATGAATAAAGACTATGAACTTACTTGGCTCAGACAGTTCTCTAATAGTAACATCGTTTCAGTAATCCTGAAAAATAGAAATGTTCAGATAGCGATAGCGAGTGTCTATTTCAAGTGGGATGGTCCGTTGCGGGCATATTTGGACCTTTTGAACAGCTTCTCTCAGCAGCTTGGTCATTTGGGCATCTCTCGAATGGTTGCTGGGGACCTGAACTGCAATTCTGCGGCTCTCTGGTTCTCCAAGCATACTGATTCGCGCGGCCTTGAAGTTGAGGATTTCCTCTCCTCGACAGGCCTGGAGGTGCTTAATGAACCGGGTCAGCCATATACGTTCAGCACAGCCAATGGCGAGAATAATCTCGACGTAACCATGGCCTCTAGAGGCCTAGCTAGTAAGCTTGCTAGCTGGTGCGTGTTAGAAGACGAGGTACAGAGTGACCATCGTCCTGTTATTGCTAAGTTCAGTTTCAATGGGGCAGTACCTATCGTGATTCCTAAGTATAATTTAAATAACGTTAACTTAAATCGACTGGAACAAGCAGCCACTGACGTATGTAGTCAGCTGGATGGGCTATCCTTGGACGATGTTGATGGCGTAGACAGCTTTGTGCAGACCTTAACATCGGGCTGTCGTTCAATCTTAGCTTCCTCCTGCAGACGCAGTCAGCTAAGGGGCGCGCGTACCCCGTGGTGGACCGAACAGTTGGCTGCCCATAGGAGCCGGCTCAAATCCTCTAGGAGGATATTTCAGCGCTTCAGGCGTAGGCATGGAGACAATTATGCCCGATATCGGGAGGAGCACGACGCGCTTCATGCGCAGTATACCTCCGACCTTTCGGAGTACAAACGACTGGTCTTTAGGGCTAAGAACATTTCTTGGGCGGCTTTTGTGGAGCGGGAGCTGTCGGTCGACCCGTGGTCGTGTGTTTACAAGATGGCGGCTTCTAGAATGGAGACTGTGGCCGTCAGATCCTCTATGCAGAGGTCTGATGGGTCGTTTACGATTCTTCCCAGTGATAGACTGTTGTTGAATTTAATAAAGAGGAACTTGATTTCGCAGTGTCCTCAATAAAACCAGGGAAGGCACCTGGTACCGATGAGGTACACGGTAAACTTGTCGTGCTGTCATATCACATTCTGGCGGAGAACTTATTAAGATTGTATAACGCTTGTCTACGGCTCGGGTATTTTCCTGAGGCCTGGAAAGCTGGTAAACTGGTAACCATCTTGAAGTCAAAGGATAAGGATCCATCTGATCCAAAATCACTTAGGCCGATCTCCCTGCTCAGCGAGCTAGGGAAGATCCTTGAACGCCTGGTGCTACAACGGTTTTACAGTATCCGAGAGGAAGCCAGTTTCTTTCATAACAGTCAGTTTGGGTTTAGGAAAAATAAATCAACCATAGATGCAATTGATACCCTACTTGGGCACGTAAGGCAGAGTGGCAAGCACGCTATGGTGCTCTTCGTTGATATCTCTGGGGCGTTCGACAACCTTTGGTGGCCATCAGTACTAGCTAGGTTGCACAATTGTGGCATGCAGGGGTACCTTCTGGGCCTCCTTCATAGCTATCTCTCTGACCGATCTATTTCATATAGCTCGGAATTTGACAGGATACAAAAGCGGTTAAGCAAAGGCTGTCCGCAAGGCTCTGTGCTAGGCCCATTCCTCTGGAATGTGGTCATGGATTCCCTACTACGGGAGGACTGGCCAAGTCACTGCTATGTGGTGGCATATGCAGATGACTTGGCTATCTCTATAAGTGCTGAATCCAGAGCGGACCTGGAAAGTAAGGCAAGCCAATGCACTGCACTCCTTGAAGAGTGATGCAGTAGGCAGAAATTGCAAATTAGTGTCAGCAAAACGCAATACATAATGTTTAGCAAGCTGTCACGAAGTAGGAATCCAACGGTGAAGTTGTATGGGCACAACATTGCCCGGGTGGATACATATAAATACCTGGGAGTAATACTGGATCACAAGTTGCACTTCGATGCTCATATTTTGTACATTACAGATAAGGTTAAGAGAATTTTTCTTACCTTAAGGCGATTTATGTCGATCAACTGGGGAGCTTTAGTTTCAACCCAGAGTGCGCTAAAGACCATTTATGATAGGGCAATCGTACCAATAGTTACGTATGCCTCGTATATTTGGGGGCATAGAGCAGCACTTGTGGTGCCAGCAATTAAGCTAAACTCTGCTCAGGCAGTTTGCCTAAGAGGGGTTCTAGGACTTTACAACTCAGTTCCGGCTGAGTCTGTTAGTGTCCTAGCTAAGCGCCCACCATTGAACTTGGAGATTCTGAAGTCCAGATCCCTCGTTCAGTTGAAGAAAGAGGGGAGGACATCTCTTTTTGGCTCGGAGATTGTCCCCCAAGACTTCAGGTATGCAATTGCTCTGAAGAAGCACATTGAGTACCTTGTCATTAGGGAGTGGCAATCTGTTTGGTCTGCCTCGCCAAAAGGCCGATACTGCAGAGAGTTAATACCTAATGTTCGTTTGTGGTGTGAGCTTGGGGACTTCCCCATTCCTAGGCAGGCAGCTATTTTCATGTCTAGCCACGCAGAATTAGGCGTTCACCTTTTCCGCGTTGGCAAATCGGAATCGGACAGGTGTGACGTCTGTGATGTGACGGATTCTCCGTCCCATAGACTCACTACTTGTGCGAAGTATATCGAACAGCAACATGTAGTTTTGTCTAGAATTGGGCTTGTTGGGAGGAACCCCACGGCTGACGAAATAGTCTTGGCTTTGGATCGCTGGGTTTGTGACCTGTCTAGCTTCGTAAGTGATGCTTATCGCTGGCTCGTGCAACACAAGACGTATGGTCAAACAATAGTAGAGTCTTACATTTAAACTTAATAACTTCCTCTTGTATCACATTTCTCTGAACATCATTATTTACATTTTGAATTATCTAATACGGGGATGTTACGTTAAACACATTTTACACTTAAATTTTCTTTTTATTGCTTTAAAATCACAGTGAATTCACTGTGTCGGGTCGATGGGACCTTTGTTGGGAACCAGAGCATTATAGGCGTAAGTAAATTTCTTAACTTAGGATAATATACTAATACTTACATTTTAGGATCTAATACTAAATATAATTTTGCGATTAATAATACATTTATTTTAGCGAAAACTTCAATTGGACTTAATCAGTCATACTCGTGGCATATGCGTGGCGCATTACTTTCCTGCTTTTGATTTTTCCTGTTACTTTTCCATGTTTCGGCTTACATTGAGTACGATACAACCTTGTTGTTTCGTCTGTAAATAAATATGCTTCTTTTAGAGTCTAGGTGGTGGTAAGGCTTTGGCTTAGGTACACCACCTTTGGGCGCTGGCCCCTGTTGGCATCCCGCTGGCGTTCTTCCTATCTCTCTATTGCACTCATCTTAATCTTTAATTTCCGCTTATTTCTTTTGATCAGTAGCCTACTCACTTCCAGGAGTAGGGGTGGAGGTGTTGACGTTGCACTGAGTTCGTTCCAGGGACCAGGCACGCCAACTGGGATTTTCTTTAAATAAACCCCCAATTTCTGACTTTGTGACTATTTGTGGTGTGAATTAAATTATTTATGAACAATATTGTCATAATTGCATTATGAGACAACATAAAAAGTGCATAGTTTGCTGTAATAGCGACGAATCGGTGGACACTTCTTATCATAGGTGAGTATAGGTTTTGGTTTAGTTTTCAGTAGCGTAATATATGGGGATAACTGGGAACAAAAGTAACTTCACTCCAGTTTGAGGAATAATAATGGTTGTTTAATGTATGTTTTGTGCACGCACTATATTCATGTCAATTAACATGAATTTTCCAAATTCCATTTTTTAAACTATTTGAGGGCGTGAAATGCAAAAATGTATGCCACATTTACTTACAGAAAATTTATCTATGATAATTTTATAGAACTGGATATTACATAATGCAATTATTATATTTTATTGCTGAAGTAAAAACACGATGCAGCCATTCCAATAGGCTACCTTTCAGAACACTGTTAGATATGTTTTGGTCATGGTAATAATAAATTATCAACTGTTACAATGAAATTATAATAAGCGTAACTCTCTAAGTATAGCTAAATACTAATACAACTTATTGGTATCAGTTTGTAACATCACAGTAATAATTGAATCTATTAATGAACATCCAATTTTAATATAAAGTCGCACGCCACTGGTAATGCCCTCAAGCTGTCAAAATTTCCGTTACATGTTGGCGGCCAGCGACCTATGCATTTTGTTGTTTATACACCCCCTCTATAGATGTTAACTCTGGTACAACCTATCTACATCACCATCATCTACATCAAACAAAACACATGGTCCGTGCGGTGCTCTCTAGCGGCCTTACTGTTTAAATTAGAAGAAAATGTCTCGAATAAAAAACGTTTCTTTTCAAATGGTCTACTTGCAGAAAATAATTTGAAAGATGGCGGACATCCGGATATACTGGAAGTTGACACCAACTTCCTTATTTTCCTAGATATTATTACGTTTTTGAATTCAGCATTGAATCTTAGATCCAGTTTGTTAACCATAGTTTATGTCTACGAAGCCTATTTTCGAAGTTATTCAGCAATTTTTAGAAAATGTGACGTTTGTAGTACTTTACAAAAAATGTTAATATCTCGGAAACTAAGTACGACAGAAAGATGCGGTTTTCGGTTTAAAATGAGCAAGAAACGTACTTGTGTTTCTGTGACCACATTGTTTCAAAAGCACATTGAATCAATAGACTAGCAATTTTCAAATTTGGAAAGTTTAAAACGTTAAAAACTTTTTTTTTCCAATGTGATGGTATGATAAGTTTCACATCAGTGGATGCGAAATTAAATTCTCTTTCACTTTTATCACATATGTGGTTCTATCTGTGATTTGTTTTTAAGATATTTGTGATATTATGATCAATCCGTAATGTCGCGTAGGAATTGGAAAAATCATAGGTGGCTTGGCTCGCAGAAGAAACAATTGGCTGGAAACTTTTCATCCAAAATGTTTCGGCCTCCGATACAAAAATGTGCTGGCGCTCCATCTAACTGTAACCACATTATTCTTAAAAATTCCAGTGGTAAATTTACTAGCATGTTTTCCAAATTTTCATTCAGAAAATTTTGGAAAACATTACTTCAATAGTTTATTATGTGGTTTCCAATAATACCACCTCAAATGTTTAGACTCCATCTTACATGTTGCGTTCTAAACATGTTTCGTATCCTATATCAAACATGAGGTTGTGGTGGATGCATGGTCCAAACATGAAACCAGTTGTAGACACAAAATTGGCAACAAAAGAAAATTTAAAATCTCAGGATCACTATTTACAATATATTTGCCCTTACGACGCGTTAAAGCGAAAATTTACACCATTTCCTGACATCTCTTTTTATCCATCAATCACGGAACATCAAATTGTTGCGGGTATACGCCCATCTGTCAGATTCAAAATCGCCCGCTTAAGCGAAACCTTTGCTCGTTTATATGCTAGAAACAGCCGTGCCCCTCTACTAAATGAAAAGAAAACTTGCCTTAGTCGCTAGTAGTAAAAGGTAACTAACCTTGACGGGTGGTGGTTCGTTCTTCTTTTCAGTCTCCTCCTCTTTGGCGGGGGGCGGTGTAGGCGTGGGAGAGGGTTGTGGAGGCGGTGCGACTTTCTCCTCCTTCGCCGTCGCGGCTTTCTTCTCGGGTGTCAACCCGGTGGACTTGACCACAGTGGAAGGGGGTAGCAGCGCCTCGATGTCCACACCCTCATGGTCGTGATGTTGTTGCTGTTGTTGAAGCTGCGCCGCAGGAGGTTGTGGTTGTTGCTGCTGCTGCGGTTGCTGTTGCACCTGCTTGGAATTCAGAGAAAATTCAGTTTAGGTCGAAAGAATAGTCTGAAGTAAATCACTTATGCACTTTCTGTACAGCGGAAATATACTCAATGATACTAGAACTGTCATATTAACAAGACCGGCAAGCAAATTGAAAGTTGCCAAAGAAGCTAAATATACTACTCGCAAGTGAAATCCGAACACCTAGAAAAAAAAGGGATATTTGCATTGAAAATTTGTACACAGCTTGGCAGTACCATCTCTAGTACACGTGTAACACTTTTTGTTCATTCAGACGCTATTTATGTACATGGCACCTCTAAAAAACTCTAGACGTGTAAAAACAAACAATGGCTTTTTGTTGATTCAAAAACGATGATATCTGGTGCAAATGTGGCGAGACCAGTTGGTTGTGTAAAGATACCCCCTAGAAGACGACAGCCCCAGTTTATGCAGTTAAGCCCCTTTGAACGGGGTCAGATTGTAGGCCAACGACAAGGTGGTGCTTCTTTCAGAGCAATTGCTGTAACCATGGGGCGTAGTGTGGCTACAGTTATTGTAGCATGGCGCGCATCGATCGCAGAAGGGCGAATGCAGCGAGCTAGATGTTCTGGAGCGCGTAGAAGAACTACAGACCGGTAATATCGTCATCTACGACTACTCGCCCTTTGAGTCAGAAGGCGATCCACTCGAGCTGTTGATGACGCTTGGTATGCACCTATAGGGAGGCCCATTCTAATCCGCACGGTGTACCACGAATTGAGTGAAATGGGCTTATTATATCGTCCATATCTAGTGCTTCCACTCACTGCAACTCATCGTCGCTAACGGTTAGATTGGTGCCAAAAACACCGACAATGGCATGCTGAGTGGCATCACACGGCCTTCTCCGACGAGTCCCGGCTTTGTCTAGGGGCAAATGACGGACGCCAACGCGTAAGACGACGACGGGGTTGAACGACGTGATCTCCAGTTTGCTGTTGAGCGCTATGTGTAGTGTACACCGTCCTATTGGTTTGATGGTTTGGGATGCCATTGCATTCAACAGCAAGTTACCTTTACTTGTGATTCGTGTCATAATGACTGCGCAACGTTATGTGAATGAGGTGTTAGAACCAATTGCCGTTCCATATGTCCGAGGCCTCGAAGAGGGTTACTTCCAGCAAGATAATGCACGTCCTCATATTGCACGGGTATCAATGAGGTTCCTACGGGAAGGTGAGGTCAGGGTACCCCCTGGTCTCCACGATCACCTGATTTATCGCCAATTGAAAAAGTATGGGACTAGATGGGTCTATACATAAGCGATTTAACCAACCACGCTGGACGAACTGGAACATGCTGTGATGGCAGCTTGGGAGACTGTACCTCTAGAGTTTATCAATTACCAGACTACGAGCATGCCACGTAGGCTAGAGGTGTGCATTCGTCAACACGGAGGGCCCGCCCATTATTAATCTGTTGTATTTTTTATAAACTAATTATGGCAAATGAGTTCGTTTATTATTGTATTTAGACCTACCGCATTTCATCAACCACAACACTTTTTTTCTCAGTGTTCGGATTTCACTTGCGAGTAGGATACGGAATCAAGTTAGACGATAAACTAACTTGGAAAAGCCACATAGAGAACATCACGAGCCAATTTCAGATTACCTACGATGATGCGACGAGCGATCGGTTGTACCTCAGGTTTAACCTCTCGATGGTGAATTGTCTGTACACCAGGGTAATCAAATCAAATAGACTGACACTCAATAACTAATAACGTTACATAGTGATTTATGAACCCGTTTCCTCCCAAAGAACTTTGTTATCGCCAACTTCTTAAACTGCAAAGAATCTCAGGGCAAGGATAAAACTTAAGACATTTATATTCATGATAGCTTCAAGCTGCTGCCACAAATTGTGTTTAACAAATGATTCTTCTAAGGAGTCACACTTATATATCTAGTTTTGACCAACAAACATTTTTAATAATTGTACTAACCTGTGGCTGAGGTTGTAACGTTGGGCCACTAGGTGGCATTTGCACCCGTGGAGATGGAGTCCTTGATTCTTCTTCTTTAGCCTTCTTTGGCGGAGGTTGTAAGGGTTCCTCGTCACTAGGTATAGCTGCAGGGGCCGGCTGAAAAATCAACATATTTGTGGTATAAGGATGAATCACTTTACTAAAATATTTTTAGTTTAGTTTTCACTTCATCTGAGCGAATATTGTATTCCCACACCTCATCTTGTCTGTTAGAAGAGTTTTAGCGGCCCTTTAAAAGACGTAGCATAGCAAAAAAGTAAAATAGAGCGGAATGCCTCTATACTCGCAAATAAGTGTGTCGTATTTACAGTTCTTGTAGAGGCAGCATTTTGTCCACGACAAAAGAAGCAAAATATTTATTTCGATTGTAATGTGGTATCGAAACAGCCCTGATAAATCCTATAGAGGAGTTTCTTCAATTGACGTCACAGATAGTATAATTAGATTGTTGTGCAGTTGACTTGTATTCGTCTGAATATACATATGTATATTTTAAAGAGTCCTTACAAACCTATATGGACATCCTAACACAATTTTGAACATGCACTGAAAATAATATTTTTAGAGACATTGGCACGTTTGAATTTTATTTGTACATTTTACTATTTGATACATATAAGATGAGAATTGATTCTACTTACCATTAACGATTTTTCAGTGTGTAACATCTCTATAGATGCTTCTCGCGGCCTTTTCATAGCCCCGCTTGTTTTTGGTTGTTGTTCTTCCACCAATGCTTTAGCTACCAACTCCTGATTGCTTTTTGTGATCTGTTCTAGCGCCTCTTTCATTTGCTGTTCGTGCGTCTTTTTCGTCACCTGACTGACCTGCACCTGGCGATGCAAATACATAAATATGTTAAAAAAACAGATGACTTCCATTTATGTTAAATGGCCTTAATTCTGAATGGGCTGTCCTGAATTTTGCAACGACATGAATAATTATATGAAATTATGTATGATGCTACATGTGTTGTAATGCTCCACGTAATTTGGGAAAATTTCATATTTAACGTACTTTATAAAAAGAAAATTTTCGGTCAAACAGTTTTTTTAAATTGTTAAAACTTTATATGTTCACCACACTTCTGTAATCCACTCCCACAGAATAAGGCAATTTTAAAATCGAGAGCCCGCTTGACAGACGCTACAAGTGAGACAAAGATGCGATGTTGCCAACGGTGGCCAAGTAATTTTGGGAATTCTGAACACGAATGCTCAAAAGAGACGAAGTTAAGACACTTTCAATTTTTAATGCTATAGCTATTGGTGAAATATAATAGTTATATAAATTCAGGTTATTTTAGGTTGAATTAGGTTTGTGCCAGCTGGTTACAGCGGGGGAGCTCTTCCTCCTAAGCAACAGATCCCGTCAGGTAAGGTTGTCACCTGTTAATTTGGTATCGAGAATTAAAATAAACGTCTACGATTTGTACGATTTGAGTCAGGACATCAAGACGAGTCGATTGAAACCTCTTTTTACTTCAACCGATTTGGTTAGTTATATTGGGCAAGGTATTGAAATTTCTAAATTTCAAAGTAGCGTAGATTTTCACCGGAATGAGGGGCGAAAATAAACTTAATCCATACATCGCCCGGTGTGTTTCACTACGGATCACGCTCTAAGGAGCTTGGATCCAGTGGAGCAGACTTTGACCTAGAGGCTAAAAGTGTTTCACTTGAGACCAAGTGACTGCCCTCAAACGATTTTGTTATGTTAGGTTAAGTAATGAAACTTCCAAAATGCAGTAGTATTTCACCAGAACGTTTCATCTGACTGGGATTGGTCTGGTTTGACTCAGGGTGAGTGACAACTCGGCGAGTGATATTCCATCCATAGCATGTTATTTTTTCTGTACTACAGAGGTCGTCATAAGACAGTCCACCGATTTGCAAGAGTGAAAAAAAGAAATAATTCAGCGGCAGCTTCATGGTCGTGGAAGGTGGCCGCGATGTGGTCCGGGAGGTGGCGTCAAATTTCATCGGACCATTAAACTGAGGTTGGATTTTTTAATGTAGACAAGAAAGTTGATGAGAAAAAATATCTGTGTTAGCTGGTTGAGATCCGTGACCTAAGATTTTGAGAGCCTACGTAAGTGGCAAAAGCGGGGACCCACGTGGCTGCGGGATGAACAGCGTCTGCCTTCGATAGTGGGGCAGCAGCAGCCTTGTGCGCGGTTAGCGCTTGGGTGGGTGACTGAATTGCACCGAGCGCACGGACGGGCATTCAGTTTCGACCCCGTAAAAATTACGTCAATACCGCGATTTGAAAGTTGATGAGGCAACAGTGCACTGCTGATGTATGGCGCGCATCGCATCGATTGGCTAAATTTAAATTCCTTTTTTTAAACTTTAAAATGGAATTGCTAGTAAACAGAACGATGCAGCGAGTAACGAAATGTATACATCGATTTTTTGTATACACTAATGGCCAGTTGCTCCAACTTTCACTTAAGCAACGATTAACAAAGGAAACCTCAACATTTAAGATGACCTTAAAGTTCCTATCGTTTGCACGGACGTCAATCGAATCTCACTTAGTTAAGTACTTGTTATTTGTGGCAACGCTGGTCCTGTCATGCCTATTTTGTATTTTGTTTCTCCTATTTTGTGTATTGTGTTCGTGTTCACCATTTCTTCTTGTTAAATTCCGTGGTTCCTTGGGTTGAATTGGATTGGAGGTTGAACTTTGAAGTTTGATTTGAAGTATTGAAGATTGAAGTTAGCCTTAAAGCTTACCGTTTTTGTACATTGGAGTATATTTATTTAAGGGAATATATATTAGAAAAAAGAAAAATGATTGAATGCAAACAAGATATAGATGCCACAGTATTTTTTCTTTTGAAAAAGCGTAATTCATCTAAGCTCCTTAAAGTAATTTGGCCTGTGGTAAATACGAATAGGAATTCCATACTCCACATTCCACGATATCGCTAACTTCCAAATCATCATCCAAAAAATCGAAATCGTCCATAATCACGATAAAAAGACAGCACCAGATCACAATGATGCGATAATTAATTGCAAAAGGCAGTTAAGTCGCGTTTAAGTCGCTAAAATCGAGCACTTTATAAAGGAAGGTTTAAGGAAACTTTGAATATTTCTTAAATATTGGTGCAATGAAATATTCTACATAAGCATGGTTTAAGAATGCTTAACATTTAAGGCTTCTTTAGAAGAGTTGGTGCAAATGGGCATAACAAGTTATCATGATTTAATCATTGTTTTCAAACCCACCAATTGGCAAGTGATCAGCGTACCTGAGCCTCGAGCAGCTTGGTGAAATCTGCGAGTCCGGGCAGGCCCGTCTTCTTCTGCACGGTGAAATCGGAGGGCAGCATGCCGCGGAAGCTGTCGAAGGCAGCCGCCGCCGCAGCCGCTGCGGCCGCCGCTTGTTGCTGCTGCTGGTGCTTACGCTTGTCGTCCTTCTTGTCGCCCCCGCCCCCGCCGCCTTTGGCCTGCTTCAGCGTGATGTCCAGCGAGGAGGCCGCCTTGGAGATGCTCTCCAGGATCTGCGTGTCGGGCGGAAGGAGCAGCTGCTGCAGGTGGGCGTCTCTGCTCGACGATCTGCTCGGAGGCTTCATCTGCTGCAAGACAAAGTGGTCCGTAATTTTTTTTTTCGAATATTTATACTACTCGCAAGATGCGGTTTAAATAACAGTAATAAACGAACCCATTTGTCATAATTAGTTTATAGATTGGGTAAATCGTGAATGTAATGATCCTTCCTATGCTATACTTTTTCAATTGGCGATAAATCAGGTGATCGTGAAGGCCAGAGAAGCAATCTAACCTCAGCTACCTTAAAAACTCCAACAACGACACTCTTGCAATATGAGAACCCGAATTATCTTGCTGGAAAAAACCTCTTCGAGGCTTCGGGCATATAGAATGGCAGCGTTGCCCCGTCATTCTGCCACAAATTACAAGTAAAGGTAGCCTGCAGTTAAATGTAATAGCACCCCAAACACACTTAGCATGCTCTTATCGATGTTCTTGTCACCAATCTGGTTGCAGTGAGTGGAAGGATTGAATGCGGGCGATATGATCTTAAACCACCATGCGGATTAGAAGGGGCCTCCCTATAGCTGCATACCAAGCGTCAGCGACAGCTCGAGTGGGTGACTCGCATTCTGTCTCGGAGGGCCAGCAGCCACACCTTCTAGCTCGCTGCATTCGCCCTTCTTCGATCCATGCGCGCTATGCTGTGGGAGTAATCCAGTAGTGCTAACCATATGTATGTCGAGAAAGGTGGGGAACTATAGGTTATCTAAGTTAAAAACTACAACAACAAAAAGTATGTCAATTTTAAACGTTTAATACGTATTTTAACAGAATTATTACTGAAAGAAAAAACGTGCACAGTAAGTATTTTGTTGCAAATTTTGTTGAATCCCCTGGACCTATATTGAGTTCCATAAGGATTCATGTACTTTATATTTTTGATAGGAACTTTTTACTGTCCTTTTTTTTCAACACTAATTAAATG